>CM026391.1:90589607-90792918 GCA_014843695.1 Archivesica marissinica
AATAGCCAATCAAACCCAAGCGACAAACATCCTTCTAGCATGCGAACGGCATAATCCCCAAGAATAGCCAATCAAGCCCAAGCGACAAACATCCTTCTAGCATGCGAACGGCATAATCCCCAAGAATAGCCAATCAAGCCCAAACGACAAACATCCTTCTAGCATGCGAACGGCATAATCCCCAAGAATAGCCAATCAAGCCCAAGCAACAAACATCCTTCTAGCATGCGAACGGCATAATCCCCAAGAATAGCCAATCAAGCCCAAGCAACAAACATCCTTCTAGCATGCGAACGGCATAATCCCCAAGAATAGCCAATCAAGCCCAAGCAACAACCATCCTTCTAGCATGCGAACGGCATAATCCCCAAGAATACCCAATCAAGCCCAAGCAACAAACATCCTTCTAGCATGCGAACGGCATAATCCCACCAAACCGCTTAAAATGTTGCCATAGCTTAAAACATAGAAATGAACATGTTTACTTACACCTTATAGTATGCACTGTTATAACAAAACCAATGCGTCTTTGTTTTCTTTTTGGGACTGGAATCCATCCCTGGTACCAGATACATCACCATCTGGATCTCTGAAAGTATGCACACATGGTATAAATCACCGAAGTATACAGTTGTTGGAATCCATCCCTGGTACCAGATACATCACCATCTGGATCTCTGAAAGTATGCACACATGGTATAAGTCACCGAGGTATACAGTTGTTGGAATCCATCCCTGGTACCAGATACATCACCATCTGGATCTCTGAAAGTATGCACACATGGTTCAGGTCAACAAGGTAATAGTTGCAGGAATCCATCCCTGGCACCAGATTAATCGTATCACCATCTGGATCTCTGAAAGTATGCACGCATATTATAAGCCACCGAGATATACAGTTGCTGGAATCCATCCCTGGTACCGTATAAGCCAACGAGATATACCGTTGTTGGAATCCATCCCTGGTACCAGATACATCACCATCTGGATCTGTGAAAGTTATAAGCCACCGAGATATACAGTTGTTGGAATGCATTCCTGGTACCAGATGTATCGTTACGCCATCTGGATCTCTGTAAGTATGCACACATGTTATAGATCACCAAGGTAATAGTTGCTGGAATGCATGCCTGGTACCGGATGCCTCTCTATCTAGATAGCTGAAAGTATGCACAACTATTCAGGTCACGGACTATATCGTTGCATCACTGGTACCAAATGCATCACCATATGTATCCCTAGCGAAAGCTACCATCACAAGTTCACTACTTGCCGGCTTTTTGATGTTGAAGTTACCAGTAACGATACTATCTTGTATGCATGTATTTATTAATCTAAAACGGCATGAACATATAGGAGGTGCTACTAATTCATACAAACGTAAATGGGAAGTGATTCACATTTGTGTCGCCAATGATAATTCTTATAAAAATTTTAAACACAAAAGAAATAATAGAATGGGTTTTAATTAGCACATGGATTTTGACATCGAAGAATTGTTGGCATACACTGAACCGAATTTCTAAACGTCCACCTAATAACTTGTGAGTTTAGGGTAACGGGTCTGTGTATTAGTCCAACTATTGGTAGTCTGTTGTTATCCACCATACTCTATCAATGTACACTAAGAAAACACCAATTTATTGTCATGGCTGACCAAGCGGAACGGAAGGTTCGAATCCTAAGTGTTGGCATGAGGACCACGTGCACGGCATGGTGAGTGCTCAATTTGATTGCAATTTATTTTATGTGCGACCCGTAACCGAAAAAACAGAACATATGGCGAGAATGACCATTGAGGAAAGCGGGAGAGCCGTCGGTATGCTTGATACAGGCACTTCTATCAGACAGGTATGTTCAGCGTTCGTTGTAATTAAATTCGATATTTCAAGTACATTTTGTAATGAATCGTACAATGTCATATTTTAATATCATTCTAAATCATTTCCATCGTGTTTCCAGGTTGCACGACTTTTCAACAGACGGCATTCTACTATTGTCTTTACTTGTTGATTGTTATATGTTATATTTCGGGTTTTACGCCTGCATCAGCACCATTTCGGGCTATATCGCCGGCGGGCAGTTTACCTAACAATACCTTTCCTGGGCAGGCTCCAGCGGTTAACCAGTACTTGGGTGCACCAACCTCCGTAAGAAACTGCCAACTTTCTCATATAAATGAGACACGGCCTGAGCGGGGCTCGAACCCGTGACCATCAGTGATGATAGGTTACAGTGGTATACAAGTCAGCGACCTTAACCACTCGACCACGGAGGCGGACTTTACTTGTTGATTGTCTTCAACTGTTATACAACATCAGGTGGACGTTTAGAAATTCGGTTCAGTATATATGGTGGCACAGTATAATTATAGTATGTATTTTAGTTCTCCTAGCGTGTAATTTAGGTCTTTTAGGCCATAATAAAATATTTCCTAGATTTTCATCCCCGCCCGCCCCCGTTTTTAGGGCCCGCCCCGATTTGTTTTATTACTATTTGAAAAAAAAAAAAAAATCTTGTCAAGTTGAATCTTGTCAAAACACCATTTTATCAGCATAAATATCGATATCCTGAAAATATAAAATAAAAAATAAAATTTCACCCCCCGCCCCCATTTTCAAAAAAATTTGGATGAAAATCTAGGATTTATTTTATTATGGCCTTAGTTCAAATTACTTATTCACATGTACACATTTGTCCCCGAATGAACTCTACTAGCAATTAACGACATGAACTTGTTTGGTCACCGCGTTTGAATCTGAATAATTGATTACACAGAGTTACATAGCATTCAATATACAACGAAGGATGTTGAGAAAAACATCAAGCGACAGTTTTTTACTACAAATGAATTGATGCGACACTATTAAATCTGAAATGATGCATAATTCTGGACATTCTCAATTGCTGGAGCCCGTTTCACAGAAGAAGAAGAAGAAGAAGAAGAAGAAGAAGATGCCTGAATGATAATGAAGAGGCAGAAATAGAGAATATTTGTGTTTATTAGTGAACTGTCGGGAGTATCATTTCACTATAATACACAACCGCACAACCACATATGTTAGTGTGTGAACGTTCGCAATAAAAAGTAGATTGATTCAGGAATGAGGTCTCGAGAGTGGTTAATATAAGTTATAAGAACTTGTTTCGCAATTGAGCTCAAATAAATGTGCATAAACTAAGTGGAAATGTGTGGAGCTATCGACTAACCGAAACTAATAATACACAAAAATGTTGGGGTTTCAAGTTCACCAACAGCTTAGGTCATATGGGGCTACTTGAACCAGATAGAACCACCGACCTTCCGCAAGCCAGCTAGATAGCTTGATATAAAATAATTCAACCGTAACCACTCGACCGTGAATGCGGACAGCGAAAGAGGCCATCGTATACACTGACCACTGAACACGGAATTGAACGAAGATTATTATTTGCGTATATTTTATCCCGACTTTTAGATATTTCTTTCAGTTCTTCGGATGTTTTCCAGGCCATGTTACACGCCAAATATATCCGTTGTCAAGAAATGACAAGAATGGAAATAAAGAATATCAGCGTTCTAACAACATCGGGTGTGTACAAGGCTATCTTATAGCATATAACGATATTATATCAGAGATGTACATCGATGACGTATCGGCTATCTTATAGCATATAACGATATTATATCAGAGATGCATATCGATGACGTATCGGCTATCTTATAGCATATAACGATATGTATCAGAGATGTATATCGATGACGTATCGGCTATCTTATAGCAAATAACGATATTATATCAGAGATGTATATCGATGACGTATCGGCTATCTTATAGCATATAACGATATTATATCGGTGATGTATATCGATGACGTATCGGTTATCTTATAGAATATAACGATATGTATCAGAGATGTATATCGATGATGTATCGGCTATCTTATAGCATATAACGATATTATATCAGTGATGTATATCGATGACGTATCGGCTATCTTATAGCATATAACGATATTATATCAGTGATGTATATCGATGACGTATCGGCTATCTTAAAGCATATAACGATATTATATCAGTGATGTATATCGATGACGTTTCGGCTATCTTATAGCAAATAACGATATTATATCAGTGATGTATATCGATGACGTATCGGCTATCTTATAGCATATAGCGATATTATATCAGAGATGTATATCGATGACGTATCGGCTATCTTATAGCATATAACGATATGTATCAGAGATGTATATCGATGACGTATCGGCTATCTTATAGCATATAACGATATGTATCAGAGATGTATATCGATGACGTATCGGCTATCTTATAGCATATAACGATATTATATCAGTGATGTATATCGATGACGTATCGGCTATCTTAAAGCATATAACGATATTATATCAGTGATGTATATCGATGACGTATCGGCTATCTTATAGCATATAACGATATTATATCAGTGATGTATATCGATGACGTATCGGCTATCTTATAGCATATAACGATATGTATCAGAGATCTATATAATGACGTATCGCACCTGTCGCATAAAATATCTAATAATCATTATCCTCTCTTGCCTGGAAAACTACCAATGGTCCATGAATCCGGGGCATTATGACAACAACATTAATTTCCATTTCGTTTGTAATTTTAGTAACCATAAACGGGCAGTTAAATAACTGGAGGACATTTTTTTCACCACCCACAAAGATTGAGTGAACCTGAAATGCGAATGGTTCCGTGATTAATTCTGACCTGTTCTTGTATTTTATGACAGGACAAAGTTTCTCTAAAACGTTCTAGATATTGACCAAGCATTAATGCTCAACTTCTCACTAAGCGGTGCGTACAATAGTGCGAAACATTCGTCAACACCAGGGAAGGGGCGCACTCGCACCCGTCGCCCCCACCCCTAAAATATGTCAAGATTAGGTGGCATACGCTACCAAACGCTCACTGAGCCTATCTTATGCTACAATTTGACAAACGTTTTGTGTTCGCATCGCTCGCTCGTTAATTACAAAGTAGGACAACACGTTTCATATGTACAGTATACGGGTATTATTAGAATCTATATCATTGCGTATTATGTTATGCTTTCCAGTTATTGATATTAGTATATATATGTACCTGGACCCGCCCCTGGTCACCATTATAACACAAAGCAAAACACCAAGAAAGTGTCATCAGAATGCACCAAACGCAATTCTCCCCCGATACCCCATTATTCAAGCCAACCTAAATGATGCGTGTGTTCAAGACTAGCCTGGGAACAGGCGTCGATATAGTTTGTCTGGTCAGTCAAATAAATATATTTTAACATCGAGACTATTAATTGGGCCGTATTAAGTTTCTGAACATGTAATTTGGCTAGAAGTTAAAAAGTGAAAAATCGACAGACTGGAACCCAGGCTAGTTCAAGACTAGCGAACCTATCCGTGTGGCTACAATAACATTGCCATACTATAGCGCAGTAGGATGGGCAAAGGAACGAAGGTACCAGGATCTAAGCGTAGGCTATGCTTGTGGCTACACATAGCAAATAGCATTGCCATTCTATAGCGCAGTAGGATGGGCAAAGGAACGAAGGTACCAGGATCTAAGCGTAGGCTGTGCTTATTTTTTATTTTGTAATACATATTATTTCTTTTTCCATCTTATTTCGCATGATATGCTTTCCTGTAAAATATTTTATCTTAATTCAAACAATATTTATTTCTTTGAATAAACATAGTCAAGTACTTATCATATGTACATACATGTAGGATTAAGGAGAGGGCAATCTGCTTGTATGGTTACCTCTCCTATTTTATCTTATTGCAAGGTATATATTCTTTTACCATTTAATAACTATTTATTCTATTTGACATGTTAACAGAATATGCTAAGCATTTAAATTTTCGTCTTCAGTATCGCCAGATTCTGAGTCAAGATTAATGTCCAATACTGGTCATCTCTGCATTGTACCCGTTGTATAATTATTCTAATTGATATGTTAACAGAATATGTTAAACATTTCAATTTTCGTCTTCAGTGGTAGTGTCTGTTGCTGAATCGCCAGATTCTGAGTCAAGGTTGATGACAAGAGACCTCGGTTTAAAGTCTCATCCGAAAGACTATGTTATGAGCCATTTTAATATGGTATGGCGGGGGATCGAACATGCGATCCCTGGATTAGCGTGTTAACAACTGGACCACCGATCCGCTACCGAACATGCTGTTGTGTTATGATTCAAATGTTATAGAGTCACATGCAAAGGCGCTTGGGGTCTGGACAAATCAAGAATACTATACAATACTACTATAGGCTTGACACAATACATACAATGTTAGGCCATTCCAACTAAGTTTTAAAATAACACCCCGTCACTATCACTGCTATACCCCTAATGTTGCTAGAACTTGTGGCCTAACCCGTTTGCCATTATTTAATGGATCATGTTTTGTATGCACATGTATATGTAAAACAAAAACAGCAATTAAATATGATTAAACTAAAAATGCTATATACGCATGGCCTTAATGTATGTAGGCCTATAGTGTCAAGCCAATAGTGTATCATATATAGTTGTGTGGTTTTGAACCCGAAAACATTTGTCCAGACCCTAAGCGTCTGTGGTCAGTTGGCCATGATTCCTCTGTATAGAGGCACTATTTGTAATATTTTATAATTATGAATGTATTACGGTAACAAATTGGGACTCTCTCCATGTTACTCATATTCTAGCAACCACGTGGGGCTTTAATGTGTCAATGGGTGTCGGTGTTCATGTTTTCCAAACGTTTTATAGAGCTATATCCCTGTGCGCATCTGACAGTACATTTGAATGTGGATTAGGTTTACGTCATTTAACATGTTTTATTCACGGAGTGCTGCGATTTAAAAAAACATTGACGGTCTTTGAAGGCTTATAATTGTGACAGTGACAATGGATCGATGAAACGACAACATACATTCTTTAACAAGTGTGAAATATGTTCCATATATATACTGTGTCGCCTATATACATGTATAAGTCGTGATAGAGCCGTAGTAGCGCGTTCGCTTCCAGTGCGAAAGGCCCGGAGTTCGCGCCCCGCTTGAGCCGTTACGATTGTGCCCTTATGCAAGGCATTTAAATTACACATGCATCTTCTCTCACCCTCGTGGCGATGGATTCCATCAGGAATGAGGTCTCGAGAGTGATTAATATAAGTTGTAAGAACTTGTTTCGCAATCGAGCTAAGAGAAATTTGTATAACTATAAATGTCTTATTTTGATGCATTATTTCGTCGCCGAGTGGTTACGGTCGCTGACTTTTATACCACTGTAACCTATTATCTCTGATGGTCACGGGTTCGAGCCCCGCTCAGGAATCTGGAAACTGGTTGCGTTATACGAGTTGGCTGCTTAATAGAGGTGACCGCTAACACATCTTTGACCGTACACAAATCATAATTGCAAAGAAATTAATATGCATACATCAAGTTCAGCACGCTGATTGAAATTTCTGGCACACAGTGTGTCATTTCATTGTTTGTTTAACAGGAGCATGACTTTAAGGGTGTATCCTTCGGAGTATTCACATTATTATTATTATTATTATTATCATTATTATTATTATTATTATTATCGTGTGTAGGTGTGTGCACGATACTGAAGATACCCCGATTACTGTGCATGTCCCATGTATGGCCTGGATACGTGTGCTCTCTGTTTATAAATAGTAAGCCGATGATGGTGGTAGGACGGTGAATCGAATTTGCGATCCTTAGATTTGCAGTCCATCGTGTTAACCACTGGATCACTGACCACGGCGTCCCAAGAAACCTGGGAAACCATGCTCAATCTAATGAGCGACAGCGCTGAATTTTCCATTGCAACCTTTGTCAGATAAAGTCAGATATATCCCGAAATGTGCATCGGTCCATTTAGTTGGAATCCTTTGATTTTACTGTTGTTCTCCAACAAGAGATTGCGGTCTGATAAATGTGAGTTTAACACATTTTGTATGGATAAATACCCATTGGATATACTGTAGGATATCTGTCGAGATATAGTAATTTAATAATTATAAGACGAGAAAGTAGATGAGAAAGTAGATTAAATTGATAGCCTGTTGTGCAAATGAGGCAACGATAAAAACAGAGGAACCCGCTTAAGAGGACCCATCTACTTTTAGTGCGTATATATTCTGGCCACCAGGGGCAGTAACTGACCACCGTATCTCGTTGATAGCGATGACGTTATAACGCGCTGATTCTACAAGTGATTCATTTGTTCATTCAGTATTTCTCTCTGAGGCGTGTAATGGTTCTAGAAATCGTAAAAACAAATGTTGCTTTAAATTGGATATCCATTATACGAAGACGCAACTACTGAACGCATCAATTAGTGTTTTATTAGAAAGAAATATCATTGAAAGTAGTAATATATGAAACACAATGTCCGTCTCACATACACTCCCTCTAAAAATAGCAATACATGTGTATATAATATCAATGTGCTCATGTTTGTATGACGTGATATTCTAAAGTATGTCTCCTGTAATTCAAGTTTAATGAATGGCTATGTACTGTTGTATATTGTTCATGTTCTGTTTTATTAGTTTCTGTATATGTATATAGATGAGACAACAGTAAAGTGCCCTTAAATAAGGCATTTAAATTCCACATGCCTCTTCTCTCACCCTCGTGGCGATGGATTCCATCAGGAATGAGGTCTCGAGAGTGATTAATATAAGTTGTAAGAATTTGTTTCGCGACCGAGCTAAAATAAATTTGTATAAGCTAAGTTATTAATGTTTGTTTCGCTGTCATTGTAAAATTAATAAATTGTTTCCCTGTTTTAAATAAAAACATTGTATTGCACATAAGGAAATTAAGACAGCAATCCCAAGACAAATGATATTTACATATTAAAATTACAAAACAACATGACGCTCCTACCTGATGTCCAACGCTAGAATATCTCGAGACTATAAACGTTTCACAATCTCTTATAACAATATTATCTCTCTCGCTCGCTATGTCTATAAGCAGTTCTTTTAGCGTATCGAAATTGGCATCGAATGCTACCATGAGTTAACTGTCAGTTTTGTCCGTTGCGATAATTGTTTTGTAACCTATCGAGCTATAAGTAGAATGGCAACACGGTATTTTGTTCGAAGCGACAGCACGCGAAAGCGCAATTAAGAAAACGATCAACATTAACGATACGAATCTTGAGAAACATACAATATTCATTGGACACGTGACACATTCGATAGCTCTGGAAAATATGTTAGTTCTTGCGCAGGTTTGAACATTGCGTTATGCTTGCGTATGCCCGGAACAACTGCGTTAGCTAAATATTGGTGATCGTATGTTAATATAGGCATTAACAATAAGTCCAAATGATTGGGAATTAATCGTTGACTTGGAATAGTTCTGTTCACGTATTAATCATGCTGCGACAGGAACTAATGAGTTCTGTATTAACATAGTTATATGGTCTAAACAAATTCAGGTGTTCTAGATTGAGAAACAAAGTCTTACAATATTATATTAATCGTTCTCGAAACATTATTCCTGATGGAATCCACCGCCATGAGGGAGAGAGAGAAGAGGCAGTGTGAAATGTACTTGAAATGCTTTGCCTAGAGCCACAGTCGTAACGGCTACAGCTGGGCGCGAACTCCGAGCATTTCACACTATTTAAAATGACTAATCTCTTCAGGAGGCGTCGCTCATATGGGCAACCGGTAGCGACGATAAATAAGCGTAAAACACACGCATTTCACATTAGAATGACTTTCATAGTTGTTCACAATGTGATAATGGAAGACATTTCTGGCTTCTTTTTTTTCTAATCTGAAACTAGCATAGCTGTAATTTTCGATATAATAACACTAGATATATAATTATGCAACGCGATACAACACAGTGTAGACAGACGGATATGTAGTCCAGTGGTAACACGCTGGACTGGTAATCCAGGGATCACAGGTTCGATCCCCCGTCTGACCCTAATACAATTAACAGTCTTTCAGATGGGACGTTAAACCGAGGTATCGTGTCGGTGCTTTACACCGTGCACGTAAAATAACCAGAGGAGATTCTGGAATGGGTCTCTGTCTGTATCATGCACTATCCTCCAACATCTAAAATAACTAATCTCTTCAGGAGGCGTCGCTCATATGGGCAACCGGTAGCGACGATAAATAAACGTAAAAACACACAACACAGTATCCACAGTTTGACAAAATTGTAACAATATAATCAGTTATGGGTGAGAATCGGGTTGGAAGTAGCCTGGGTTCCAGTCTGTCGATTTTTCACCAATTTACTTTTGGCAAAGTTGATATTATCAGAAACTCAATACGGCTCAAGTAATGGTCTCTGTGTTAAAAATATATTTATATGACTGACCAGACCAAATATATCAACGTCTGGTCCCAGGCTAGGCTGGACGTAGTGATCAAACTAGCATAAGATCCAAGGCAAGTGAGAGTCGAACTACAGGGGACCAGAGATTTAACAATGACATTTATAAATAGGTCTCTGTGATACATGTATATCATAATTCAGAATAGTGCTTGTATTATACTGTATCGGTCCGAGATAGCCGCTCTCTTGTGTCAACAACTAGCGATCTAACTCATTATGATTACATGGTTTAAATTATATTCTTTGCCATTAACTTGACTATTTTACGAGGGACTGAAACATGTGTGTTTTACCTTTATTTATCGTCGCTACTGGTTGCCCATATGAGCGACGACTCCTGAAGTTTGTGAACAACCAATGTGCTAAGTCTGAAAACAGTTAGTTCATACGCTTTCATTTGAGCTCGATTGCGAAAATATGTTAATTTAATCGCTCTCGAGACCTCATTCCTGGAGAAAAGAGGCAATGTAGATTTGCCGACCAACGCCTTATATTTATTGGACAATAGACCATCCCGTCTCGAAATCAGTATGTGGTTTACGTTTATTTATCGTCGCTACCGGTTGCACATATGAGCGACGCCTCCTGAAGAGATTAGTCATTTTAGATTGTTGGAGGATAGTGTATTGATACAGACAGAGATCCATTCCAGAGTCTCCTCTGGTTCTTTTACGTGCACTGTGTAAAGCACCGACACAAGACCTCGGTTTAAAGTCCCATCTGAAAGACTGTTAATTTTATCAGCGTCAGACGGGGGAATCGAACCTGCGATCTCTGGATTACGGGACTGAAACATGTCCCTACTCATGTTTATATAGTTTGCCAAATGAAGAAATGAAATATAGACGTGAACGTAACAGCAAATATAGCAATATCATCGACCTATCATTCTGTTCCATTCTGTCTTGAAAAAGTAAAAATGACAACGTTTCAAATCTGGTCTGGTGTAACGAATACGTAATGTCATTGCCAATCATTGCAGAATAATGAATACCCATGTAAATCCATAACCTGCCAATCACGACTAAAGTTTTACAAAACAGCATAGAGCCAGATCAGATCAAACGTTATGCTATTTGCTATTCGGATATAGTGGAGCTAAATCTCGTGTCTGAATAGCAAACAAGTCTGTCCAATTTATAGTGGACCTGTTACGGGTTAATATGCTCCAAAGGAATATACTGTAATTAACAAAGTGACTGAATACAAGAGTTGTGTAAATATGTTTTACTATAATTAATGATGACGCCTGTTCAAAATATTATTTGTGATGTGCAATTACACATTGTGTAAGAACTGCCTCGGCACATTGTGCTTACTTTGTAAATAGTCTTGCAAGTAGATATTTTGCTAACCTATGCTATTATAGCTAGCAGAGTAAATTAAAATGTGTTGAAGTCGTGATAGCGCAGCACAGTAGTAGCACGTTGCTTCGGACGTGAAAAGCCCGGAGTTCGCATCAAGCTGTAGCCGTTGTGAGATTTTAAACAAGCAAATATTGTCCCCCGTACACAAAAGGTTCAAAAGAAGATAAATCGAACGATAGACCGATTTCAATTATTCCGGCTATATCCCTTATTTTAGAACGACTTATAAGCATCAGTCATCTAAAGCAGCATATAGATTATAATAACCTGTTTTATTTACGTCAGTCTGGCTTTAGGTCATATCATTCATGTCAGACGGTTCTCACTAAAATGATTGGCGACTGGAATACTTCCATAGACAACAACGGAATAGTAGGCACTCTTTTCCTTGATTTATCAAAAGCATTTGATTTGGTCAATCATAGCATCTTACTTGACAAAATGTAAGTTTACAAGTCAGACAGTTGCACTATTTCTTCGTTTGTATCTCATCTGAATAACAGGACTCAGCTAACACACATTTCTGGTATAAACTCAAAGCCTAGTACTGTATTATTCGGTGTTCCCCAAGGATCGGTATTAGATCCGTTGTTGTTTCTACTCTTTATATTGGTATGGCATGCCATTATCTAGTAGACTAATCAACACTCCGTGGCAAATATATTTGCTCTTAATTTACTAGTCAATCCATTGATAATATTATGACTTCTCTTGCTAATGATCTTAAACATGGCTATAATTGATGTGATTTGAATCGCAATGCAACAACAACTAAATTCACTAAACTGAATGTATATTTCTTCAATGCCGAAGTCTAGTCATATTTATGCTGATGCTCGTAATAGTCATTTTAAAAATGACATACTACCATGTAACTCTGAAGATAAGCTTATTGGCATGACAATACACATTACACTGTCTTGGAACTCTCAAATTGTAATTCATTGTTATTTCTTATTGTCTGGGGAATAACCCATTCCTATCTATGCATATGCGCATGGTGTATTTTAATTCCTACATTTTACACCATTTAGAATACTGTTGAGAGAAATGTAATGCATATTTAGAAGATACAGCTGTCAAATTCAAAATACGATTTGCAAGACTAATTCTTCACAAAGAATTGTGCACTCCGTCTTCCGAACTTTTCTCAAGTAACACGCTGGACTAGTAATCGCAGGTTCGATCCCCCGTCTGACCCTAATATAATTAACAGTCTTTCATATGGGACTTTAAACCGAGGTCTCGTGTTGGTGCTGTACGCCGTGCACGTAAAAGAACCAGAGGAGACTCTGGAATTGGTCTCTCTCTGTACCATTGCACTATCCTCCAACAATCTAAAATGACTAATCTCTTCAGGAGGTGTCGCTCATATGGGCAACCGGTAGCGAAGATAAATAAACGTAAAACACACACACATACACACTTTTCTCAACACTCAATTGGATGACTTTTCCAGAAAGGGTTAGCTTTCAAAGATCAGTCTTAATGTTTAAAATACTCAATGGCCTAGCAACTGTTTATTTGCAAGAGTCATCCAGATTCATTTCCGATGTTCGAACTCAAAACATGCGATCATCCTCCTATCTCCAACTTTACCCACCTAAGCCAAATAGTGAAGTTTTTAGACAATCAGGGTCACATTTGTGGAATTCTCTCTCGTATAACATCAAAGTAGCACATTTAATACCATCGACCATAGAACACTTTTACAGCGTCTCGAATTTCATTTTGGACTTACTGGAAAACCTCTCCAATGGATATCATCTTATCTTACCGACCGTTATCAAGCAGTATGTATCGATGGAAAACTATCTAACTCAGTGCTCATGAATTTCAGTGTTCCACAGGGGTCTGTTTTAGGCCCGAAATTGTACACTATGTATACCAAGCCTGTAGGAGCCATTTGTAAACACCATGGACTGAACCATCACTTTTATGCTGACGATTCCCAGCTTTACCTTTCATTCAAACCAATTGTTCAAGCCTCACAAGCAGAGACACTACTTCGAGTGTGTGTGTGTTTTACGTTTATTTATCGTCGCTACCGGTTACCCATATGAGCGACGCCTCCTGAAGATATTAGTCATTTTAGATTTTGGAGGATAGTGCAATGATACAGACAGAGACCCATTCCAGAGTCTCCTCTGGTTCTTTTACGTGCACGGTGTAAAGCACCGACACGAGACCTCGGTTTAACGTCCCATCTGAAAGACTGTTAATTTTATTAGGGTCAGACGGGGGGATCTGTACTACTTCGAGTGGAAAACTGTCTACAAGACATTGTTGCTTGGATGCATGCCATTATGTTAAAACTCAATACTGATAAAACTGAAATGATTATGTTTTCTAGTCAGCGAAATGTTCAACACATTGAAAACATAAATTTGAAAGTAGGAGACTCAAATACAGAACCATCAACATGTGTGAGAAATCTAGGGGCTTTCCTAGACTCAAGAATGGATATGGACAAACATGTAAATTCTGTGACAAAATTATGTTATGCGCAGATCCGGCGGATTGGACACATTCGACAGTATTTAACAACAGACGCCACGAAAACTCTCATAAACTCACTCGTTACATCCAGGCTCGACTACTGTAATTCACTTTTGTACGGCGTGCCAAAAAACACTTCCAATAAATTACAAACTGTTCAAAATACAGCAGCTCGCATCATAACCAGAACATCCCGTTTCAGTCACGTAACGCCCATTCTAAAAGAACTTCATTGGCTACCAGTTCAAGAAAGAATAAAGTATAAAATACTGACTCACACATATAAAGCATTGAATGGAGAAGCACCGATTTATATAAGAAACTTGCTTGAGGTTTGTATACCAAGGAGAGACTTACGGTCTAAAAATGAAGCAGCTACTCTTGTGTTACCAAGAAGTCGGACTGTCACATACGGAGATATATGTTTCATGACTGCTGCCCCCAAAACTTTGGAATTCTCTTCCATCAAATCTTAGAAGTGCAACAACATTGTGTTCTTTCAAAAAAGCTTTGAAGACACACCTTTTTAAATGTTCATATGGAACATAAATATCGAACTGTGTCTGTGCTCAATCAGGATTAAGACTGCAAATGAACACATTTTATTTTAATCATTACCTATATTTTAATTGTTATAATTTTAGATCCGAATATTTTATAGCATATTTAGAATCCATTGTAATTGTGTTTGCTATTTTTGTCTTGCTTTATCTCATTATATGTGGAAGTTTTTATCAATATTTGTGATATTTAGGCTGTAAAGCGCTTTTGAACGTTTTATTTTTAGATGAAAAGAGCGCTATATAAGTTTGGTATATAATAATAATAATAATAATTCTGGTCCACACTTTATACATAAGGTGATGCAAAGAACAGTCCGTTAACATAATAAACTGATAAATTATCATTGTAGATCTACTACATTGTATTAGTGTTTGCAGCTTATATCTTATTTCCCCATGAAATTCTTGATGGTCATTGTTTATGTGTTTCATTGCGCTATTTGATGTTTTAATTTGTTAATTTTGCTTTGTTATTATTATTATTATTATTATTATTATTATGAGTGTGCAAGCATTTTAATTAAAATCTACATTTCCTCTTCTCTCTAGGCCGTGTGATGGATTCCATTATGAATGAGGTCTCGAGAGCGATCAAATTAATGTTGTCAGTACTTGTTTCGCAATCGAGCTAAATTAGTTTGTATAAACTAGTAAAAATAAAAGGCTATTAAACATTGGATCAATGGATCAAAATACTTTACTTAAATAATACACATTTGTATTAATTTGCACACTTTTGGATTAAAAGTTTACATTAGGTTCATTCATTTTTTATAGACTGGATTACAAGTATTGTTCTTAAATTGTAAATACAAAACTAAAAAATCCGATAACCATTCAGAATTCCAGTCGCCAAGTTCAACAAATCTTGCATGAATAGTGTGACTTCTTCATGATAAGCAAATGAAGGTATGTTTGTCTCCTTTCTTTCACTTGATCATCCCGCATACTCGCTATCTATATCTGTAAATGTTCACCTCCTTTATAGATGAATCTTAGGTTGAATTTCTGAATTGGACTCTACTACATTTCATCCACCAGTAATTCTGTCCAAGAATCACCCCTTCAGTAGTTCAGGCTTCACCGATTATGTATCCAGTTATAGTTCACCAATGATACAAATGTGTATAAGGCATTAAATGTTAAGATATCCGTTATGAGTCGTCGCTATTATCATGTTCACGTATGAAGCAAGTGATTGGCATGATTATACATGTATGAATAAGTGAAAACTGCACATTTTCAAAGCAAAGTCAAGCATAGTGTGGCATCCAGTGGTAGCTCGTCGGATTTGAATCGAACGGTCCCGTGTTTGATACTCGGTCAGGCCATGTATGTAGTGTCATTGAGTAAGGCAACTATATCTATCTATCTTCCGTTAATGTCGAACCCCTCGCAGGGACGTAGACATGTGATACACACATTCCTTAGTTAAGTTAGTACTGGTTAGCCGCTTAGGTCGGCTATGCCTGCCCAGGAAATCACGTCTAGATCCTCGTAAGGGGTTTGACATTAATGGAACATACATTCATAGAGTAGTGATATCTTTATTTATCTGCATAATATTAGTACACATTATTGCAAGTATATATAAACAATGATTATATAGCAATAATAAATACACTTACTATTTGTAATAAGTAGTCGTTTCAATGTTTCTAGTTCAGTGTCAAATCATATGAGCGTCGTTCATCCGACAGTCTTCGGCTTTTATCCACATAGTCATCCGAGGGAAAGGTCAACCAATTGATGACCTATATACAACGTTGTAGCGGATACGTGACTGTTGTTTAAATAAGCGGGGGAAAATACACAATAATCATTGTTTTATAACATTAACCCTCCCCCCCCCCCCCTGGGGGATGGGCTGCCCACTAAAGAATGGCTTCAATGACGCTGCTCTGTATCCCGGTCTCTCTACTTGGGGTATAGGAGGTGGTGGTACATTCATCATACCAGGAGGAGGTGGGCGGAAATGAGGCGGGGGCAAACCATGCATTGACCTAAGCTGAGGAGTTGCATTCACTGACGCTGCTCTGTATCCCGGTCTCTCTATTAGGGGTATAGGCGGTTGTGGTACATTCTCATACCAGGAGAAGGTTGGCGGAAATGAGCCGGGGGCAAACCATGCATGTCTCCAAGTATGCACACCTAAACTGAGGAGTTACAATTGCATTCACTGACGCCGCTCGCAATCCCGATCTCTCTAGGGGTATTTGAGGTGGTGATACTTTCATCATACCAGGCTATGTTGTCTTTTGAACGGAAATGAGCTGGGAGCATACCATGCTTCAACTTCATCTCCAAGTATGCACACCTTTGTCGGAGCCGGCCACTCTCAGTTCTCTGGTTGCCAGCTTCCACTTATATCCCATACATAGACCAATTAGCAAGCAGACAAGCATAGTAGATGTATGTCATAATGGAGCCAATCTTTCTGCCATCCTTTCGATGTACTCAGTTTCTGCTCATCTACCATTGCCTGTCCTTCAAGCAGATTGTTGTATCAATAAAACATTCAGATTTTTCATGATGGAATAGGCTAGTAACATTGTGTACATGTCCTGGCCGACTTGCAGTCACACGCAGCATAATTTTGATGTCTATCTTCTCATATCGCGGTTAACTGACATTACTCTTTCTGCAATCCATTCGTCTTTACTCAGTTTCAGTTCATCTACCTTTGCTTGTCCTTCAAGCAGCTTGTTGCATGTATCAAAACGTTTTGATCTTAGAATAGGCTAGAAACATTGTGTACATTTCCTGGCCGACTGACAGTCACACACAGCAGACTGTCGATGTCTAACTGTTTATATCGCGGTGCGAGATTTGACATTACTCTATTGCAATACATTCGACCTGGCTCGCAGCGCCATTGTTATGTTTATTTATCTACATAATATTAGTACACATTATTGCAAGTAGTGTACATTGTTTCTCTACATTTTTATGTAGCATTTGTCAAATCTGATCACAAATGTGTCGCTCAACTGGACAATGTTAGTGGTCAAATACCTTGTCAACTGGACGGATTTGTTTCCTCGTATGCTCATGTTTTTTTCAACTGTGCTGGAGCCAGTTAGTGCAGATTGCCGATCAAATGTTTTGATTTCACATACACTCCACAAGCACAAATCACACATAATCATGCATACCATATCCAGTAATTATAATTTGTTTATGCTCTCGGCAGCTTAAGGCCTTTTATAATATATATGCATTTACCCATTTTATTTCAAAATTTCTTGTATTTTTTAGTTTCTTTTTAAAATTTTGTTTGCGAACAATTTACTGGTAATATTTCACATGAAGCACAAGATGATTAAGTTTGGTAAACCAAGTAACTGTTTCATTTAATTGTGTAGAAAATATTGAGATTTTATCCGATAACGCATGATAGTCTAACGATAAAAGCGAGAGGCTGTCCGATTAGCGCAGTGGTTAGCGTGCTCGCTTCTCACCAGTGCAATCCGGGTTCGATCCTCGGACTGGGAAGTATGTGAGATGATATGGTGGTCGCCTGATCGGACAGGTGGGTTTTCCCCGGGTACTCCTGTTTCCTCCCACATGAATGACAACATATACGCTTTCATCCACGCTAATGAGAGTGATTAAGATTAGTTGTTAAAACTTGCGTCGCAATCGTAAAATAAATAAAGTTTAAGCTTAAAAGTGAGATAATGTGGTTGTATATATAGTGTGACTTTAACCCTTTCCCTCATAGAAGCACCTCTTGACGCCATTACCAATACGACATATATTGACAATGTAGTAGCCAAACCAATGTTCATAATAAAGGCCAAAATCTCAAGTAGTCCCAGTATTAAATATCTATGGAGGTGGGATAGATCTGTCGACTACTTATCCACTACATGATAGCTAAATGGCTAAATCGTTTGTATGGAGATATTATATTAACCTAAATCTCTATGAAGGAAAGGGTTAAACCGATAAAATACATGTTGAGGTAATCAGGAAGTTTTGATATTTTCAGCGTGTATTCTGTATAAGTGGCGGCCGTGGAGGGGGAGGCATACAGTATGCCTGGCAGAAGTCACTGGGAAACTATATTGCAACTTCCAGGTACTAATACTAGCGACAGACTGTTGTTTAGTGTATTATGTTATAGCTATTGTTGAGAAACTCGTCGCCGAATATTGTTAGACGCTGTTGTAAATAAGGTGAAACTCAGAAGCAGAAGTTTTACTGTAGAATTATAACACAAGCATAGATTTGCTAGTTTTGCAGGCCCGGGTTAGAATGCTGAGACTGAATCACAATTCATGCATGCTGCTTCTAACGTTGCTAACGAATATATTGAGATATAGAGGATATTTGTTTCCGTGTATGATCGAATTATATTTCACTGAATCAACATTGAAAGTAATATTATCAGGTGTGTCAATAGCTTTCTATGTTCAGGAGTGAAACATAATTCGATCATTCACTTAAACAAATAAATTTACTTTTATTTTAGGCTGCAAAGTGTTTTTATGATAGCGATGCAATTGTGCGTTAAATTGCGCTAGAACGTTGCATTTAGAAATCACTAATGGTTTGAGTCCGAACAGGATTGCATTGACAACATTTCAACGCTTAGGAACCACACGCACAAAGCTGTGAGAAATATAAATTGTTTTCCCACTGCATTCAACCAGTGGAGTAGCAAATTTCTATATTTCATTGGGAAGCATAAAATAAAACTATGTATTGAAATAAATGGAAATAATACAGATAAATTGATTCATTTCTTTAAGGACATTTTTCGCAATGAAATTTGCTTAGACGATACATCTGTCATGTTAGTTTATCAGCCAATGAAATTCATTTAATCTGATTATGAATTGTCTCACTGTCCACAGATTGATGCATTAATGCAGGTGCTCTTTAACACTGGTTTTTAACTGTACATTGTATGTTTAAAATTAATCAATGCAAAATTTTAATGAGACAATGCAAAGGACTGTGAAATGTATGGCATAATATGTGAGTGTGTGTGATTATGCCCACTTGTATTTTCAGTAATGATAACCTTGTGAAGATCTATGACCGACATGGTGATCTGAAGCAAGAGATACAGCTTCAGGGGTAAGTCATACTGTTAAAATACAATCATTTCGTGAACACTTTATGTCACGATTTTGAATATTTTCAATAAATTCGAGTTTAGAATTCACGCATCCGAGATGTATCACGGCAAATGAAGGTGGCTGTTTATGTAGCTCGCTTATATTGAATTTTAAAAAATGGATCAAATGTCAAACTTTGCCAGAGTTTGTCTGACACCGGTCAGACAAATGAATAAAATGCACTTAAACTTTCAATATATTTTGTCTGACCGAAGGATTTTTTGTCTGACATGTCAGGCGGTCCTACGGATTTCGGGAAGACTGGACATTTACATATTTACGGATATAACTCTACATCGGGACAAATTATTATTCACGAGAATCATGAATTCGCGATCAACTTAGATAGCGTAAATTTGCGAAATATAAAATCTCTCGAATAAATAAATACGGTAATAGTAAACAGAACCCTCCCATAATAAAGTAACAACTTTGTAACTACCTCTTGTACTTAATGTGTTTGATTAAAGTATGTATTCAATCACAGACGGATCTGTAGTCCAGTGGTAACACGCTGGACTGGTAATCCAGGGATCGCAGGTTCGATCCCCCCGTCTGACTCTAATAAAATTAACAGTCTTTCAGATGGGACGTTAAACCGAGGTCATCGTGTCGGTGCTTTACACTGTGCACATAAAAGAACCAGAGGAGATTCTGGGCAACCGGTAGCGACGATAAATAAACGTAAAACACACACACCTCCCATAATTGTGTCACCTTGCCTGTTGGAGGTCAGGGAGGCATGATGATTTTGTTTCTAAATATTACTATTAGATCCTTGTGCTCATTTCTCATATTATTTATATAATAATGCTACAAATATTATAGCCCTGCCTATTATTATTAATTATTTATTATTGCCTGTTTCATACTCCATATATATTATTTCTTCAGCTATTTCCAGCCATATTGTGTTCAGGATCATCAGCATCCACATACATGTACCGCCCACCACCGCAGCCGTTTAATAAGTTCTCAATATTATTTTATAGAGCCTTGTCTTTTTCAAATTATTGTTTTTAGTGTCTTTCCTATTTGGAAATATTATAAATAAAAAAGAATTTGTGACTGTGATTATTTGTTTGCAGTCCCTGTACTGGACTTGGCTGGGACAAAGACGGTGATATCCTAGCTATTATAAATGAGCGGAACACAAACATCACCATGTGGGATGCTAACACCGGCAAGACGTCCTCTATGGACAGCGGACTTAGGTTTGTTGATAGCTTTGTGCTTCTTTACCACCAATTTACCGTTCAGTCATTGGCAGGTGAGCTGCTGCCTAAGATTTGTAAAAAAGCGTGAGCTCCAGATTTTCCCTTGAAATTGATGTGTCCAGCGCCGTTATTCAGACATGTACCAAGATGCACCAGCCTAGAAACTGTCTTGTAGTGCCTAGCTGTAGCCTTTACGATTGAGCTCTTTTTAGGCAAAAGCACTTTCACATTACCTCATCTCTCTCCATCAGGAATGGGGTCCCTAGAGCGATTAAAATAATGTCGGGGGATCATTCTAGTGGGCGAAATTGTCACCCTAGGGACCCTGACTGCCCTCTGGGCACCCCACTTCTCCCTAAAATGTTTTATATTTTTTGGTTTTTACGATTTTCAAACAAAATGTTGTCTAGTAAGATACACTGGCCCATTATAAAGCACTCCTTCTATTCAAATGTTGTATTTAATGGTTGTACTGTGCATTTTAACCCTATTTTGCAGAAGTATATTAAAGAACACCATTTAAGGAAGCGATCACGCGCTTTCTCACTTCTCCCAAAAATTCTGACCTAGATTGAATCCTGATATTGTTAGTAAATAATGTAAATAAACTGAAATCGTACAATATATTTAGTGAAGAACGGAAGATGGTGTTAGTTGTGTATGTTGTACATTTGTTTACAAACCACAGCATGATTTTCTGCATCTTTATTTGAGCTAAGTTTATACAAATTTATTTTAGCTCGATTGTGAAACAAGTTCTTACAACTTATATTAATCACTCTGGAGACCTCCTTCCTGATAGAATCCATCCCCACGAGGGAGAGAGAAGAGGCAACGTGAATTTTAAATGCCTTGCCTAAGAGCACAATCGTAATGGCTATGGCTGGGCGCAAACTCCGGGCCTTTCCACCTGAAGCAAACGCGCTATCACTATTTGTGATGATTACCATTATTTGAGCTTGCATTTGTTTATAAACAACCATTTGTATTATTTTCAAGATCCCCGCTGATGCTGATAATATCTATTTGTTAAAAATGTGACCATTATTATACTTTTGGCTGTCCGATTAGCGCAGTGGTTAGCGTGCTCGCTTCTCACCAATGCAACCCGGGTTCGATCCTCCGACCGGGAAGTATGTGAGGTGGTACGTGGTCGCCACATCGGACAGGTGGGTTTTCTCCAGGTGCTCCGGTTTCCTCCCATACGAATGACCACATTTACGCTTTCATCCGCGCCAACGAGAGTGATTAATATAAGATGTTAAAACTTGCTTCGCAATCGTTGTGAATAAAGTCGTTGGATGCTGGGATGCCAAATGTTTCCCCAGAATACATGTATGTTAACCCTTTCAACACCACAGACCTCTAAATAGGCTAACAAAAAGTGTAGATCCAGATGAGCCGGCTCGTGACGAGCCGTCTCATCAGAATCTGCACTTTTTGCCAGTAATATTGCTATTTTTAGAGAAAAATTACCCATTTTGATAAATTAACTGTTTGAAATGTAATTTTCTTATTAATTTATTGGTCTAAAAATATGATGCACCAGTCCATGTCAGTTACTTGGTGTTGAATGGGTTAATATAAATCTATAATGTTTATTTCAGGGATACTCTCTCTTTCTTGCTGTGGGCAAAAGTAGGCCCGTACCTAGCAGTGGGCACGTTGAAGGGCAACTTATTGATCTACAATCATCAGACTTCAAGGTCAGTTTACAACGCTAGATAGTGACCGCTGAGTGGTTAATACTCCGGACTGCCAGTCTGAATGTCAGAAGGGTTGTTCATTCTTTGTGACTTCTCCCTCCCGACAAAATAGGGGGAAGTAACTGGAGATCAGGGGGATGTGGGAGAAGTGTCTCTCCATTATGTTACGAAATGCAGTTTTACTGCATATACTTCATTCTTTTACGTTTAACTTAAACGCGTAGATTTTGAGACCGTTTTATTTTGGTCGTTTTCACCCTCAGATAATAGGGCAAAGTTGACATTGTTCATCCAACCAGTGAACTCGATGTGGCCGAAAAAGCTATGATGGCCCCAATGTTGAACCCTGTCACAGTGGAAGCATATAGAAGTACTCCAGTATATCTCATTAGAGTGGTGGAGCCTATGCTCGGCGTATTCCTATGCTCGGCGTATTTTTTTCATTTACATCCGTACTTAAAATATTTAAATAGTTTTAGCCTATTTTCGCTGACAGAGGTGAAGCATGGTTCAATAGCATTCCGTTGTGCGTACCGGTAGCCTAATGCAACTGTCACCTGACTGGTTCAGTAGCCGAATATAAACAGGCAACTTGTTGGGGAAATTGTTTCCACTGAAATGTGCGGTTTATGAGCATTTCAGGTGGCTATCCGGATTTGGGAAAAAATGTACAAATAACCAGAAAAAAGTTTCTTATGAGTTGTATATTGTTAGTTATTGATGTTACTAAGTCAAAATAATATATTCAACATTTACCCATGCATAAATAAAATAATTCATGTACGCCGTGCCTAAAGTATCTAGTTCCCCATGGAAACAGGTGCCGTTGCAATAGCTGTATTTAGGCGCATGGTTACGTAATGAAGCTAAAATTTTCAACAACAATTTTATGAATGTTGTGTTCATGACTTAAGAAAATAATAATATACGGCAAGTGCATTTAACTTTTTTTGTAGGCCATGATATGTAGGATTTACGCCGAGTATAGATTCCACCACTCTATATATACATGTACATATATATAATATTAAATGTCTAGAATTACACGGACAGGGATACATTATATCTATTTCTATATAGAGTTGATCGACTTTTCAACCTAGTCTATTTAAACACTATTTTTCTGAAAAATGTCCGATTGTCCATTTTCACATGGCGGCGGCCACATATTTTACAATAAATCTGATCTACAACCCCAAGCTGGTAATGTCAAGGACAAATCATGATTTAAGGTGCTAGCAACACATCTAATCTACAACCCCAAGCAGGTAATGTCAAGGACAAATCATGGTTTAAGGTGCTAGCAACACATCTGATCTACAACCCCAAGCAGGTAATGTCAAGGACAAGGTGCTAGCAACACATCTAATCTACAACCCCAAGCAGGTAATGTCAAGGACAAGGTGCTAGCAACACATCTGATCTACAACCCTAAGCAGGTAATGTCAAGGACAAGGTGCTAGCAACACACCTAATCTACAACCCCAAGCAGGTAATGTCAAGGACAAATCATGGTTTAAGGTGCTAGCAACACACCTAATCTACAACCCCAAGCAGGTAATGTCAAGGACAAATCATGGTTTAAGGTGCTAGCAACACATCTAATCTACAATCCCAAGCTTGTAATGTCAAGGACAAATCATGGTTTAACGTGCTAGCAACACATCTAATCTACAATCCCAAGCTTGTAATGTCAAGGACAAATCATGGTTTAAGGTGCTAGCAACACATCTAATCTACAATCCCAAGCTTGTAATGTCAAGGACAAATCATGGTTTAACGTGCTAGCAACACATCTAATCTACAATCCCAAGCTTGTAATGTCAAGGACAAATCATGGTTTAAGGTGCTAGCAACACATCTAATCTACAATCCCAAGCTTGTAATGTCAAGGACAAATCATGGTTTAACGTGCTAGCAACACATCTAATCTACAATCCCAAGCTTGTAATGTCAAGGACAAATCATGGTTTAAGGTGCTAGCAACACATCTAATCTACAATCCCAAGCTTGTAATGTCAAGGACAAATCATGGTTTAACGTGCTAGCAACACATCTAATCTACAATCCCAAGCTTGTAATGTCAAGGACAAATCATGGTTTAAGGTGCTAGCAACACATCTAATCTACAATCCCAAGCTTGTAATGTCAAGGACAAATCATGGTTTAAGGTGCTAGCAACACATCTGATCTACAACCCCAAGCAGGTAATATCAAGGACAAATCATGGTTTAAGGTGCTAGCAACACACCTAATCTACAACCCCAAGCAGGTAATATCAAGGACAAATCATGGTTTAAGGTGCTAGCAACTCACCTAATCTACAACCCCAAGCTTGTAATATCAAGGACAAATCATGGTTTAAGGTGCTAGCAACACATCTGATCTACAACCCCAAGCAGGTAATGTCAAGGACAAGGTGCTAGCAACACATCTAATCTACAATCCCAAGCATGTAATGTCAAGGACAAGGTGCTAGCAACTCATCTAATCTACAATCCCAAGCAGGTAATGTCAAGGACAAGGTGCTAGCAACACACCTGATCTACAACCCCAAGCAGGTAATGTCAAGGACAAGGTGCTAGCAACACATCTAATCTACAATCCCAAGCATGTAATGTCAAGGACAAGGTGCTAGCAACTCATCTAATCTACAATCCCAAGCAGGTAATGTCAAGGACAAGGTGCTAGCAACACACCTGATCTACAACCCCAAGCAGGTAATGTCAAGGACAAGGTGCTAGCAACACACCTGATCTACAACCCCAAGCAGGTAATGTCAAGGACAAGGTGCTAGCAACTCATCTAATCTACAATCCCAAGCATGTAATGTCAAGGACAAGGTGCTAGCAACACATCTAATCTACAACCCCAAGCATGTAATGTCAAGGACAAGGTGCTAGCAACACATCTAATCTACAATCCCAAGCAGGTAATGTCAAGGACAAGGTGCTAGCAACACATCTAATCTACAACCCCAAGCAGGTAATGTCAAGGACAAGGTGCTAGCAACACATCTAATCTACAACCCCAAGCAGGTAATGTCAAGGACAAGGTGCTAGCAACACATCTGATCTACAACCCCAAGCAGGTAATGTCAAGGACAAGGTGCTAGCAACACACCTAATCTACAATCCCAAGCAGGTAATGTCAAGGACAAGGTGCTAGCAACACATCTAATCTACAACCCCAAGCAGGTAATGTCAAGGACAAGGTGCTAGCAACACACCTGATCTACAACCCCAAGCAGGTAATGTCAAGGACAAATCTAATAGGCTAGCAACACGTCAATGCTACTCTTTCTTTTACAGAAAGATACCTATCATAGGGAAGCACTCGAGGAAGATCACGTGCGGGGCGTGGAGTAACGAGAACCTGTTAGCACTTGGCAGCGAGGATAAAACTATAACCATCAGTAATCTCGAGGGTGATACATTACGTCAGACGTCTACACGGGCCGAGCCCGGTGATATACAGTTCTCAGAGATGAAAGGGGACGAAAGATCTGCTATGGGAGAGAATACTGTGAGATTTTATGAATTAGTGGATGTTTCATTCATATGTATTGCTTGGTTACGTCCACCTCGTAACCAAGGGGTTGTGTGTCGAGCTCCTTGTGAGTTGCAATGTGGTAAAAGTCTCCATATGACCTAAGCTGTCGATGTGACATTTAGCCCAAAAGGCAAAATGTTGATATACATTTACATTTGTATTTTTAATAACTGAAAACAGTCACTGTATCTATTTTGTATGTATGCCAGAAGTTGTCTGCCGTAGAACATGCTCACTTATTTCCAACCTTGCTATGGTTCACCTCCGTTGTCGAGTGGTTATGGTCACTGACTTGTATACCACGGTAACCGATCATCACTGATTGTCACGGAACATACTGGTACCCTGTGTTTTGTATTTGAAATTGTCTGCCACGGAACATACTGGTACCCAGTATTTTGTATTTGAAATTTTATGCCATGGAACATACTGGTACCCAGTGTTTTGTATTTGAAATTGTCTGCCACGGTACATACTGGTACCCAGTGTTTTGTATTTGAAATTGTCTGCCACGGTACATACTGGTACCCAGTGTTTTGTATTTGAAATTGTCTGCCACGGTACATACTGGTACCCAGTGTTTTGTATTTGAAATTGTCTGCCACGGAACATACTGGTACCCGGTGTTTTGTATTTGAAATTGTCTGCCACGGAACATACTGGTACCCAGTGTTTTGTATTTGAAATTGTCTGCCACGGAACATACTGGTACCCAGTCTTTTGTATTTGAAATTTTATGCCATGGAACATACTGGTACCCAGTGTTTTGTATTTGAAATTGTCTGCCACGGAACATACTGGTACCCGGTGTTTTGTATTTGAAATTGTCTGCCACGGAACATACTGGTACCCAGTGTTTTGTATTTGAAATTGTCTGCCACGGAACATACTGGTACCCAGTGTTTTGTATTTGAAATTGTCTGCCACGGAACATACTGGTACCCGGTGTTTTGTATTTGAAATTGTCTGCCACGGAACATACTGGTACCCAGTGTTTTGTATTTGAAATTGTCTGCCACGGAACATACTGGTACCCAGTGTTTTGTATTTGAAATTGTCTGCCACGGAACATACTGGTACCCGGTGTTTTGTATTTGAAATTGTCTGCCACGGAACATACTGGTACCCAGTGTTTTGTATTTGAAATTGTCTGCCACGGAACATACTGGTACCCAGTGTTTTGTATTTGAAATTGTCTGCCACGGAACATACTGGTACCCGGTGTTTTGTATTTGAAATTGTCTGCCACGGAACATACTGGTACCCAGTGTTTTGTATTTGAAATTGTCTGCCACGGAACATACTGGTACCCAGTGTTTTGTATTTGAAATTGTCTGCCATGGAACATACTGGTACCCGGTGTTTTGTATTTGGAATTGTCTGCCACGGAACATACTGGTACCCGGTGTTTTGTATTTTCTAGGTGAGCGTGGTGATAGGAAAGAAGACGTTGTTCCTCTACAACATGCATGACTCGGAGAACCCAGTCGAACTAGCCTTCCAGACGAAGTATGGTAGCATCATGTCTTACAAATGGTATGAACTATGCTAGTAGTAATGTGACTGCCCAACCTGACTTACAAATGGTATGAACTATGCTAGTAATAATGTGACTGCCCAACCTGACTTACAAATGGTATGAACTATGCTAGTAATAATGTGACTGCCCAACCTGACTTACAAATGGTATGAACTATGCTAGTAATAATGTGACTGCCCAACCTGACTTACAAATGGTATGAACTATGCTAGTAGTAATGTGACTGCCCAACCTGACTTACAAATGGTATGAACTATGCTAGTAATAATGTGACTGCCCAACCTGACTTACAAATGGTATGAACTATGTTAGTAGTAATGTGACTGCCCAACCTGACTTACAAATGGTATGAACTATGCTAGTAGTAATGTGACTGCCCAACCTGACTTACAAATGGTATGAACTATGCTAGTAGTAATGTGACTGCCCAACCTGACTTACAAATGGTATGAACTATGCTAGTAATAATGTGACTGCCCAACCTGACTTACAAATGGTATGAACTATGCTAGTAGTAATGTGACTGCCCAACCTGACTTACAAATGGTATGAACTATGCTAGTAGTAATGTGACTGCCCAACCTGACTTACAAATGGTACAAACTATGCTAGTAGTAATGTGACTGCCCAACCTGACTTACAAATGGTATGAACTATGCTAGTAATAATGTGACTGCCCAACCTGACTTACAAATGGTATGAACTACGCTAGTAATAATGTGACTGCCCAACCTGACTTCTGCGGAGAAATATAGTGTTTGTCCTGTCTGGCCATATGTTGGTCACATTCGTTTCTGCTTCATAGATTCGTAATTGTATGACCTACATCCTTCAAACTAGGTGTTGTATAAATATTAGTTGTCAAGGTTACTGTTTACGTTGTGTTATATAAATATTAGTTGTCAAGGTTACTGTTTACGTCGTGGTAGTGCGTTCGTTTCAGGTGCGAAAGGCCCGGAGTTCGCTCCCAGCTGTAGCCGTTACGATTGTGCCCTTAGGCATGCATGGCATTTAAATTCCACATTGCCTCTTCTCTCTCCTTCGTGGTGATGGTTTCCATCAGGAATCAGGTCTCGAGAGTGATTAATAAAAGTTGTAAGAGCTTGCAATCAAGCTAAAATAATATTTGTATAAACTAAGGGTACTGGAATCTCAAGTTTCGTTTCGTTTCGTGGTTAGCACGCTCACTTCTCACCAGGAAGTATGTAGGAAGGTACGGTGACACCAGATCAGACAGGTTTGTTTTTTTCAAGGTATTCCTGATTCCTACCACACGAATGACGACATATACGCTTTCATACACACCAACGAGAGTGATAATATATGTTGTTAAAGCTTGTTTCACAATCGTTGTAAAATAAATAAAGTTTAACTTTACCTGAAATATGTATGCCTCACGCTCTTCTATTTTATGAACATTTGTTATTGAGATTAGGCTTAGTTTATACAAATTTATTTTAGCTCGATTGCGAAACAAGTTATATCAACTTATAGAAATCACTCTCGAGACCTCATTCCTGATGGAATCCATCGCCACGAGGGAGAGAGAAGAGGCAATGTGGAATTTAAATGCCTTGCCTAAGGGCACAATCGTAACGGCTCCAGTGGGGCTCGAACTCCGGACCTTTCGCACCTGGGCGAGATTAGGCTTACACGACCCAGAGTATAACAACTTGGTTGGACCATGGTCTTGCTGAGCAGCTGACACCTATTGATTTTGAGGCATGTGGGTCAATGGTCATAGGGAGCTTATATTTAGCTAATGTTCTGATCAAAATTATGTGAAGCAATCTTCTGCTTCCATGGTTGTCTTTGTCAGTAGATGAACTCTGTGGATTTATTGATTATTTGGCAATAAATTCAATGAAAATTGAGAAATTCATTAGTCTACATTTTTATGTGGGTTTAGATCCGCCTCCGTGGTCGAGTGGTTAAGGTCGCTGACTTCTATACCACTGTAACCTATCATCACTGATGGTCACAGGTTCGAGCCCCGCTCAGACCGTGTCTCATTTATATGAAAAAGTTGGCAGTTTCTTACGGAGGTTGGTGCACCCAAGTACTGGTTAACCGCTGGAGCCTGCCCAGGAAAGGTGTTGTTAGGTAAACTGCCCGCCGGCGATATGGCCCAAAATGGTGCTGATGCAGGCGTAAAGCCCGAACTATAACATAGAATAAATAATTTTATGTGGGTTTAATGTGGCACCAATAGTTTAGGTTATACGGCGTCTCCAGGTATTATTGTTGGAGGAAGACACCGGATGCTCCTCTGAGCAGTATTTCATGCATGTGCGGGCACATGGCTAGAACCACCGACCTACCATTAGTCTTCAGTGTTGATGATGTGGTAACTCGTATGGAAGGATATATTAAGTGAGCAGAGTAGACCTTTAGCATATTGTGGTTGATGATGTGGTAACTCGTATGGAAGGATATATGAAGTGAGCAGAGTAGACCTTTAGCATATTGTGGTTGATGATGTGGTAACTCGTATGGAAGGATATATTAAGTGAGCAGAGTAGACCGTTAGCATATTGTGGTTGATGATGTGGTAACTCGTATGGAAGGATATATTAAGTGAGCAGATTAGACCGTTAGCATATTGTGGTTGATGATGTGGTAACTCGTATGGAAGGATATATTAAGTGAGCAGAGTAGACCTTTAGCATATTGTGGTTGATGATGTGGTAACTGGTATGGAAGGATATATTAAGTGAGCAGAGTAGACCTTTAGCATATTGTGGTTGATGATGTGGTAACTCGTATGGAAGGATATATTAAGTGAGCAGAGTAGACCTTTAGCATATTGTGGTTGATGATGTGGTAACTTGTATGGAAGGATATATTAAGTGAGCAGAGTAGACCTTTAGCATATTGTGGTTGATGATGTGGTAACTCATATGGAAGGATATATTAAGTGAGCATAGTAGACCTTTAGCATATTGTGTTCTCCTTGTTGTAGGTATGGAGATGGGTATATTATGTGAGCAGAGTAGACCTTTAGCATGCTGTGTTCTCCTTGTTGTAGGTATGGAGATGGGTATATTATGTGAGCAGAGTAGACCTTTAGCATATTGTGTTCTCCTTGTTGTAGGTATGGAGATGGGTATATTATGTGAGCAGAGTAGACCTTTAGCATATTGTGTTCTCCTAAAGATTACTTTAACCTGCTGTGTTCTCCTTGTTGTAGGTATGGAGACGGGTATATTATGTGAGCAGAGTAGACCTTTAGCATATTGTGTTCTCCTTGTTGTAGGTATGGAGACGGGTATATTATGTGAGTAGACCTTTAGCATATTGTGTTCTCCTTGTTGTAGGTATGGAGATGGGTATATTATGTGAGCAGAGTAGACCTTTAGCATATTGTGTTCTCCTAAAGATTACTTTAACCTGCTTTGTTCTCCTTGTTGTAGGTATGGAGACGGGTATATTATGTGAGCAGAGTAGACCTTTAGCATATTGTGTTCTCCTTGTTGTAGGTATGGAGATGGGTATATTATGTGAGCAGAGTAGACCTTTAGCATGCTGTGTTCTCCTTGTTGTAGGTATGGAGACGGGTATATTATGTGAGCAGAGTAGACCTTTAGCATGCTGTGTTCTCCTTGTTGTAGGTATGGAGATGGGTATATTAAGTGAGCAGAGTAGACCTTTAGCATGCTGTGTTCTCCTTGTTGTAGGTATGGAGACGGATATATTATGTGAGCAGAGTAGACCTTTAGCATATTGTGTTCTCCTAAAGATTACTTTAACCTGCTGTGTTCTCCTTGTTGTAGGTATGGAGACGGGTATATTATGTGAGCAGAGTAGACCTTTAGCATGCTGTGTTCTCCTTGTTGTAGGTATGGAGACGGGTATATTATGTGAGCAGAGTAGACCTTTAGCATATTGTGGTTGATGTAGGTATGGAGACGGGTATATTATGTGAGCAGAGTAGACCTTTAGCATATTGTGGTTGATGATGTGGTAACTCACTGGTATGGAAGGATATATTAAGTGAGCAGAGTAGACCTTTAGCATGCTGTGTTCTCCTTGTTGTAGGTATGGAGATGGGTATATTAAGTGAGCAGAGTAGACCTTTAGCATGCTGTGTTCTCCTTGTTGTAGGTATGGAGACGGGTATATTATGTGAGCAGAGTAGACCTTTAGCATGCTGTGTTCTCCTTGTTGTAGGTATGGAGACGGGTATATTATGTGAGCAGAGTAGACCTTTAGCATGCTGTGTTCTCCTTGTTGTAGGTATGGAGACGGGTATATTATGTGAGCAGAGTAGACCTTTAACCTGCTGTGTTCTCCTTGTTGTAGGTATGGAGATGGATATATTATGATTGGGTTTTCGCACGGATTCTTCGTTGTCATCTCGACACATATGAAGGAAATAGGTCAGGTAAGGATCATATTAAGCAAGTGATTATATTTACTCGCTTCTCTTCCACAGTATGTCAACTGACAACTTCAAATCTCAAGGAAGATATATACACGGTAATGGATATCGGTTTTATGTTTATTTATCGTCGCTACCGGTTGCCCATATGAGCGCGCCTCCTGAAGAGATTAGTCATTTTAGATTTTTGGAGGATAGTGCATGATACAGACAAACCCATTCCAAAGTCTCCTCTGGTTCTTTTACGTACACGGTGTACAGCACCGACACGAGACCTCGGTTTCAAGTCACATCTGAAAGAGTTTCTGATAATATCAACTTTGCCAAAAGTAAATCGGTGAAAAATCGACAGACTGGAACCCAGGCTACTTCCAACCCGATTCTATATTTTGTCAAACTGTGGACACTGTGTTGTGTGTTTTTACGTTTATTTATCGTCGCTACCGGTTGCCCATATGAGCGACACCTCCTGAAGAGATTAGTTATTTTAGATTTTGGAGGATAGTGCAATGATACAGACAAAGACCCATTCCAGAGTCTCCTCTGGTTCTTTTATGTGCACGGTGTAAAGCACTGACACAAGACCTTGGTTTAACATCACATCTGAAAGACTGTTAATTTTATTAGGGTCAGACAGGGGATCGAACCTGAGATCACTGGATTACCAGTCCAGCGTGTTACCACAGGACTAAAGATCCATCTGTGGTAGTGGATATTGGCTTTAGCATCCAATTTGAAATGTTGTTAGTGCTGACAGCTAGATTAGTGCAGGCTGACCAGTGTGTTTGATACTGCACATCACTATGGTATTGTCGTTTTACATAGAAGCATTTACAAGTATGCATAAAAGCTACTTTTAGCTTACTACTTGTTCCTTTGCATTATGTATGTCGTATATTATATGTGATTTATGTTTTGCATTAAATACTGTTTATGCCAAGAATGTATAGTTAGTATGTACAGTTATAATTTCTCCATGTTGAGTCCTTCATACTTGTATATAAGATGCAATCCCAAATTACATTAATTTTTATAAAGTTGCTAAATTACATAAAATGTCGGTCCCAAATAAGGCTGTACACATAGTCATTTTCTTCTCTTCCTTGTGTGTTTTCAGGAACTGTTCCAGGCTCGTAACCACAAAGACAACCTGAGCTGTATCGCCATCTCTCTGTCCCTGAACAAGGCTGCTTCATGCGGAGATAACTGGTATGATCATATTACGAGACTTCATCAGTTTGTGAACTATTTTCTGGACCTCCTTTGTTTGCTATTGTTGGCATCATAATGAACATTGCTAATCTATGACCAATTCTATTTTAAGCATCAAGATCCATGATCTGACACTCATAATGAACATTGCTAATCTATGACCGATTCTATTTTAAGCATCAAGATCCATGACATGACACTCATAATGAACATTGCTAATCTATGACCAATTCTATTTTAAGCATCAAGATCCATGACCTGACACTCATAATGAACATTGCTAATCTATGACCGGTTTTATTTTAAGCATCAAGATCCATGACCTACTATGCATAATGAACATTGCTAATCTATGACCGGTTCTATTTTAAGCATCAAGATCCATGACCTGCTATGCATAATGAACATTGCTAATCTATGACCGATTCTATTTTTAGCATCAAGATCCATGACCTGACACACATAATGAACATTGCTAATCTATGACCGGTTCTATTTTAAGCATCAAGATCCATGACCTACTATGCATAATGAACATTGCTAATCTATGACCGGTTCTATTTTAAGCATCAAGATCCATGACCTATCTGACTTAAAAGAAATGTTTGCTATAATAAACCTTGATGATGAGCGTAGTCTGGACCGTATGGAGTGGACAGATGATGGGCAGCTCCTGGCTGTAACCTCCACCAAAGGCAACCTGTATGTGTATCTCACCAGTCTGCCCATGCTGGCAGCCACGCAGCAAACAAGAATTGCCCACCTGACATCTCTACTTGAGGTGACAATCGAGGACAATATTCAACAGGTAGGGTCACCAGTGAGCACATACGACCAATAACAGATCTAACTTTTCAGCTTTAATGCTAATGAATTTTGCACACACTTTCTTCTCAGTTGTCTAACTAGTTATGAAATGGAGCATATCTCTACCAGACTTTTTCCAGCTTTTATGCTCATGAATTTTGTTCTTCTCAGTTGTCTAACTAGTTATAGCCACAAATGGTGCTGATGCAAGCGTAAAACCCAAACAAACGAGCACATTATACATGCATGTATGTGTATGGACACATGAAAACTGAAAATATGAAATGTTGACTCTTAAATATGGAAATCGCACATCATCTCTCGTATACAATTTGTACAATGAATACAATCCAACCTGTCTTTTAAACACCATTATCTTCACTTCACTCCCGACTCCCATCAGACCATCATCTGTTATGACAGGCCACCTATCTATAATGAAGTGTTTGCCAGTCTGGTGGGTGATCTTCACAGACATGTGTATGACTGTACTTATAAAAATATTCTCCAATCCATCCTACAGTTTTAGCTTGACTGCAATGTTGAGGTACCTAATATAAGAAGAGAGGTATGTAATTTGAAAATTGTTATGAACTATGAGGGAGAACTCACATATCTAAATGGGGGGGGGGGGTTACATTTACATGGAATTTTCTACTGTCACAGGGGCTCGTGCCCTTTGACAGTGGCTTCTATGTGTTAGAATTGGAACTAGAAGAATTGAAGGTACTTGATATATACTAGTTACAAATCAAGACATACATGGAAGTTACATTATGCTATGTAGGACTTCTTCATTTACATGGAATTCTCTACAGTCACAGGGGCTCATGTCCCTTTGAAAGTGGCTTCTATGTGTGTTTCGAATTCTGTTACTGTTAGAATTGGAAGTTACATGAGGCTATGTAGGTAAGACATTTGAAGCAGTTGATATCGGTAACATTAAAAATGGAACCATTTGAGAGGGACAGCTTAAATTCATCCTCTTGGAACATTTTAGGCAGATGAACTGGTAAGAATGGAATCCTTAGCTTACGCTCATGTGTTAGAGTAGTGCATGTAATAACTAGATAAGCATTGTTTACTGTGTTATTTAACCTAATAAATAAACCATTTGATTTTCATCTCAAGTTTTAGACTTAGGGGTGTTGTTTCGGGGCTTATAGAGTTTGGGGACTGCTGCTTTATCCTTGCATGATTGTAACGCGCAGTTATTTTTAGTTGCTACTTCTACTTGATTCTGTTGCATCTCTTTCATTCTACAAATTTCGATTCCATATTTTTTTATTTGGTTTATACCCATTTATTTTAGCTTGAGTCCGCCTCCGTGGTCGAGTGGTTAAGGTCGCTGACTTGTATACCACTGTAACCTATCATCACTGAGGTCCGCCTCCGTGGTTGAGTGGTTACGGTCGCTGACTTGTATACCACTGTAACCTATCATCACTGATGGTCCGCCTCCGTGGTCGAGTGGTTAAGGTCGCTGACTTGTATACCACTGTAACCTATCATCACTGATGGTCCGCCTCCGTGGTCGAGTGGTTAAGGTCGCTGACTTGTATACCACTGTAACCTATCATCACTGATGGTCCGCCTCCGTGGTCGAGTGGTTAAGGTCGCTGACTTGTATACCACTGTAACCTATCATCACTGATGGTCCGCCTCCGTGGTCGAGTGGTTACGGTCGCTGACTTGTATACCACTGTAACCTATCATCACTGATGGTCCGCCTCCGTGGTCGAGTGGTTAAGGTCGCTGACTTGTATACCACTGTAACCTATCATCACTGATGGTCCGCCTCCGTGGTCGAGTGGTTAAGGTCACTGACTTGTATACCACTGTAACCTATCATCACTGATGGTCCGCCTCCGTGGTCGAGTGGTTAAGGTCGCTGACTTGTATACCACTGTAACCTATCATCACTGATGGTCCGCCTCCGTGGTCGAGTGGTTAAGGTCGCTGACTTGTATACCACTGTAACCTATCATCACTGATGGTCCGCCTCCGTGGTCGAGTGGTTAAGGTCGCTGACTTGTATACCACTGTAACCTATCATCACTGATGGTCCGCCTCCGTGGTCGAGTGGTTAAGGTCGCTGACTTGTATACCACTGTAACCTATCATCACTGATGGTCCGCCTCCGTGGTCGAGTGGTTAAGGTCGCTGACTTGTATACCACTGTAACCTATCATCACTGATGGTCCGCCTCCGTGGTCGAGTGGTTAAGGTCGCTGACTTGTATACCACTGTAACCTATCATCACTGATGGTCCGCCTCCGTGGTCGAGTGGTTAAGGTCGCTGACTTGTATACCACTGTAACCTATCATCACTGATGGTCCGCCTCCGTGGTCGAGTGGTTAAGGTCGCTGACTTGTATACCACTGTAACCTATCATCACTGATGGTCCGCCTCCGTGGTCGAGTGGTTAAGGTCGCTGACTTGTATACCACTGTAACCTATCATCACTGATGGTCCGCCTCCGTGGTCGAGTGGTTAAGGTCGCTGACTTGTATACCACTGTAACCTATCATCACTGATGGTCCGCCTCCGTGGTCGAGTGGTTAAGGTCGCTGACTTGTATACCACTGTAACCTATCATCACTGATGGTCCGCCTCCGTGGTCGAGTGGTTAAGGTCGCTGACTTGTATACCACTGTAACCTATCATCACTGATGGTCCGCCTCCGTGGTCGAGTGGTTAAGGTCGCTGACTTGTATACCACTGTAACCTATCATCACTGATGGTCCGCCTCCGTGGTCGAGTGGTTAAGGTCGCTGACTTGTATACCACTGTAACCTATCATCACTGATGGTCCGCCTCCGTGGTCGAGTGGTTAAGGTCGCTGACTTGTATACCACTGTAACCTATCATCACTGATGGTCCGCCTCCGTGGTCGAGTGGTTAAGGTCGCTGACTTGTATACCACTGTAACCTATCATCACTGATGGTCCGCCTCCGTGGTCGAGTGGTTAAGGTCGCTGACTTGTATACCACTGTAACCTATCATCACTGATGGTCCGCCTCCGTGGTCGAGTGGTTAAGGTCGCTGACTTGTATACCACTGTAACCTATCATCACTGAGGTCCGCCTCCGTGGTCGAGTGGTTAAGGTCGCTGACTTGTATACCACTGTAACCTATCATCACTGATGGTCCGCCTCCGTGGTCGAGTGGTTAAGGTCGCTGACTTGTATACCACTGTAACCTATCATCACTGATGGTCACGGGTTCGAGCCCCGAAATATAAATAAATAAATATTTTAGCTTGATTGTGATAACTCCCGAGATGTCATTCCTGATGGAATCCATCGCCATGAGGAAGAGAGACGAGGCAATGTGCCATTAAGTGTCTGGCCTTAAGACAACACTACCATGGTTCTGGAGTGGTTCAATCTTGCAACCGGTGGATTATGAGACTACCACTGTATCCATTTCAATAACTGACTATTTATTTCAATGTAGGTTACAAATGTTCAGAAATAGACATATGGTTGGATGTATCTTTTATTTAGTGATTTGTGGTATGTATGTATGTTCCATTAATGTCAAACCCCTGGCGGGGACCTAGACATGTTTTCCTGGGCAGGCTTAGCCGACCTAAGTGGTTAACCAGTACTAAGCAATGTGTGTGAGGTGCCTTGCTCAATGACACTACATACGTGGCCTGACCGAGTATCGAACCCGGGACCGTTCGATTCCAAATCCGACGCTCTACCACTGGACCACGGACGCCACTCATAGTGGAGTGTTATATCTTTTGCCATCATTTGACTTTCAAAGAGTCTGGTGTTTTTATTATTTTTGTAGAAGTATTAACTGCTTACACCACTATAATACAGCGCCTGTTTTTTACACCTGTAACATCATTGATGTAAACCATATCATAATAATAGATAGTTCCGAAAATACTTTGTCACGTTGGTTTTGATAACAGGGGGAATTGACAATATGTTCTGACTTTCTTGGGATTTTGAATGTCCGAAAACCAAATAGAGAGTGACTTTTGCTTTAGGCATAGTTTATACAAATTTTATTTGAGCTCAATTGCGAAACAAGCTCTTACAACATTATTTTAATTGTTCTCGAGACCTCATTTTTGATGGAATCCATGTCCAAGAGGGAGAGAGAAGTTGCACTGTGGAGTTTAGGTGCCTTTGCCAAGGGCACAATCGTAACAGCTACAGCTGGGCGTGAACTCCGAGCCTTCTCACACCTGAAGTGAACACTTTTAGACTTCAAATGCAATGTAAATGTTTTGCAACATAGCATTGTATTTGTTGTTGTTGTTGTTGTTGTTGTCTACAAAAAAATATTTTAATATACTTTTGCTGTCTCTCATTTTTTGTTGATTATCAAAATACGTGTATGTTGGTGGTGGATTATTATTCAGTGTATATTGCATGTTGTTCTGTTTAGGATTCAGGGCTTGAGTTATAGTGCAATTTTGGGAGAAATAGTCTCCCTTGTGCAGGGATCATTCTAGAGGGCGATGTGGGCGAAATTGTGCCCTGACTTTTTTTTACGATGGCAAACAAAACTTTGTCTAGTAAGATACACTGACCCATTATAAAACACTCCTATTCAAATGTTATATTTAATGGTTGTAATGTGCATAACCCTATTTTGCAGAAGTATATTTATTAAAGAACACCATTTAAGGCACTTCTCACTTCTCCCAAAAATTCTGACCTAGAATGAACCCTGCTTGTGGTGCCTCATTTTGCTCAATTTTCATGTAGACTTACGGTATATCAGGTTACGTTTGCGTATCGCAAACTTCGCATTTATGTGTCTGTTTTAGCCCTTAGAATGCTGCATGAATTGGAAGGAATGTGCTAACAACATATAGATCAGCCGCGTCTGATCAGGATCTATGTTGTTTGCTGTTCAGCCAAGTGTGTTAGCTCCACTATCCGTATAACAAACAGCATAGATCCAGATCAGCCGCGTCTGATCAGGATCTATGTTGTTTGCTGTTCAGCCAAGTGTGTTAGCTCCACTATCCGTATAATAAACAGCATAGATCCAGATCAGCCGTGTCTGATCAGGATCTATGTTGTTTGCTGTTCAGCCAAGTGTGTTAGCTCCACTATCCGTATAACAAACAGCATAGATCCAGATCAGCCGTGTCTGATCAGGATCTATGTTGTTTGCTGTTCAGCCAAGTGTGTTAGCTCCACTATCCGTATAACAAACAGCATAGATCCAGATCAGCCGTGTCTGATCAGGATCTATGTTGTTTGCTGTTCAGCCAAGTGTGTTAGCTCCACTATCCGTATAACAAACAGCATAGATCCAGATCAGCCATGTCTGATCAGGATCTATGTTGTTTGCTGTTCAGCCAAGTATGTTAGCTCCACTATCCGTATAACAAACAGCATAGATCCAGATCAGCCGTGTCTGATCAGGATCTATGTTGTTTGCTATTCAGCCAAGTGTTTTAGCTCCACTATCCGAATAGCAACAGCAGCGATCAGTCAGATCAGAGAGCACAGATCTCAGACTCTATGCTGTTTGCTATTTATAAAGTGTATCAGTTACTGCTGAATAGCAAATAACTGTTTGCAAAAGCAACTTTTGTTGTGAAAAGCATTTTAACCCTTTCAACACCACAGACCTCTAAATAGGCTTACAAAAAGTGTAGATCCAGATGAGCCGGCTCGTGACGAGCCGTCTCATCAGGATCTGCACTTTTTGCCAGTGATATGACTATTTTTAGACATAATTACACATTTTGATAAATGAACTTGTCCAAATGTGATTTTCTGATTCATTTATTGGTTTAAGAATATCATGGACCAGTCCATGTGAGTTACTTGGTGTTGAATGGGTTACGGGTTAACTAATAATCGCGATTATGTACCTTCGAAATGAATTTTTCGTGTACTGCTGCTTTACGTGGAGAATTTTACCTTGATGCCGGTTCTAGATCGGAATAACATACATAGCCGGTTTGTACCTGTGAAAATAACTTGTATACAGTATTAACCCTTTCAACCCCAAGTAACTGACATGGACTGGTGCGTGATATTTTCAGACCAATAAATTAATAAGAAAATTACCTTTGGACCAGTTCATTTATCAAAATGGGTAATTTTATCTAAAAATAGTAATAATTATTACTGGCAAAAAAGTGCAGATCCTGATGAGACGGCTCGTCACGAGCCGGCTCATCTGGATCTACACTTTTCATAAGCCTATTTAGAGGCCTGTGGGGTTGAAAGGGTTAAATTTGGGATTATATTTGTGTATGCATATCTATGGAAACATTAATTACAATCTAAAGATTTACAATACCGATATGTATATATAATCCATTGGAAAACCTGCATCGAAAGGACACATTTTCACAGCATTTATAAACATGCATCAAAAGGACGCATTTTCACAGCATTTATAAACATGCATCGAAAGGACACATTTTCACAGCATTTATAAACATGCATCAAAAGGACGCATTTTCACAGCATTTATAAACATGCATCGAAAGGACACATTTTCACAGCATTTATAAACCTGCATCGAAAGGACACATTTTCACAGCATTTATAAACCTGCATCGAAAGGACACATTTTCACAGCATTTATAAACCTGCATCGAAAGGACACATTTTCACAGCATTTATAAATATGCATCAAAAGGACGCATTTTCACAGCATTTATAAACATGCATCAAAAGGACGCATTTTCACAGCATTTATAAACATGCATCGAAAGGACGCATTTTCACAGCATTTATAAACATGCATCGAAAGGATGCATTTTCACAGCATTTATAAACATGCATCAAAAGGACGCATTTTCACAGCATTTATAAACATGCATCGAAAAGACGCATTTTCACAGCATTTATAAACATGCATTGTTATTCACAATAACAACCTTTCCAAACATCTGCCAAAGTTAATTAGCTGTAGGGGAACTGAATTTTACTCACACCCGGTAGATGACAATATGACAAACACATCATCACCTGCATTTTGTCGATAATAACTGATCAAGAAACTGACCAAACTGTGAATTAACACTACACAAAGCTTGCCTGTCATAATTAGCGCCCAAAGCATGAAAACTACGTCCTCAGTGACGGTACACTGTCTGTATGTTTTAACAATTCATACTATTGATCAGTGCAGTTTGAAAAATATTAATGACAATTTTATTGGTGATTGAAGGTTGACGTGAATAAAGAGGTACATAAATTAATAAATTTGATGGTCGCCAAAACCACCAGATATACGGTATATTGTGAAACTTGGCCTGTATAGTATTTACATTCGTGTTGGAATTGATTGGGTGGGGGAATGTTTAATTCTGTTTACCTAAATTTGGGATATGATCTTTGGCAAATTGATAAATTGTGCGTAGAAAGTTACCTTGTAACTCCTTTCATGTTCGAAGATTGTATTAACTTCAGGGTTCATTCTAGGTCAGAATTTTTGGGAGAAGTGAGAAAGCGCGTGATCGCTTCCTTAAATGGTGTTCTTTATTATACTTCTGCAAAATAGGGTTAAAATGCACAGTACAACCATTAAATACATTTGAATAGAAGGAGTGCTTTATAATGGGCCAGTGTATCTTACTAGACTAAATTTTGTTTGAAAATCGTAAAAACCAAAGAATGTTTTGTTTTTTGTTTTTTTAGGGAGAAGTGGGGTCCCCAGAGGGCGAAGTCAGGGTCCCTAGGGCGACATTTTCGCCCACATCGCCTCTAGAATGATCCCTGAACTTGTTTGTTAGTGGCCACGAATACCATGATTGTATATTTGTTTTAACCATGCTTGTACAAGGAAGCTAGGTGTGCATTGTGGGAGACTGGGAGTGACGTCACGCAATCAAAGTATCGTTTGGGGCTTTGTATATGTACTGTCAAAAGTGACAGCTACCTGAAATTTAAGGCATAATCTTAATTTACGTACATGTATACAATTGGCCGCACCTAGGTAATTTAAGTACAAATATATTTCTTGTTTGTGTTTTAGTCTAAGTTGACACATTTTCATTGATAAAAAGGTTTTATTTGCCAATGTTCCGCTTGAGTGTGGCGGAATTTCAGAGTAATTACGCTAGGGGTTATTACGCGTGGCGATTTTTACGACATATTACGCCATGGGTGGATTTCAAGCAATATTACACGGTGTCACACTATATTACTCCATGTCTTGCGGGATTTGCCTACTGGTATATAAGAACAAACTCACTGAGAACATACTCTCAAAACTAACTTTATAGAAAGTAATGATTATTGATTGGTTTAAGAATATAATAGTGCACCACTACACAATTGAAGAAACTTGATTACTAAATATAATAACATCGTTTAATTAATTACATGTATAGCTTTAAGAGTGGAAGTCGTGATAGTGTAGTGGATGCACGTTCGCTTCAGGTGCGAAAGGTCCGGAGTTCGAGCCCAGCTGGAGTCGTTACAATTGTGCGCTTAGGCAAGGCATATAAATTCCACATTGCCTCTTCTCGAACAACATTTTTTCATATTAATGTCGTAATCCTGTTAAGTCAACAAAAATGTGCTGTATGCGAGTGTCCTCTTGTTTTACATCAATATGAGTTGTGTACACACAATAATCATGGCTATTATGATTACTTACAAAGAGTCAAACGAGCAACAGTCAAAATAAGATTATATATATTGTGCAAGGGCATTAACCCATTTCATTCTGGATACCGTTCAAACAGTATTTGCAAAGAACATAGAGCCAGATCAGCCACCACGGAACATGCCGTCTGATCAGGCTCTATGCTGTTTGCTATTCAGATGATATTGCTAAGACACTTGGCTATGTAGCAAACAACATAGATCCTGATCAGCACGCAGCATCACGCTGCGGCTGATCTGGATCTATGTTGTTTGCAAAAGTCGTTAAATGTATCCAGAATGAAATGGGTTAAAAACGTTGAATTTGATATCGGACAAACCTGAGTAATACTGCTTTGTAACGAATACAGTTGTATGATAGCAACTGTTTTGGTAATTGTGAGTTGTTGTTTTTTTAAAACTTTATTTATTTTACAACGATTACGAAGCAAGTTCTAGCAACTTATATTAATCACTCTCGTTGGCGCGGATGAAAGCGTAAATGTAGTCATTTTGTGTGAGAGGAAACCGAAGTACCTGGAGAAAACCCACCTGTCCGCTCTGGCTTTTGGGGCAGGAATTAGACTAAGAAAACACGCATGTGAACTTTGATGTGAATCTCATATATAGTTGTTTTTGTAGGATGGCTGCCCGTGACATTGATCCGGTCATTCTGCCAGGATGGCTACCCATTACATTGATCCGGTCATTCTGCCAGGATGGCTGCCCGTGACATTGATCCGGTCATTCTGCCAGGATGGCTACCCATGACATTGATCCGGTCATTCTGCCAGGATGGCTACCCATGACATTGATCCGGTCATTCTGCCAGGATGGCTACCCGTGACATCGATCCGGTCATTCTGCCAGGATGGCTGTCCGTGACATCGATCCGGTCATTCTGCCAGGATGGCTGTCCGTGACATCGATCCGGTCATTCTGCCATGATGGCTGCCCATGACATTGATCCGGTCATTCTGCCATGATGGCTACCCGTGACATTGATCCGGTCATTCTGCCAGGATGGCTGTCCGTGACATTGATCCGGTCATTCTGCCATGATGGCTACCCATGACATTGATCCGGTCATTCTGCCATGATGGCTACCCGTGACATTGATCCGGTCATTCTGCCATGATGGCTGCCCATGACATTGATCCGGTCATTCTGCCAGGATGGCTACCCATGACATTGATCCGGTCATTCTGCCATGATGGCTACCCGTGACATCGATCCGGTCATTCTGCCAGGATGGCTGCCCGTGACATCGATCCGGTCATTCTGCCAGGATGGCTGTCCGTGACATCGATCCGGTCATTCTGCCAGGATGGCTGTCCGTGACATCGATCCGGTCATTCTGCCAGGATGGCTACCCGTGACATCGATCCGGTCATTCTGCCAGGATGGCTGCCCGTGACATTGATCCGGTCATTCTGCCATGATGGCTACCCATGACATTGATCCGGTCATTCTGCCAGGATGGCTACCCATGACATTGATCCGGTCATTCTGCCAGGATGGCTGCCCGTGACATTGATCCGGTCATTCTGCCAGGATGGCTGTCCGTGACATCGATCCGGTCATTCTGCCAGGATGGCTGTCCGTGACATCGATCCGGTCATTCTGCCAGGATGGCTGTCCGTGACATCGATCCGGTCATTCTGCCAGGATGGCTGCCCGTGACATCGATCCGGTCATTCTGCCAGGATGGCTGTCCGTGACATCGATCCGGTCATTCTGCCAGGAATGTGTGTTCAAAGATTGAACTTTTGCAACCATGTAATATGTATTCATTGTACACCTCAACAGGAACAGCCTGCGACAATCTCCGTGGATGTGGAGCCATCCTATCTGGGACTTGGACCATACCATTTAGCTGTAGGGATGAACAACAGGGCCTGGTTCTACCTGCTGGGTGATAATGGTATGATTTTTTAATAAAATTTAATTATGACTCATTCAGTTTATACAAGGGAGTGTACTTGGCCGAGTGGTTATGGTCATTGACTTCAAGTCGCTTACCCCTCACCGCTGTAGGTTTGAATGCTTGGGATAATGAATTCTTTCATGTGAGGAAGCCACCCAGCTGTCTTGCAGAATGCCGGTTGTTCTACCCGGCGCCCATCCATGCCTGGATACTGCTTATAGGGTCATTAGGGGTCTACTAGTCCCCAGTCCTCCACGAATACTAACTGGATAGTCACCGTATGACATAAGCTGTTTGTTGAAACATAAAAACCCCAAAACCAAATTTATTTTAGCTCAATTGTGCAACAAGTTCAACATTAGCGTAATCGCTCTCGAGACCTCATCCCTGTTTGAAGGACACCACGACTGCTGTTCTTGTAGTATTCAAACTCACAACACAATTGATCAATTGTTAATACCATTCAAACACAATTGGACTAGAATCGGTCCAAACATAAACTTCCACTTTGTCTGGTTCTAGGTTAGTTGTAGACAAAATGGTGTTGACAAGTGATCGTTTGAGAACCCTACCATACAATTCTGCTACACTAGTAAGAGACCAAAGTGGCCAATATGTTTAAGATTTGCTAGTTAACCCTTAATATGCTGAATAAAGTTGAAGGAATGTGCAAACAACACATGTTCCCCATTATTCCCATAAATTTATATCAAACTGTAAAAAAAGACAAAATACCGCGTTTTGTAGCTTCTTAGGCAAGAAGAGGGTCATCCCATCGAATGCCTTAGTTTTCCCGAGCAGCTCCTCGTGGTGGTATAGCATGGCTATGCGAAGTTTCTTGCTCTCGATCTCAGGTTTATAATCAACCCTATACTGATATAAATGCCAGTCTGGAGCTTGCTCCAAGTTGAAGTAGTTGGTCGATACAGGAAGAGGTCTTCTGGAACTCCCTGTAAATGAAGATTTTGAACACAGACTATACTTGTTCACATAGCAAGCAAGATGACACAAATGGATCTTAATTGCTCACATGAAACAAATACAGTCAAACCTGTGTTAGTGGTCACCTCTATTAAGCAGCCAACCTGTATTAAGCAGTCAAGTTTCCAGATGCCCAATATGTTGTTTTATTATACATCTATGATGTTTGCTGTTCACTAAGTGTTTAGCACCACTATCCGAATAGCAAACAGTATGGAGTCTGATCTGGCTCTATTCTGTTTGCAAAAGTAACTCTAGGCATGATTAGCAGGTTACGGGTTAGTTTATATAAATTTAGTTTAGCTCGATTGTGAAACAAGTTCTTACAACTTATATTAATCACTCCCGAGACCTCATTCCTGATGGAATCCATCGCCACGAGGGAGAGAGAGGATGCAATATGGAATTTAAAGGCCTTGCTTGCCTAAAGGGCACAATCGTAACGGCTACATCTGTTAATGGTTAAATTGCGAGTGTGATTTACTATTAATAAACACTAGACTGTCCTACCTACCCATGGATTCTCAATACTGACGGGTGTATATTTATAAGTGAATTAATATCGTCACAAACAGAAGAAGAGTATCTCGATTTTTATGTTTTTACGAGAATTTTACAATTCATCTCATTTTGAATTAAAATATTGGTACTTTTGTTATTTTTCACACAGATTGTAAAGTAAAATGATACGCTGTCAAACTTCCAATTGTTTACAATCCCCATAGACCGCTGTACATAGCAGCGCAGCGGAAATTCTACAGTCCTTTGTATGGAGTCCGCCTCCGTGGTCGAGTGGTTAAGGTCGCTGACTTGTATACCACTGTAACCTATCATCACTGATGGTCACGGGTTCGAGCCCCGCTCAGGCCGTGTCTCATTTATATGAAAAAGTTGGCAGTTTCTTACGGAGGTTGGTGCACCCAAGTACTGGTTAACCGCTGGAGCCTGCCCAGGAAAGGTGTTGTTAGGTAAACTGCCCGTCGGCGATATAGCCCAAAATGGTGCTGATGCAGGCGTAAAACCCGAAATATAACATAACATAACCTTTGTATGGAAAAATAACAAAATTGCAAAATTGGTGGGAAGGACATACTTAGTAACTTCTCATATATATTAACCCTTTCAACACTACCTACCTCTAAATAGGCTTACAAAAAGTGTAGATCCAGATGAGCCGGCTCGTGACGAGCCGTCTCATCAGGAGGATCTGCACTTTTTGCCGGTAATATTACTATTTTTAGACAAAATTACCCATTTTGATAAATGAACTGGTCATGGACGAGTCCATGTCAGTTACTTGATGTTGAAAGGGTTAAAGCTTCTAATTTATGCTTCCTAGAAGTTGTGTAGGAAACGTTATATTACCTGTAGTTTATATTTTGCAAATTGTCATTGTTTTGGTTGACTATGTTGAATAGGGTAATTATGTAAATATTTCATTGTTTATTTATGTTTGACTATGTTGAATAGAGTAATTATGTAAATATTTCATTGCATATTTATGTTTGACTATGTTGAATAGAGTAATTATGTAAATATTTCATTGCATATTTATGTTTGACTATGTTGAATAGGGTAATTATGTAAATATTTATTGCATATTTATGTTTGACTATGTTGAATAGAGTAATTATGTAAATATTTCATTGCATATTTATGTTTGACTATGTTGAATAGGGTAATTATGTAAATATTTCATTGCATATTTATGTTTGACTATGTTGAATAGGGTAATTATGTAAATATTTTATTGTATATTTATGTTTGACTATGTTGAATAGGGTAATTATGTAAATATTTCATTGCATATTTATGTTTGACTATGTTGAATAGGGTAATTATGTAAATATTTCATTGCATATTTATGTTTGACTATGTTGAATAGGGTAATTATGTAAATATTTCATTGCATATTTATGTTTGACTATGTTGAATAGGGTAATTATGTAAATATTTTATTGTATATTTATGTTTGACTATGTTGAATAGGGTAATTATGTAAATATTTTATTGTATATTTATGTTTGACTATGTTGAAATGGGTAATTATGTAAATATTTCATTGCATATTTATGTTTGACTATGTTGAATAGGGTAATTATGTAAATATTTTATTGTATATTTATGTTTGACTATGTTGAAGGTAATTATGTAAATATTTCATTGCATATTTATGTTTGACTATGTTGAATAGGGTAATTATGTAAATATTTCATTGCATATTTATGTTTGACTATGTTGAATAGGGTAATTATGTAAATATTTCATTGCATATTTATGTTTGACTATGTTGAATAGGGTAATTATGTAAATATTATGTTGAATAGAGTAATTATGTAAATATTTCATTGCATATTTATGTTTGACTATGTTGAATAGGGTAATTATGTAAATATTTATTGCATATTCATGTGTCACGCTTTCATCATATTCAGTTCTTCATGGTTATTCTGGGGGTAAGACAACATACCCATTTGCATGACTTCTTCCTTATCCCCTTAATTATATGACCTGTGTGAGAAATAAACACGTATGTACTACGGACTGGCATGGTTCGTTCCGGAATGGAAGGTTGGGAGTTGGGGCAATGTAACTTCGCCCTCTTGACCTTCATCCGCTTCTGTTTGTGCTTCGGCGTTCAAGCTACCGTCGTCGTTAACTGATTTGAAAAATGGCTGTAGAACTCTTAAACTCCTGCATGAAATATATTTATTGAAATTCTTTAATCTTACATATTTGCAATTTATAATGTATTCTTCATCAATGAACCTTTGTACAGCTGTTACAGTTAATTTGCGTTTGCTGTTCCTTCAGCTGCCATTAATGTATGATATAGCTATTAACGAGCTTTAAAGAGATCTATAGCTTCAAAGAGCAAATTAATGCATTGTATAAATAGGAGAAAACATAACTATAAAATCATATAAAGAATTAAATGCGATCTAGTAATTTCATCGGGGTATGATCGAGTGTAATATTGTGTGTGTTTCAAGTATGCGTGAATCTCTTTCAATGTCACGCACATTAACCCATTTAATGCAGCCCATACCCAATGCATACAACTAGATCGCTTTTAATGCTTAATGAGCAACTTTGCTGGTGTTTTTATTGCCGCCCTTGGCAGATAAAGTCTGATATATCCCGAAACGTATATATGGTCCTCTTTGTTGGATTTCAGTTGGAATCCTTTGTTTTTACTGTTGTTTCTTAACCAGATATTGCGGTATGATAAATGTAATTTTAGTTAAATCATGTAAAGTATTCATTGGATATACTGTAGAAAATCTGTTGAGATCAATACTAAATGCTTGATACTGTTGCTTTGAACTAAGATTACTCTACAAATAAACATGCATAGGCACAAATGTGAGATATAACAGTAAATCTGTGCCATAAATCTCGTTATTTGGGATACACAGGTTGTATTACGCATATATGTCGACCCTGTTTACATTATTTTGTTATGTCAATAAACTGCGTATACGACGCTTGTTTATTTGTTGAAATACTCAGTTTTTGAGGCAAAAATATTTGGAAAAAATTATACCATATAATAGGAAATTACATTGTGTAGAAATTTGCATTTTCACTAATGTAGTGTCGCTTTAACTGATAACAACACCCATTATAATATTGATTATGTTTTCTAACATTCCATTCAGCCAAACATAAATTATTTATAATCTAACTTATATAATTATAAGTCACCACTATAAATAATTTACCAATTATTTCCAAATGTAAAATAACAAACACTTGTATAGGAATTGGTCGCACAGGCTACGTATCAAACGTATCATTTTATTACATTACACAAACATAATCAATTCATGCACATGATGGTTCCTCCAAACATGCTACAGAATGTAGCTGGGTGTCCATGCACTTATAACAACACTGGGAATAGAAATTGATGCGACACTACCGTTATTGAGTGTCACACCTATTGTCCAGAACCATCATTTCACTCTCTCCAGCATCACTCACATGGCGTGACACACATATTACATCATTATGATCGATAGGTATAGTACAACAGAAAATCGTTTCATCTGCAACAGAGAAAATATGATAACAACATATCACAACATAAATGGGCGGGTGGGTCGGGAAACGTTGATACGCTTTACGCAGTCCTGCTTAACCTCGAATGAGAACACATTACAATACACATACTTACATACAGTACACCTGTACATGTAAATACTTCTGATTGGCTACTACATGATGGTCAGATAAACTGACCATAAACAAACCGCTCAAGTATAGCTTATACTGATCGAATATAAATATATACAGTTTGAGAGGAATTGTCTTTGCATGCCATATTTTAAGATAACATAACCCAATTGTTAGTGCATGACTGATTGTAATACTAAATAAGTATGTGTGGTGTTAATTGTGACTTCAGTCGTGTGTACAATCCCGTGACTATATTAATATCTGATGATTTCTAATGCATCAAGAAACACTTTGATCTTAAATATTATATCTTCTTAGCTTGTATGGATTATCATTAAACGTGTATCAAATGTTCACCTCATCGAGATGACGTGCAGAACATGTGTTCTAAACATGCTCATCCAAGGTCATGGCCACTCTTGGAGGTCAATGGTGAATTTGTTATATTTCGTGCCTGGTCCATAACTCGTCATCCACTTGAGGAAATTTTACAATGACTGTACAAATGTTAGACACTTTATTTCAAGACCAATGTAATTCTGCCCTAACTGTTCAATGAGAGACATTACTGGTTTTTTCTATTACCTCCCTTGACAGATAAAGTATGATTTATTCCGCAATGTATACAGTCAAACCTGTCTTAAGCAGCCAGCCAAGGGAATCACAGAAAGTGGTTGCTTAGCACAGGTGGCTGCTTAATAGAGGTCAAATATATAATAAAACTACATATTGGGAATCTGGAAACTGGCTGCTTAATGCAGGTTGGCTGCTTAATAGAGGTGACCACTAACACAGGTTTGACTGTATTTGTCCTTTTAGTTGGAATCCTTTGTTTTTACTGTTGTAGTCTAACCAGATGTTGCGGAAGGATAAATGTAATTTGATCAAAATGAGGTTATTTGATAACCACATTTTACAGTCTAAAATATCCATTGGATATGCTGTAGGATATCTGTCGAGATTTAAAATAATTAAATAATTATAAGAAGAGAAAACGGATGGTAATTGGATAGCATGTGGTGCAAAGGAAACAACGATAAGAACAGAGGAAACCAATTAAGAGGACTCGTCTACTATTTGGAGTATACAGGGACAGTAACTGAGTAATGTTTCTCGTTGAGTTTGTTATATAAATCGCACCTATAAAATATCTGGTTATACGGCAGCAACTAATTTCTAACAGTTCTTTCTAATTAATCTCCTATCTCATCATGACCTTGTTTGATTGGTTGTCATCATCTGTGTCATCAATCGATGATGTGAGTGATGCTGTGTTAATTAATACGTTTGTGTGTGATGTGTTCCCGTTATGCTTGCTGTATGCGATGTATTGTAATTAAGAATGCTTAGTTTATGCAAAATTATTTTGGCTCGATTGTGATACAAGTTTTTACAACGTTAGATTGATCGCTCTAAAGAAATGGAGAATGTTGGAAGATAACCTCTGTTTAAAGCCACAATATGCATTGATTTATAATCTGCTGTGAAATGCAGTTTGTGATTACTGTTTAAATTTCCATTTGTCAATGACAATTGTATCGACATTTTAAGTTAAACTTTAAACATATGTTTTATGGCCTTAAATAAATTTGTTATTGTGGAATTCTTAAATGATCACCCTTCATATATTTTTGTTGACAAAATCTGCAATGATTCACACACCTTAACCCATTTCATTCTGGATACCGTTCAAACAGTATTTGCAAAGAACATAGAGCCAGATCAACCGCCACAGAACGTTCCGTCTGATCAGGCTCTATGCTGTTTGCTATTCAGATGATCTTGCTAAGACACGTGGCTATGCAGCAAACAACATAGATCCTGATCAGCATGCAGCGTCACGCTGCGGCTGATCTGGATCTATGTTGTTTGCAAAAGCCTTTAAATATATCCAGAATGAAATGGGTTAACAGTGACATTAAACCTTTGCACGCTAGCGGCAGATAAAAGCACTTTTGTAAACAGCATTGCTATTCGGATAGTGGAGCTAAAACACTTGGCTGAATAGCAAACAACATAGATCCAGATCAAATGCGGCGGCTGCGTTACGCTGCGCTGATCTGTATCTATGTTGTTTGCAAATATGATTTTATTTACTCAGCAGGCAAAGGGTTAATTTCAAGAAAACTAAATGCATATTGAGGCTTCAACTCAAAGCCGAATACAAGGTTCGTATTCATACAAAAAATTATACTCATGCGAATGTATTCTTGTCCATGTGGAATAATTATGCCCCATGAAATTTTAAAAAGACATTAATTGATTGATGTCAGTCACATTCAACAGGAACAGAAATGTTAGAGATTTTAAGTTATTTGCAGAATAGCGCAGTATTTCACTTTCTCATGGGTGGAGCTAGATGGAGACATTAGCGAGATGGTCTCCCGGGCTGTGTCTGCACTATACACCACACTACACAGCTACGGGAGAGGTTTATCATATAGAACATACTATTATGTGTTGGGGTACCAGGTTCTTCCTCATATAACACAGTATTCTCGTTATTTTACGAGTCTTATATCCGGCTAACAGTAGCTGTCATATGTTTCTTAAAAAAATAACATTTCCAAGAAATAGTTTGAACATAATGCATAATTTATGTCCGCCATGTGGAAGTCAGTTAATAAATATTAATATAATACAGTCAAACCTGAAAGTGGCTGCTTAGCGCAGGTGGCTGCTTAATAGAGGTTAAATGTATAATAAAACAACATAATGGGAATCTGAAAACTGGCTGCTTAATACAGGTTGGCTGCTTAATAGAGGTGACCACTAACACAGGTTTGACTGTATATAACAATTGATTTGTGTTCGATATTCAATTGTTGAGAAAATGAAATAAAACATGCAGCCTTAATACATTTAACTCTATGCTCTAATGCTACGCCCTTCTTGGCAGCTCAATAGTTTCAGCAATATTTGATTTCATTGAATATTCATAATATGTATACACATACATGTAGGATTAACACATTCAACACTAAGTAACTAACATGGACTGTTCCAAGATATTATTAAACCAATAAATTAATAAGAAAATTACATTTGGACATCTTCATTTATCAAAATAGAGATTTAGGTTAATATACTATTATATCTCCATGCAAACGACAGCCATTTAGCTATCATGCAGTGGATAAGAAGTCGCCATATCTATCCCACCTCCATTGATATTACTGGGACTACATGAGATTTAGGTTAATATACTATTATATCTCCATGCAAACGACAGCCAATTAGCTATCATGCAGTGGATAAGAAGTCGCCATATCTATCCAACCTCCATAGATATTACTGGGACTACATGAGATTCTGGACTTTATTATGAACATTGGTGTGGCTACTACATTGTTAATGTATGTCGTATTGGTAATGGCGTCAAGAGGTGCTTCCATGGGGGAAATGGTTAAAAATAGTAATATTACTGGCAAAAAGTGCAGATCCTGATGAGACGGCTCGTCTGGATCTACACTTTTTGTAAGCCTATTTAGAGGTATGTAGTGTGGAAAGGGTTAATCAACCACTAATCATTACTCCATTGGCTGGCTGGCTGCTGGGGACAGGTTTGACCATCCACAGTCTAGATTACAACGGTAACCATGATTTTATAATATATTTAAAGGTCTTGAACAACTGAAGGACCGAGAATATCTCGGCACAGTGCATGCTGTCAAACTGAATGCGGATTATGCCGCCGCCCACTTTGAGGACAAGATACAGCTGCATATGGTGAGTTAGAAACATTCCACCCGTACGGAATCTGGTGTTTTGTCATTTAACCCTTTCCTTCATAGAGATTTATATTAATATACTATTATATCTCCATACATACAAACGACAGCCATTTAGCTATCATGTATTGGAGAAAAGTAGTCGCCATATCTATCCCACCTCCATAGATATTACTGTGACTACCGTACATAGAGATTTAGGTTAATATACTATTATATCTCCATACAAACGACAGCCATTTAGCTATCATGCAATGGATAAGTAGTCGACATATCTATCCCACCTCCATAGATATTACTGGGACTACATAGAGATTTAGGTTAATATACTATTATATCTCCATACAAACGACAACCATATAGCTATCATGCAATGGATAAGTAGTCGCCATATCTATCCCACCTCCATAGATATTACTGGGACTACATATAGATTTAGGTTAAATATACTATGTCGTATTGGTAATGGTGTCGAAAGGTGCTTCTATGAGGGAAAGAGTTAAAGTTTGGTTATGTGTGCATGGAACCTTGGATAAATTGGTTTGATTTCACAATAGCTTTGTTCTGCGGGTTTCTGAAATTCAATATGTTTGCTATTTGTTGACCCTATCTCACAGTAGAGTTATTAAACTAGTATATCTCTCAACACACATGACATTTAGCTATCCATCAGTGGACAAGCAGTCAGTATATCCCACCTGCCAATACACACAACATTTAGCTATCAATCAGTGGACAAGCAGTCAGTATACCCCACCTGCCAACACACACGACATTTAGCTATCCATCAGTGGACAAGCAGTCAGTATACCCCACCTGCCAATACACACGACATTTAGCTATCAATCAGTGGACAAGCAGTCAGTATACCCCACCTACCAATACACACAACATTTAGCTATCAATCAGTGGACAAGCAGTCAGTATACCCCACCTGTCAACACACACGACATTTAGCTATCAATCAGTGGACAAGCAGTCAGTATACCCCACCTACCAATACACATGACATTTAGCTATCAGTCAGTGGACAAGCAGTCAGTATACCCCACCTACCAATACACATGACATTTAGCTATCAGTCAGTGGACAAGCAGTCAGTATACCCCACCTGTCAATACACACGACATTTAGCTATCAATCAGTGGACAAGCAGTCAGTATACCCCACCTGCCAACACACACGACATTTAGCTATCCATCAGTGGACAAGCAGTCAGTATACCCCACCTACCAACACACACGACATTTAGCTATCAATCAGTGGACAAGCAGTCAGTATACCCCACCTGCCAACACACACGACATTTAGCTATCCATCAGTGGACAAGCAGTCAGTATACCCCACCTGCATAGATATTACTGGGGCTACAAGAGATTCTGTCTGTTATTATGAATTTTTAATGATATGCCAGAAATATTCTAATATTCTATCTAAATACATGCCAACCATATTTTGGCTCAGTTTAAGGACATTTAATTGTCAACTGATAAAAGAAGAGTTCTAGTAAATATTTGTAATTTTTTTAAAAGAAGCCTATGTTTTAAGAAATCAAACATTGTAATTTAAGTGTGAATACATATATCATAAAACTACTATATTCATGGAATATTAGTTCACTCGTATGTTTGTGATTATAAGTATGTATATATGATTATACTGTTCATTAGCCAAAGACATGTATTATGTCGATTTGCTGAATAAACATCGATGTTGTTGTTTATGTTATTATGAAATGTTGGTTTGGCTACTACATTGTCAATGTGGAAAAAGTCTTCTTTTTTTTAAATATTTTTTATTTTCTGATACAAGAGTATACATTCATATATATATATATATTCATGAGTATCAACAATTGTTTACAGTACATTTAAATCCTGTATTAAGAAGATATTTTTAATATAAATAGAAATAGTCGCATGTTAAAAAGGTAAGAATAATTTTGATCGTTTCCATTTATTTTATACAAATTTATTTTAGCTCGATTGTGAAACAAGTTATTTCAACTTATATAAATCACTCTCGAGACCTCATTCCTGGTGGAATCCATCGCCACGAGGGAGAGAGAAGAGGCAATGTGGAATTTAAATGCCTTGCCTAAGGGCACAATCGTAACGGCTCCAGTGAGGCTCGAACTCCGGATCTTTCGCACCTGAAGCGAACGCGCATCCACTGCGCTATCACGACTTCCATCGTTTCCATTTGCAAATCTTTTAAAATTGAGTAAAGTTTCTATGTTTTGTTCAAAGTATTTAAAGGTTTATGTTATTTAACTTAAACTTTTTTAACATAAAAAGAATGACCATTTTTTATTATGTTGTTCTAGTTTATCATTAATAAGAGCTATATTTCTGATAGTATGTCCTATAGTTTTCAAAGTCTGGTATTTTTAAAGAGGCATTCAGTCTCTATGTGGGAAAGAGTTAAGTTTTGAGCAATATGGATTTTTAAAATAATAGAATAATTATTTTCAAGATTTTGGTCTACAAACCATGTTTTCATGTGCTTAATATTCATACCTGCGGATGAAGCAAACACACAAGGAAAAACAGTAATTATACTTGCTGTACACAATAGAGGCTGTGTCGGAGATTGTAAGCCGTTTCTCATGATTGGTTGAGTCTTACCTTTGTTCTTGGCTCGACCAATCAGAATGCTTGATACTGAGTTTGAGATTGCAGAAAAGTTGTGTAACTGCCAAGCCTGGTTTCGAGGGTGTAGATCTTGTTCATTATACTACACCTTGGTGATACTACTTGAGTTGTTCAGTGCAACTAGTTTAGTTTACCATCTATACTCGCCTATAAGACGACAGTTTTATCCCCATATTTTGGTCTTAGACTTGGGGACCCGTCTTATAAGCGGATACTACACAACAACCCCCAACTTCTGAGGTCAAAATTTATTTATTTTTGGTCCGCCAGACTCCCTTTTATTGAATCATATATTATTTTGCTCTATTATGACACAGGATCTACGTACAACATAATATTATACAAAGTAAGCAAAAAGGGTGAAACCACAAGTTCTTGCATTACAGGCTTTTCCCAAAACTGTAAATGAAAAACAACCAAAATGTGTAGAGTGGTGCAACCTATGCTCGGCGTATTCCTATGCTCGGCGTATTTTCCATTTTCATCCGTATTTAATATATTTATATAGTTTTAGGTTAATTTCGCTGACAGAGCTGAAGCATGGTTCAATAGCATTCCGTTGCGTGTGTCGATAGCCTGATGCAACTGTCACGTGACTTGTCCAGCAGACGAATATAAAATAGCAAATCATTGGGAGAATATTTCCACCGAAACTGTTATGGTGTATGAGCAATTCGGATAGCTATCCGAATTTAAAAAATCTACACCTAACCCGAAAAATAGTTTCTATACCATTTCTGATTAAGACCAATAAATGTTTTTACTCAATGATGTACTATAAATACGATATATTCAACAAGTTATGGTGGATAAATAAGAAATAACAAATACGCTGTGCATAGGTGCCCTGAAGTCTTCAGTTCCCCATATAAACGGGTGCCGACCAACACCGTTGCGATAGCTGTATTGAGCAGCAAGGTCATGTGATGAAGCTAAAACGGTCGACAAGAGTGTTTTGAAAGTTGTTTTCACGACTTAAGAAAATAATAATATAGGGCATGTGCAATTAACATTTATACTGGTCATTATATGTGGGATTTACGCCGAGCATAGGTTCCACCACTCTATATGTGGGATTTACGCCGAGCATAGGTTCCACCACTCTATATGTGGGATTTACGCCGAGCATAGGTTCCACCACTCTATATGTAGGATTTATGCCGAGCATAGGTTCCACCACTCTATATGTGGGATTTACGCCGAGCATAGGTTCCACCACTCTATATGTAGGATTTACGCCGAGCATAGGTTCCACCACTCTATATGTGGGATTTACACCGAGCATAGGTTCCACCACTCTATATGTAGGATTTATGCCGAGCATAGGTTCCACCACTCTATATGTGGGATTTATGCCGAGCATAGGTTCCACCACTCTATATAACGTTACATTATTGTAATAAATGAACACGTGTATATAGTTTTCTAATACGTTCATGGTGACTCTATCACAGCTTCCCCCTGATACAAACAAGGAAGTAAGTTGTATATCAGTAGTAGGATAACATATACTGCGCTATACATGTAGTCGATATAGTTTATAGTTGGTATTAGATAGAACCTCTGCGTAGCCATCTGTTCATTCTGTTTTGCCTAGTTTGATACTTCGTAACTTGTATTGTAAATCTCTTTTAATAAAACATTATTTATGCAAATTTATTTTACCTCGATTGCGAAACAAGTTTTTTCACAACATTAGTTGAATCGCTATCGAGACCTCATTCCTGATGGGATCCATCTCCCTGAGGGAGGGAAGAAGCGCATGCTCTGTGATGGGATCCATCTCCCTGAGGGAGGGATGAAGCGCAGCCTCTGTGATGGGATCCATCTCCCTGAGGGAGGGCGGGAGGGAGGAAGCGCAGCCTCTGTGGTGTAATTGATGCGGTCTCCACTTTGTAACTGAAAGGTTGTCAGTTTGAGCCCCATCAGAATCACTGTTGTGTTGTCCTTAGGCAAGACATTTCACATTGCCTTTTCTCTCTCCCTGACGAGGAGAACGAGGCTTCGAGAACGATTAATTAAATGCTGTATAAAAACTTGTTTCGCAATCAAGCTAAATTTGTATAGAAGAGAGACGTGGCAACGTGGATTTACGTGTCTTGCCTAAGGACACCACCTCCGTGGTTCTAATGGGGCTCGAACTCGCACCCTCTCGTTAGAAGGTGGACACCGTATCCATAGCCAACGCAGTAACTTCACAATAAAATATAATACATATTCTAAACATCTTACTATGTTAAACGTAATTCTTGTTTTGCATTGACTAAAGCTGGAGGCAAAGTACCCTCCCCAACATGCCTCGTTTCTCCCTATTTGGAGACTGGGGAGAAGTGTTTTCATATGGAATATATAGCAGACCATTGGCTGGGTCACCACGCTTGTATACCTTAAACATCTCACCTATCTTGAAGGTATACATGTAGCTTAAGACTTCTACAGTCTAAGGGGTCTAGTATAAGTAAATACTGTTGGACTAACTTACAGAATTTTATTTTTTTAATTTACTTTGATATTGTAATAAAATATATCTCAGCATTTCTGTTTTATGACTAATTTACTTAACTTTCCCTTTTTACATTGATATTGTAATCAATATTTTACATTGATATTGTAATCAATATTTTACATTGATATTGTAATCAAGATTTTACATTGATATTGTAATCAATATTATACATTGATATTATAATCAATATTATACATTGATATTGTAATCAAGAAATATATGTCAGTGCTAATCTAAGGCAAATGTTCATTACATTTCCTATTTACATTGTTCTTGTATACAGTATACGTAACATACTCCGGTAACATACTCCAGTAACATACTCCAGTATGTTTACTCCGGTAACATACTCCGGTAACATACTCCAGTAACATACTCCAGTATGTTTCTCCGGTAACATACTCCAGTAACATACTCCAGTAACATACTCCGGTAACATACTCTGGTAACATACTCCAGTAACATACTTCAGTAACATACTCCAGTAACATACTCCAGTAACATACTCCGGTAACATACTCCAGTAACATACTCCAGTAACATACTCCAGTAACATACTCCAGTAACATACTCCAGTAACATACTCCGGTAACATATTCCAGTAACATATTCCAGTAACATACTCCAGTAACATACTCCAGTAACATACTCCGGTAACATACTCCAGTAACATACTCCAGTAACATACTCCAGTAACATACTCCAGTAACATACTCCAGTAACATACTTCAGTAACATACTTCAGTAACATACTCCGGTAACATACTCCGGTAACATACTCCAGTAACATACTCCGATAACATACTCCGGTAACATACTCCAGTAACATACTCCAGTAACATACTCCGGTAATATACTCCGGTAACATACTCCGGTAACATACTCCGGTAACATACTCCGGTAACATACTCCGGTAACATACTCCAGTAACATACTCCGGTAACATACTCCGGTAACATACTCCAGTAACATACTCCGGTAACATACTGCAGTAACATACTCCAGTAACATACTCCAGTAACATACTCCGGTAACATACTCCAGTAACATACTCCGGTAACATACTCCAGTAACATACTCCAGTAACATACTCCGGTAGCATACTCCAGTAACATACTTCAGTAACATACTCCAGTAACATACTCCGGTAACATACTCCAGTAACATACTCCAGTAACATACTCCAGTAACATACTCTGGTAACATACTCCAGTAACATACTCCAGTAACATACTCCGGTAACATACTCCGGTAACATACTCCGGTAACATACTCCGGTAACATACTCCGGTAACATACTCTGGTAACATACTCCGTGTAACATACTCCGTAACATACTCCGGTAACATACTCCAGTAACATACTCCAGTAACATACTCCAGTAACATACTCCGGTAGCATACTCCGGTAACATACTCCGGTAACATACTCCAGTAACATACTCCAGTAACATACTCCAGTAGCATACTCCGGTAACATACTCCGGTAACATACTCCAGTAACATACTCCAGTAACATACTCCAGTAACATACTCCGGTAGCATACTCCGGTAACATACTCCGGTAACATACTCCGGTAACATACTCCAGTAACATACTCCAGTATGTTTACTCCCGTAACATACTCCCGTAACATACTCCGGTAACATACTCCGGTAACATACTCCAGTAACATACTCCGGTAACATACTCCAGTAACATACTCCAGTAACATACTCCGGTAGCATACTCCGGTAACATACTCCAGTAACATACTTCAGTAACATACTCCGGTAAAATACTCCAGTAACATACTCAGTAACATACTCCAGTAACATACTCCAGTAACATACTCCAGTAACATACTTCAGTAACATACTCCGGTAATATACTCCGGTAACATACTCTGGTAACATACTCCAGTAACATACTCCAGTAACATACTCCGGTAGCATACTCCGGTAACATACTCCGGTAACATACTCCGGTAACATACTCCAGTAACATACTCCGGTAACATACTCCAGTAATATACTCTGGTAACATACTCCAGTAACATACTCCGGTAGCATACTCCGGTAGCATACTCCGGTAACATACTCCGGTAACATACTCCAGTAACATACTCCAGTAACATACTCCTGTAACATACTCCCATAACATACTCCGGTAACATACTCCAGTAACATACTCCGGTAACATACTCAAGTAACATACTCCGGTAATATACTCCAGTAACATACTCCGGTAACATACTCCAGTAACATACTCCGGTAACATACTCCAGTAACATACTCCAGTAACATACTCCAGTAACATACTCCGGTAATATACTCCGGTAACATACTCCAGTAACATACTCCAGTAATATACTCCGGTAACATACTCCGGTAACATACTCCAGTAACATACTCCAGTAACATACTCCGGTAACATACTCCGGTAACATACTCCAGTAACATACTCCAGTAATATACTCCGGTAACATACTCCAGTAACATACTCGGGTGACCACAAAATGAAATGAATTCCAATCTTCCTATATATCTTGTGTTTGTCTATTTTCTGTTATTTTCATACTTCGATTTTTCATTGTTCTTGCATTAAAAGTTACAGTATCTACTATTTTATCTCCTGTCAGTGTTTGACACAGAATGATTCTAGTGGCGATCACTCACTATGAAAGAACACACTTACAGAAAGTACAATATTTACAACAATATAATAATACAGCAAAATAGATTATATATATATACATGTGTAGAGTTTGAGTCCCGCTGGAGCTGTTACGATTGTGACTTTAGGCAAGGGATTTAAATTCCTTCTCTCTCCCTCGTGGCGATGGATTCCATCAGGAATGAGGTCTCGAGAGTGATTAATATAAGTTGTAAGAACTTGTTTCGCAATCAAGCTAAAATAAATTTGTATAAACTATGTGTAGAGGCAATGGCTGAAATCCAAACAAACATTGTTAATTCCTAATCACCAGAACGACAAACAGAGGTTTATTCACCGATAAATAACGGTCTGCTTGTCTGTTATTTGGCTGATGACTTTACAAATTACCTCCCTGTAAAATACCTTCTATATACCAGTGGCACTGAAAATCCTCCTCCAGTTATCAACACTATATTTCCTGTATTGCTGGTTATTAACACTACAAATCCTACCCAATTGCTGTACTCAATTCCAATGTAAAATTGTTAAAAGTTGTGCATTTTACGTCCATAAATAAATTGTTTAAAGGCTGGGGGAGTAAAATTCAACAGCCGTAGCCGTGGTTTATTTATAGTACATAGTACACGGTAGATTTGTTATTTATTCATATGAACAAATTATCAAGTCATGTTAGAATTATTAGTTTAATCACATGTTTATTGCATTTTATATATTAAATGTACATTACAAACACACATACCGGTACTACAAATGAATTATGTTTACTATGTATGATATGGTACTGATTATCCAAGGTATCACTGGAGGAGCAAATAAGACCACACATTTAAGCAACATTTGTCATCGTCCTCCACTGTTGTGTAAAGAAGGTTTTAATATAGAGGCATCCATATTTTGTTGAAAGTTAAATTTTTGACAACACCAAGAACAGAGGAGAATAAGTATATAAGACTCTGTCTTTCATTCTAATCCTTTTTCTGTATTTTAATATGTGTAATGTATGCATTGTACAATATGTATTAAAGTTTAAACTTAATTATTTTATAACGATTGCTAAGCAAGATCTAACAACTTATATTAATCATTCTCGTTGGCGCGGATGAAAGCGTATATGTGGTCATTCGTGTGGTAGGAAACCGGAGTACCCGGAGAAAACCCATCTGTCCGATCTTGTGACCACTGTACCATATCACATACTTCCCGGTCCGAGGATCGAACCTGGGTTGCATTGTTGAGAAGTAAGCGCGCTAACCAATGCGCTAATTGGACAGCCGAATATGTATTAGATCGGGAAATAAAAGATGTTTAAACTAAGAACAACAACGAGAATTGATTTCTACAGTAAGAGATGTATAATATTACAGTCTACATCCATTATGTCAAAGTCAGTTATGTCGAATTCTCCGGTTATCTCGAAGTCGGATTAAGTCCCGTTTCAGACACTATCATTTTTTATATAACTGAATCTGTTTATATCAAATTTCGTTAAGTCAAACTTCGGTTATGTCGAAGTATTTTGTTCGGTCCGATGGAATTCTACATTATGAATGTAGATTGTATGTAAGATGAAAATGATCAACGACAGTTGATAAACAATAGAAATGGTTCCTCTATACATGTATACCATTTCGGTAAGATTACACGATGATGATACTGTATGTACATGTCGTGTCATAATTATTGTGTGCATCTAGAGATAGTCCCAACATTTGATAGTCGTGATGTTACACCAGTGCACCAAATATATAAAACAAGTATTGCTAGTTGCTGAACTTAATATATGTTTGTTATTGCTAGTAGAGTGTACCTTGTAAATAATGTATATTGTGTAGAAACGATATTTAGAGTGTAGTAAGGCTTTTGAGAATTAGAACAGGGCGTAGGACTAATATTGAGGTGATACAAAATCAATGGAATGCACAACCAAGGGAGTGATGGTTCCTTAGCAGAGGTGGCTGCTTAATAGTTAAATGTTGAACCTCAAAAGCAATGGAATATACAGCCAAGGGAGTGATGGTTCCTTAGCAGAGGTGGATGCTTCATAGTTCAATGTTGAACCACAAAATCAATGGAATTTACAGCCAAGGGAGTGATGGTTCCTTAGCAGAGGTGGCTGCTTCATAGTTCAATGTTGAACCACAAAATCAATGGAATTTACAGCCAAGGGAGTGATGGTTCCTTAGCAGAGGTGGCTGCTTCATAGTTAAATGTTGAACCAATTACTATACTGGGAACCAGGTTACTGGCTGCTTAATACAGGTTGGCATCTTAATAGAGGTATCAGCTAACACACGTTTCACTGGAATTTCCGATTACAATGTTGTTGTTGTTGTTGTTGTTGTTTCTCAAATATTTGTAATGAAAACGAAATAATTCAAAATAAAAACAAGTGTCGTATACAACATTTTTTCAGCTCATTCTAGGTCAGAAATTGTGGGAGAAGTGAGAAAGCACGTGATCACGTCCTTAAATGATGTCATTTAATAAATTTCAACAAAATATGGTTAAAATACACAGTATGACCATTAAATACAACATTTGAATAGAAGGGGTGCTTTATAATGGGCCAGTGTATCTTATTGGACAAAATTGTGTATGAAAATTGTAAAAAAAAATGTTTTTAGGGAGAAGTGAGCCCCCATAGGGCGAAGTCAGGGTCCCTAGGGCGACTATTTCGCCCACATCGCCCTCTAAAATGATCCCTGAACTTAAACAAATTTGTAAGTAAGTCATGTGTGAAAAATGTCTGTCTTGAATAATGCTGATCGATGTGTGAAACAACATATGTATCCTGAATAATGTTGTGTGATCAGGTCAATCTACACTGACTATAGAAAGCAACAAATTGTAGGACTGTTGCAGACAGACGGATCTGTAGCCCAGTGGTAAAACGCTGGACTGATAATCCAGGGATCGCAGGTTCGATCCCCCGTCTGACCTTAATAAAATTAACAGTCTTTCAGATGGGACGTTAAACCGAGGTCTCGTGTCGGTGCATTACACCGTGCACGTAAAAGAACCAGAGGAGACTCTGTAATGGGTCTCTGTCTGTATCATTGCACTATCCTCCAAAATCTAAAATTACTAATCTCTTCAGGAGGCGTCGCTCATATGGGCAACCGGTAGCGACAATAAATAAACGTAAAACACACAAAGACTGTTGCAGATAGAACTAACCATATTACACTGTTTTCTCAGATTGAAGGCGAGACGTCCGGTACGACGGATGAGCGAGAGAGCAAACTGTTCCCAGACAAGGATGTTGACCAGACGCACATCACATGTCATGATATGACACCAGAATTCCTCATCTTTGGAACTGATGTAAGTCGGGTGTATCCATCTATTTGTGATGAACTTTATTTTAGTGATGGCAACGAATAGCGATTTTGCTATTCGAATATTCGATTGGGAAAGTATTTTGCAAAATCACCCAGAACGCCTTAACCACTAGGCCACGGAGTTGTATTTATCTGCTTAAACAAACACATAATATTCATGAGGTTATACCGCAAACATGCCACCATTTTTGGTACAGGTGCATTTCTCATGTTCCGGATTCGTAATTAGGAATAGTATATTTTGTAAATAGTACATTCTCTGAACAGTATTTCAGATGCATCCATGTATAACCACTGACAGCTTAGGTAATATAGCGATTGGGTATTGTTGGTGATGGAAGACTCTGGGTGCCCCGTAGAGCAGTATTTCATATGCATCCAGGTATAACCACTGACAGCTTAGGTAATATAGCGATTGGGTATTGTTGGTGATGGAAAACCCTGGGTGCCCCTTAGGCAGTATTTCAGTGGGTTTGTTGGTGTGGGAGACTCTGGGTGCCCCTTAGAGCAGTATTTCAGATGCATCCAGGTATAACCACTAACCTTCCACAATTCAGCTGGATAGTTTCTTCACATGAAAAAAATTCAACACCCAATTGGGATTCAAATCCCCGCGGTGATTTGTTGAAGTCGACCGCTTGGCTATAGCCTATAGAGACCACCTCATCAATTGAAAAGGATGCCTATACCTGTCCGACAAACACCTGACTATATGTGTCCTGTTCATCTAGATGTATTTATTTGCAGAATGGCGGCCTGTACTACTTCTATATAGAAGACTGGCAATACGTGAATGAGTTCCGGCACATTGCAGGCATCCGCAAGCTGTTTCCCGACCCCAGTGGAACCAGACTCGTCTTCATTGATGACAAGAAGGATGGATATGTCTACAACCCTGTGAGCTTTATGTTTGTCTTCTCTTTCAAGGGTGGGTGTTGTATGGGGCTACGTTTATGGTGCAGGTGTATTGGCTTCATCATGTTCAGCAATGCATTATACAATTTGTTTACACTCCATAAGAATTCAGTTTAAAATAACTTTCTTTGTTTATTTCTGTTTCATACAGACGGATCTGTAGTCCAGTGGTAACACGCTGGACTGGTAATCCAGGGATCGCAGGTTCAATCCCCCGTCTGACCCTAATAAAATTAACAGTCTTTCAGATGGGACGTTAAACCGAGGTCTTGTGTCGGTGCTTTACACCGTGCACGTAAAAGAACCAGAGGAGACTCTGGAATGGGTCTCTGTCTGTATCATTGCACTATCCTCCAAAAATCTAAAACAACTAATCTCTTCAGGAGGCGTCGCTCATATGGGCAACCGGTAGCGACGATAAATAAACGTAAAACACACATTTCTGTTTCCAGGCCCCCTATCGGAATAACCCCATTTATTCTCCATTTCAACATCCCTTACTTTCCCTGCTCTATATACATCCATTTAATATATTTGTAACAGATATATGAATAAATGTTTAATATTGCTTGCAGCAAAATTAATGTTCGCCGCATCGAGTCATTATGAAATGAACTACATTATGAAATGTACAAATTATGAATTTGTCAGATCACAGCCATACCTAATGATCAACGGTCAGGTTTACTTTATCTATTGTCAAATTATGAAGTGTACAAATTATGAATTTGTTAGATAACAGCCATACCTAATGATCAACGGTCAGGTTTACTTTATCTATTGTCAAATTATGAAGTGTACAAATTATGAATTTGTTAGATAACAGCCATACCTAATGATCAACGGTCAGGTTTACTTTATCTATTGTCAAATTATGAAGTGTACAAATTATGAATTTGTTAGATAACAGCCATACCTAATGATCAACGGTCAGGTTTACTTTATCTATTGTCAAATTATGAAGTGTACAAATTATGAATTTGTTAGATAACAGCCATACCTAATGATCAACGGTCAGGTTTACTTTATCTATTGTCAAATTCATTTGGCAGAGCAGATTAAACCCCGCAAACAAACAAACAAATCTTCCTTCATGTAGAATAACATAGCTCCCTTTGAATAGGAGGGTGTAGTTAGGGTCATGCCCTTTATTGTTTTGTCATCCCGCCACAGCATACAAACAAACCAGGCTCTTAACCCTTTCAACACCACAGACCTCTAAATTGGCTTACAAAAAAGTGTAGATCCAGATGAGCCGGCTCGTAACGAGCCGTCTCATCAGGATCTGCACTTTTTTCAAGTAATATAACTATTTTTAGAATTTTTTTTACCCATTTTGATAAATGAACTGATCCAAGTGTAATTTTGTTATTAATTTATTGGTCTAGAAATATCATGGACCAGTCCATGTCAGTTACTTGGTGTTGAATGGGTTAACAATTATTTGTCGGCGTTTCTAATTTGCTTAAAAAAGTCTATAATCTTATTGTGCTCGGTTGAGATATAAACAAGTAGAAGATGCTTGTGTCCCATGCTGCTGCCAAGCGAGAAGTGCCCCCCAGCTTGTGACCTGCATTCCATGGTGCCCCCAGCTAGTGACCTGCATTCCATGGTGCCCCCAGCTAGTGACCTGCATTCCATGGTGCCCCCAGCTAGTGACCTGCATTCCATGAAGAGGTCAGACGGGTTAACTGTTCTCGTATAATGGATGTAGTTTCATTAGTTTTGTTATACGTTTAATGGCTTCTGTTTTTGCTTGAAGGTGAATGATTTGCTAATTGAAATACCGGAGTGCTCACCGTACGTTCGAGGTATCCTGTGGGAAATGTGGGCGCTGGATAGAGGCGTGTTTATTGCATATGATGAAGAGAAGATCTATACTTACATGTACTTGAGAGAACATGTTATGGGTAAGTACAACTTTATATTACTGGCTTACTTGTCAGACATATCTATGTGGGAGTGGGAAGATCAGATGTCTGTCGCCCATCATCTGTTGTCAGTCGCCCATCATATGTTGTCTGTCGCCCATCATCTGTTGTCTGTCGCCCATCATCTGTTGTCAGTCGCCCATCATATGTTGTATGTCGCCCATCATCTGTTGTCTGTCGCCCATCATCTGTTGTCAGTCGCCCATCATCTGTTGTCTGTCGCCCATCATCTGTTGCCCATCATCTGTTGTCTGTCGCCCATCATCTGTTGTCAGTCGCCCATCATCTGTTGTCTGTCGCCCATCATCTGTTGTCTGTCGCCCATCATCTGTCGCCCATCATCTGTTGTCTGTCACCCATCATCTGTTGGCTGTCACCCATCATCTGTTGTATGTCACCCATCATCTGTTGTATGTCGCCCATCATCTGTTGTATGTCGCCCATCATCTGTTGTATGTCACCCATCATCTGTTGTATGTCGCCCATCATCTGTTGTATGTCGCCCATCATCTGTTGTCTGTCGCCCATCATCTGTTGCCCATCATATGTTGTCAGTCGCCCATCATCTGTTGTCTGTCGCCCATCATCTGTTGCCCATCATCTGTTGTCTGTTGCCCATCATCTGTTGTCTGTCGCCCATCATCTGTTGTCAGTCACCCATCATCTGTTGTCTGTTGCCCATCATCTGTTGTCTATTGCCCATCATCTGTTGTCTGTTGCCCATCATATGTTGTCTGTCGCCCATCATCTGTTGACTGTTGTCTGTCGCCCATCATCTGTTGTCTGTTGCCCATCATCTGTTGTCTGTCGCCCATCATCTGTTGTCTGTTGCCCATCATCTGTTGTCTGTCGCCCATCATCTGTTGTCAGTCACCCATCATCTGTTGTCTGTTGCCCATCATCTGTTGTCTATTGCCCATCATCTGTTGTCTGTTGCCCATCATATGTTGTCTGTTGCCCATCATCTGTTGTCTATTGCCCATCATCTGTTGTCTGTTGCCCATCATATGTTGTCTATTGCCCATCATCTGTTGTCTGTTGCCCATCATCTGTTGTCTGTCGCCCATCATCTGTTGTCAGTCACCCATCATCTGTTGTCTGTTGCCCATCATCTGTTGTCTATTGCCCATCATCTGTTGTCTGTTGCCCATCATATGTTGTCTGTCGCCCATCATCTGTTGACTGTTGTCTGTCGCCCATCATCTGTTGTCTGTTGCCCATCATCTGTTGTATGTCGCCCATCATCTGTTGTATGTCTCCCATCATCTGTTGTATGTCTCCCATCATCTGTTATCTGTCTCCCATCATCTGTTGTCTGTTGCCCATCATCTGTTGTCTGTTGCCCATCATCTGTTGTCTGTTGCCCATCATCTGTTGACTGTTGTCTGTCGCCCATCATCTGTTGTCTGTTGCCCATCATCTGTTGTATGTCGCCCATCATCTGTTGTCTGTCGCCCATCATCTGTTGTATGTCTCCCATCATCTGTTGTCTGTCGCCCATCATCTGTTGCCCATCATCTGTTGTATGTCTCCCATCATCTGTTGCCCATCATCTGTTGTCTGTCTCCCATCATCTGTTGTATGTCACCCATCATCTGTTGCCCATCATCTGTTGCCCATCATCTGTTGTATGTCGCCCATCATCTGTTGTCTGTCGCCCATCATCTGTTGCCCATCATCTGTTGTCTGTCTCCCATCATCTGTTGTATGTCTCCCATCATCTGTTGTCTGTCGCCCATCATCTGTTGTCAGTCACCCATCATCTGTTGTCTGTTGCCCATCATCTGTTGTCTGTCGCCCATCATCTGTTGTCAGTCGCCCATCATATGTTGTATGTCGCCCATCATCTGTTGTCTGTCGCCCATCATCTGTTGTCAGTCGCCCATCATCTGTTGTCTGTCGCCCATCATCTGTTGACTGTTGTCTGTCGCCCATCATCTGTTGTCTGTTGCCCATCATCTGTTGTATGTCGCCCATCATCTGTTGTATGTCTCCCATCATCTGTTGTATGTCTCCCATCATCTGTTGTATGTCACCCATCATCTGTTGTCTGTCTCCCATCATCTGTTGTATGTCTCCCATCATCTGTTGTATGTCACCCATCATCTGTTATATGTCGCCCATCATCTGTTGTATGTCTCCCATCATCTGTTGTATGTCACCCATCATCTGTTGTCTATTGCTTGTATCGATTAATACCCGGATATAATCGGAATCCATCTTCGAAATAGGACACATTTTAATGCATACATTACATAGATCTCCGAGCTGATAGAAGTAGTCAATGTACCCTTCAAATGAATATAATATGATGGACCATGGTCTAGTGGTGGTCTTGTACCGATAACCAGATGGTCTGGCGATTGATGCCTACTGATTGATTGTCTACAAAAGGCCGTTACATGGTGACTATAGACCTGATTTGGATCCCGCTTATGTTGAATATGCCGGATTTCATTTGCTAGTGACCAGCGGTAGAGTATTTTATCAGAGAGTCAGATAACTTAGTTGCCAACTTAGTTTATACAAATTTATTTTAGCTCGATTGCGCAACAAGTTCTTACAACTTATATTAATCACTCTCGAGACCTCATTCCTGATGGAATCCATCGCCGCGAGGGAGAGAGAAGAAGCAACGTGGAAATTAAATGCCTTGCCTAAGGGCACAAACGTAACGACATCAGCAGGGTTCAAACTCCGGACCTTTCGCACCTGAAGCCAACGTGCATCCACTGCGCTACAACTTACCACGCTGACTTGTCAAAATACCAACAAGCCAAAAAATAACATCATATTGAAGTGGGTGGGTTAAGAATAATTTGTCAAAATTAGTAACCATTAATACGACGGTAAGCTGCTACATATATTCAGTGACTACTAATTAGCTACTAGACTCGCACTAAAATCACAGCATTCCGAAGTCATGAAAAATGAATCGATACTTATTGGCATAGCCTTTATGACAGAGCATGCAAATGATCTCGGGTCATGTCACTAATCTATACTGCTTATCGACTAACTGATCACTAATCTATACTGCTTACCGACTAACTGATCACTAATCTATACTGCTTACCGACTAACTAATCTATACTGCTTACCGACTAACTGATCACTAATCTATACTGCTTACTGACCAACTGATCACTAATCTATACTGCTTACCGACTAACTGATCACTAATCTATACTGCTTACCAACTAACTGATCACTAATCTATACTGCTTACCGACTAACTGATCACTAATCTATACTGCTTACCGACTAACTAATCACTAATCTATACTGCTTACCGACTAACTGATCACTAATCTATACTGCTTACCGACTAACTAATCACTAATCTATACTGCTTACCAACTAACTGATCACTAATCTATACTGCTTACTGACCAACTGATCACTAATCTATACTGCTTACCGACTAACTGATCACTAATCTATACTGCTTACCGACTAACTGATCACTAATCTATACTGCTTACCGACTAACTGATCACTAATCTATACTGCTTACCGACTAACTGATCACTAATCTATACTGCTTACCGACTAACTGATCACTAATCTATACTGCTTACCGACTAACTAATCACTAATCTATACTGCTTACTGACTAACTGATCACTAATCTATACTGCTTACTGACCAACTGATCACTAATCTATACTGCTTACCGACTAACAGATCACTAATCTATACTGCTTACCGACTAACTGATCACTAATCTATACTGCTTACCAACTAACTGATCACTAATCTATACTGCTTACCGACTAACTGATCACTAATCTATACTGCTTACTGACTAACTGATCACTAATCTATACTGCTTACCGACTAACTGATCACTAATCTATACTGCTTACCGACTAACTGATCACTAATCTATACTGCTTACCGACTAACTGATCACTAATCTACACTGTGACTTTGTGGGTTTTTCTAAACACATACCAGTTATGTTGACCAAGAATAAAACGTTCTCCTATTTCTAGGTACAAGATGTGATCTGGTTGGAGTTTCCAAACTACCGTATGGGCAGATACCTGTTATGTTGCACAATGGGGAGATAACTCTACAGACCCAGAGTGGGAAGCTGGTCACCATTGCTCTAGATACTCACTCATATCTGTTCATTGACTCCATTGATGGCAAGAGTCAGAAAGAGGTATAATGCATTACTATAAGCATACCACAAACATGCATCACTATAGTGAAGGTGCATATCACAAACCTGCATCACTATAGTGAAGTTGCATATCACAAACATGCATCACTATAGTGAAGTTGCATATCACAAACATGCATCACTATAGTGAAGTTGCATATCACAAACATGCATCACTATAGTGAAGGTGCATATCACAAACATGCATCACTATAGTGAAGTTGCATATCACAAACCTGCAACACTATAGTGAACTTGCATATCACAAACCCACATCGCCATAATAACTTTACTCTATATTTTTAACAATTGCGAAACAGGCTTTAACAACATTTATTAAGCACGCTTGTTGGTTCTGATGTAAGCATATATGAGGTCATTCATGTGGGCGGAGAAAGCCCACCTGTCCGATTTGATGACCAACGTACCTACCTACCATCTCGCATACTTCCAAGTCTGAGTATCCAACCCGGGTTGCATTTGTGAGAAGCGAGCGCTCTAACCACTAAGCTAATCTGGCAGCCACCCGGGGTCTTCCTGCACCAATAATAGCTGGAGAGTCACCATATAATCCGAGATGTTAGTTCGACTTTAAACCCCATAAACAAATAAACAAGTGAATTTGCTTGTTACTTTTTGATTATGTAACATGTACTGATAAACATGTATTGTGATTTGGAAGTCAGATTATATCGGCCTTGTATGTGATGTGAAAGTCAAATCAATCGGCCTTGTATGTTAGGTGATGCATGTATTGTGATGTGGAGGTCAGATCATATCGGCCTTGTATGTTAGGTGAAGCATGTATTGTGATGTGGAGGTCAGATCATATCGGCCTTGTATGTTAGGTGAAGCATGTATTGTGATGTGAAAGTCAAATCAATCGGCCTTGTATGTTAGGTGATGCATGTATTGTGATGTGAAAGTCAAATCAATCGACCATGTATGTTAGGTGATGCATGTATTGTGGTGTGAAAGTCAAATCAATCGGCCTTGTATGTTAGGTGATGCATGTATTGTGATGTGAAAGTCAAATCAATCGACCATGTATGTTAGGTGATGCATGTATTGTGGTGTGAAAGTCAAATCAATCGGCCTTGTATGTTAGGTGATGCATGTATTGTGGTGTGAAAGTCAAATCAATCGGCCTTGTATGTTAGGTGATGCATGTATTGTGATGTGGAGGTCAGATCATATCGGCCTTGTATGTTAGGTGATGCATGTATTGTGATGTGGAGGTCAGATCATATCGGCCTTGTATGTTAGGTGATGCATGTATTGTGATGTGGAGGTCAGATCATATCGGCCTTGTATGTTAGGTGATGCATGTATTGTGATGTGGAAGTGAGATCAATCGACCTTGTATGTTAGGTGAAGCATGTATTGTGATGTGGAAGTAAGATCAATCGGCCTTGTTTGTTAGGTGATGCATGTATTGTGATGTGGAAGTGAGATCAATCGACCTTGTATGTTAGGTGAAGCATGTATTGTGATGTGGAAGTGAGATCAATCGACCTTGTATGTTAGGTGAAGCATGTATTGTGATGTGGAAGTGAGATCAATCGGTCTTGTATGTTAGGTGAAGCATGTATTGTGATGTGGAAGTGAGATCAATCGGCCTTGTATGTGATGTGGAGGTCAGATCATATCGGCCTTGTATGTTAGGTGAAGCATGTATTGTGATGTGGAAGTGAGATCAATTGACCTTGTATGTTAGGTGAAGCATGTATTGTGATGTGGAAGTGAGATCAATCGGCCTTGTATGTTAGGTGAAGCATGTATTGTGATGTTGAAGTGAGATCAATCGGCCTTGTATGTTAGGTGAAGCATGTATTGTGATGTGGAAGTGAGATCAATCGACCTTGTATGTTAGGTGATGCATGTATTGTGATGTGGAAGTGAGATCAATCGGCCTTGTATGTTAGGTGAAGCATGTATTGTGATGTGGAAGTGAGATCAATCAGCCTTGTATGTTAGGTGAAGCATGTATTGTGATGTGGAAGTGAGATCAATCGGTCTTGTATGTTAGGTGATGCATGTATTGTCATGTGGAGGTCAGATCAATCGGTCTTGTATGTTAGGTGAAGCATGTATTGTCATGTGGAGGTCAGATCAATCGACCTTGTATGTTAGGTGATGCATGTACTTCTTTGCTTCTGTTTTCAGTTGAGTGAGTGCCTTGAACAGTGCATAGCTCTGAAAAGGTATGTTAACACTAACAGTATAATGTAATGCATATTCTAGGTCATAATGCAAAACTAACTGGCATAGCAAATAGTAGCCGGAAGTTGGGTGGGGAGTCGGTTACCAGTAGCCAGAAAAATCTGGATTAAATTGGTTTGAATACTAAATTGTATAAATAGCAGAACAATCTCGAGTCAGGCTCATAATGGGTTACTGGCGAGTACAGTATGTTACTGACAAGTACAGTATATTGCTGACAAGTACAGTATGTTACTGACAAGTACAGTATGTTACTGACAAGTATAGTATGTTACTGACAAGTACAGTATGTTACTGACAAGTACAGTATGTTACTGACAAGTACAGTATGTTAGTGACAAGTACAGTATGTTAGTGACAAGTACAGTATGTTAGTGACAAGTACAGTATGTTACTGACAAGTACAGTATGTTACTGACAAGTACAGTATGTTACTGACAAGTACAGTATGTTACTGACAAGTACAGTATGTTACTGACAAGTACAGTATGTTACTGACAAGTACAGTATGTTACTGACAAGTACAGTATGTTACTGACAAGTACAGTATGTTACTGACAAGTACAGTATGTTACTGACAAGTACAGTATGTTACTGACAAGTACAGTATGTTACTGACAAGTACAGTATGTTTCTGACAAGTACAGTATGTTTCTGACATGTAAAGTATGTTACTGACAAGTACAGTATGTTACTGACAAGTACAGTATGTTACTGACAAGTACAGTATGTTACTGACAAGTACAGTATGTTACTGACAAGTACAGTATGTTACTGACAAGTACAGTATGTTAGTGACAAGTACAATATGTTACTGACAAGTACAGTATGTTACTGACAAGTACAGTATGTTACTGACAAGTACAATATGTTACTGACAAGTACAGTATGTTAGTGACAAGTACAATATGTTAGTGACAAGTACAGTATGTTACTGACAAGTACAGTATGTTAGTGACAAGTACAATATGTTACTGACAAGTACAGTATGTTACTGACAAGTACAATATGTTACTGACAAGTACAATATGTTACTGACCAGTACAATATGTTACTGACAAGTATAAGATCTTACTAACAAGTGTAATATGTTGCTGATAAGAAGCACAATATGTTACTGACAAGAACAAACATGTAAGAAACTGGTTCGTCGAGTCCTTTCTTTACCATTGTTCGGCTTTCTCTGTAGTGTTAATATAGTCAAACCTGTCTATAAAGACCCCCCGAGGCAATGACAAATGGTAATCGTAATCAACAGGATAAATAAATGTAGTGGAAACCAAAATGGTGGAATTTATTCACACATTGCTATATCTATATCGACTTGGCATGAAACCAAAATGGTGGAATTTATTCACACATTGCTATATCAACTTGACGTGAAACCAAAATGGTGGAATTTATTCACACATTGCTATATCTATATCGACTTGGCGTGAAACCAAAATGGTGGAATTTATTCACACATTGCTATATCAACTTGACGTGAAACCAAAATGTGTTTAGAAACACTGACTTTTTTATTCAGTGGTGGTCTGTTGTAACACATGTTGGACTATGCTTGTGAATTGTAACCATTAACTGACTATGCTTGTGAATTGTAACCATTAACTGACTATGCTGGTGAATTGTAACCATTAACTGACTATGCTTGTGAATTGTAACCATTAACTGACTATGCTTGTGAATTGTAACCATTAACTGACTATGCTTGTGAATTGTAACCATTCACTGACTATGCTGGTGAATTGTAACCATTAACTGACTATGCTTGTGAATTGTAACCATTAACTGACTATGCTTGTGAATTGACTTGTGAACTTGTTCTGTAGATGGAAGGATGGATGGATATTTTGTCAGCAACTGAACAGCAAGGAATTCTATTTGAAGCTGGGATATGCAGCATTAAAATGTCTTGACATTGACTTTGGTAAGTCCTACTGGCACACTTTTTATGTGAGTATTTTTGAAGTTCCAAACTTTGTATATGGTCTGGCAGTTGGCAACTACTGGGCATGTGTTTTACGTTTATTTATCGTCGCTACCGGTTGCCCATATGAGTGACACCTCCTGAAGAGGATAGTGCAATGATACAGACAGAGACCAATTCCAGAATCTCCTCTTGTTCGTGTATGTGCAATGTGTAAAGTCCCATTTGAAAGACTGTTAATTTTATTAAGGTGAGACGGGGGGATCGAACATGCGGGCATACCAAGTAAGATAGTATAGTTTTTTAACCCTTTCAACACCACATACCTCTAAATATGCTTACAAAAAGTGCAGATCCAGATAAGCCGTCTCATCAGGATCTGCACTTCTTGCCAGAAATATTACTATTTTTTAGACAAAAATTACCCATTTGATAAATGAACTGGTCCAAATGTAATTTTCTTATTAATTTATTGGTGTAAAAATATCATGCACCAGTCCATGTCAGTTACTTGGTGTTGAATGGATTAATATCATGCACCAGTCCATGTCAGTTACTTGGTGTTGAATGGATTAATATCATGCACCAGTCCATGTCAGTTACTTGGTGTTGAATGGATTAATATCATGCACCAGTCCATGTCAGTTACTTGGTGTTGAATGGATTAATCAGGTTTCACACACAGCCACTGAAGAAGGAATTTGCTAAAAGGGATGAAAATGTCTCATTAATTTGGCTCAACATTAAATTCATTCTTAGTTATCAAATAGGACATGGCGCATGTTGGTCTCGGATGGGATTCCACCGCCGGACCTCTATTCCCATTACCACAATGCAATATTTGATGCTAGCTTGTGGGAGGATAATACTTAGAGAGACACGTTGTCTGAGGGTGTGTGAAATAACGATAGCTGATTGGATTATTGATTAGTTTCATTGACAGGCAGCGACTTGTCAATTGGACAGCCATAGACGTCACTTAGTTTATATAAATTTATTTTAGCTTGATTGCGAAACAAGTTCTTACAACTTATATTAATCACTCTTGAGACCTCATTCCTGATGGAGTCCATTGCCACGATGGAGAGAGAAAAGGCAACGTGGAATTTTAACTCCGCACCTGAATCGAACGCACATCCACTGCGCTATCACGACTTCCAAGTCACTTAATCACCAGCATGTGTGTTTCTTGTTATCCTTCAGCAATCCGCGTGTTCAGGGAGCAAGGAGATGTTGGGATGGTGGCATCACTCATGCAGATCCGGGTAATGTGCTTATATTTAGTTTATAATTGTAGCAGACAACAATTCATTAATGTGTTTTTCTTGCTTAGAATTGTGTTCTTTTTGTGTTGTTACAAGACAATTCTAATGAAATTGCACGACATATTGGACTTTATTTTCACTGCTAGCATGAAAACAGCTAAAAACACCAGATCTACTGTACATCTTTATGAAGTCCGCCTCCGTGGTCCGCCTCCGTGGTCGAGTGGTTAAGGTCGCTGACTTGTATACCACTGTAATCTATCATCACTGATGGTCACGGGTTCGAGCCCCACTCAAGCCGTGTCTCATTTATATGAAAAAGTTGGCAGTTTCTTACGGAGGTTGGTGCACCCAGGTACTGGTTAACCGCTGGAGCCTGCCCAGGAAAGGTGTTGTTAGGTAAACTGCCCGCCGGCGATATAGCCCAAAATGGTGCTGATGCAGGCGTTAAACCTGAAATATAACATAACATCTTTATGAAAGAAAAGCAAGCTTAATGTAGATCTTTGTCACTATTAGTTTGTACAAATTTATTTTAGCCTGATTGCAAAACAAGTTCTTACAACTTATATTAATTACTCTCGAGACCTCATTGACATTCGTGATGGAAATCCATCGCCACGAGGGTCAGAGGCAATGTGGAATTTAAAAGCCTTTGGATCTAAGGGCATAATCGTAGCAGCTACAGCTTGGCTCGAAAGCGGCTACAGCTTGGCTCGAACTCCGGACCTTTCGCACCTGAAGTGAATGCACTACGACTGCGCTATCTCGACTTCCACAAACTATCACTATTGGTAGGTGGGTAGTGTATGATACAGGTGCTCCCGTACTTATTTCTGTCCTTATTTTGTTGCAGCATCTGGAGGATAGGAACCAGCTATCTGGATATCTTGCCATGTATCTCGGAGAATTCAACCTTGCCCAGGATCTGTTTCTGTCATCAGGAAAACCATTAGCAGCTCTTGATGTAAGACTATGTCACATCTTCTAATCTATCAATTTTCAACTTCAGCAATATCTCTTAATTTGACATCATTAATCATAGTGGTCAAAGTCAAGGTCACATATGGGATAAAGAACAAATCTTCTTCTAGCATTAACTTACTAGAAACTTGAGAGAATTTCACATTAAACAAATTCACACAAACGTTCTACACAATGACACGAAATTGTGCATTAGAGGTCAAGGTCACAAGAGTCAAAGGTGAAATATTGTATTAGCAATCAATTATTATGTGCTGAATAGAATTTCATGAAACTTTGCACAAATGGTCAACTCGATGAGATGGTATGCATATCCATGAAAAGATCTAGGTCACACAAAGCTATCCGGCATATTTTTCATAGTACTGGAGAGAATTTCATGAAACTTTGCACAAATGGTCAACTCGATGAGATGGTATGAATATACATGAAAAGATCTAGGTCACACAAAGCTATCCGGCATATTTTGCTAAGTACTGGAGAGAATTTCATGAAACTTTGCACAAATGGTCAACTCGATGAGATGGTATGCATATCCATGAAAAGATCTAGGTCACACAAAGCTATCCGGCATATTTTGCTAAGTACTGGAGAGAATTTCATGAAACTTTGCACAAATGGTCAACTCGATGAGATGGTATGCATATACATGAAAAGATCTAGGTCACACAAAGCTATCCGGCATATTTTGCTAAGTACTGGAGAGAATTTCATGAAACTTTGCACAAATGGTCAACTCGATGAGATGGTATGAATATACATGAAAAGATCTAGGTCACACAAAGCTATCCGGCATATTTTGCTAAGTACTGGAGAGAATTTCATGAAACTTTGCACAAATGGTCAACTCGATGAGATGGTATGCATATCCATGAAAAGATCGAGGTCACACAAAGCTATCCGGCATATTTTGCTAAGTACTGGAGAGAATTTCATGAAACTTTGCACAAATGGTCAACTCGATGAGATGGTATGCATATCCATGAAAAGATCTAGGTCACACAAAGCTATCCGGCATATTTTGCTAAGTACTGGAGAGAATTTCATGAAACTTTTTATTTAGATTATGCATTATACTGTTTTATATGAAATTTAGATGAGAAGAGACTTACTGCACTGGGACAGTGCTCTCCAGTTGGCCAAAGCCCTGGCCCCTGAACAGATCCCTTACATTAGCAAGGAGTACGCCCAGCAGCTGGAGTTTACAGGGGACTATATGACTGCCCTGGCTCACTATGAGAAGGGGATCACGAGGCAGGAGATTGATAAGGATCATGATGAAGTTTGTGCTGCAGGCGTGGCTAGGATGTCTATCAGAATGGGCGATATTAGAAGGTACACTGGTTTATATTGCATTTGTCCAGATGGTAGGGTGCTGAAATCCTGACATAGACATCGGGGTTCATTCTAGGTCAGAATGTTTGGGAGAAGTGAGAACGCGAGCGATCAATATTGTTTGTGAAGTATGTCCCGATGGTAGGATGCTGAAATCCTGACATAGACATCGGGGTTCATTCTAAGTCAGAATGTTTGGGAGAAGTGATAATGCTCGCGATCATGTCCTTAAAAGATGTTATTTAATCAACTTCAACAAAATATGGTAGTAAAATGCACAGTATGACCATTAAATAGAACATTTGAATAGGAGGTGTTTATAATCGACAGGGGTATCTTACTGGACAGAATTTTGTATGAAAATTGTAAAACAAATAAATATTTTAGGGAGTAGTGGGGCCCCCAGACGGGCAAAGTCAGGGTCCCTAGGGCAACTATTTCGCCCACATCGCCCTCTAGAATGATCCCTGACAGACTGCATCAGTGCATCTTCATATCCAAGCACTTTTCTGTCTACCCAAAGATATTCAATGGATGATTTTGTATTTCTTATGATCTTTATGAAACAATATTTACATCGCTATTGCATTTCCTTCGATTTTATCCAATTTCATGTATGAATTTCCTCGCTAATGATATGCAGTTGACATGTGCACTCGACGTTACGGACATGCTCATTCGCAGCGATGGAGGCTATTACCTGGGATTCATTCCTTAAATTGAGCATCAGCGACTTCTTAATATTCTTCTGAATATACTTCATATCTTTAACCATGACATTTTGTCATTTATGTTGGAGATGTTATAACACTACTTGATAGTTTGCTCCTATAGACAAAAAACTAATCTACCATTGTTCATTTTAGTTTATACACATTTAGTTTAGTTAGATTGCGAAACAAGTTCTTACAATTTATATTTATCACTCTCGAGACCTCATTCCTGATGGAATCCATTGCCATGAGGGTGAGAGAAGAGGCAATGTGGAATTTAAATGCCTTCTAAGGGCACAATCGTAACGGCTCCAGCCGGGCTCAAACTCCGGGCCTTTCGTTCCTGAAGCGATCGCGCTACCACTGTGCTATTACGACTTCCACTGATTTTTAGCATCTGCAATAAACAATGGCTAGAGCCAGTATATTTTATGGCTGTTGCATTTTGCTCCGCAGACAAAAGAACACATTAAAATTTTATTCGTTTGTAGCATTATATTGGGTCATGTTAGAATTGAAATAATATTTGTCTTGTCGTTATTTATCGGCAAATAAAACACGGGTTGGAGTTCTAATGGCTAGGAATTAACCATGCAGGCCCTAGGACCTCCAAACCTGCCAGAACTCCATTCTTTTGTTATATTTGAAAGTAGAATACATCAAAACGTAGACTCGATTAACTTTTTATATTCACGAAATAGAGGCTCTCGCAAATATAGCGAAAATAGTCATCTCGCGAAGAAAAAACAAACCGTTATACAGTATATCATATTGTGACTTAGTTTCAGATAATATCTAGTAATTATATTGTGACTTGGTTGAAGACAATAATTATATGATAATTATATTGTGACTTGGTTGAAGATAATACATGATAAATATTGCATTGTGACTTGGTTGAAGATAATATATGATAATTATGAGTCTTATAATTGATATGCAGCTAGAAGCAAGTTAGAAGAATCTGTTTCTCCCATATTTCTAACTGCTGTAAATGTGTTTGTAGAGGTGTGAGTATGGCCAGCAAGATGCCAAGTAGAGTGTTAAAGAAAGAGTGTGCTAGCATTCTAGAAAGTATGAAGGTAAGTCAAGATGCCAAGTAGAGTGTTAAAGAAGGAGTGTGCTAGCATTCTAGAAAGTATGAAGGTAAGTCAAGATGCCAAGTAGAGTGTTAAAGAAAGAGTGTGCTAGCATTCTAGAAAGTATGAAGGTAAGTCAAGATGCCAAGTAGAGTGTTAAAGAAGGAGTGTGCTAGCATTCTAGAAAGTATGAAGGTAAGTCAAGATGCCAAGTAGAGTGTTAAAGAAAGAGTGTGCTAGCATTCTAGAAAGTATGAAGGTAAGTCAATCAGGCCATCATTTTATTTAAGCATTATTTATTTTAAAACGATCGCGAAACTAGCTTTAGCTTTAACAACTTATATTAATCGCTCTCGTTGACGTAGATGAGAGCGTAAATGTGGTCATTCGTGTGGGATGAAACTGGCGTACCCGGAGAAAACCCACCTGTCTGATCTGGCGACCACCCTACCATCTCACATACTACCCGGTCCGAGGATCGAACTCTGGTTGCATTGGTGAGAAGCGAGCGTGCTAATCAGACAGCCATCATTGGCGTGACGTATACTAGATCACTTGACGATTCCTATATAGTTTCTCATTTACAGTTATACATTCATGTCCTGTATTCAATTTGTATGTGACTTTTTGAAATCTGTTCGACTTTTGTACATACTATATTATAACTTGATATAAAATAAACAAAGATGAAACTTCCCCATAAAAAACCATAATAGAAAAGTCCTTTATCAGCGTTATTTGAGCAATCTTGTTTTGGAGTTGTGGCAATAGTGACCAGTCACATAATATACAAAATACATCATATAAATATAGATGTGAAATTCGCTTTCTTTACGATTATCATGTGTGTGTTTTACGTTTATTTATCGTCGCTACCGGTTGCCCATATGAGCGACACCTCCTGAAGAGATTAGTCATTTTAGATTTTTGGAGGATAGTGCAATGATACAGACAGAGACCCATTCCAGAGTCTCCTCTGGTTCTTTTACGTGCACAGTGTACAGCACGGACATGAGACCTCGGTTTAACGTCCCTTCTGAAAGACTTTTAATTTTATGAGGGCCAGACGGGGTATCGAACCAGCTATCCCTGGATTACCACTCCAGCGTGTTAACCACTGGACTACAGATCAGTCTGTATGATTATCATGTTTACATAAACAATCTATCAGGGTAAGTCAGATGTAACTTATGTTTGTCATTGGTAGATCGAGTACATATACATTAAACCATTCATCTACCTGTTACACTGTATTGGGATTACCGATATATATATATAATACCAGCGGTATTGAATTGGACCTATACTTAAAAAATAAATATTTATAAATACTACTTACTATATATTGCAGCAATGGCAGGAGGCCGCTATCCTGTATGAACAAGGAGGATTCTATGACAAGGCTGCATCTGTCTACATCAGGAGTAAAAACTGGTACGTCCACAGTGGATACGGTCAAACTCAAATGCTCATACATGCTTCATACGGGCTAACTGGGGTTTCATGGATCCAGTTTCAAGGGAATTTGGAGAGAAGATTCTCCCTATATTTAGCTTATAAATTGTAAAAAGTATAATCTTTATTTATTTTGCGAAGCAAGTTTTAACAACGTATATTAATCACTCTCGTTGGCGCTGATGAAAGCATAAATGTTGTTATTCGTGTGGGAGGAAACCGGAGTACCCGGAGAAAACCTACCTGTCCGATCTGGCGACCACCGTACCATCTCACATACTTCCTGGTTCGAGGATCAAACCCGGGTTGCATTTGGTGAGAAGCGAGTGCGCTAACAACTGTGCTAATCGGACAGCCATACATTGTAGAGAATGTTTTTAAAGTTGTGTTTGACCAATACTTCTCTATTTTCTGAAGAATAATTTCATTTGTTGAGATATATGTGCAGCCAACCCGGGGTACAAATCCCGGACAGTTCGCTTACAGGACGAACGCTCTACCGACTGAGATAGCGATCCACCTACACATACATAATCTCCACAACGTTGACTAGGTCTGTACTGCGGCAATAGCTTGATCACTGAGTTATGGGTCTTAACATAAAACTCAAAATTGAAAGTTGCATATATATCAGCACAAATACAAGATATTAACCTGCCCAATAAATTGGACGGAATGTGCAAACAACATAGATCCAGATCAGCTGCGGCGTAGCACCATGTCTGAACAGGATCTATGTTGTTTACTATTCAGACAAGTGTTTTAGCTCCACTATCCGAACAGCATAGAGCCTGATTAGACGGAACGTTCTTACTATTCAGACAAGTGTTTTAGCTCCACTATCCGAACAACATAGAGCCTGATCAGACGGAACGTTCTTACTATTCAGACATGTGTTTTAGCTCCACTATCCGAACAGCAAACTGCATAGAGCCTGATCAGACGGAACGTTCTTACTATTCAGACATGTGTTTTAGCTCCACTATGCGAATAGCAAACAGCATAGAGCCTGATCAGACGGAACGTTCTTACTATTCAGACATGTGTTTTAGCTCCACTATGCGAATAGCAAACTGCATAGAGCCTGATCAGACGGAACGTTCTTACTATTCAGACATGTGTTTTAGCTCCACTATCCGAACAGCAAACTGCATAGAGCCTGATCAGACGGAACGTTCTTACTATTCAGACAAGTGTTTTAGCTCCACTATGCGAATAGCAAACAGCATAGAGCCTGATCAGACGGAACGTTCTTACTATTCAGACATGTGTTTTAGCTCCACTATGCGAATAGCAAACTGCATAGAGCCTGATCAGACGGAACGTTCTTACTATTCAGACAAGTGTTTTAGCTCCACTATCCGAACAACATAGAGCCTGATCAGACGGAACGTTCTTACTATTCAGACATGTGTTTTAGCTCCACTATCCGAACAGCAAACTGCATAGAGCCTGATCAGACGGAACGTTCTTACTATTCAGACAAGTGTTTTAGCTCCACTATGCGAATAGCAAACAGCATAGAGCCTGATCAGACGGAACGTTCTTACTATTCAGACATGTGTTTTAGCTCCACTATGCGAATAGCAAACTGCATAGAGCCTGATCAGACGGAACGTTCTTACTATTCAGACATGTGTTTTAGCTCCACTATGCGAATAGCAAACAGCATAGAGCCTGATCAGACGGAACGTTCTTACTATTCAGACATGTGTTTTAGCTCCACTATCCGAACAGCAAACTGCATAGAGCCTGATCAGACGGAACGTTCTTACTATTCAGACAAGTGTTTTAGCTCCACTATGCGAATAGCAAACAGCATAGAGCCTGATCAGACGGAACGTTCTTACTATTCAGACATGTGTTTTAGCTCCACTATGCGAATAGCAAACTGCATAGAGCCTGATCAGACGGAACATTCTTACTATTCAGACATGTGTTTTAGCTCCACTATGCGAATAGCAAACAGCATAGAGCCTGATCAGACGGAACGTTCTGTGCCGACTTTAGTCGTAATTGGCAGGGTAAGGGTTCAATCCCAATGTTTTCATTACTTTGAGATTTATAGTGTGAAAAATGTACAAAAATGTGATGAAGTTTCCCTAACGTGAGTATTTTGTTTCAGGAGCAAGGTTGGAGAGTTGCTACATCACATCACATCTCCTAAGATACACATACAGTATGCCAAGGCTAAGGAAGCGGATGGCAGATACAAGGAGGCAGCCGATGCGTACAAACATGCTAAAGATTGGGATAATGTAATCAGGTATGTACTAGATATTTACCAACATATCGTTAAGGAAGTAGACAGTGGATATAAGGGGGCAGCTGAGGCGTACAAACATGCTAAAGATTGGGATAATGTAATCAGGTATGTAGTAGATATTTACCAACATATGGTTAAGGAAGTAGACAGTGGATATAAGGTCCCAAACAGTTACAAACAAACTACATATTGGGACAATGTAATTAGGTATGTTTCATCATACTGCATCATCACCAATCCACATACAGCATGCCAAGACATAGTCTAGATACTGTAACTCGACCAAGTCCACATACAGCATGCCAAGACATAGTCTAGATACTGTGACTCGACCAAGTCCACATACAGCATGCCAAGACATAGTCTAGATACTGTGACTCGACCAAGTCCACATACAGCATGCCAAGACATAGTCTAGATACTGTGACTCGACCAAGTCCACATACAGCATGCCAAGACATAGACTAGATACTGTGTCTCACCCAAGTCCACATACAGCATGCCAAGACATAGACTAGATACTGTGTCTCACCCAAGTCCACATACAGCATGCCAAGACATAGACTAGATACTGTGTCTCACCCAAGTCCACATACAGCATGCCAAGACATAGACTAGATACTGTGTCTCGACCAAGTCCACATACAGCATGCCAAGACATAGTCTAGATACTGTGACTCACCGTGTGTGTGTGTGTCCAAGTCCACATACAGTATGCCAATACATAGACTAGATACTGTGTCTCACCCAAGTCCACATACAGTATGCCAATACATAGACTAGATACTGTGTCTCACCCAAGTCCACATACAGCATGCCAAGACATAGACTAGATACTGTGTCTCGACCAAGTCCACATACAGCATGCCAATACATAGTCTAGATACTGTGTCTCGACCAAGTCCACATACAGCATGCCAATACATAGTCTAGATACTGTGTCTCACCCAAGTCCACATACAGTATGCCAAGACATAGTCTAGTTACTGTGTCTCGACCAAGTCCACATACAGTATGCCAAGACATAGACTAGATACTGTGTCTCGACCAAGTCCACATACAGTATGCCAAGACATAGTCTAGTTACTGTGTCTCGACCAAGTCCACATACAGTATGCCAAGACATAGACTAGATACTGTGTCTCGACCAAGTCCACATACAGTATGCCAAGACATAGTCTAGATACTGTGTCTCGACCAAGTCCACATACAGTATGCCAAGACATAGTCTAGTTACTGTGTCTTGCCCAAGTCCTCATACAGCATGCCAAGACATAGTCTAGTTACTGTGTCTCGACCAAGTCCACATACAGTATGCCAAGACATAGTCTAGATACTGTGTCTCACCCAAGTCCACATACAGTATGCCAAGACATAGTCTAGATACTGTGACTCGACCAAGTCCTCATACAGCATGCCAAGACATAGTCTAGATACTGTGTCTCACCCTAGTCCACATACAGCATGCCAAGACATAGTCTAGATACTGTGTCTCGCCCAAGTCCTCATACAGCATGCCAAGACATAGTCTAGATACTGTGTCTCGACCAAGTCCACATACAGTATGCCAAGACATAGTCTAGATACTGTGTCTCACCCAAGTCCACATACAGCATGCCAAGACATAGTCTAGATACTGTGTCTCGACCAAGTCCACATACAGCATGCCAAGACATAGTCTAGATACTGTGTCTCACCCAAGTCCACATACAGTATGCCAAGACATAGTCTAGACACTGTGTCTCACCCAAGTCCACATACAGTATGCCAAGACATAGTCTAGATACTGCCACATACAGCATGCCAAGACATAGACTAGATACTGTGTCTCACCCAAGTCCACATACAGCATGCCAAGACATAGTCTAGATACTGTGTCTCGCCCAAGTCCACATACAGCATGCCAAGACATAGTCTAGATACTGTGTCTCACCCAAGTCCACATACAGCATGCCAAGATATAGTCTAGATACTGTGTCTCACCCAAGTCCTCATACAGCATGCCAAGACATAGTCTAGATACTGTGTCTTGCCCAAGTCCACATACAGCATGCCAAGACATAGTCTAGATACTGTGTCTCGACCAAGTCCACATACAGCATGCCAAGACATAGTCTAGATACTGTGTCTCGCCCAAGTCCACATACAGCATGCCAAGACATAGTCTAGATACTGTGTCTCACCCAAGTCCACATACAGCATGCCAAGATATAGTCTAGATACTGTGTCTCGACCAAGTCCTCATACAGCATGCCAAGACATAGTCTAGATACTGTGTCTCGCCCAAGTTCACATACAGTATGCCAAGACATAGTCTAGATACTGTGTCTCGACCAAGTCCACATACAGCATGCCAAGACATAGTCTAGATACTGTGTCTCGACCAAGTCCACATACAGTATGCCAAGATATAGTCTAGATACTGTGTCTCGACCAAGTCCACATACAGCATGCCAAGATATAGTCTAGATACTGTGTCTCGCCCAAGTCCTCATACAGCATGCCAAGACATAGTCTAGATACTGTGTCTCGACCAAGTCCACATACAGTATGCCAAGACATAGTCTATATACTGTGTCTCGACCAAGTCCACATACAGCATGCCAAGATATAGTCTAGATACTGTGTCTCGCCCAAGTCCTCATACAGCATGCCAAGACATAGTCTAGATACTGTGTCTCGCCCAAGTCCTCATACAGCATGCCAAGACATAGTCTAGATACTGTGTCTCGCCCAAGTCCTCATACAGCATGCCAAGACATAGTCTAGATACTGTGTCTCGCCCAAGTCCTCATACAGCATGCCAAGACATAGTCTAGATACTGTGTCTTGACCAAGTCCTCATACAGCATGCCAAGACATAGTCTAGATACTGTGTCTCGCCCAAGTCCTCATACAGCATGCCAAGACATAGTCTAGATACTGTGTCTCGCCCAAGTCCTCATACAGCATGCCAAGACATAATCTAGATACTGTGTCTCACCCAAGTCCTCATACAGCATGCCAAGACATAGTCTAGATACTGTGTCTCGCCCAAGTCCACATACAGCATGCCAAGACATAATCTAGATACTGTGTCTCGCCCAAGTCCTCATAATGGGCTGAAACAAATTTATCATGTAAAACACTACTGTAGTGGATTTGTTTCAGTAAAATATAAATGATATCAAAACTGAAGTTGTTAATTTATACTAATTTATTTTAGCTTGATTGCAAAACAAGTTCTTACAACTTATATTAATCACTCTGGAGACCTCATTCCTGATGGAATCCATCGCCACGAGGGAGAGAGAAGAGGCAATTTGGAATTTAAATGCCTTGCCTAAGGGCACAATTGTAACGGCTATAGGGGGGCTCGAACTCTTGACCTTTCACACCTGGAACGAACGCACTACAACTGCGCTATCACGACTTCCACACCTGAAGTTGTTATTGAGAATGTGATGAGAATTATGAGATTATATGTTTACTGTATTCCAGGATAAACTTAGAGTTCCTGCAAAATCCAGAAGAAGCAGTGGAGATTGTCCGAGAGGTGCAGTCAGTAGAGGGGGCGAAAATGGTGGCCAAGTAAGTCACTGTAGTGAAGATTGTACAAGGTATCATATCTATATATGGGCGAAAATGGTGGCCAAGTAAGTCACTGTAGTGAAGATTGTACAAGGTATCCTATCAATATATGGGAGAAAATGGTGGCCAAGTAAGTCACTGTAGTGAAGATTGTCCAAAAGGTATTCAATATATGGGCGAAAATGGTGGCCAAGTATATCACTATAGAACTGACTATGTCGAGAGGTGCAGTCCATAGAGGAGGTGAAATTGACTGCCAAGTATATCACTAGTGGAATGATTATCCAAGAGGTGCAGTCCATAGAGGGGGTGAAATTGACTGCCAAGTATATCACTATAGAACTGACTATGTCGAGAGGTGCAGTCCATAGAGGGGGTGAAATTGACTGCCAAGTATATCACTATAGAACTGACTATGTCGAGAGGTGCAGTCCATAGAGGGGGTGAGATTGACTGCCAAGTATATCACTATAGAACTGACTATTCGAGAGGTGCAGTCCATAGAGGGGGTGAAATTGACTGCCAAGTATATCACTATAGAACTGACTATTCGAGAGGTGCAGTCCATAGAGGGGGTGAGATTGACTGCCAAGTATATCACTATAGAACTGACTATTCGAGAGGTGCACATGATATTTTCTTCCAGAAGTTAAATGACTACTGTTGGGTAGTTCTCAATTAGTTTAAACATTATTTATTTCAGTATTTGTACATGTAATCAAGAAATGAACATTTTACATATAATTTAACAGCAGTAGACTGAAAGGGATTAGAACGAAAGAAAACTTATATAGTTCTTCTCCCTGAATTACATGATACTTTATTTCCAGGTTTTTCCAGAAGTTAAATGACTATGGCTCGGCCATACAGTTCCTGGTCATGTCCAAGTGTAATGATGAAGCGTTTCAACTAGCACAACAGCATAACAAGATGGAAATATACGCTGATATCATAGGTAAATATATGTTGATATCATAGGTAAATATATGTTGATATCATAGGTAAATATATGTTGATATCATAGGTAACTATATGTTGATATCATAGGTAAATATATGGTGATATCATAGGTAAATATATGTTGATATCATAGGTAAATATATGTTGATATCATAGGTAAATATATGTTGGTATCATAGGTAAATATATGCTGGTATCATGGATAGATATATGTTGATATCATAGGTAAATATATGCTGGTATCATAGGTAAATATACATTGGTATCATAGGTAAATATATGCTGGTATCATGGATAGATATATGTTGATATCATAGGTAAATATATGCTGGTATCATTGCTAGATATATGTTGATATCATAGGTAAATATATGCTGGTATCATAGGTAAATATATGCTGGTATCATGGATAGATATATGCTGGTATCATAGGTAAATATATGCTGGTATCATAGGTAAATATATGCTGGTATCATAGGTAAATATATGCTGGCATCATGGATAGATATATGTTGATATCATAGGTAAATATATGCTGGTATCATAGGTAAATATATGCTGGTATCATGGGTAAATATATGCTGGTATCATGGATAGATATATGCTGATATCATAGGTAAATATATGCTGGTATCATGGATAGATATATGCTGATATCATAGGTAAATATATGCTGGTATCATAGGTAAATATATGCTGGTATCATGGATAGATATATGCTGATATCATAGGTAAATATATGCTGGTATCATAGGTAAATATATGCTGGTATCATAGGTAAATATATGCTGGTATCATAGGTAAATATATGCTGGTATCATGGATAGATATATGTTGATATCATAGGTAAATATATGCTGCTATCATGGGTAAATATATGCTGGTATCATGGGTAAAAATAGGGAGGGGTGTGTGGGGGTGAGTGTTAAGAAATGAGCTTTGTTCTTCATATGTTATTAATGAGCTTTGTTATTTGTGTTTTAGAAATGAGCTTTGTTATTTGTGTTTTAGGAATGAGCTTTGTTATTTGTGTTTTAGAAATGAGCTTTGTTATTTGTGTTTTAGAAATGAGCTTTGTTATTTGTGTTTTAGAAATGAGCTTTGTTATTTGTGTTTTAGAAATGAGCTTTGTTATTTGTGTTTTAGAAATGAGCTTTGTTATTTGTGTTTTAGGAATGAGCTTTGTTATTTGTGTTTTAGAAATGAGCTTTGTTATTTGTGTTTTAGAAATGAGCTTTGTTATTTGTGTTTTAGAAATGAGCTTTGTGTTTTAGAAATGAGCTTTGTTATTTGTGTTTTAGAAATGAACTTTGTTATTTGTGTTTTAGAAATGAGCTTTGTTATTTGTGTTTTAGAAATGAGCTTTGTGTTTTAGAAATGAGCTTTGTTATTTGTGTTTTAGAAATGAGCTTTGTTATTTGTGTTTTAGAAATGAGCTTTGTTATTTGTGTTTTAGAAATGAACTTTGTTATTTGTGTTTTAGAAATGAACTTTGTTATTTGTCTGTCGTGTATGAACTTTGTTCTGTGTGTTAGTAATGAACTTTCTTTGTGCATTATTGATGGACTATTCTTCTATGTATGTGCTTTGGAGTCTATGTATGTGCTTTGAAGTCCATGTATGTGCTTTGGAGTCTATGTCTGTGCTTTGAAGTCCATGTCTGTGCTTTGGAGTCTATGTCTGTGCTTTGAAGTCCATGTCTGTGCTTTGAAGTATATGTCTGTGCTTTGAAGTCTATGTCTGTGCTTTGAAGTCTATGTCTGTGCTTTGAAGTCCATGTCTGTGCTTTGAAGTCTATGTCTGTGCTTTGAAGTCTATGTCTGTGCTTTGAAGTCCATGTCTGTGCTTTGAAGTCTTTGTATGTGCTTTGAAGTATATGTCTGTGCTTTGAAGTCTATGTCTGTGCTTTGAAGTCCATTTCTGTGCTTTGAAGTCTTTGTATGTGCTTTGAAGTATATGTCTGTGCTTTGAAGTCTATGTCTGTGCTTTGAAGTCCATTTCTGTGCTTTGAAGTCTTTGTATGTGCTTTGAAGTCCATGTCTGTGCTTTGAAGTCTTTGTATGTGCTTTGAAGTCCATGTATGTGCTTTGGAGTCTTATGTATGTGCTTTGGAGTCTATGTCTGTGCTTTGAAGTATATGTCTGTGCTTTGAAGTCCATGTCTGTGCTTTGAAGTATATGTCTGTGCTTTGAAGTCTATGTCTGTGCTTTGAAGTATATGTCTGTGCTTTGAAGTCCATGCATGTGCTTTGAAGTATATGTCTGTGCTTCGAAGTATTTTGATTAACATTTTAGGTGCAGATGCAACACCAGAAGATTATCAGAGCATTGCTTTGTTCTTCGAAAATGAAAAGAATCATTTCCTGTCTGGTAAATTCTTCCTGCTTAGTGGACAGTATAATAGGGTAAGTTTGTCTACACGGCCGGTCATACGAAGCTACAAGGAAACCAAACAACATATAGACTATTCTAGTGAACATTGTTAAATACATTAAAATTCCATTTCTTTAATTACACTTTGGTAATACTGGTCTTGTAAGGAATACAATATATAATTACACAATAACAATCCTGTTTTAGGAATTGTGGAAGTCGTGATAAACGCAGTAGATGCGCGTTCGCTTCAGGTGTGAGAGGTCTGGAGTTCGAGCCCTGCTAGAGCCGTTACGATTGTGCCCTTAGGCAAGGCATTTAAATTCCACGTTGCCTTTTCTCTCTCCCTCGTGGCGATGGATTCCATCAGGAATGAGGTCTTGAGAGTGATTAATATAAGTTGTAAGAACTTGTTTCTCAATCGAGCTTAAATAAATTTGTATATATATGACTTCAAACATAATGTTCATTCAATATGTGAGACATACATCAGTAGATTGCAGGTTGAATATGGTGAACCTACCAGTATATACTCCTGTTTAATGCCATGTATGTCTGTAATAATTCATAAAAAAAAGCCTGCGCCACATAACTGCCATTTTTGTCTCGCCACTTCAGTGGAAGGCGAGACTAAGCAGTCACCTGTCCGGCTACGACTGCGCTGTCAACAATTGCATATAACTAAGAAACAAATCTTTCTCAAAAAAACTTAACTGGTATTGCTTTGAAACTTTGCATGCACATCCAAGGACTAATTCTAAATGCATACGTCCACACCCTACTACTGAATTACCAATTATACAGTCAAATCATTTGTGGCGAGACACCCTTGTGGCGAGACACCCATGTGGCGGTGGCCTTGTATATATTATGTTTTGAATGGTACATGGTTGCTCAGTGTTAACCTATTCAACCGTCACAGGTTTATCCCTCTGATGTCATGGGTTTGATCCCCTGATGTCATGGGTTTATCCCTCTGATGTCATGGGTTTGATCCCCTGATGTCATGGGTTTGATCCTCTGATGTCATGGGTTTGATCCTCTGATATCATGGGTTGATCCTCTGATATCATGGGTTTATCCCTCTGATGTCATGGGTTTGATCCCTCTGATGTCATGGGTTTGATTCTCTGATATCATGGGTTGATCCTCTGATGTCATGGGTTGATCCCCTGATGGCATGGGTTTGATTCTCTGATATCATGGGTTGATCCCCTGATGGCATGGGTTTGATCCTCTGATGTCATGGGTTTGATCCCTCTGATGGCATGGTTTGATCCTCTGATGGCATGGGTTTGATCCTTGTGATGGCATGGGTTTGATCCCCCTGTTGAAACACCCTTATCAGTCTTGCACTGTGTATCTATTTCTCCTCTCTGGGACATTTCTATATCACAATAATAAAGTTGAAGGGCTGTAGTATTACTAAAGCTTGACCTACAGAATAGCGAGTTTTATTCTATACGAGGGGAGGCAATTTTTGACTCCGTAAAATGATCTCTTATATATTCTATACGATAAAACTTCTCCCTCATCTAAAACTAGGGAGAAGGGAGGCAGCTCGGGAAGACTATTTCTCCAAACCCACCATCTCGCTCCAGCCCTAAAATAGAACAACATACCGTCACACATTTTATTTACATTTGTTTTCAGGCCATGAAGCATTTCCTGCGTTGTGAGGGTGAGAACAGTCAAGCTATAGAGCTGGCCATTGAGACAGTAGGACGTGCCAACGATGATCAACTAACGCATGAACTCGTTAACTTCCTCATGGGAGACACGGATGGTGTACCTAAGGTGAGTCATGTGATTAATTGTAACAGACGGATATGTAGTCCAGTGGTAACACGCTGGACTGGTAATCCAGGGAACGCAGGTTCGATCCCCCGTCTGACCCTAATAAAATTAACAGTCTTTCAGATGGGACATTAAACCGAGGAGAACGTAAAAGTAAAAGAACCAGAGGAGATTCTGGAATGGGTCTCTGTCTGTATCATTGCACTATCCTCCAAAAATCTAAAATAACTAATCTCTTCAGGAGGCGTCGCTCATATGGGCAACCGGTAGCGACGATAAATAAACGTAAAAAAAAAAAAAAAGATTAAATTGTATTATTATGTATTGACTCTCTCATAAATCCAGTCTGGGGGGGGGGGGAAGGCCCCTCTGTTAAATCACTACATTGAGTCCTAGTGAAGTCCGAATACGAATTTCAAATGAGGAAGGTACCCAGCTCTAGCTTGTCCGTGTCTGAAGCTCTGCTATAAAATTACTACTATAAGACCATAGGGCACAAAAGATTATTGTGTCTTGTGTCTGTGATATCGAGAAGCACTTCCATGCAGAATAAGTTTTGTACAATCCAAGATGGCTGACTTGTTACTATAAATAGTTTACATTTCTTGCAACATTTTATTTCTTGCAACATTTTATTCAGTTGCATTCAGTTATTTAATAGTGAGTCAACATTTTATTGGGGACTAAAAAGCACTCGCCTCACATTGCTTCATGAAATCATCGTACATTAGTGTGTAGTCAGTGATGATTAAACAGATAAACGATTGCTAGAACAATACAAACTCATGCATGTACCACTCATTTACATGTACCACTCATTTATACACATGACAGGATGCCAAGTACCTGTTCCGTTTATACATGGCACTGAAACAATGGCGAGAGGCGGGTAGGACGGCAATCATCATAGCACGGGAGGAACAGAGCGCGGGTACGTACGCGGTCTGCAACATAATTATACAGTTTCATGGACAACAGCTTACAGCCATGTACAGTCAAACTTCCCAAAACCGGACCGTCTCAAACTCCGGAATACTTGCAGAATATTCTTTGTTATTTTAAATTTCTTTAAAAAAAACAATCTGAAAACCGGAACCTTTCAACTCCGGAAGGTAAACAAAACATTTGAATAATTTGGGTACAGTTTGATGTGATTTCACCTCCCAAAACAGGAATGAGGTTGCACTGTACTGCAGTTTAATTGGTGATGTTTATCACTGTTCATTTACTTGATACCGTCTCCGTGGCCTAGTTGTTGAGGCGTCCTCTTACGGAGCGGGAGATCGAAGGTTCGCACCTCGTCATGAGTTCGTTCTGATATGGCCAGTTTGTGAGCCACCAGCTAGTTAAATGGTTAACGATTGCCTTGTGCCTGGCCTTCAAGGATAGGATTTGGGAAGTACTGATGTTCATAAAAGAAGGTGTAACATTTTGTTGTATAAGCCAATAATGGCTGGCCCTTTCAATAGGGGTGACACTATAATAAACAAAACACTCGACTCCTAAAAGTAAGCCTATTGCCCAGTAAAACAACGGCTCAAGGCTAATGTTCTTCAAAATGACTCTAAGAGCACGAGTGTGAACCATGATGTTCGAGGACATTGTGATCCAATTGTGACATTGGTTGACATGGAAGTCAATGTTGTGTGGTCGAGTGTTTACGGTCGTTGACATCAAAGCCTTTGCCCCTCACCGCTGTATGTTCAAATCCCACTTGAGGTGTCAAATTCTTTCATGTGAGTACGCTATCCAGCTGGCTTGCGGAAGGTCTACCCGAGTACCCGTCAGTGCCTGAAATACTGCTTGGAGAGGCCCCTGGGTCTTCCTCCACCAATGTGTTGGAAGAGTCACCATATGACCTAAGCTGTTAAACCCCCAAAACAAACAAACAAAAACATAGAAATGAAGACTGTAGTTTATACAAATTTATTTTAGCTCGATTGCGAAACATTCTTATAACGAGGGAGAGAGAATAGGCATGTGGAATTTAAATGCCTTGCCTAAGGGCACAATCGTAACCGCTCCAGCGGGGCTCGAACTCCGGACCTTTCGCACCTGAAGCAAACGAACGTGCATCCACTGCGCTATCACGACTTCCACAATGAAGACTGTAGAAGAACGTAGTAACATTAACTAAGAACTTTCCTGGATTGGTTCTGTAACTTTGTTATATTTACTTGGCATTGCAGGTAACTACAGAAACGCCCATGATGTTTTATTCAGCATGTACCAGGAACTAAAACAACAGAAAATCAAGATTCCTACGGAGATGGCCAACAATCTCATGATTCTGCATAGCTACATCCTCGTTAAAGTAAATCAGTTTCAATATTTTACATTCTAAAATACCTGGACACATTTTCTTTTAGTCTTGATCAATTTTGTTGCAATTCACCTTTCGTCATTACAATTTTACTACATACATGTATTTTATCTACATATATTTTTAACTATCTTGTATACAATATACTTAACCCAGCACGATATAGCCTGAACTGTGCTGAAGCGCCGTTAAACCAAATACTCACTCACTCTTTTCACTAAGAGATGTTCTTAGTTATAAAATAACATAAATATAAATAACTTTATAGTTGTGACACTATCCAGCTGGCCTGCAGGTCGGTGTTTCTACCCAGGTGCTCTCTCCGTTCCTGCGTGGAGGGGCAGGCAGGTGTCCTCCTCCACCAATAATAGCTGGAGAGTTGCCATATGACCTAAGCTGTTTGTGCGACGTCGAACCCCAAAAATAAACAAACACAACTATAGTTGCCACATGATGTGAATATCTTCCTGGTATAGAATTCAATGTGTTGAAATTATTGAATGTGTTGCAGTGTTCCAAAAATAAAATTCCAATGTATGTGAGTGTCCCAGGTTTTGATGCCAATGTATGTGAGTGTCCCAGGTTTTGATGCCAATGTATGTGAGTGTCCCAGGTTTTGATGCCAATGTATGTGAGTGTCCCAGGTTTTGATTCCACTGTATGTGAGTGTCCCATGTTTTGATTCCACTGTATGTGAGTGTCCCAGGTTTTGTTTCCACTGTATGTGAGTGTCCCAGGTTTTGATTCCACTGTATGTGAGTGTCCCAGGTTTTGATTCCACTGTATGTGAGTGTCCCAGGTTTTGATTCCACTGTATGTGAGTGTCCCAGGTTTTGATGTATGTGAGTCCCAGGTTTTGATTCCACTGTATGTGAGTGTCCCAGGTTTTGGTGTATGTGAGTGTCCCAGGTTTTGGTGTATGTGAGTGTCCCAGGTTTTGATGTATGTGACTGTCCCAGGTTTTGATGCCAGTACTTTTAATAAAACATGCTAAAAGTGACACATTCAATTCTTTGCTGATTTGTTACAGAGAAACGGAGCTACGAAGAAAACCGAACTGACAAACAAATAGCATAGTCATAATAAGAATATATATATTTTCAACAATGTTCAAGTACCTTAAATATCTTAAAAATGATGCATTTGTTACCTCAAAACTTAGTTAATGCTGGTTTTGTAACAATTACGGTAAAACCATTTTTTAACATTTGTTACAATCATTTTGAACAGGATAATGGCTTTAAAATAAAATATCACTGAATCATCAGTCCACGGTTAGACTGTACAAACAGTAGCTGTCATCTAATGATATAATGTGGTGAAGGTACAATGTATCAAACTCTTTTGTAAGATGCATGAAATTCTTTACCGGAAACTGTGGTAACAGTACCACCCTCCATCAATACATTTAAGTCTTGTTTCATGCAAACTGTGGCCAAGTCTTGCAATTAAGTTCCACACCAGCAATGTTTGTGTTAATATCAGTCGTGCTCATATAATCTGGCCCCGGGTTATAAAACGTTTCTCCAATCTCAAAACTCAGTTTCAAGCGTCCGATTGGTTCAGCTGACAGTAACACTCAGAATCAACCAATCGGATCATTTGAGCTCAAGTTTGAGATCTGAGAAAAGTTGTATAACCTCGGGACCAGGCCTCGACTACTGTATGGAAGTGTATGTATCATGATTTATGATCTGTTTTAGCATGTCTATATGCTTCAATTTACAGATCCATGTTAAAAGAGGAGACCATTTGAAAGGAGCTCGGATGCTGATACGAGTAGCTAATAATATTAGTAAATTTCCATCACGTAAGTTTGAGAAATATTTCCATTTGAAGTATCATATGCCCAGGTAAGTATATACAAATTTATTTTAGCTCGATTGCGAAACAAGTTCTTTCAACTTATATTAATCACTCTCGAGACCTCATTCCTGATGGAATCCATCGCCATGAAGAAGAGAGTAGAGGCAATGTGGAATTTAAATGACTTGCCTAAGGGCACAATCGTAACGGCTCTGCCGGACCTTTCGCACCTGAAGCGAACGCGCTATCACGACTTCCACAAAATGCCAAGGTGAAAACTTTTGTGTTGGAGTTTTGTCTAACTATTGATCAACATTGATTTGTTTACAATTGGCAGAAGCCATGCAAGGGGCCCGAGTGTTTTACAGTCGTTGACCACCCACCACTTGCCCCTCACCGCTGTAAGGTTTGAATCCCACTGGGGGTGTTAAATACATTCATGTGAGACAGCTATCCAGCTGACTTGCAGAAGGTCAGTGGTTCTACCTGGGTGCCCATCCATGCCTGAAATACCGATCGAAGGGGCACCCAGGGTCTTCCTTCACCAATAATAGCTGGAGAGTCGCCATATGACCTATGCTGTTCGTGCGACTATAAACTACAAAAACAAGCAAATGAAGCCATGCACAGTAATCTCATGACCAAACCTTTTCAAATTGAACCATGACTCTAGTAGCTGAGATAAAAGGTAAATGTCGTAGCCAAGTTGGACCATTTATCGCAGATGTATGGGTCTTTAGCCCCCACCATCCACTCTCAAGTTCTGGACATTCTGTTATCTTACCCACCCACACACCATACAATGTAAGTTTTCGTTTTGTCTTTTTAAGATCCTCAAAATAGACCCTACCTCCTATATATTTAAGTCTTTGACTGAAACACAAGTGTTGTTTAATATTGAAAATTATTTTGAGCTTAGTCTGTTGTAGCGGAGAGTAGACACCCTCATTTCCAGGGTAAGACCAGTACAACTCTCCAACCTCCCAACTTTCTCAAATATCACCATTAATCACCAGTCCTTGATAGGGAGCGAACCTGATAGTGATAGTGATGAACGGCGAGTTATAACGACGGCACATGCAACGACTACAACTCTACAAGCTGGATCAGGGCATCCAACCCATACCTTTGTACTTATTGCAGCAAGTGTAAACTGTTATATAGTTTTTGATTGTATCTGGTTCTTTGGTTGTTAGTATACATTTCTTATCTATACAGTTTTATATATAACAGATATTGTGCCTATCCTAACATCAACTGTGATAGAATGTCACCGAGCCGGGTTGAAGAATTCATCATTTAGTTATGCGGCCATGTTAATGAGACCAGAATATAGGTAAATATCCACTGGGTACCATATATGCTAAATATCCACTGGGTACCAAATATGCTAAATATCCACTGGGAACCATATATGCTAGATATTCACTGGGTACCATATATGCTAGATAGTCACTTGGTACCATATATGCTAAATATTCACTGGGTACCATATATGCTAGATAGTCACTTGGTACCATATATGCTAAATATTCACTTGGTACCATATATGCTAGATAGTCACTTGGAACCATATATGCTAAATATCCACTGGGTACCATATATGCTATATATCCACTGGGTACCATATATGCTAGATATTCACTGGTACCATATATGCTATATATTCACTGGTACCATATATGCTATATATTCACTGGGTACCATATATGCTAGATATTCACTGGTACCATATATGCTATATATTCACTGGTACCATATATGCTATATATTCACTGGGTACCATATATGCTAGATATTCACTGGTACCATATATGCTATATATTCACTGGTACCATATATGCTATATATTCACTGGGTACCATATATGCTAGATATTCACTGGTACCATATATGCTATATATTCACTGGTACCATATATGCTATATATTCACTGGGTACCATATATGCTAGATATTCACTGGTACCATATATGCTATATATCCACTGGGTACCATATATGCTATATATCCACTGGGTACCATATATGCTAGATATTCACTGGTACCATATATGCTAGATATTCACTGGTACCATATATGCTATATATTCACTGGGTACCATATATGCTAGATATTCACTGGTACCATATATGCTATATATTCACTGGGTACCATATATGCTATATATCCACTGGGTACCATATATACGAGAGAGATATCCACTTGCCATCCTAATTATTTACATATGTCAACCGGTACTCTATTTATATACATGTATGCAGAATGTGGTGTCATCAAATAAATGTTTTTATCATATAATTTTGCTTGTATTCAGTGTAAGAACACCATCTCATAATTTCTTATATGTACACACGTGTAATAACACCTGGAAGGATTCTGATCGGTTGAGAGGATAGTCCTTATAATGTGTACATTAATCTTTAAAGTATGAATATTTCTATTTGAACGTTAATGGTAAGACAAAACTACGACGCAAAAGAAGTCTTCACGCAATTATAATGCTGTTTAAAACATAAATATAATGCTGCTCTGCGTAGAGACGTCGTGACAATTTAGTGACGTCATGACAATTTGCGGTGACAGTTGGCGCCAAAATGAATGTAGCAGCGTCAGTTTGTGAATGATATGGCAATGTGATTAAAAGAATCTTACGCTTGTGGTGGTTTCATACCATATTTTATGAAACTCGTTTAGGAATGTTACTATTAAGCTCACCAAAAGGCTGGCTGGCTATATACGATCCTATATATAAATAGAGGATCTTACATGAGTGGCTTTCCATATTGAATTTATTATACGAGTTGAATAAAATGATAAAATGCGAGGCTTTGCCGAGCATTTTATCATTTTTATTCAACGAGTTTAATAAATTCAATATGGAAAGACACGAATGTAAGATTCTTTTTATCACATAAACCAAATACGCAGTAAAAGTGTGTCACGATTGAACACACTTCCCCTTTAGCAAATGAAAGCCAGAGTAGTACTGCGGTTTCTACTTAATGGGCCAAGAAAATAGTGTGACACTAAATACTCCAATTTTTTTATTTTCTTCCTTTGTAAACAGTTTTTAAACTACCACAACATATCATGTGCAACAATTCAATATTAAACACTTTTAAATTATTTTCAAACAGTCTTTTTTAACAAATACAAATACAAAATGTACACGATGTTTCGGCAAATGACGTCGCAATCAAAGTTACACAGCGCGTGCTAGTTGATGTAAAAATGTATGTCACTGCGAATCGCTATGTGATTCGCTCACGCATTTGCCTCATTTGCATATTTAATCAATTTCGAATTGTGGTCCAGAGGTTATGTAGAGCACGAGTTGGCCTATATCTCAATGGTACTGTTGTTTTTTCAGAAACCAAATAGATCTGAAATACAAAAAGAAGATAGAAATGATTGTACGAAAACCTGACAAGACAGAGGAGGAAGAGCCGTGTAGCCCTTGCCCTTACTGTGCTTTCCAGCTGGCCGAGTCCGAGCTCCTCTGTCCTGAGTGTAAGGGCAACATACCATACTGCTCCATCACTGGACGCCACTTGATCAAGGAGGACATGACAGCTTGTCCCAGCTGCGACTTTCCAGCTATTTTTTCTGAGTTTATACGGTAATATTATCTCTGAAATGTCTATTTCAGTTTTTCTATGAACTTACTGGTTTTTTCTAATTTGATCCCATGATCAATTAATATAACCTTTTAGAGAATGTACTTCTGCATTCACAATGATGTACCTAATGTAATGCTGCACCTAATGTAATGATGTACCTAATGTAATGATGTACCTAATGCAATGCTGTACCTAATACAATGCTGAACCTAATGTAATGCTGTACCTAATGTAATGCTGAACCTAATGCAATACTGAACCTAATACAATGCTGCACCTAATGCAATGCTGTACCTAATACAATGCTGTACCTAATGCAATGCTGTACCTAATACAATGCTGTACCTAATACAATGCTGTACCTAATGCAATGCTGAACCTAATATAATGATGTACCTAATGCAATGATGTACCTAATGCAATGATGTACCTAATACAATGATGTACCTAATGCAATGCTGAACCTAATGTAATGCTGCACCTAATGCAATGCTGAACCTAATGTAATGCTGTACCTAATGCAATGATGTACCTAATGTAATGCTGAACCTAATGTAATGCTGTACCTAATGCAATGATGTACCTAATGTAATGCTGAACCTAATGCAATGCTGCACCTAATGTAATACTGAACCTAATGCAATGCTGCACCTAATGTAATGCTGCACCTAATGCAATGCTGCACCTAATGTAATGCTGAACCTAATGCAATGATGTACCTAATACAATGCTGTACCTAATGCAATGATGTACCTAATGCAATGATGTACCTAATGCAATGCTGAACCTAATGTAATACTGAACCTAATGCAATGATGCACCTAATGTAATGATGTACCTAATGTAATGATGTACCTAATGCAATGATGTACCTAATGTAATGCTGAACCTAATGCAATGATGTACCTAATACAATGCTGTACCTAATACAATACTGCACCTAATGCAATGCTGAACCTAATGCAATGATGTACCTAATGTAATGCTGAACCTAATGCAATGCTGAACCTAATGTAATGGTGTACCTAATGTAATGCTGAACCTAATGTAATGATGTACCTAATGCAATGCTGCACCTAATGCAATGCTGAACCTAATGTAATGCTGTACCTAATGCAATGATGTACCTAATGCAATGCTGTACCTAATGCAATGATGTACCTAATGCAATGCTGATCCTAATGCAATGCTGAACCTAATGCAATGCTGAACCTAATGCAATGCTGAACCTAATGCAATGCTGAACCTAATGTAATGCTGCACCTAATGCAATGATGCACCTAATGTAATGCTGTACCTAATGCAATGCTGAACCTAATATAATGCTGTACCTAATGCAATGATGTACCTAATGTAATGCTGAACCTAATGCAATGCTGCACCTAATGTAATGCTGCACCTAATGCAATGCTGCACCTAATGTAATGATGTACCTAATGCAATGATGTACCTAATGCTGAACCTAATGCAATGCTGCACCTAATGCAATGATGTACATAATGCAATGCTGCACCTAATGTAATGCTGCACCTAATGTAATGCTGCACCTAATGTAATGTTGCACCTAATGCAATGCTGCACCTAATGCAATGATGTACCTAATGCTGAACCTAATGCAATGATGCACCTAATGTAATACTGAACCTAATGCAATGCTGCACCTAATGTAATGCTGCACCTAATACAATGATGCACCTAATGCAATGATGTACCTAATGTAATGCTGAACCTAATGCAATGATGTACCTAATACAATGCTGTACCTAATACAATACTGCACCTAATGCAATGCTGCACCTAATGTAATGCTGAACCTAATGTAATGCTGAACCTAATGCAATGCAGAACCTAATGCAATGCTGAACCTAATATAATGCTGTACCTAATGCAATGATGTACCTAATGCAATGCTGTACCTAATGTAATGATGTACCTAATGCAATGATGTACCTAATGTAATGCTGAACCTAATGCAATGCTGCACCTAATGCAATGCTGTACCTAATGTAATGCTGCACCTAATGTAATGATGTACCTAATGTAATGATGTACCTAATGTAATGCTGAACCTAATGCAATGATGTACCTAATACAATGATGTACCTAATACAATACTGCACCTAATGCAATGCTGAACATAATGCAATGCTGAACCTAATGCAATGCTGATCCTAATGCAATGCTGAACCTAATGCAATGATGTACCTAATGTAATGCTGAACCTAATGTAATGATGTACCTAATGCAATGCTGCACCTAATGCAATGATACACCTAATGCAATGCTGCACCTAATGTAATGCTGAACCTAATGTAATGCTGAACCTAATGCAATGCTGAACCTAATGCAATGCTGAACCTAATGCAATGCTGCACCTAATGCAATGCTGTTACCTAATGCAGTGCTGTACCTAATACAGTACTGCACCTAATGCAATGTTGTACCTAATACAGTACTGCACCTAATGCAATGCTGCACTTAATGCAATGATGAACCTAATGCAATGTTGTACCTAATGTAATGCTGCACCTAATGTAATACTGCACCTAATGCAATGCTGAACCTAATGTAATGCTGAACCTAATGCAATGATGAACCTAATGCAATGATGAACCTAATGCAATGCTGCACCTAATGCAATGCTGTTACCTAATGCTGTGCTGTACCTAATACAGTACTGCACCTAATGCAATGTTGTACCTAATACAGTACTGCACCTAATGCAATGCTGCACTTAATGCAATGCTGAACTTAATGCAATGTTGTACCTAATGTAATGCTGCACCTAATGTAATACTGCACCTAATGCAATGCTGAACCTAATGTAATGCTGAACCTAATGCATTCACAATGATGTACCTAATGCAATGCTGTAGTGTACCTAATACAATGTTGTACCTAATGCAATGCTGTAGTGTACCTAATACAATGATGTACCTAATGCAATGCTGTAGTGTACCTAATACAATGTTGTACCTAATGCAATGCTGAACCTAATACAATGTTGTACCTAATGCAATGCTGCTTCTAATGCAATGTTGTACCTAATGCAATGCTGCTTCTAATGCAATGTTGTACATAATGCAATGCTGCTTCTAATACAATGTTGTACCTAATGCAATGCTGCTTCTAATACAATGTTGTACCTAATGCAATGCTGCTTCTAATGCAATGTTGTACATAATGCAATGCTGCTTCTAATGCAATGTTGTACCTAATGCAATGCTGCTTCTAATGCAATGTTGTACATAATGCTCCTAATACAATGATGCGCATAATGCAATGATGCAATATATACTACAGATAAAGTATAGAATTTATTTTGTTAATGCTTCAAGCATCATAACTCATGGATCGGTCCCAAGCATGAGAGCTGGATTATTGCATGTATTATATATTACAGTTTGATGGAGATGGATTATTGCATGTATTATATATTACAGTTTGATGGAAGCTGGATTATTGCATGTATTATATATTACAGTTTGATGGAAGCTGGATTATTGCATGTATTATATATTACAGTTTGATGGAAGCTGGATTAATGCATGTATTATATATTACAGTTTGATGGAAGCTGGATTAATGCATGTATTATATATTACAGTTTGATGGAAGCTGGATTAATGCATGTATTATATATTACAGTTTGATGGAAACAGAAGAGAACTGTCCCATGTGCTCCGAAAAAGTAATCAAGCAGAATTTACAGAAGGTCTCTGATACACACAAATATCTTACCCAAGAGGAAGGAAATGAGTGAAGAATCCATGAACAACATTCCGTCACGTTTATCAGCAACATTATCTACATGTGATCAAACATTACCTTCTATATATATGCCAATGATCATTGTTATTATGTTCGAGCCCCACTGGAGCCGTTACGATTGTGCCCTTTAAATTCCACATTGCCTCTTCTCTCTCCCTCGTAGAATGATTCTAGTGGCGATCACTCACTATGAAAGAACACACAGAAAGTACAATATTTACAACAATATAATAATACAGCAAATAGATTATATATTATATATATACATGTGTAGAGTTCGAGTCCTGCTGGAGCCGTTACGATTGTGACCTTAGGCAAGGGATTTAAATTCCACGTTGCCTCTTCTCTCTCCCTCGTGGCGATGGATTCCATCAGGAATGAGGTCTCGAGAGTGATTTATATAAGTTGAAATAACTTGTTTCGCAATCGAGCTAAAATAAATTTGTATAAACTAATGTTATTAACAGATGGAAGGAAAGAACATTATTATTATCAGCTGCAGGGGGAGGGGCATTATTGTTAACAGATGCAGGGGGAGAGGCATTATTGTTAACAGATGCAGGGGGAGGGGCATTATTGTTAACAGATGCAGGGGGAGGGGCATTATTGTTAACAGATGCAGGGGGAGGGGCATTATTGTTAACAGATGCAGGGGGAGGGGGAAGTGCTAATATTATATGCCTAAAAACAAACATGTAAAAACACCCGTGGACATGCTTCCTCCCTCCCCCACCAACACACACAACACCCACATCACAAACTAACTGTAATCCAATGTTTAATGAAACTGATGATGATCCATTCTAACTTACTTAGCAAACATTCACAATTTAGTGGCTAAAAACATGTTTAAGCACAACATCTCAAATTGATTTATAAAACTAGTACGAGACAACAACGATATAACACTGAAATAATGGTGAAAGGGAGACAAGCAATGAGATGCTTCGGAATGGTATCCTCAGATCTATTCTCATTGGTTATCCACAGATTGGTGAAAGGGGAGACAAGCAATGAGATGCTTCGGAATGGTATCCTCAGATCTATTCTCATTGGTTATCCACAGATTGGTGAAAGGGGAGACAAGCAATGAGATGCTTCGGAATGGTATCCTCAGATCTATTCTCATTGGTTATCCACAGATTGGTGAAAGGGGAGACAAGCAATGAGATGCTTCGGAATGGTATCCTCAGATCTATTCTTGTTGGTTATCCACAGATTGGTGAAAGTGGAGACAAGCAATGAGATGCTTCGGAATGGTATCCTCAGATCTATTCTCATTGGTTATCCACAGATTGGTGAAAGGGGAGACAAGCAATGAGATGCTTCGGAATGGTATCCTCAGATCTATTCTCATTGGTTATCCACAGATTGGTGAAAGGGGAGACAAGCAATGAGATGCTTCGGAATGGTATCCTCAGATCTATTCTCGTTGGTTATCCACAGATTGCTGCTGAAGTTTGCTTTGAACAATAAGTTTACGGAGATTGTATTCCGGTACAGATGTGCTCTTCTGATGAACCGTCCATTTAGTGATTGTTACGAGATATTTTTTATCCATATACCTTTATTTATTTTCCCATGTGCATAATTATATTAAGATATTAGTGAATAAAACAATTTTTAATTTAGTGCAAGATCTTTGTTTTAACCCCATTACGACCCCACCCCCCTGACGCCTGACATATTATCAACCGTAAAATGTAGAGATATACGTTACTTGTGGTCGTCTAGCATTGTTGAAACCAGGTCACATTCATTCAAATAATCATCTTAAAAGCCATAGTCCAACGCAATTAAGCATGCGAAACTTGTAGGCGATATACTCACTAGTAGATTGTGGCCCAGTCGTGGTAGCGCGTTCGCTTCAGGTGCGAAAGGCCTGGAGTTCGAGCCCTGCTGGAGCAGTTAAGATTGTACCCTTAGGCAAGGCATTTAAATTCCACGTTGCGTCTTCTACCTCGTGACGATGGATACCATCAGGAATGAATCTCAAGAGTGATTAATATAAGGTATACGAACTGAGCAATCGAGAAAAATTTGTATAAACTATAGATTTGGGTTACCTTGGTACTGTTCATTCTGTACTAGTATTGTTGATATCCAGCATAGGGTTGAGTAGGGCCTTAATACCATCAAGAGTGAGTAGACCTGGCCATGACGACATACAACCTTGCTTCATACTATCAGTCTATGCATGTCTGGATAGGGCATGTAGCGGCTAGGAAGTTGAAACCAATGCAAAAAAATGCATTTTTTTCACGTATAAATGCATTGCTACTACAAATTTTTCTGAATACATCGAACACTAACATTGATTTAATTTAACAGTGTTTTTGTGGTACATGTGAGATATCACGGTAAATATGTAGCATAACTCGTGTTATTCAGGATAAACGCTTTGTATTATGCATGAATGTCGACCCTATTTACATTATTTTGTTATGTCAACAAACCGCGTATACGACATTTGTTTATTTGTTGAAATACTCAGTTTTTGAGGCAAATATTTGGGGGGAAATTATTAATATATAATTTTTTATATAGAAAATTATACCATAATAATTACATTCTGCAGTAGTGTCGCTTTAATACTATTTAAAGGACCCTAACTCTGCCAAATATCAAGGAATCTGAAATTAATCCTCGTAAACAACTATGGTGTGACATTGATGCTTCCTTCCCGGCATCCGGACTGAGCTTCACTCCCGGCATCCGGACCGAGCTTCACTCCCGGCATCCGGACCAAGCTTTACTCCTGGCATCCGGACCGAGCTTCACTCCCGGCATCCGGACCAAGCTTTACTCCCGGCATCCGGACCAAGCTTCACTCCTGGCATCCGGACTGAGCTTCCCTCCTGGCATCCGGACTGAGCTTCCCTCCCGGCATCCGGATCAAGCTTCACTCCCGGTGTCATATGATATTTTCACCCGCGGGTGAAAATATAGCGCGACATTTTCACCCGCGGGTGAAAAAAATGCCATGAGACTCACCCCCCCTATGAGACTTTCACCCGCCCCCCAATAGTTTTGTCAAACGTTGTTGCTGTGTTGCTTCTATCTTATGGTATGTGAGAGTCATCTGACTATTTTATATATGGTGGTGACAAAATTGAAAGATTTGCAGGGGGGGGGGGGAATCTCATGGCCATGATATTTCCCCCCCCCCCCTAATTGTCTTAAGCAACATATCCATTGACATAGCACAACTTCCAATTGACTGAGTGTGCAGTAGTGGGGAATTGTACACATTATATAAAGAATTAATAGTTGCACCTACCATTCACCTTCAAATTTGTCGCTTTTTATTTTTGATTTTTTCCTTGTATATCTTGGAATATGACTAATGTCATATTGCCGTATTGCTTCTATCTCATGGTATGGGAGAGAAATATGACTATTTCAAATATGATGGTGACATAATTGAAAGAGTTGCTGGGGGGGGTGAAGATCTCATAGCCATGATATTTTGACCCACGGGTGAATATATCATGGCCATGAGATTTTCATTCCCCACCTACCCCTCTAATTGTCTTAAAGGAAAACAACAGGTGGGTGGAGGGTGGATATCATGACCAATAATAATTTTTAAAGTGATATAAAAACAGATGGAAAACTTCAGTCATGTAAATCAAACATGATGTTTTTAGTGGGCATATGAAACAATGTAGTTCTTACCGATGAGCTATACAAAAGGGCTTTACTGATATATTATTTTATTTTCTTCTTCATACTGTAGCAGAAATGGTGATAACTATTAGTGAGATTATTAGGGTGTAGGGGTGAGGTTGCGATTAAGTTATCGCCATTTTAATATGATGAAATAGAGGTGCAGACATTGAAAATACCATATCACTGTCAAGGTATTATGAAAGTGATACCCGCCCGTTCCCACCATTTCAATATTTCAAATCCATGTGTTGGTTTTGCTGTGTGTTTTGCCTACACCCTGGTCGTTTCTAGTTCAATTTACTTGGTGAATATGGACCGTGTACATATGCAACCACTGTAGACCTAGTCCATGGTCTGCATTGTTCTCATTTAGTCAGAAATAGCAGACATGCTTCTAACAAAAAGTATAGATTATCATCATTTACAGGAATGATGTACACAAATTATTTGTACACAAATTGCAAATTCAGCCATATTGTATCATGTCACAGTCTGAGTAACCAATACAATAGGTGTTGATATTCACACCTCCTACATTATTCCCAAAATGAGGCGACAAAAATGTCAGTTGCTGTAATCCCTCCCAAAAAGTGACAGAAATTATTGAATTTCACAGATGGCCACAATGATGCCATGCTTACTTTTTTGTTCAGCCCATTTCTGTGCGTCTGTCTGTTTCTTTCAGTTTTTTAAAAGTTGAGTCCAGCGATTGTTGTTTGTGGCATGTGGGCCATAACCATTTTCTATTTATTTATTATTAGTAAAATGCCAAGCAGTTAAACAATATGTATGTCATTATTATTTCATAAGGATAACCAGCATTTAACTCATAGATCCTTTGTTTATTCATTGCTGTGTTACACTTAAATCCACATAGTCATACTTGAGGCTTCAAATATTTATATCTTAATTAAATAAATAACAATTATCAATTTTTAATTAATACATTTTCATATTAAATATATAGAGGATCTTACATGAGGGATGGTGTATTATGATATTTATTAACAAGTTGATTGAGTTTTAAAGAAACAAGGCTCTGCAGTGTTTCTTTTGAACTCAGTCAACGAGTTTAATAATTATCATAATATACGATCACAAATGTTAGATTCTATTTATTGCATAACAAACACTCGCTATATTGAAAGCCAGGTTCCTACACTGCGTATTTTATGTAACTGAGGAACGGTCGGTAGGTGCAAAAGTAATGCACTAGTGTAATATGATAAATAATACACCTTGTATTTACACTCTCGCAGTGCCTGTTTTTGCAAAAAAATCCCCCCCCCCATTATACATTAGCAGATAGGACACAATCCCCCCCCCCGCCCCTGGAAATTCGGCCTAGGACATAACCCACCCACCCCACATGATGAAAGAACATCAAAGAAACCAATTTGTAAATGGATCATATTTACATTAGCCTGAATAGTTTGATTGAAGAGATCAGAGAAACCAATTTGAAAACTAATCAAGTGATCAATTATCCATTTAAGGAATATCAATGTTCAAAACATCAGCTGACTAATCAAGTAATCACAATATCATCATAGTGTGGATACAAATTTTAACCAACAGAACGTAAATGCAATCGTTAACGATATGTCGTCACTATTTATAAACACGTCTACTGAAGCCTTTGGCTATACCAAAATAAACAATGTACAGGAGACCAACAGTTCCAAAACATCCCCGTGGTTTGGTCCAAAGTGTAAAAAGGCAAGAAAAAATTTCCACTCCGCAAAATATCTCTATAAACTAAGAAAGAATAACGAAACAAAAGAAAGCCTAAAACAAACTGCTACTATTTATAAAAATATTATGAAACAGTTTTACAATAAACATAAGCATTCAAATATAAGGAAATTAAGAGATGTTAAAAGTAAAGACACGAGAAATTACTGGAAAATATTAAATGGAAGAGCTATAAATAAAACTGAAGCTGATTTAACAGATCTTTATAATTTCTTTAAAAATGTAAACTTTACCGATAATAATAATAGCGATAACAATGATAATAATAATAATAATCATCATCATCAAGACAATGAAATTAATGGAGATATAAACCCCCTATCACTGAAACAGAAATAGAATGGGCAATACAAAATTTAAAAAATAACAAAGCTAGTTAAAATACTAAATGAACAAATAAAAGCATCTATACCGTTGATGAAAAACATATACGTTAAACTGTTAAATCTTATATTCGATACCGGAATCATCCCAGAACAGTGGACAGTTGGTATTATTAACCCAATATATAAAAATAAAGGAGACATAACAAAACCAGAAAACTATCGCCCAATAACATTGTTAAGTTGTCTAGGCAAAGTATGTACTAGTATTTTGAATAAAAGAATAACCGATTATGTTGTAATGATATTTTAAACAACACACAAGCTCAATGGAAGCTCAAGGTTAATATCACAAAACTAAAATAATCGTGTTTTCAAAAGGTAGACAACCTATGTACAATTTCAAATATAAAGCGGAAACAATAGAAGTCGTAAAAGAGTGTAAATACCTTGGTATCTTCAATAGAAGCGGCTCTTTAATTGTAAAAAAATATTTCAAATCAAGCAACTAGGGCAATGTATAGCCTAATAAGAAATTCAAATCGACTTAACCTACCAATAGATCTACAAATAGACCTATTTAATAAAACCAAACCAATTCTACTATATGGAGCTGAAATTTGGGGGTTTGGGAAATTAGATGTAATAGAAAGGGTTCAACTTAAATTTTTAAAACATATATTGAAATTAAAACGATCCACCCCAAATTATTTTATTTATGGCGAAACTGGATGTATGCCGCTATCGATTGCTATTGAGGAAAAAATTATTTCGTTCTGGTCAAAACTATGTATTACGGAAGAAGGTGATATACCAAAGAAATTGTCTCATCTAGTATATAAAAATATGTTACAAACATCACAAAATTTACCCGAAGAATTGCTTAAGGTAAAATTTCCATGCTATATAATGTTAAAACAATTCTAATAAAATGTGGTTTCATAAATGTATGGACTGAACATAGTTTTCCTAATGCAAAATGGTTAAAACTAGCAGTAAAACAAAAACTACATGATTTATATTTAAATAATTGGTACACCATGGTAGACAACTCTAGTAATAGTACGTTTTATCGAGTGTTTAAAAGATCTTTTGGAATTGAACCGTATTTATCAAATTTACAAAACTCCACACTGTATAACCTAATTAAATTTAGAACAAGAAACCATCGATTACCAATAGAAACAGGAAACTGGTCAAGAACACCAATACATGAAAGAACATGTAACTCTTGTAGAAACAGAATTGGGGATGAAGTTCACTATTTGTTTAAATGTGAACAATTTACAAATGAAAGAAGACAATATATTAATCCGATGTATTTTCGACGCCCAAATATGTTTAAATTAGAGAAATTAATTTGCACCAAAAATAGTTCAGAATTTCAGAAATTATGTAAGTTTATTAATAATGTTACATACAAGAATGTAACAGGTATACTCTTTTTCCAAATTTGTGATATTTGTGTCTATAACTAAGAATACTATTGGACATATTTATTCACCTTGACAATTGATATATTGTTTTGTGCTTTTGTTTTGTAGCCTCGTTTGTATGTCTTGTTTATTGTAAATACCTCATATTTGCATGTTCTGTACATGTATTGAGTGAAATAAAAGAGATTTCACTTTGACAACAAATCAAGAAATCAACCATCAAACAATTCAGATCAAAGTGACCATAAAATATAGACAAAAATTCCCTGATTTGGGTCTATACTGGATGCCCTAATTCTTGGACAAAGTAGCAGGGGGGGAGTGGATTATGTCCTATCTGGGTTTTTATATGGGGGGGATTTTTTCCTACCTTGAATCTGGGGGTTATATCCGGGGATTATGTCCTATCTGTATTTTAGATGGGGGGGGGGATTTTGTCCTCCTGTGTTAATAAACATGGGGGGGGGATTTTTTGTTTGAAATAGTCATATTTCTCTCCAATACCATGAGATAGAAGCAATACAGCATCAACATTAGTCATATTCCAAGATATACAAGGAATTTAAAATCAAAAATAAAAAGCGACAAATTTTGAGGTGAATGGTATGCGTCTATTAATTCTTTATATAATGAGTACAATTCCCCACTACTGCACACTCAATCAATTGAAAGTTGTGCTATTTCAATGGATATGTTGTTGTATTGTTTTAAGACAATTAAGGGGAGTGAAAATCTCATGGCCCCACCCCCCTGCAACTCTTTCAATTTTGTCACCACCATATATAAAATAGAAGCAACATAGCAACAACATTTGACAAAAATATTGGGGGGCGGGTGAAAATCTCATAGGGGGGTGAAAATCTCATGGCATTTTTTTCACCTACGGGTGAAAATATCGCGCGGGTGAAAATCTCATGTGACAGGGGCATCCGGACCAAGCTTCACTCCTGGCATCCGGACCAAGCTTCCCTCTCGGCATCTGGACCAAACTTCCCTCCCGGCATCCGGACCGAGTTTCCCTCCCGGCATCCGGACGGGTTTCCCTCCCGGCATCCGGATCAAACACAATCCGCAAGTATTCCCACCACTTTATAGAGGAGACATAATCATTTTGAGTACAGTTAAACCTGTTTTTAGCAGCCAGCCAAGGGATTCACAGAGTCGCTGTTTAGCACAGGTGACTATTTAATAGAGGGCAAATGTATAATAAAACAATATATCTGGAAGCTGGCTACTTAAAATATGATGGCTGCCTAATGGTGGTGACCACTATGACGGGTTTGACTGTGTGCCTGTTTTCAGTTTTTGTTCGATCCTTGCGTAATGAGCTGGAAAAGTAGGAGATAGTTGTTTTGTTTGTTTAAACATCTTTGGTCACCTGGCGACTCCAGCTATTATTGTTGGAGGAGGCCCTGGTGATGGTCAACCGGATAGAACACTATAGGTTGGTGCACCAAGTACTGGTTAACCGCTGGAGCCTGCCCCAGATAGAACCGTATAGGTTGGTGCACCAAGTACTGGTTAACCGCTGGAGCCTGCCCCGGATAGCACCGTATAGGTTGGTTAGAGCCTGCCCCGGATAGAACCGTATAGGTTGGTGCACCAAGTACTGGTTAACCGCTGGAGCCTGCCCCGGATAGAACCATATAGGTTGGTGTACCAAGTACTGGTTAACCGCTGGAGCCTGCCCCGGATAGAACCGTATAGGTTGGTGTACCAAGTACTTGTTAACCGCTGGAGCCTGTCCCGGATAGAACCATATAGGTTGGTGTACCAAGTACTGGTTAACCACTGGAGCCTGCCCAGGATAGAACAGTATAGGTTGGTGCACCAAGTACTGGTTAACCGCTGGAGCCTGTCCCGGATAGAACCATATACTGGTTAACCGCTGGAGCCTGTCCCGGATAGAACTGTATAGGTTGGTGTACCAAGTACTGGTTAACCGCTGGAGCCTGTCCCGGATAGAACCATATAGGTTGGTGTACCAAGTACTGGTTAACCGCTGGAGCCTGTCCCGGATAGAACCGTATAGGTTGGTGCATCAAGTACTGGTTAACCGCTGGAGCCTGTCCCGGATAGAACCGTATAGGTTGGTGCACCAAGTACTGGTTAACCGCTGGAGCCTGCCTGCTTGTTAGGTAATCAGTTTACCCATCACTCAAATGGCCAACCGGTAGCGACGTTACATAGTCTTAAATAAAAAATATTGCCATTTGATAAATGTGTCTGTTTGGGAAGTAAATAAGAGATTGATGTTCAATTGGATGTGCAAACCATATTGTGACACACCCCTTCATGTTTACTCTTGATCAGCGCCATCACTCCAGGGTTATTGCCCTCAGACCTTTGACCAATTACTTGCCAAGATAATCCATTACAATTACTTTCCAAATCCATGCTTACTGATTATAATTACTTTTCTAAGCAATGTAATTGATTATAATTACTTTTCTAAGCAATGTAATCTATTACAATTACCTTTCTAAGCAATGTAATCGATTACAATTACTTTTCCAAGCAATGTAATCGATTACAATTACTTTTCTAACCAATGTAATCGATTACAATTACGTTTCTAAGCAATGTAATCGATTACAATTACTTTTCTAAGCAATGTAATCTATTACAATTACCTTTCTAAGCAATGTAATCGATTACAATTACGTTTCTACACAATGTAATCGATTACAATTACTTTTCTAAGCAATGTAATCGATTGCAATTACTTTTCTAAGCAATGTAATCGATTACAATTACTTTTCTAAGCAATGTAATCGATTACAATTACTTTTCTAAGCAATGTAATCGATTACAATTACGTTTCTACACAATGTAATCGATTACAATTACTTTTCTAAGCAATGTAATCGATTGCAATTACTTTTCTAAGCAATGTAATCGATTATAATTACTTTTCTAAGCAATGTAATCGATTGCAATTACTTTTCTAAGCAATGTAATCGATTACAATTACGTTTCTACACAATGTAATCGATTACAATTACTTGGAATAATAATCATGATTACAATAGATACCATAATGTTCTGTATAAATAAGTAAGTAAGAAAGTAAGTAAGTAAATGTTTTATTATAGTGACATGTGCATTAACATAGTTACAATACATATACATGTATATAAACAAATAAATAAGTACCCGACCCAATGAATATATAAGTCACCTGGATATTAAATCGTTATAAATAACATTGTATAGAAGTCACTGTGATTTCATTAACAATAACTTATTTAGTCATTATAAGTATGGCATGCTATTTATAATGGTAATGTTGACATTGGTGATGACCATAACAGTATCAATTATAACATCACACTTTTATAATAATGTTCAACTACCTGATGGGTGTGTTTACGTTTATTTATCGTCGCTACCGGTTGCCCATATGAGCGACATCTCCTGAAGAGATTAGTCATTTTAGATTTTGGAGGATAGTGCAATGATACAGACAGAGACCCATTCCAGAGTCTCCTCTGGGTCTTTTACATGCATGGTATAAAGCACCGACACAAGACCTCGGTTTAATGTCCCATCTGAAAGACTTAATTAAAAAAATTTATTAGGGTCAGACGGGGGATCAAACCTGCGATCTCTAGATTACCAGTCCAACGTGTAAATCGGATTGGTAAGCCGATTAGATAATCGATTATTAATCGGGTAATTGATATATTTACTAACGAAAATCAATCCATCCAATTTGAGAGTTTAAAAATCTGTTTAGTACTCTCCATACTCGCATATAAGACGACTTTTTACCACTAGGCCTCAATGTGGCTTCCCGTCCTATAAATGAGTTAAAAAATACAAATCTGCTTAATGGTATCCATACTGTCCGATTAGCGCAGCGGTTAGCGCAGCGGTTAGCGCAACGGTTAGCGCAGCGGTTATGCGCTGGTTAGCGCAGCGGTTAGCGCGCTCGCTTCTCACAAATGCAACCCTGGTTCACTCCTCAGACCGGGAAATATGTGCGATAGTCGACAGATCGAACAGGTGAGTTTTCTCCGTGTACTCCAGTTTCCTCCCACACGAATGACCACACATACGCTTTCATCCGCGCCAACGAGAGTGATTAATATAAGTTGTTAGAACTTGCTTCACAATCGTAAAATAACTAAAGTTTTAAATGGTATCCATAATTAGGTTTTAGAAAAGAAAGCAAGCACTCTGGCTGACACTGAAAAGTTGTTCAACTTGCACTGGCTAAACATGCAAGTTATACTTGTGTCTGGTGTACATTTTATCAACCCGTCTTATATACGAGTGCATGCCAAATCCCACAGATATTAAGACCAAAGTAGGGGGGTTGTCCTATAGGTGAGGTCGCTTTATATGCCAGTATGGATAGTACCAACAAGTTGCTTCATCTAATTTACAAGTTACTACATTTAATTTACAAGTTACTACATTTAATTTACAAGTTGCTTCATCTAATTTACAAGTTACTACATTTAATTTACAAGTTACTACATTTAATTTACAAGTTGCTTCATCTAATTTACATGTTACTACATTTAATTTACAAGTTACTACATTTAATTTACAAGTTACTACATTTAACTTACAAGTTACTACATTACTACTAGACTTTAACACAATCAACACCAAGTAACTGACATGGACTGATGCACGATATCTTTTGACCAATAATTTGTAAATTAAGCTTTAAAGTATGCATATTTTCTTATTAGAATTGGTACATAACATAAATGGTAAGACAAACTACGATTTAAAAGAAGTCTCGACGCAATTATAACTCTGTTTAAAACATAACGCTGCTTTGCATAGTGATGTCATGACAATTTAGTGATGTCATGACAATGTAGTGAATGACAATTTGTGCCAAATAGTAGAAACGTTATTTATTAAAACAAGTGCGCTATTGTAATGTGATAAAAAGGCTCTAAAGCTTGCCAAATGGCTCACTTAATAGCAAATTTCCAAAACTCGTTTCATAAAATATGGTATGAAATCGCCACTCATGTAAGATCCTATATTTTAGAAAATAATCACACGTTTTATAAACTTTGTTTAATGTACTCAAGAACATATCAAATATTTATTTCGATTCATTTGTCCATATTCACATAGGTGGATTGGTTCCCAATAACCCTGTATGTACCATTAGCAGGAAGCATTGGCTGGTTCCTACGACTGCTCTAGACTACCTGGAGGGAAGTAATTCCTTTCTTCCAGATTTATAATCGGGTTTTTAAACTCCTTCCCTCGGAAGTCGGTGTAGTTCTTGCATTCCTTGATTGCAGAGTTGGGTACCTGCAAGTTTAATAGCATGTATATATATACAATAATTCTTGCATTCCTTGATTGCAGAGTTGGGTACCTGCAAGTTTAATAGCATGTATATATATACAATAATTCTTGCATTCATTGATTGCAGAGTTGGGTACCAGCAAGTATAATAACATGTATATATATACAATAATTCTTGCATTCCTTTGATTGCAGAGTTGGGTACCAGCAAGTATAATAACATGTATATATCTGGAATAATTCTTGCATTCCTTGATTGCAGAGTTGGGTACCAGCAAGTATAATAACATGTATATATATACAATAATTCTTGCAGTCCCTGATTGCAGAGTTGGGTACCAGCACGTTTAATAACATGTATATATCTGGACTAATTCTTGCATTCCTTGATTGCAGGGTTGGGTACCAGCAAGTATAATAACATGTATATATATACAATAATTCTTGCATTCATTGATTGCAGACTTGGGTACCAGCAAGTATAATAGCATGTATATATATACAATAATTCTTGCATTCCTTGATTGCAGAGTTGGGTACCAGCAAGTATAATAACATGTATATATCTGGAATAATTCTTGCATTCCTTGATTGCAGAGTTGGGTACCAGCAAGTATAATAACATGTATATATATACAATAATTCTTGCATTCCTTTGATTGCAGAGTTGGGTACCAGCAAGTATAATAACATGTATATATCTGGAATAATTCTTGCATTCCTTGATTGCAGAGTTGGGTACCAGCAAGTATAATAACATGTATATATATAAAATAATTCTTGCAGTCCCTGATTGCAGAGTTGGGTACCAGCACGTTTAATAACATGTATATATCTGGACTAATTCTTGCATTCCTTGATTGCAGGGTTGGGTACCAGCAAGTATAATAACATGTATATATATACAATAATTCTTGCATTCATTGATTGCAGAGTTGGGTACCAGCAAGTATAATAGCATGTATATATATACAATAATTCTTGCATTCCTTGATTGCAGAGTTGGGTACCAGCAAGTATAATAGCATGTATATATCTGGAATAATTCTTGCATTCCTTGATTGCAGAGTTGGGTACCAGCAAGTATAATAGCATGTATATATATACAATAATTCTTGCATTCCTTGATTGCAGAGTTGGGTACCAGCAAGTATAATAACATGTAGATATATTACAATAATTCTTGCATTCATTGATTGCAGAGTTGGGTACCAGCAAGTATAATAACATGTAGATATATCTGGAATAATTCTTGCATTCATTGATTGCAGAGTTGGGTACCAGCAAGTATAATAACATGTAGATATATCTGGAATAATTCTTGCATTCATTGATTGCAGAGTTGGGTACCAGCAGTATAATAACATGTATATATCTGGAATAATTCTTGCATTCATTGATTGCAGAGTTGGGTACCAGCAAGTATAATAGCATGTATATATATACAATAATTCTTGCATTCATTGATTGCAGAGTTGGGTACCAGCAAGTATAATAACATGTATATATATACAATAATTCTTGCATTCATTGATTGCAGAGTTGGGTACCAGCAAGTATAATAGCATGTATATATATACAATAATTCTTGCATTCCTTGATTGCAGAGTTGGGTACCAGCAAGTATAATAGCATGTATATATATACAATAATTCTTGCATTCATTGATTGCAGAGTTGTGTACCAGCAATTATAATAGCATGTATATATATACAATAATTCTTGCATTCCTTGATTGCAGAGTTGGGTACCAGCAAGTATAATAGCATGTATATATATACAATAATTCTTGCATTCATTGATTGCAGAGTTGGGTACCAGCAAGTATAATAGCATGTATATATACAATAATTCTTGCATTCATTGATTGCAGAGTTGGGTACCAGCAAGTATAATAGCATGTATATATATACAATAATTCTTGCATTCATTGATTGCAGAGTTGGGTACCAGCAAGTATAATAACATGTAGATATTTAGAATAATTCTTGCATTCATTGATTGCAGAGTTGGGTACCAGCAAGTATAATAACATGTAGATATATCTGGAATAATTCTTGCATTCATTGATTGCAGAGTTGGGTACCAGCAGTATAATAACATGTATATATCTGGAATAATTCTTGCATTCATTGATTGCAGAGTTGGGTACCAGCAAGTATAATAACATGTATATATATACAATAATTCTTGCATTCCTTGATTGCAGAGTTGGGTACCAGCAAGTATAATAACATGTATATATATACAATAATTCTTGCATTCCTTGATTGCAGAGTTGGGTACCAGCAAGTATAATAACATGTATATATATACAATAATTCTTGCATTCATTGATTGCAGAGTTGGGTACCAGCAAGTATAATAACATGTATATATATACAATAATTCTTGCAGTCCCTGATTGCAGAGTTGGGTACCAGCACGTTTAATAACATGTATATATATATACAATAATTATTGCAGTCCCTGATTGCAGAGTTGGGTACCAGCAAGTATAATAACATGTATATATATACAATAATTCTTGCATTCATTGATTGCAGAGTTGGGTACCAGCAAGTATAATAACATGTATATATATACAATAATTCTTGCATTCATTGATTGCAGAGTTGGGTACCAGCAAGTATAATAGCATGTATATATATACAATAATTCTTGCATTCATTGATTGCAGAGTTGGGTACCAGCAAGTATAATAACATGTATATATATACAATAATTCTTGCATTCCTTGATTGCAGAGTTGGGTACCAGCAAGTATAATAACATGTATATATATACAATAATTCTTGCATTCCTTGATTGCAGAGTTGGGTACCAGCAAGTATAATAGCATGTATATATATATACAATAATTCTTGCATTCATTGATTGCAGAGTTGGGTACCAGCAAGTATAATAACATGTAGATATATCTGGAATCATTCTTGCATTCATTGATTGCAGAGTTGGGTACCAGCAAGTATAATAACAAGTAGATATATCTGGAATAATTCTTGCATCTTCATTGATTGCAGAGTTGGGTACCAGCAGTATAATAACATGTATATATCTGGAATAATTCTTGCATTCATTGATTGCAGAGTTGGGTACCAGCAAGTATAATAGCATGTATATATACACAATAATTCTTGCATTCATTGATTGCAGAGTTGGGTACCAGCAAGTATAATAACATGTATATATATACAATAATTCTTGCATTCCTTGATTGCAGAGTTGGGTACCAGCAAGTATAATAGCATGTATATATATACAATAATTCTTGCATTCCTTGATTGCAGAGTTGGGTACCAGCAAGTATAATAGCATGTATATATATACAATAATTCTTGCATTCCTTGATTGCAGAGTTGGGTACCAGCAAGTATAATAACATGTATATATATACAATAATTCTTGCATTCCTTGATTGCAGAGTTGGGTACCAGCAAGTATAATAACATGTAGATATATCTGGAATAATTCTTGCATTCATTGATTGCAGAGTTGGGTACCAGCAAGTATAATAACATGTAGATATATCTGGAATAATTCTTGCATCATTCATGATTGCAGAGTTGGGTACCAGCAGTATAATAACATGTATATATCTGGAATAATTCTTGCATTCATTGATTGCAGAGTTGGGTACCAGCAAGTATAATAGCATGTATATATACACAATAATTCTTGCATTCATTGATTGCAGAGTTGGGTACCAGCAAGTATAATAACATGTATATATATACAATAATTCTTGCATTCATTGATTGCAGAGTTGGGTACCAGCAAGTATAATAACATGTATATATATACAATAATTCTTGCATTCCTTGATTGCAGAGTTGGGTACCAGCAAGTATAATAGCATGTATATATATACAATAATTCTTGCATTCATTGATTGCAGAGTTGGGTACCAGCAAGTATAATAACATGTATATATATACAATAATTCTTGCATTCCTTGATTGCAGAGTTGGGTACCAGCAAGTATAATAGCATGTATATATATACAATAATTCTTGCATTCCTTGATTGCAGAGTTGGGTACCAGCAAGTATAATAGCATGTATATATATACAATAATTCTTGCATTCCTTGATTGCAGAGTTGGGTACCAGCAAGTATAATAACATGTAGATATTTAGAATAATTCTTGCATTCCTTGATTGCAGAGTTGGGTACCAGCAAGTATAATAACATGTAGATATTTAGAATAATTCTTGCATTCATTGATTGCAGAGTTGGGTACCAGCAAGTATAATAACATGTAGATATATCTGGAATAATTCTTGCATTCATTGATTGCAGAGTTGGGTACCAGCAGTATAATAACATGTATATATCTGGAATAATTCTTGCATTCATTGATTGCAGAGTTGGGTACCAGCAAGTATAATAGCATGTATATATATACAATAATTCTTGCATTCCTTGATTGCAGAGTTGGGTACCAGCAAGTATAATAGCATGTATATATATACAATAATTCTTGCATTCCTTGATTGCAGAGTTGGGTACCAGCAAGTATAATAGCATGTATATATATACAATAATTCTTGCATTCATTGATTGCAGAGTTGGGTACCAGCAAGTATAATAGCATGTATATATATACAATAATTCTTGCATTCCTTGATTGCAGAGTTGGGTACCAGCAAGTATAATAGCATGTATATATATACAATAATTCTTGCATTCATTGATTGCAGAGTTGGGTACCAGCAAGTATAATAACATGTATATATATACAATAATTCTTGCATTCCTTGATTGCAGAGTTGGGTACCAGCAAGTATAATAACATGTAGATATTTAGAATAATTCTTGCATTCCTTGATTGCAGAGTTGGGTACCAGCAAGTATAATAACATGTAGATATATACAATAATTCTTGCATTCCTTGATTGCAGAGTTGGGTACCAGCAAGTATAATAACATGTAGATATTTAGAATAATTCTTGCATTCATTGATTGCAGAGTTGGGTACCAGCAAGTATAATAACATGTATATATATACAATAATTCTTGCATTCATTGATTGCAGAGTTGGGTACCAGCAAGTATAATAACATGTATATATATACAATAATTCTTGCATTTCTTGATTGCAGAGTTGGGTACCAGCAAGTATAATAACATGTATATATATACAATAATTCTTGCATTCCTTGATTGCAGAGTTGGGTACCAGCAAGTATAATAACATGTAGATATTTAGAATAATTCTTGCATTCATTGATTGCAGAGTTGGGTACCAGCAAGTATAATAACATGTATATATATACAATAATTCTTGCATTCATTGATTGCAGAGTTGGGTACCAGCAAGTATAATAACATGTATATATATACAATAATTCTTGCATTCCTTGATTGCAGAGTTGGGTACCAGCAAGTATAATAACATGTAGATATATACAATAATTATTGCAGTCCCTGATTGCAGAGTTGGGTACCAGCAAGTATAATAACATGTATATATCTGGAATAATTCTTGCATTCCTTGATTGCAGAGTTGGGTACCAGCAAGTATAATAGCATGTATATATCTGGAATAATTCTTGCATTCATTGATTGCAGAGTTGGGTACCAGCAAGTATAATAGCATGTATATATCTGGAATAATTCTTGCATTCATTGATTGCAGAGTTGGGTACCAGCAAGTATAATAACATGTATATATATACAATAATTCTTGCAGTCCCTGATTGCAGAGTTGGGTACCAGCAAGTATAATAACATGTATATATATACAATAATTCTTGCAGTCCTTGATTGCAGAGTTGGGTACCAGCAAGTATAATAACATGTATATATATACAATAATTCTTGCATTCCTTGATTGCAGAGTTGGGTACCAGCAAGTATAATAACATGTATATATCTGGAATAATTCTTGCATTCCTTGATTGCAGAGTTGGGTACCAGCAAGTATAATAACATGTATATATATACAATAATTCTTGCAGTCCCTGATTGCAGAGTTGGGTACCAGCAAGTATAATAACATGTATATATACAATAATTCTTGCATTCCTTGATTGCAGAGTTGGGTACCAGCAAGTATAATAACATGTATATATCTGGAATAATTCTTGCATTCCTTGATTGCAGAGTTGGGTACCAGCAAGTATAATAACATGTAGATATCTGGAATAATTCTTGCAGTCCCTGATTGCAGAGTTGGGTACCAGCAAGTATAATAACATGTATATATATACAATAATTCTTGCAGTCCCTGATTGCAGAGTTGGGTACCAGCAAGTATAATAACATGTATATATATACAATAATTCTTGCATTCCTTGATTGCAGAGTTGGGTACCAGCAAGTATAATAACATGTATATATATACAATAATTCTTGCATTCCTTGATTGCAGAGTTGGGTACCAGCAAGTATAATAACATGTATATATCTGGAATAATTCTTGCATCCTTGATTGCAGAGTTGGGTACCAGCAAGTATAATAACATGTAGATATATACAATAATTCTTGCAGTCCCTGATTGCAGAGTTGGGTACCAGCAAGTATAATAACATGTATATATATCTGGAATAATTCTTGCATCCTTGATTGCAGAGTTGGGTACCAGCAAGTATAATAACATGTATATATATACAATAATTCTTGCATTCATTGATTGCAGAGTTGGGTACCAGCAAGTATAATAGCATGTATATATATACAATAATTCTTGCATTCCTTGATTGCAGAGTTGGGTACCAGCAAGTATAATAACATGTATATATATACAATAATTCTTGCATTCCTTGATTGCAGAGTTGGGTACCAGCAAGTATAATAGCATGTATATATATACAATAATTCTTGCATTCATTGATTGCAGAGTTGGGTACCAGCAAGTATAATAACATGTATATATCTGGAATAATTCTTGCATTCCTTGATTGCAGAGTTGGGTACCAGCAAGTATAATAACATGTATATATATACAATAATTCTTGCATTCATTGATTGCAGAGTTGGGTACCAGCAAGTATAATAACATGTATATATATACAATAATTCTTGCATTCCTTGATTGCAGAGTTGGGTACCAGCAAGTATAATAACATGTAGATATATACAATAATTCTTGCAGTCCCTGATTGCAGAGTTGGGTACCAGCAAGTATAATAACATGTATATATCTGGAATAATTCTTGCATTCCTTGATTGCAGAGTTGGGTACCAGCAAGTATAATAGCATGTATATATATGGAATAATTCTTGCATTCATTGATTGCAGAGTTGGGTACCAGCAAGTATAATAGCATGTATATATATGGAATAATTCTTGCATTCATTGATTGCAGAGTTGGGTACCAGCAAGTATAATAACATGTATATATATACAATAATTCTTGCAGTCCCTGATTGCAGAGTTGGGTACCAGCAAGTATAATAACATGTATATATATACAATAATTCTTGCAGTCCCTGATTGCAGAGTTGGGTACCAGCAAGTATAATAACATGTATATATATACAATAATTCTTGCATTCCTTGATTGCAGAGTTGGGTACCAGCAAGTATAATAACATGTATATATATACAATAATTCTTGCATTCCTTGATTGCAGAGTTGGGTACCAGCAAGTATAATAACATGTATATATATACAATAATTCTTGCATTCCTTGATTGCAGAGTTGGGTACCAGCAAGTATAATAACATGTATATATACAATAATTCTTGCATTCCTTGATTGCAGAGTTGGGTACCAGCAAGTATAATAACATGTATATATATACAATAATTCTTGCATTCCTTGATTGCAGAGTTGGGTACCAGCAAGTATAATAACATGTATATATATACAATAATTCTTGCATTCCTTGATTGCAGAGTTGGGTACCAGCAAGTATAATAACATGTATATATATGGAATAATTCTTGCATTCCTTGATTGCAGAGTTGGGTACCAGCAAGTATAATAACATGTATATATCTGGAATAATTCTTGCATTCCTTGATTGCAGAGTTGGGTACCAGCAAGTATAATAACATGTATATATATACAATAATTCTTGCAGTCCTTGATTGCAGAGTTGGGTACCAGCAAGTATAATAACATGTATATATATACAATAATTCTTGCATTCCTTGATTGCAGAGTTGGGTACCAGCAAGTATAATAACATGTATATATATACAATAATTCTTGCATTCCTTGATTGCAGAGTTGGGTACCAGCAAGTATAATAACATGTATATATATACAATAATTCTTGCATTCCTTGATTGCAGAGTTGGGTACCAGCAAGTATAATAACATGTATATATCTGGAATAATTCTTGCATCCTTGATTGCAGAGTTGGGTACCAGCAAGTATAATAACATGTAGATATATCTAATAATTCTTGCAGTCCCTGATTGCAGAGTTGGGTACCAGCAAGTATAATAACATGTAGATATATACTAATTCTTGCATTCCTTGATTGCAGAGTTGGGTACCAGCAAGTATAATAACATGTATATATATCTGGAATAATTCTTGCATCCTTGATTGCAGAGTTGGGTACCAGCAAGTATAATAACATGTAGATATATACAATAATTCTTGCATTCCTTGATTGCAGAGTTGGGTACCAGCAAGTATAATAACATGTATATATATCTGGAATAATTCTTGCATCCTTGATTGCAGAGTTGGGTACCAGCAAGTATAATAGCATGTATATATATACAATAATTCTTGCATTCATTGATTGCAGAGTTGGGTACCAGCAAGTATAATAACATGTATATATATACAATAATTCTTGCATTCCTTGATTGCAGAGTTGGGTACCAGCAAGTATAATAGCATGTATATATATACAATAATTCTTGCATTCATTGATTGCAGAGTTGGGTACCAGCAAGTATAATAACATGTATATATATACAATAATTCTTGCATTCCTTGATTGCAGAGTTGGGTACCAGCAAGTATAATAACATGTATATATATACAATAATTCTTGCATTCCTTGATTGCAGAGTTGGGTACCAGCAAGTATAATAACATGTATATATATACAATAATTCTTGCATTCCTTGATTGCAGAGTTGGGTACCAGCAAGTATAATAACATGTATATATATACAATAATTCTTGCATTCATTGATTGCAGAGTTGGGTACCAGCAAGTATAATAACATGTATATATATACAATAATTCTTGCATTCCTTGATTGCAGAGTTGGGTACCAGCAAGTATAATAGCATGTATATATATACAATAATTCTTGCATTCCTTGATTGCAGAGTTGGGTACCAGCAAGTATAATAACATGTATATATATACAATAATTCTTGCATTCCTTGATTGCAGAGTTGGGTACCAGCAAGTATAATAGCATGTATATATCAATAATTCTTGCATTCCTTGATTGCAGAGTTGGGTACCAGCAAGTATAATAGCATGTATATATATCTGGAATAATTCTTGCATCCTTGATTGCAGAGTTGGGTACCAGCAAGTATAATAACATGTATATATATACAATAATTCTTGCATTCCTTGATTGCAGAGTTGGGTACCAGCAAGTATAATAACATGTATATATATACAATAATTCTTGCATTCCTTGATTGCAGAGTTGGGTACCAGCAAGTATAATAGCATGTATATATATATACAATAATTCTTGCATTCCTTGATTGCAGAGTTGGGTACCAGCAAGTATAATAACATGTATATATATCTGGAATAATTCTTGCATTCATTGATTGCAGAGTTGGGTACCAGCAAGTATAATAACATGTATATATATATACAATAATTCTTGCATTCCTTGATTGCAGAGTTGGGTACCAGCAAGTATAATAACATGTATATATATACAATAATTCTTGCATTCCTTGATTGCAGAGTTGGGTACCAGCAAGTATAATAACATGTATATATATACAATAATTCTTGCATCCTTGATTGCAGAGTTGGGTACCAGCAAGTATAATAACATGTATATATATACAATAATTCTTGCATTCCTTGATTGCAGAGTTGGGTACCAGCAAGTATAATAACATGTATATATATACAATAATTCTTGCATTCCTTGATTGCAGAGTTGGGTACCAGCAAGTATAATAACATGTATATATATACAATAATTCTTGCATTCCTTGATTGCAGAGTTGGGTACCAGCAAGTATAATAGCATGTATATATCTGGAATAATTCTTGCATCCTTGATTGCAGAGTTGGGTACCAGCAAGTATAATAGCATGTATATATCTGGAATAATTCTTGCATTCCTTGATTGCAGAGTTGGGTACCAGCAAGTATAATAACATGTATATATATACAATAATTCTTGCATTCCTTGATTGCAGAGTTGGGTACCAGCAAGTATAATAACATGTATATATATACAATAATTCTTGCATTCCTTGATTGCAGAGTTGGGTACCAGCAAGTATAATAACATGTATATATCTGGAATAATTCTTGCATTCCTTGATTGCAGAGTTGGGTACCAGCAAGTATAATAACATGTATATATCTGGAATAATTCTTGCATTCCTTGATTGCAGAGTTGGGTACCAGCAAGTATAATAACATGTAGATATTTAGACTAATTCTTCCAGTCCTTGACATAACTTGTAGTAGTCCTCTGGCTGAGAGGGTCCTGTATACATGTTTTTGCCCAGAGCAAATTCTTAAAGTACATATCAATAGGTAAAAAAATATCAGGGTAGATTTGTTCTACCCCAGACATTATGGTCAATAAAATGCCCCCCTCCCATAGCACTTTAAATCACTATATATTGGAAATGCAATCTTAGTGTCTAGAATGAGGTTTTGGGGCCTGTGAATTCAATTATGGCAATATAAATGCCGTAAAATAATTATTTGGCACTCTCTGAGTCATATGATATTAAAATACATGGTGATTCTGTAGTCAGGGTGAGGGCTGGATAAATCTGCAGTCAGTGTGGGGGTTGGATGAATCTGCAGTCAGGGTGGGGGTTGGATGATACTGCAGTCAGGGTGAGGGTTGGATGATACAGCAGTCGGGGTGAGGGTTGGATGATACTGCAGTCGGGGTGGGGTTGGATGATACTGCAGTCAGGGTGAGGGTTGGATGATACTGCAGTCACGGTGGGGTTGGATGATACTGCAGTCGGGGTGGGGGTTGGATGATACTGCAGTCGGGGTGAGGGTTGGATGATACAGCAGTCGGGGTGAGGGTTGGATGATACTGCAGTCGGGGTGGGGGTTGGATGATACTGCAGTCGGGGTGGGGGTTGGATGATACTGCAGTCAGGGTGGGGTTCGATGGTTCTGCAGTCAGGGTGGGGGTTGGATGACTGCAGTCGGGTGGGGGTTGGATGATACTGCAGTCAGGGTGAGGGTTGGATGATACTGCAGCCGGGGTGGAGGGTTGGATGAATCTGCAGTCAGGGTGGGGTTCGATGGTTCTGCAGTCGGGGTGAGTGTTGGATGATACAGCAGTTGGGGTGGGGTTGGATGATACTGCAGTCTGGGTGAGGGTTGGATGTGGATGATACTGCAGTCAGGGTGGGGTTGGATGATACTGCAGTCTGGGTGAGGGTTGGATGATACTGCAGTCTGGGAGGGTTGGATGATACTGTAGTCAGGGTGAGGGTTGGATGATACTGCAGTCAGGGTGAGGGTTGGATGATACAGCAGTCGGGGTGAGGGTTGGATGATACTGCAGTCGGGGTGGGGGTTGGATGATACTGCAGTCAGGGTGAGGGGTGGATGATACTGCAGCCGGGGTGGGGGGTTTGGGAATCTGCAGTCAGAGTGAGGGTTGGATGATACTGCAGCCGGGGGGGGGGTGGATGAATCTGCAGTCAGCGTGAGGGTTAGATGATACTGCAGTCGGGGTGGGGGTGGATGATACTGCAGTCGGGGTGAGGGTTGGGTGATACTGCAGTCAGGGTGGGGTTGGATGATACTGCAGTCGGGGTGAGGGTTGGGTGATACTGCAGTCAGGGTGGGGGTTGGATGATACTGCAGTCGGGGTGGGGGTTGGTGATATTGCAGTCGGGGTGGGGGTTGGATGATACAGCAGTCGGGTGGGGGTTGGATGATACTGCAGTCGGGTGGGGGTTGAATGATACTGCAGTCAGGGTGGGGGTTGGATGATACTGCAGTCAGGGTGGGGTTGGATGATACTGCAGTCGGGGTGGGGGTTGGATGATACTGCAGTCAGGGTGGGGGTTGGATGATACTGTAGTCGGGGTGGGGGTTGGATGATACTGCAGTCGGGGTGGGGGTTGGATGGTTCTGCAGTCGGGGTGGGGGTTGGATGATACTGCAGTCGGGGTGGGGGTTGGATGATACTGCAGTCGGGGTGGGGGTTGGATGATACTGCAGTCAGGGTGGGGGTTGGATGATACTGCAGTCGGGGTGGGGGTTGGATGATACTGCAGTCAGGTGGGGGTTATAGATTTGTATTTATATATGGTACCTTTTCAAGCTTCCTGTAATTAGCATGGTGATGTTTGATGAAGGAATCGTTGCTAGCTCTGTTGTAGGTAGCCACAAACGCCCACCTTCTCATATCACTGTCATTGGGACTACTCTTGTGAACCGTGTTACAATGCAGGAATAACACATCTCCTATACAAAATTACATATTAATTAGCACCCTGGACAACCCGGTACAACATCTCCCGTACAGCATAAAACTACATGTTACATAACACCCCGTGTAACCCGGTACAACACATTGTATCGGTACAACATCTCCCGTACAGCATAAAACTACATGTTACATAACACCCCGTGTAACCCGGTACAACACATTGTATCGGTACAACATCTCCCGTACAGCATAAAACTACATGTTACATAACACCCCGTGTAACCCGGTACAACACATTGTATCGGTACAACATCTCCCGTACAGCATAAAACTACATGTTACATAACACCCTGTGTAACCCGGTACAACACATTGTATCGGTACAACATCTCCCATACAGCATAAAACTACATGTTACATAACACCCCGTGTAACCCGGTACAACATCTCCTATACAGCATAAAACTACATGTTACATAACACCCCGTGTAACCCGGTACAACACATTGTATCGGTACAACATCTCCCATACAGCATAAAACTACATGTTACATAACACCCTGTGTAACCCGGTACAACATTTGTTTTTATCAAGTTGACTTGTGGAAGTCGTGATAGCGCAGGTGCGAAAAGGTCTGGAGTTCAAGCCCCGCTGGAGCCGTTACAATTGTGTCCTTAGGCAAGGCATTTAAATTCCACGTTGCCTCTTCTCTCTCCCTCGTGGCGATGGATTCCATCAGTAATGAGGTATCGAGAACACTTAATATAAGTTGTAAGAACTTGTTTTGCAATTGAATTTTAAATTTGTATAAACTAACTTGATACAACAGAACATGAGGCTGACTTGCAGTGGTATAAATGAGTGCATTTTTGTTGTATGTATCCGGGGTTTTTTAAACTTTATTTATTTTACAACGATTGCAAAGCAAGTTTTAACAACTTATATTAATCACTCTCATTGCCACGGATGAAAGCGTAAATGTGGTCATTCGTGTGGGAGGAAACCGGAGTACCCGGAGAAAACCCACCTGTCCGATCTGGCGACCACCGTACCATCTCACATACTTCCCAGTATCCGTTTGCTGAGTGAATGTGTCTTTACTTACCTAAGGATGTCACCAGCATGGTATCCATGTAACCAATACAACAGCTGTATCCATGGTTCCAACTCACAACCTCTCCACTAAGAGGGAGACACAGTATGCACTACACCATGGAAGGTGATTTAAGAATAGGAGCACACAGAGGTGTTTAGTAAGTACAGTCAAACCTGTGTTAGTGGTCACCTCCATTAGGCAGCCAACCTGTATTAAGCAGCCAGTTTCCAGATTCCCAATATGTTGTTCTATTATACATTTGACCTCGATTAAGCAGCCACCTGTGCTAAGCAGCCACTTTCTGTGATTCCCTTGACTGGCTGCTTAAGACAGGTTTGACTGTATATATATTATCAAAAGTATTATAATTATGTCATGTGTATATTTGTTATGAAGCCTGTCCGTCTGGCTGTCCACAGAGGCTTACATTAACTCTTCAACATCAATATCGTTACTTAATAAATAAAATAAATAATAAAATAATTAAAAATTAATAATAAAATTGGGGGTATGGCAAAAAAACATAGAGGATCGTGCTTATAAATTGGGTGGCCACAAATAAATAGGGGTTGGCGTTTATAAATAGGGGACAGGCATGAATGAGAATGCAACCATTAACTTCTAGTGATCTTACTTACCTGGTTCCATTTCACAATACAGGTGTGGAAACTCTTTCTTCATGGCCTCTAGACGTTCCAAATCACATGCCATCTGAATGTTAGCCAGCCCTGCGACATGCTCTATTCTACCACACTTGTGTGAACCTTTCAGCAACTGCAAGATTTCATTCACCACTTATGCAGTGTATGCACATGCACTGTTATTGTTTATACAAATTTATTTTCGCTCGATTGCGAAACAAGTTCTTACAACTTATATTAATCACTCTCGAGATCTTATTCCTGGTGGAATCCATCACAACGAGGGAGAGAATAGATGCAATGTGGAATTTATATGTCTTGCCTATGGGCACAATCATAACGGCTCCAGCATGTTTGCTACAGCATCCATATTGGTTACGTGGATATAGCTGTTGTATTGGTTACATGGATACAGCTGTTGTATTGGTTACGTGGATGCAGCTGTTGTATTGGTTACGTGGATACAGCTGTTGTATTGGTTACGTGGATACAGCTGTTGTATTGGTTATATGGATACAGTTGTTGTATTGGTTACGTGGAAACAGCTGTTGTATTGGTTACATGGAAACAGCTGTTGTATTGGTTACGTGGAAACAGCTGTTGTATTGGTTACATGGATACAGCTGTTGTATTGGTTACATGGATACAGCTGTTGTATTGGTTACGTGGATACAGCTGTTGTATTGGTTACATGGATACAGCTGTTGTATTGGTTACATGGATACAGCTGTTGTATTGGTTACATGGATACAGCTGTTGTATTGGTTATGTTGATACAGCTGTTGTATTGGTTACATGGATACAGCTGTTGTATTGGTTACATGGATACAGCTGTTGTATTGGTTACATGGATACAGCTGTTGTATTGGTTACATGGATACATCTGTTGTACTGGTTACATGGATACAGCTGTTGTATTGGTTACGTGGATACAGCTGTTGTATTGGTTACATGGATACAGTTGTTGTATTGGTTACGTGGATACAGCTGTTGTATTGGTTACGTGGATACAGCTGTTGTATTGGTTACATGGATACAGCTGTTGTATTGTTACATGGATACAGCTGTTATATTGGTTACATGGATACAGCTGTTGTATTTGTTACATGGATACAGCTGTTGTATTGGTTACATGGATACAGCTGTTGTATTGGTTACGTGGATACAGCTGTTGTATTGGTTATATGGATACAGTTGTTGTATTGGTTACGTGGAAACAGCTGTTGTATTGGTTACATGGAAACAGCTGTTGTATTGGTTACGTGGAAACAGCTGTTGTATTGGTTACATGGATACAGCTGTTGTATTGGTTACATGGATACAGCTGTTGTATTGGTTACGTGGATACAGCTGTTGTATTGGTTACATGGATACAGCTGTTGTATTGGTTACATGGATACAGCTGTTGTATTGGTTACATGGATACAGCTGTTGTATTGGTTATGTTGATACAGCTGTTGTATTGGTTACATGGATACAGCTGTTGTATTGGTTACATGGATACAGCTGTTGTATTGGTTACATGGATACAGCTGTTGTATTGGTTACATGGATACATCTGTTGTACTGGTTACATGGATACAGCTGTTGTATTGGTTACGTGGATACAGCTGTTGTATTGGTTACATGGATACAGTTGTTGTATTGGTTACGTGGATACAGCTGTTGTATTGGTTACGTGGATACAGCTGTTGTATTGGTTACATGGATACAGCTGTTGTATTGTTACATGGATACAGCTGTTATATTGGTTACATGGATACAGCTGTTGTATTTGTTACATGGATACAGCTGTTGTATTGGTTACATGGATACAGCTGTTGTATTGGTTTCATGGATACAGCTGTTGTATTGGTTACATGGATACAGCTGTTGTATTGGTTACGTGGATACAGCTGTTGTATTGGTTACGTGGATGCAGCTGTTGTATTGGTTACATGGATACAGCTGTTGTATTGGTTACGTGGATGCAGCTGTTGTATTGGTTACATGGATACAGCTGTTGTATTGGTTACATGGATACAACTGTTGTATTGGTTACGTGGATACAGCTGTTGTATTGATTACATGGATACAGCTGTTGTATTGGTTACGTGGATACAGATGTTGTATTGGTTACATGGATACAGCTGTTGTATTGGTTATATGGATACAGCTGTTGTATTGGTTACATGGATACAGCTGTTGTATTGGTTACATGGATACAGCTGTTGTATTGGTTACATGGATACAGCTGTTGTATTGGTTACATGGACACAGCTGTTGTATCGGTTACATGGATACAGCTGTTGTATTGGTTACATGGATACAGCTGTTGTATTGGTTACATGGATACAGCTGTTGTATTTGCTACCTGGATACAGCTGTTGTATTGGTTACCTGGATACAGCTGTTGTATTGGTTACATGGATACAGCTGTTGTATTGGTTACATGGATACAGCTGTTGTATTGGTTACATGGATACAGCTGTTGTATTGGTTACGTGGACACAGCTGTTGTATCGGTTACATGGATACAGCTGTTGTATCGGTTACATGGATACAGCTGTTGTATTGGTTACATGGATACAGCTGTTGTATTTGCTACCTGGATACATCTGTTGTATTGGTTACATGGATACAGCTGTTGTATTAGTTACGTGGATACAGCTGTTGTATTGGTTACACGGATACAGCTGTTGTATTGGTTACATTGATACAACTGTTGTATTGGTTATGCTGTTGTATTGGTTACATGGATACAGCTGTTGTATTGGTTACGTGGATACAGCTGTTGTATTGGTTACATGGATACAGCTTGTTGTATTTGCTACCTGGATACAGCTGTTGTATTGGTTACATGGATACAGCTGTTGTATTGGTTACATGGATACAGCTGTTGTATTGGTTACATGGATACAGTTGTTGTATTGGCTACATGGATACAGCTGTTGTATTGGTTACGTGGATACAGCTGTTGTATTGGCTACGTGGATCCAGCTGTTGTATTGGTTACATGGATACAGCTGTTGTATTGGTTACGTGGATACAGCTGTTGTATTTGGTTACATGGATACAGCTGTTGTATTGGTTACATGGATACAGCTGTTGTATTGGTTACATGGATACAGCTGTTGTATTGATTACATGGATACAGCTGTTGTATTGGTTACGTGGATACAGCTGTTGTATTGGTTACATGGATACAGCTGTTGTATTGGTTACATGGATACAGCTGTTGTATTGGTTACGTGGATACAGCTGTTGTATTGGTTACATGGATACAGCTGTTGTATTGGTTACATGGATACAGCTGTTGTATTGGTTACGTGGATACAGATGTTGTATTGGTTACGTGGATACAGCTGTTGTATTGGTTACATGGATACAGCTGTTGTATTGGTTACGTGGATACAGATGTTGTATTGGTTACATGGATACAGCTGTTGTATTGGTTACATGGATACAGATGTAGTATTTTCTACCTGGATACAGCTGTTGTATTGGTTACATGGATACAGATGTAGTATTTTCTACCTGGATACAGCTGTTGTATTGGTTACATGGATACAGATGTAGTATTTTCTACCTGGATACAGCTGTTGTATTGGTTACATGGATACAGATGTAGTATTTTCTACCTGGATACAGCTGTTGTATTGGTTACATGGATACAGATGTAGTATTTTCTACCTGGATACAGCTGTTGTATTGGTTACATGGATACAGATGTAGTATTTTCTACCTGGATACAGCTGTTGTATTGGTTACATGGATACAGATGTAGTATTTTCTACCTGGATACAGCTGTTGTATTGGTTACATGGATACAGATGTAGTATTTTCTACCTGGATACAGCTGTTGTATTGGTTACATGGATACAGATGTAGTATTTTCTACCTGGATACAGCTGTTTTGTCTTGTAGCCTTGTCCAGTGGTACCCAAACAGTGATCATATCAGGATACAAATTGTGCCGGTACCAGTAGCTGAAACAATTGGCAGGAATCAGAACAATGTTCGACATAGCAATTAATAGCATGGACTTAACCAATACTGTGCTGCAAACAAGTAAATATGTTTAGCCCATACTGTGCTGCAAACAAGTAAATATGTTTAACCCATACTGTGCTGCAAACAAGTAAATATGTTTAACCCATACTGTGCTGCAAAAGAGTAAATGCATTTAAGCATAGAATGTTCATGTAATCTTAACCAAACTTAGTGTATCTACGCTTAACATAAACGTCTAGTGTATATACTAAAATATGTGTGAATTTGAATAATGTTATACATTGCCTAGATGTGCCATATCATAAGTCTTAATGTGCAACTAAAATTGTCATATGGCCTTCACCTTTGACCCCAACATCAATTAGGACAAAATATAACTTCAATATAAAGTTTGAAGTGTGTACACTCAATGATAAGTTATTGAGTGAAAACAAACACTGACCTTGATACTCATGGGCTTTGACCTACTGACCCCAACATTAATGGGGGCCATGTAGTGATCATAATCAATATGACTTCATAGTTAAAGGGGTGTAAGCCAATTGCTACACATAATACCAATTTCAAACAGTCTTTCAATACAACTTTCGTTTGCGACCTTGACATTTGACCATCCGACCCCAAAATGAAAAGCAGATGCCTCCCCCAGCTATTAGAGTGTCATGATCAATATCCACAATAATGTTTGAAGACTGCAACAAACATTTGTAGAAATTGAGCAAAGCATTGAAATTAACTGATCCCAAACTCAATAGGGTAATTGGACAGACAGTCTCCTATTAGTGTGTGGGTGGGCGGGGGCTTCATTAATTGATCTTACCCATAATCCTGATGCCACAAATGAACTGATCTTACCCATAATCCTGATGCCACAAATGAACTGATCTTACCCATAATCCTGATGCCACAAATTAACTGACCCCAAACTCAATGGTAACATAGACAGTGTGTGGGCAGGGACTTCATTAACTGATCTTACCCATAATCCTGATGCCACAAATGACTTCCTCCTTCCTTTGCGTTCTTTAAGATAAACTTTCCATGATAGTGGTACACCTCCCCACCCAGTAACTGTGAAATTTAATTAAAACAACAATACATATATAAATTCAATAAAAACATAGAATATTCTAAAAATATTAACTTTTTATGATGAAAATGAAGTAAGCGGAACAGGAGATTTCTATCCTTTATTTATTGACAAAATATTTGAAAGTACAATCATTATGGTATTCTTCAAGGTTAAAATTCACAAATTGCAGAATTATGATGCGATCATTCTGCGATCATTCTAACGTGTAGGTTTAGTGGTTTAGTTTATACACATTTATTTTAGCTCGATTGCGAAACAGGTTCTTTCAACTTATATGAATCACTCTCGAGACCTCATTCCTGATGGAATCCATCGCCATGAAGGAGAGAAAAGAGGCAATGTGGAATTTAAATGCCTTGCCTAAGGGCACAATCGTAACGGCTCCAGCGGGGTTCGAAAGTGGTTTACTAGAGCCTAGAGGACCATTGAAATGGTTCCAAATTATTCATGTGATATTCTTAAAATGAAGCAGAAAATAGTTGATTTTTATATCAATGCTGTAGAACACCGGATAACCTAGTTGTATACAAATGATGTCATTATAGCACCGACCTTTTCACATGTGTTGACAATCTTCTCCGACCTTGATAGGATTCCGCTTATGTCATCACCAGGATGTTCATACATAACGCGCCCAATTTTATTGCCATCCGGCTCAATCGTCTGTAACAACACAGAAGCATACCAAACACCGGTGATAAATACCATCGAGTACGTACCGTACATGTGTAATTATGTTTATTCTATGTGCAAAATAATGGATTTCCTAAGTTATTCTTCATTCCTATTTTCGAACATTTTTACAACTAGAGCTCTGTCAGCTGCCCGATTAGCGCATTGGTTACCAAGCTTGATTCTCACCAATACCACCCATGGTTAGATACACGGCCAAAACAATATGCTAGATGGTACATGTATAAATGAAATATTGGAAATATAAATTAACAGACTGTATGTTTTTACTTTTAATAGGCAATTTATTTGTTGTTTTACAATCTATAATGAAATCTGGGTCACGGTTCTAACTTCATGTCACCGAAATTTTGTCGTCTGCAGAACTGTCTGTTGAAAATGGATTTACAGGAGTTCAATGGGCCTATAGAAAGTGAATAGTACGGTGTTCCGTTAGGGTCATCGCGGTATATAAAAAATGTAACGCGATGGTACGATGGCACGATGTCGATGGTACGATGGCGATGGTACGATGTCGATGTTACAATGGCACGATGTCGATGGTATGATGTCGATGGTAGGATGGCTCGATGTCGATGGTACGATGTCGATGGCACGATGCCGATGGTACGATGTCGATGGTACGATGTCGATGGTACGATGTCGATGGCACGATGCCGATGGCACGATGTCGATGGTACGATGGCACGATGTCGATGGTACGATGGTACGATGTCGATGGTACGATGGCACAATGCCGATGGTACGATGTCGATGGTACGATGGCACGATGTCGATGGTACGATGGCGTTGACCATCGTACCATCGTATCATCGACATCGTACCATCGACATCGTACCATCGACATCGTGCCATCGTACCATCGTGCCATCGTACCATCGACATCGTACCATCGGCATCGTGCCATCGTACCATCGACATCGTACCATCGTACCATCGACATCGTGCCATCGGCATCGTACCATCGACATCGTACCATCGGCATCGTACCATCGTGCCATCATACCATCGCCTTCCTGATTTCCCTCTATATACCGCGATGGCCCTAACGGAACACCGTAGAATAGAGCCTAAATTACAGACAGATTGGCCAAACTGGTTGCAAAAGTACCTTGTGACCAGAAACACAGTGTACGTGAGATATCCATGTCAAATTTATCCGCCAAACTCACAGAAAAGTATTAGTATGTGCATCGGCTGATCTTGCAGATGGATAAAGATTACCAATCTCTGTCGACATTCAGGTCTCTCAGAACTTGTGTTGTAATGTGGATTTAGAGCACAGCTTGTACGCAATAAATGACTGCGGCATGTACGAGTAATGCTTCGGACATACTTGAATGGCGAAAGGCAGTCGGAAACTCGTATAATTGTATAATTTGATACTTATGCTGTTGATATTTATTTAGACCCTGTATGCATTCATGTGCGCACTCAGCAATATTTAAAAGCATATAATTATTTACATATGTACAGTCTGATATGGGGCATGAATAAATGACGTTGCAAAATGTGAGCATTAACACATTCCTTGTGATAAACTGCATGACATTGTACAACTGTATACATTGCTAATTTGTTTACTAGCGCATAGTCATGGCAGATGCAGTAATTTTAATCTTAGCCTGGATGCATACAAAAATGTACCAAGATTGATATTGGCCGGGGAAATATTATTGAATTCATAATAACTTAATTTGTGTTGTAAATACTGCTTGCATATGGCTCAAATTTGTCATGGTAATTTGTTATTGATAATATTACTTGACAAGCATCAAATAATTATAGAGCGCATCGAAGTTGCCAGGGGGGAAATGAAACAAACAGATTGTAACCGCAAAAATACGCAATTTTCCATCGTTTTCAAAATATATGCAATGTACAGGGAATTTTGTTAATGAGAAGCATTTATTATTTAATAACCTATACATACGCATGCAGAATGGCCAGAATAATGTTAAAAATGAAGTATTTTGGGAAATGGGATCAAATTTACTCACGGGCAGAAATGTACAAAAAATTAGTTGGCCGCCGAGGCACACATTGTTCAAATTTGTCATGGTAGTTTCTTATTTATTATATTACATGGCAAGCAGCAATTAATTATAGAGCACTGTGAAACTATCAGGAAAATAATGAAACAAATGCATTTTTGCCCTAAAAATACGCCGTTTCTCCATTTTTTGCAAATAATTATATGCAATGCAAAATATTTATATATTGCGAGTTTTGTTATTGAGAAGCATTTATTATTTTATTAACATACATATATGCATAAAGCCAGACCAGTTCAATGTTAACAAATGCCGCGTTTTGGAAATTGGAGTCAAAATTACACACTGGCCAAAATGTACACTGTTATAGACACGTCTTTTCTTGCGACGAACACTGCATAACACTGCGAATGCGCATGCCCGTAACTTCGAGTGCACATGTCAGTCGGGAATCCACATACCAAAGTGCACATATGTTTATCGAAGGAAATGCATCATTAACCACTGTGACAATGATATTTATCGTGTTATTTAGTATTTCCTTTTATGATGATTTTTATACATATATAGAATTTAGAATAGATGATTTGAATCTGTACCCGTGTTTGATGTTTACACAAATGTTCAGTTTATACAAATTTATTTTAGCTCGATTGCGAAACAAGTTCTTATAACTTATATTAATCACTCTCGAGACCTCATTCCTGATGGAATCCATCGCCACGAGGGAGAAAGAAGAGGCATGTGGAATTTAAATGCCTTGCCTAAGGGCACAATCGTAACGGCTCTAGTGGGGCTCGATCGAACTCCGAGCCTTTCGCACCTGAAGCGAACGCGCTACCACTTAGCTATCACGACTTTCCGATGTAAAGGTTTAGCATTAATGAAATTAAACGTTACACCTAACGTGTACGTGGTGTTTACTTTTAAATGGCAATCAACATCAATGTGAGTAAATTGACACATTCCAATGATATCATCACTTTTTTAATAAATTCATACGCCATTGATGCATGTATATAGGTTGGCATAATTTGTAAGGTGCGGAGTCCGCCTCCATGGTCGAGTGACTATGGTTGTTAACTTATATACCACTGTAACCTATCATTACTGATGGTCACGGGTTCGAGCCTCGCACATAGCCATATGTGTCTCTTTATATGAAAACATCGATTGAGCAGTTTCTTACGGAGATTGGTACACCAAGTTTTGGTTAACCGCTGGAGCCTGCCCATGAAAGGTGTTGCTAGGTAGGCTAAACTGCCAGTCGCTCAAATGGGCAACCAGTAGCGACGTTAAATAAATTTAAATACTAATTTAAAAAAGCGCAGAGCCTCATTCTATAGCCCTCTTGTGGAATTTCCTTATTTGCAACCATTGGAGGTGCTATATTCAATTTATCCGAATGGACACGAGTAAGTATTTGAGCGGTACCTCGAAGGAATGTTTCAGTATCCCATCAGGCCCTCCAAACAGTTTCCACATCTGTGCTATCTCCTCTTTATCCAACAAGTCTCTGAAATAATATACTGTCACGTGTGTAGGCCAACAAGTCTCTGAAATAATACACTCACGTGTGTAGGCCAACAAGTCTCTGAAATAATACACTGTCACGTGTGTAGGCCAACAAGTCTCTGAAATAATACACTGTCACGTGTGTAGGCCAACACGTCTCTGAAATAATACACTGTCACGTGTGTAGGCCAACAAGTCTCTGAAATAATACACTGTCACGTGTGTATGTCAACGAGTCTCTGAAATAATACACTGTCACGTGTGTAGGCCAACAAGTCTCTGAAATAATACACTGTCACATGTGTAGATCAACAAGTCTCTGAAATAATACACTGTCACGTTTGTAGGCCAACAAGTCTCTGGAATAATACACTGTCACGTGTGTAGGCCAACAAGTCTCTGAAATAATACACTGTCACGTGTGTATGTCAACAAGTCTCTGAAATAATACACTGTCACATGTGTAGATCAACCAGTCTCTGAAATAATACACTGTCACGTGTGTAGGCCAACAAGTCTCTGGAATAATACACTGTCACGTGTTTAGGCCAACAAGTCTCTGAAATAATACACTGTCACGTGGGTAGGCCAACAAGTCTCTGAAATAATATAATGTCACGTGTGTAGGCCAATAAGTCTCTGAAATAATATACTGTCACGTGTGTAGGCCAACACGTCTCTGAAATAATACACTGTCACGTGTGTAGGTCAACACGTCTCTGAAATAATACACTGTCACGTGTGTAGGCCAACAAGTCTCTGAAATAATACACTGTCACGTGTGTATGTCAACAAGTCTCTAAAATAATATACTGTCACGTGTGTAGGCCAAAATGTCTCTGAAATAACACACTGTCACGTGTGTAGGCCAAAACGTCTCTGAAATAATATACTCTCACGTGTGTAGGTCAACACGTCTCTGAAATAATACACTGTCACATGTGTAGGCCAACACGTCTCTGAAATAATACACTGTCACGTGTGTATGTCAACAAGTCTCTGAAATAATACACTGTCACGTGTGTAGGCCAACACGTCTCTGAAATAATATACTGTCACGTGTGTAGGTCAACTAGTCTCTGAAACAACACACTGTCACGTGTGTAGGCCAACACGTCTCTGAAATAATACACTGTCACGTGTGTAGGTCAACACATCTCTGAAATAATACAATGTTATCTGTGTAGGCCAAAATGTCTCTGAAATAACACAATGTCACGTGTGTAGGCCAACACGTCTCTGAAATAATATACTGTCACGTGTGTAGGTCAACACGTCTCTGAAATAATACACTGTCACGTGTGTAGGCCAACACGTCTCTGAAACAATATACTCTCACGTGTGTAGGCCAACACGTCTCTGAAATAATACACTGTCACGTGTGTAGGTCAACACGTCTCTGAAATAATACACTGTCACGTGTGTAGGCCAACACGTCTCTGAAATAATACACTGTCACGTGTGTAGGCCAACACGTCTCTGAAACAATATACTGTCACGGGTGTAGGAATGGGTTATTCATTATATAAAATTTCATCAAAGTCAACAAGGTAATAATCAATCCAGGTTTGATCCTCGGCTCGAGATGTTTATGAAATGGAACAGCGGTCGTTGGATCGGAGAAGTACCATTTCATCGTGGTGATATAAATAAACAGTTAAAGTACCATAGAAGCTACACAACTTAATTTATAACTTACTTGACAACAAGAAAGCCATCCTCATTATATTGTTTCTTAAGCTCCTCCGTTAGATCAAACTCCCCTTTAAACTTTATCACTGAAATACGTAAGTAAATGTACACGTGTAAACCTAATACATGGAATACACGAGTACACGTGTAAACCTAATACATGGAATACACCAGTACACGTGTAAACCTAATACATGGAATACACCAGTACACGTGTAAACCTAATACATGGAATACACCAGTACACGTGTAAACCTAATACATGGAATACACCAGTACACGTGTAAACCTAATACATGGAATACACCAGTACACGTGTAAACCTAATACATGGAATACACCAGTACACGTGTAAACCTAATACATGGAATACACGTGTAAACCTAATACATGGAATACACCAGTACACGTGTAAACCTAATACATGGAATACACGAGTACACGTGTAAACCTAATACATGGAATACACGAGTACACGTGTAAACCTAATACATGGAATACACGAGTACACGTGTAAACCTAATACATGGAATACACGAGTACACGTGTAAACCTAATACATGGAATACACGTGTAAACCTAATACATGGAATACACGAGTACACGTGTAAACCTAATACATGGAATACACGAGTACACGTGTAAAGCTAATACATGAAATACACGAGTACACGTGTAAACCTAATACATGGAATACACGAGTACACGTGTAAACCTAATACATGGAATACACGAGTACACGTGTAAACCTAATACATGGAATACACGTGTAAACCTAATACATGGAATACACCAGTACACGTGTAAAGCTAATACATGGAATACACCAGTACACGTGTAAAGCTAATACATGAAATACACGAGTACACGTGTAAACCTAATACATGGAATACACGAGTACACGTGTAAACCTAATACATGGAATACACGAGTACACGTGTAAACTAATAATGGAATACACGTGTAAACCTAATACATGGAATACACCAGTACACGTGTAAAGCTAATACATGGAATACACCAGTACACGTGTAAAGCTAATACATGAAATACACGAGTACACGTGTAAACCTAATACATGGAATACACGAGTACACGTGTAAACCTAATACATGGAATACACGAGTACACGTGTAAACCTAATACATGAAATACACCAGTACACGTGTAAACCTAATACATGGAATACACCAGTACACGTGTAAAGCTAATACATGAAATACACGAGTACATGTGTAAACCTAATACATGGAATACACCAGTACACGTGTAAACCTAATACATGAAATACACGAGTACACGTGTAAACCTAATACATGGAATACACCAGTACACGTGTAAAGCTAATACATGAAATACACGAGTACATGTGTAAACCTAATACATGGAATACACCAGTACACGTGTAAACCTAATACATGGAATACACGAGTACACGTGTAAACCTAATACATGGAATACACGTGTAAACCTAATACATGGAATACACCAGTACACGTGTAAACCTAATACATGAAATACACGAGTACATGTGTAAACCTAATACATGGAATACACCAGTACACGTGTAAACCTAATACATGAAATACACGAGTACATGTGTAAACCTAATACATGGAATACACGAGTACACGTGTAAACCTAATACATGAAATACACGAGTACACGTGTAAACCTAATACATGAAATACACGAGTACATGTGTAAACCTAATACATGTATTACACGAGTACATGTGTAAACCTAATACATGAAATACACGAGTACACGTGTAAACCTAATACATGGAATACACGAGTACACGTGTAAACCTAATACATGAAATACACGAGTACACGTGTAAACCTAATACATGAAATACACGAGTAAATGTGTAAACCTAATACATGAAATACACGAGTACACGTGTAAACCTAATACATGGAATACACGAGTACACGTGTAAACCTAATACATGAAATACACGAGTACACGTGTAAACCTAATACATGGAATACACGAGTACACGTGTAAACCTAATACGTGGAATACACCAGTACACGTGTAAACCTAATACATGAAATACACCAGTACACGTGTAAACCTAATACATGAAATACACGAGTAAATGTGTAAACCTAATACATGAAATACACGAGTGAACGTGTAAACCTAATACATGAAATACACGAGTACACGTGTAAACCTAATACATGAAATAAACGAGTAAATGTGTAAACCTAATACATGAAATACACCAGTACACGTGTAAACCTAATACATGAAATACACGAGTAAATGTGTAAACCTAATACATGAAATACACGAGTGAACGTGTAAACCTAATACATGAAATACACGAGTACACGTGTAAACCTAATACATGGAATACACGAGTACACGTGTAAACCTAATACATGAAATACACCAGTACACGTGTAAACCTAATACATGAAATACACGAGTAAATGTGTAAACCTAATACATGAAATACACCAGTACACGTGTAAACCTAATACATGAAATACACGAGTGAACGTGTAAACCTAATACATGGAATACACGAGTGAACGTGTAAACCTAATACATGAAATACACGAGTACATGTGTAAACCTAATACATGGAATACACGAGTACACGTGTAAACCTAATACATGAAATACACGAGTGAACGTGTAAACCTAATACATGGAATACACGAGTACACGTGTAAACCTAATACATGGAATACACGAGTACACGTGTAAACCTAATACATGGAATACACGAGTACACGTGTAAACCTAATACATGGAATACACGAGTACACGTGTAAACCTAATACATGGAATACACGAGTACACGTGTAAACCTAATACATGGAATACACGAGTGAACGTGTAAACCTAATACATGAAATACACGAGTGAACGTGTAGACCTAATACATGAAATACACGAGTGAACGTGTAAACCTAATACATGGAATACACCAGTACACGTGTAAACCTAATACATGGAATACACGAGTACACGTGTAAACCTAATACAGGGAATACACCAGTATACGTGTCAACTTAGCTGAACTGATTAATGTGAAATTACAATGTGTATAGACAACCATCCACACTTATCTTTCACTGATACTTCCTACTTTCTTTTGCTAACCTTATTTCTTTTTCTCTTTTGTTCAAAATTCCTGAAACTTTCCTTTTAGTATACATAAGGTTAATACTTAAATGCTTTACATAATATATTATGATTGTGTATAACATGAAAATATCAAGTATGGCTTGTGTTGATACTGTAGGTTGTTAGTACTTGCCATTTCAAAAGGGTATGGCTTTTTTGCCAATATAATTATGTACATGTTTTGAGTATGTGTAACTAGTATGTATATTGATCAGGAAATAAATATTGGGGGAAAAAAGAAATTACAATTTGTAAATTACCTGCTTTTGTGGATATTTGGTTTACAATCTTAATGAATATCTTTGGAATTTGTAGCTTACTGAATTTAACACCTCAATAAATTTGCTAGTGAAGTATATTAATTTTTCTTATGTCATTTTGGAAAAAAGGCACACGGAGACTAAATTTTTGGTTAATGTGTGTAACGCAGATGTCTCGAGTACAGGTTTTAGAGGTGGATCATCGTTGATACACTACTAGACCTATATAAATAAGTCGTGGAAGTCGTGATAGCGCAGTGGTAGCGCGTTCGCTTCATGTGCGAAAGGTCCGGAGTTCGAGTCCCGCTGGAGCCGTTACGAGTGTGCCCTTAGACAAGGCATTTAAATTACACGTTGCCTCTTCTCTCTCCCTCGTGGAGATGGATTCCATCAGGAATGAGGTCTCGAAAGTGATTAATATAAGTTGTAAGAACTTGTTTCGCAATCAAGCTAAAATAAATTTGTATAAACTAAATAAGTCATGTCAATCTGCAAACCATAGACATATCTGCAGTACAGTGGTTAACACGTTGGACTGGCAATCCAGGGATCGTAGGTTCAATCCCCCGTCTGACCCTAATACAATTAACCGTCTCAGATGGGACTTTAAACCGAGGTCTCGTGTCAGTGATTTAGACCGTGCACGTAAAAGAACCAGAGGAGACTCTGGAATGTGTCTCTGTCTGCATCATTGCACTCTCCTCCAAAAATCTAAAATGACTAATCTCTTCAGGAGGCGTCGCTCATATGGGCAACCGGTAGCGACGATAAATAAACGTAAAACACACAATACAAACCATAAATGCTCGACTCTTCGTCATTTCGAATATATTCATTGCACCAATGAAATGTAAGACAATTATTCTGTTGATGATCTCTTCAATAATAACTGTAGAATGTAAATCCACAGGAACTTGAAATTGTATCCATTTTATAATAGAGGGGGTGTCCTAGGATAGAGGTACGAGACCGTTGGTGGCTTATGGATAACATTTCAAGTTCCTGTGGTAAATCAAATATCTCAGTACGCTAAATAATATTTTCTCTTTATTATAAGCTATATTATTTACAACATATCATGTTACACAAGCCTCGAACACTCACATGTCAATGAAATTCCCATGAGTTCATGTATGTATGTATGTTAAATGAGCTTTATGATTAGACTTGATAACTAAGTGTTTATTACATCAATAAAGTTCCAGTCCAGTTCAGTCGGTGAATGGGTGAACAGTTTATTAGATTGCCTTTGTGGAAATCGTCGGATCAAAGGCTCGTTCATTAGACACTAAAGATCCGGTCCAGTGAAATACTAAGGTGAAGAACTACGGTTGTATACCCAACAACACCTTTCCTGGGCAGGCTCCAGTTGTTAACCAATACTTGGTGCGTCGTCAACCTCCGTAAGAAACTGCCAACTTGTTCATATAAAGAGATACGATCTGGGCGAGGATCGAACCCGTGATCATCAGTGATGACATGTTACAGTGGTATACAAGTCAGCGACCTTAACCACTCGACCACGGAGGCGGACTTATATGAATTGAGCATATCATATTAAAACTATTCTCCAAAATATAGGTCTAAAAAGTTATAATATTTGGGTAAATCAGAAAACGTTGAAATTCTCTTATACATAATTTTTTTTTTTTATATTTCGGGTTTTACGCCTGCATCAGCACAATTTTGGGCTATATCGCCGGGGGCAGTTTACCTAACAACACCTTTCATGGGCAGGCTCCAGCGGTTAACCAGTACTTGGGTGCACCAACCTCGGTAAGAAACTGCCAACTTTTTCATATAAATGAGACACGGTCTGAGCGGGGCTCGAACCCGTGACCATCAGTGATGGTTACAGTGGTATACAAGTCAGCGACCTTAACCACTCGACCACGGAGGCGGACCGATACAGAAATTAAACTTCGAGTCATTATTTTATACAAATTTATTTTAGCTCGATTGCGAAACAAGTTCTTTCAACTTATATTAATCACTCTCGAGACCTCATTCCTGATGGAATCCATCGCCACGAGGGAGAGAGAAGAGGCAACGTGGAATTTAAATGCCTTGCCTAAGGGCACAATCGTAACGGCTCCAGCGGGACTCGAACTCCGGACCTTTCGCATCTGAAGCGAACGCGCATCCATTGCGCTATCACGTCTCCAACAGCGAGTCATGGATATTAATAAAACAAACATATTCTTTTCCCAACATGTATCTTACCATGGCCATAGCCCTATCGGTTGCAAAGATACCGGGCCTCATAGACATGCATTATGTCGATTTGCTAAATCAACTTTGTTGTTGTTGTTGTTGTTGTTGTTGTTGGTAACCCCATATACAATGGCAACTATAAGGATGCAGTTTCCGAAGCATCCTGGCTGGCCCAGAGACGATCACAATGGCTCCCTGTGTGTCATAATATCCAAATGTTCGTCATAGTTTTATTAAATGTCACCTCTTAGTTCCCTTGATAACTAAAATTAAAACACTGTCGTGACGTCATACTTTTGTACTTTCAGTCCATTATTGTTAATATTGAACTGGTGTCAAAAGGTCAGAGTATTGAATTAAATACTACGATTACATGTACGAAATTAACAATTTTAATTAGTAGGATCTTGATATATAAGTGTGTGTTTTAAGTAAGATATAAGCCTCAAACGGATCCAATATGTAAAATATTGGTACTGTCTTCGGAGCTACGCGCCTCACACAGTCCAATATTTTACATTTCGGCTTATATCATATACCTACTCCTATAATTATGCTGTCAATTTATCTGTTATGCATCAGTCCCACTGAGGCCGGCGGTACTACGGTTTATCCCGGAGCCTCCCGGGTCATCCCGGGTCATCCCGGTTCATGGACCGGGGTGTACCGGGTGAAAATGACGTTTTTTTGAAAACTCGACGGTCGACCGTCGAGGCCCTCAAGACCCGGGTTCATCCAGGTAGAGCCCCGGCAGGGCCATGGTTCATCCCGGCGCTTACACGGTTCACCCCGGTTCTCGGCCCGGTTCGACCCCTGTTCTCCACGGTTCACCCAGGTCCATGCCGGCAGAACCCCGGTGACGCTACGGTTCTTCCCGGTTCTCCACGGCGGAGCTACGGTCATTCCCGGTTGACCACGGTTCATCCCGGCGAGGTGAAAATGCAGTATAAATAGGACTGACTTGTAGCCTAATTTTATTCCAGCAGACGTTTTTTGAAGGCAGTACATCGCTGAACGCTGATTATTTTTTAAGAAATATTCTATATTATAGACAGGGGCTAACCGTGGGGGACCGGGAGGACCGGGGTGAACCGTTGTCCACCGGGCGTCGATAGTTCGGTTTTTTCCATCCCGGTCCTCCCAGGTCCACGCCGGCAGCGCCACGATCCTTCACGGTCCTTCCCGGTGGACCTATGGTGTCAACACGGTTCAACACGGTTCACCCAGGTCGGGCTCCCCTTCCCGGTCCTCCAAGGTTCACCACGGTGGTTTTTGACATGTCAAAAACCACCGGGAAGACCCCCGGTTCATCCAGGTCCACCAGGCATCATCCCGGTCCATCACGGTGGCACTACGGTTCAACCACCGGTACTCCCGGGTGCACCCCGGTCCATGGAACCCGGGAAGTACCGGGAGCCCAGTGGGACTGATGCATAAACTGTATTTCTCCCGCTTCAATACACAGTGTCTGCTCCAATATTAGCCTGGGTTCCAGTCTGTCGAGTTTTCACCAACTTACTTCTTGCAAAATGACAATCGCTACTGCTAGTAAATTATACGACGAACTTAATAATATTAAATACTTTGTTGATTTAAAATTGCTTTATTCATATTGAATGCATGCTTTAATCAAACACATTAAGTATAAGAGGTATAGTTACAAAGTTGTTACTTTCGTGAAGGTTTTCAAATTACTGCACCTCAATTTGATTTTTACTGTGTTCCATACGCCTTATATAAATGTGTAATATATACGGTTATTAAATGTCCCAAGTCTGATTCATACCAAGCATAGCATTTACAATTCTTATATAATTCGAGTACACTACTAAGCGCATTACTGGTAAACCAACATTGCATAAAATACTCCAATGTAGCGTTGTGTTGTTGAAGGCACGTGTCTGGGCACAGGGATTCGGCACGTTTGGGGGTACTAGTATATATATTTAAGTATAATATATATACTAGTACCCACAAACGTGCCGTATCCCTGTGTGTTTGGGTAGCCTGGATTCCAGCCAGTGGATTTTTCTCCAATTTCTGGCAATATGTGATATTATCAGAAACTCAATACGGCCCAATTAATGATCTCGGTAATAAAATATATGTATACGACTGGCCAGGCATAATATATCAACGCCTGTTCCCAGGCTACTCCAATATGCAAAATCTGATATAACCACTCAACAAAGCTATACAAACACCTGAGGAGTGTACGCGCCGCATTAAAGATTTTAAAATCGTTTATAATCTTAAAAACGATTAGCGCAGTGGTTAGCGCGCTCGCTTCTCACCAATGCAACCCGGGTTGATCCTCGGACCCGGAAGTATGTGAGATGGTACGGTGGGCTCCAGATCGGACAGGTGGGTTTTCCCCGGGAACTCCGGTTTCCTCCCACACGAATGACCACATATACGCTTTCATCCGCGCCAATAACAGTGATTAATATAAGTTGTTAAAACTTGCTTCGCAATCGTTGTAAAATAAATAAAATTAAAAAAAAAATTTAATAGTAAATATAAACATTAGAATAAACCTTAATCAATCCTCACACCTCATTACCAGGTGTGTAACTACTAAACCAGATTCGTTAGAAAGCAAGTCAAACCATAAATATATACTTACTGTCCACCATGTTCACCAAGTATAACAGAATACCTTCAGAAACTATCTGGCGAGTCCACAGCGGCTCACGTGTGGTCAATCTGAAGAATAGTGTTGCTGATTTTAATCAAGAGGACCATGCTGGCCCTGTATCGCTCACCTGAATCCATTTTACCCCGGTGGCACCATGTTAACAACTTTGAAAGAGCATTGTACATCGATCAGTCCTACCAAATGGTGGCAAAATCCGACTCGTGGTTTGTGAGAAGTTGTTTGAAGAAGTTGTGTTATTTTTACCATGATTGGACCATAACTGTGAAATTTTGTTACCATTGGCCAAGCGGCTTGGGTGAAGAACATTTTTTGAAATCTATAATAAAAGAATGATCTGTTCACATTTGTGTGGCCATCTTGGACATGCGGGTGGCCATCTTGGACATGCGGGTGGCCATCTTGGACATGTGGGTGGCCATCTTGGACATGTGGGTGGCCATCTTGGACATGCGGGTGGCCATCTTGGACATGCGGGTGGCCATCTTGGACATGTGGGTGGCCATCTTGGACATGTGGGTGGCCATCTTGGACATGTGGGTGGACATGTGGGTGGCCATCTTGGACATGTGGGTGGCCATCTTGGACATGTGGGTGGCCATCTTGGACACGGAGGGTGGGGGCTTGCGCTGAATGTAAACAGTTGGAAACGCTGGGTGGTGGCTTGCGCTGAATGTAAACATTTGGACACGCTGGGTGGTGGCTTGCGCTGAATGTAAAACATTTGGACACGCTGGCTGGTGGCTTGCGCTGAATGTAAAACATTTGGACACTCTGGGTGGTGGCTTGCGCTGAATGTAAACATTTGAACACGCTGGGTGGTGGCTTGCGCTGAATGTAAAACATTTGGACACGCTGGGTGGTGGCTTGCGCTGAATGTAAACATTTGGACACGCTGGGTGGTGGCTTGCGCTGAATGTAAAACATTTGGACACGCTGGGTGGTGGCTTGCGCTGAATGTAAACATTTGGACACGCTGGGTGGTGGCTTGCGCTGAATGTAAAACATTTGGACACGCTGGGTGGTGGCTTGCGCTGAATGTAAACATTTGGACACGCTGGGTGGTGGCTTGCGCTGAATGTAAAACATTTGGACACGCTGGGTGGTGGCTTGCGCTGAATGTAAAACATTTGAACACGCTGGGTGGGGGCTTGCGCTGAATGTAACATTTGGACACGCTGGGTGGTGGCTTGCGCTGAATGTAAAACATTTGGACTCGCTGGGTGGTGGCTTGCGCTGAATGTAAACATTTGGACAGCTGGGTGGTGGCTTGCGCTGAATGTAAAACATTTGGACTCGCTGGCTGGTGGCTTGCGCTGAATGTAAACATTTGGACACGCTGGGGTTGTGGCTTGCGCTGAATGTAAAACATTTGGACTCGCTGGCTGGTGGCTTGCGCTGAATGTAAAACATTTGGACACGCTGGGTGGTGGCTTGCGCTAAATGTAAAACATTTGAACACGCTGGCTGGTGGATTGCGCTGAATGTAAAACAGTTGGACACGCTGGGTGGTGGCTTGCGCTGAATGTTAAACATTTGGACTCGCTGGGTGCTGGCTTGCGTTGAATGTAAAACATTTGGACACGCTGGGTGGTGGCTTGCGCTGAATGTAAAAACATTTGAACACGCATTGTCATATAGGAAATTATAGTTAACATTTCTTCCTATTAATTCTTTGTCATAAAATACATGCAAGCGTAGGTTTAGTTCAGTAAAAACACTACATTTAGGAATATTATGACAGCAAACCGCCTGCCCATTTGGGCTACTGAGTTTCGTTGCGAATACTGCGTGCTGTGTGTCTATATCCGAATAACCGAACAAACAACGGTATGGTATGGTATGGTATGGTATGGTATTGGTATGGTATGGTATATTATGGTATGGTATGGTATGGTATGGCATGGCATGGCATGGTATGGTGGCATGGTATGTATGTCAAACCCCTTGCGAAGACCTAGCCATGTTTTCCTGGGCATACTTAGTCGACCTATGTTGTTAACAAGTACTGCCTTGCTCAATGACACTGCGTATGTGCCCTGGCCGGGTATCATAACCGGGACACTTCGATTCCATATCCAACGCCCTACCACTGGACCACGTATTATATTACTATAAAATACTGCATTAATAACAATGTATTTCCTGTCACATAACCGCAGTAGAACTAGTAAGAATATACATGTGTGTATACAAATGCAATCTTATGCGTGAGAAGTTAGAGTCACTTGTGAAAATACATCGGGTAACACCCGGTCTACCGCCGACTGTCGCTGGCACAACTTCTTGTGTGATTAACAGTCGGAGATATGATAACCGAACGCACACTGAGATTACAGCATTCCACATAGCCACCTAAGCATATATTTATAATAATTTCGAGATGTCAAAATCATCACTTGTTTAACATCATAGAAAACTTAGTCGCCCGAATGCATTTATGCGGTGGCGGCTTTAAACAAATTGATGTCGTCGCGGAGTGTATGTCTGCATCCACCCCGTTTGACTACTTTAGTTTAAACAATATTTTATTTCAATGAATATACATAATATAATGATCACAATAAGAAAATACAATACCTCTTTCCTATTTCCTTTCCTATCTTTCCGTTTGACTACTTTAAGCTACTCACACAACCCACGCCTCTACCCAAACAACCGGTTTGTCTACTTTAAGCTATTCACACAACCCACGCCTCTACCCGAACAACCGGTTTGACTACTTTAAGTTACTCACCCAACCCACGCCTCTACCCGAACAACCAGTTTGACTACTTTAAGTTACACACCCAACCCACGCCTCTACCCGAACAACCAGTTTGACTACTTTAAGTTACACACCCAACCCGCGCCTGTACCCGAACAACCGGTTTGACTACTTTAAGTTACACACCCAACCCCCGCTACCCGAACAACCGGTTTGACTACTTTAAGCTATCACCCAACCCGCGCCTGTACCGAACAACCGTTTGACTACTTAAGCTACACCCACCCGCACCGTCCGAACAACCGGTTACTACTTTAAGCTATCACCCAACCCGCGCCTGTACCCGAACAACCGGTTTGACTACTTTAAGTTACACACCCAACCCACGCCTGTACCCGAACAACCGGTTTGACTACTTTAAGTTACACACCCAACCCGCGCCTGTACCCGAACAACCGGTTTGACTACTTTAAGCTATTCACCCAACCCGCGCCTGTACCCGAACAACCGGTTTGACTACTTTAAGCTATTCACCCAACCCGCGCCTCTACCCGAACAACCGGTTTGACTACTTTAAGCTATTCACCCAACCCGCGCCTCTACCCGAACAACCGGTTTGACTACTTTAAGCTATTCACCCAACCCGCGCCTCTACCCGAACAACCGGTTTGACTACTTTAAGCTATTCACCCAACCCGCGCCTGTACCCGAACAACCGGTTTGACTACTTTAAGCTATTCACCCAACCCGCGCCTGTACCCGAACAACCGGTTTGACTACTTTAAGCTATTCACCCAACCCGCGCCTCTACCCGAACAACCGGTTTGACTACTTTAAGCTATTCACCCAACCCGCGCCTCTACCCGAACAACCGGTTTGACTACTTTAAGCTATTCACCCAACCCGCGCCTCTACCCGAACAACCGTTTGACTACTTTAAGCTATTCACCCAACCCGCGCCTCTACCCGAACAACCGTTTGACTACTTTAAGCTATTCACCCAACCCCGCCTCTACCCGAACAACCGGTTTGACTACTTTAAGCTATTCACCCAACCCGCGCCTCTACCCGAACAACCGGTTTGACTACTTTAAGCTATTCACCCAACCCGCGCCTCTACCCGAACAACCGGTTTGACTACTTTAAGCTATTCACCCAACCCGCGCCTCTACCCGAACAACCGGTTTGACTACTTTAAGCTATTCACCCAACCCGCGCCTCTACCCGAACAACCGGTTTGACTACTTTAAGCTATTCACCCAACCCGCACCTGTACCCGAACAACCGGTTTGACTACTTTAAGCTATTCACCCAACCCGCGCCTCTACCCGAACAACCGGTTTGACTACTTTAAGCTATTCACCCAACCCGCGCCTGTACCCGAACAACCGGTTTGACTACTTTAAGCTATTCACCCAACCCGCGCCTCTACCCGAACAACCGGTTTGACTACTTTAAGCTATTCACCCAACCCGCGCCTCTACCCGAACAACCGGTTTGACTACTATCTAATGGTTCACCGTTTATTTCTTTACCGTCGTACTTTCAGCTACACTGTCCGTTTTCACTCCAGTTTTCTTGCCCGACAGGTAGAAGTGTTATTCTTACATGATCCACACTGTTTTGTTTTTTTTTAATAACATATATCCATTTTTTAAAAATCCGAAGCATAAAAACTTCATGTATTCATAAATCACATGACATTTTCATAAGTTTCAAAGTTTCAAATTTATTGGCATAATCAGCAACTATATTGCCTTTGGCCATTTACAATGATAGAAATATGGCAAAGACATCACAAAACATGTTACATATATACATATATAAACAAATACAATACATTTAAGAAACAGTAGTAATTAACAGGGTATTACTACGTAATGACATAGCTTCTTTGATGTACTTACAAACATTAATCAAATATTTTTTATTTTTGCATGACATGATAGATATAAATTTATTTATTGATGGCCATGCTATGTAGCCCAAATATTTCAATCTTATATCTCTGTATTTTTCACAACATAATATAAAATGGTATTCTGATTCAATTACATTTTGATTGCATAATTTACATAACCTATTGTTTCTATCAATACCATTAAATCTTCCAAATTCAATTTCTAATTTATGGGATGATAATCTTAAACATGTTAAACATTGACGTAAACTATCACTAGAGATTTGATCAATATAGTCTTCATAACGGAATGTCAGCTTAAATTTACAATAATAATCAAGTTTCGACATTGTGTTTACTGATGTGTTCCAGTCTTGAACGAACTGGTCGCGTAATCTCATTTTAAACATAGGTAAATAGTTAATATTTGCATCAAAATTGAGTCGAACATTTGTAAAACCGAGATGATCAATTAAGGAATTAACTCGGCTAGCCCAACATTTACCGTTAACGTTATTACACAGATCGGCATACATAGTATACATTGGAGAATCAACATTTTTCATTACTTTAAACCAAAATTTAATTACTCTCTCTTTACATATAACAGATAATGGAAATCGTCCTAATTCACCATATATAGCATTGGTAGGTGTTTGCAGCTTAACACCCAAAATATATTTACAAAATCTCAAATGTAATTTATCGACATCCTTTAGGTTGTAGACACCCCAAACCTCAGAACCATATACAATTATAGGTACAATCATTGTATCAAACAGCTTAAGTTTAGTTTTAACATCCATATGTACTCTATCGAATAATGACAATAAATTGTGATAAGCTCTTAATGCTTGATCCTGTAAACATTTTATAGCACCAGTTAAAGTTCCTGTATATGTAAACTTAATACCAAGATATGTAAAGCTATCAACAATATCTATTTGTTTTCCATTGATATAAAAGATAACATTATGATTCTGTTTACGCTTTTCAAATATACAAATTTTTGTTTTATTTACATTTATAGTTAAGCCCCATTTCACAGAATACTGGTAAATACTATTAATTTGAGATTGTAGACTCCTGGCATCTGTCGTGAACAAAACAATATCGTCAGCAAATAATATCAAATACATGGATAATAAATCCAGATCTTTTTCAGTTAACGAGTTAACATCCAAATTTTCAATAATATCATTAATAAATATAATAAATAACAAAGGTGATAAGGGCTCGCCTTGTTTTAACCCAATTGTAACATCAAAGAAATCTGAAAATGTCATATTATTAAGCATTTTCACGCACGATTGAACTCTGTTATAAATACATTTTAGCATGTTAACCATTTTACAGCTTACGCCAGATTTGATTAATTTTTCCCACAAAGCATCCCGATTTACGGTATCAAAAGCACGCTGATAATCTATAAATATGCACCAAAGCTTGGCATTTTTAGATAATACCTTTTGAATTATTGAGTGTAGCAAAAATATAGCATCAGCTGTAGAACGGTTATCTCTAAAACCAAACTGAAAATCATTAAAAACATGCTCAGATTCACACCACTTGTTAATGCGATTCTTTAAAATCAAAGAAAATATCTTACCCATGCTGTTGACTAACGTAATCCCTCTATAATTGGAAGGGTCATTTTTATCTCCCTTTTTGTACAATGGAACAATGACTCCCTTGGTCCATGCCTCGGGATAAGTACATGTATCAAATATATGATTAAAAATCAGACATAAATATGGTGATATAAAATTATTCGAGTCAATAAAGAAATCAGATACATTTTTATCATAATCACAACTTTTATAACGATTTAACATGGAAATAGTTTTTTGTACTTCTTCTACAGTGATTGTTTTGTCTAATTGCTCAACAGTGACCGTATTGCTATGTAAATCATCAGAAAGATATGTGTTAGGTTCTGCATCGCTTGAACTATTAGAAAAATGTTTTACAAAATCGTCTAAGTGAATGTCACTAACATAATTACTAGCTTGTTTATATTTATTTAAATATTTCCAAAATTTACGTGGTGAGTTTTTACTTAAGCTTGACAATTTCTGCTTCTCTTTATACTATAATTTCCATTTAACACGTCGTTTGGTCTTAACAAAGTTTCTTCTGCAAAACAAAAAATTTAGCTTGTTTTCTTCAGATTTATTTGTAAAAAATTTCCTTTCCATATAAAACATATCATTGTATACTGTTGAAACTAATAATATGAGAACATTTTGTGAATTTTTAAAAGAAATAATATGTCTGTTTTAACAATACTGTATTCAGTCTTTTGAAGACTGAGCAATGTGACACAATTTAATCGTTTGATTGAAGCATGAAACAAACTTACCTGCACACATAAAAATAATGATGTAGTTTTAAGCTTGTAATGTACCTGCACACACAATGTTAATCATTGCGCACGCTCGGGAAATGCATTTCAAATAGACATGCTGGATCGCAGGTCCGATCCCCCATCTGACCCAAATAATATTTAACAGTTTACATGGAACTTTAATCCGAGGTCACGAGGTCACGTTTCGCTGCTGTACACCGCGCAATAAATGTGTTTTATTATAGTTTCATAAATGTATATATATTCATCGCCATTTATTTCATTTTGTGTTAGCTGAATATCGATATGAGCATAATTTCTAAAGGCTGTCCGATTAGCGCAGTGGTTAACGCGTTTGCTTCTCACCAATGCAACCCGAGTTCGATCCTAGGAGCGGGAAGTATGTGAGATGGTACGGTGGTCGCCATATCGGATAGGTGGGTTTTCTCGGTACTCCGGTTTCCTCCCACACGGAATGACCACATATACGATTTCATCCCAGCCAACGAGAGTGACTAATAGAAGTTGTTAAAACGTTGTAAAAGAAATGAAGTTTTTATCATCTAAAGAAAAGAGGCAATATTTAAATACAATGCGTTTATCTACAACAATGGATATATTTACGATAATTTACCTATACTAGAACTCCTCGTATCGACGTCAGAGTAAAATCGATATTTATGTCGTATATATAGAGAGCGTTTCCAATCCCTTTCTGTCTATGTTTCTGGTAACAACAATTAAGACCAGGGTATTTATGATATTTTTCTCACACTGTACTCGGCAGACCGTAAGACATTCAATCAATGCTATAAATAAAATACCATATATACAATATACAACATCTAAAATGATTAATCTCTTTAGGACTCAGGAGGCGTCACACATAATTAATTTATGGGCAACCGTAAGCGACGATAAATAAACGTAAAACACACACGCGCACGCACGCCGGCACACACGCACACAAGCACATACACACACGCACGCACGCACGCACGCACACACACGCACGCACGCACACACACACACACAATATGGCATTTGCCTACTTTCACGAAAACGAGACGTCGGGAACGGACGCAAACTGTATAGTAACCTCATACGGGTGACGCTCCAAGTGTCATATAATTCGTTTTTTACGTTTATTTATCGTCGATATCGGTTGCTCATATGAGAAGAGATTAGTCATTTTAAATGTTTGGAGGATAGTGCAATGATATAGACAGAGACCCATTCCAGAGTCACTTCTGGTTATTTTACGTGCACGATGTACATAAAGCACAGGCACGAAACATCGGTTTAAAGTCCCATCTGAAATACTGTCAATTGTATTAAGGTCAGACCTGCAATCCCTGGATTACCAGTCCAACGTGTTAACCACTGGACTACTGATTCGTCTGTGGAGGCACGCTAAGACACGACGCTCCCCGTTATACTGGTTCTGCTGCTGATGCAAGTTTATTTATAGTCGCCACCGCATACATGCATTTGGGCGACTGGTTTCTCTAAGAAGTTTATGTAGATATCTCTAAGTTGTTTATGTAGACAGCTGGGAAGGCAACTTCGTTCTTCGCAGGGTGACACGCCCTGTTTCCTCTTTCGAATGGGTCCCTTGTAGGGCCACCCTCCTCACTGTTGGTCACCCCGCAGCAACATTTATACGGATCTGACAGTTAGACATCTGTTCGTCGATTGTCGCAAACGAATCAATAGTTACTCATGCGAGAGTGGATGCCACGACCGTTGCCGCTCCCTCAGGTCCGCCGGATGAGAAAGATCGAAAACGCCAGCGACGCTAGAAGAGATGGTGGATCTGTCCTGATGTGCCATAGCCGTGGATCGACATGCTGGCGAGTTTCCCTTCGCAAGATCGACGACCAGAAGATCCCAGAATCCTACGCTGCTGCTGCGGAATGTGCCCCGGTCACGACGTCGTGAGGAGATCGACCGAGGTTATACTGGTTGCTCGCGCATTTGTTTGTTTACCCAACATATGAAACTGGGTCAAGATGGCGCCCAATCCTGATTGTGTGTATGGTACCACTCGACCTTGATGACCAAACTAGACGTTGTCAGGCGCTAGGCTAGCGCGTTTACAACTTCAAACTAGTGAGGAGTGTCCTTGTCATCTCTAATATTATGTGACTAACTCAATAATTATAATGTTCACAATAAAATAAATACGTGTGTACGTTTCGAATTTCTGATTTTGATGGAGACTAGTTAAACTTAAGGTCGTTCTTCTTCTTCTTCTATGTATATCCCACCAGTGTAGTTGGTGCACCCGGTTGTATCCGGTAGTTGTTGATTTAGTAGGTTAGGTATAATTTTTGAGCATTAACACTTTACTAATACAGGAATAATTATAGATCAAAATTACCGATTTAGATGGCAACAAGTATTTAATTGTATTGTTTAATTGTTAGCATAGGGGTTGCTTTTGCCTGCTGCGGACGACTGACGTGCAGTTGCTGACAGAGAGGCTTCTTGAGAGGACCTCGATTCTCGTAAGGATGTGTCCGTTGCTTGACAAGATTGTCAATTTCAACAGGATAGTGCAGTCTATGACGAGGGACGTCAACATGGACCTCGAAGACACCCATTTGGTCAATATTTATGTCACGAACGCGTTTGATGGGTCTCGTTCTTGAGATACTAAGAGCCGGATATATTGTGACCTGGCCTGGAGGTTATAAAACTTTGCTCCAATCTCTACATCCGTCCCGAGCTTCTGATTGGTTCAGCTAAGTGTAAATATCAAAGTCAACCAATCAAACCACTTGAGCTTGAGATCTGAGAACAGTTTTATAACCTCGGGCACATGTGTTCCAGGCTCTCTTGTTCTAGTCTGAAGAGTGGACATATAGCATATAATTTACTGTCGTTAAATTTTTCTTTATTTGATTGAGGAAAATAGGTCCCAGTGAGAAGGCGGGCCATTGTAATGCCATTTTGGAACGTCGGTTGCATTAGATTCTACGGTATTCCACACTGGGTGAGTTTTGCCTATTTATAGATATGGTACCTTACACTAATTAAGTTAGTTTTGAGAGATGTTCTGGACCAATATGTTACAGTTTAGCTTTCCAATATGTTTCTGTATAGGTGTGCTTGATGGTAATTGATACTGGCGTGTAGTGGCGAAGAAGTGGCGTGTAGTGGCGAAGAAGTGGCGTGTAGTGGCGAAGAAGTGGCGTGTAGTGGCGAAGAAGTGGCGTGTAGTGGCGACTACGACTATCTGGCGCTACGCTTGGAGTTCTTTGCTTGTGCAATTGCATGTAGGAGACTTAGCAGTCGAATCTCGGCTTCTATGGGAAGAGCTCCAACCAGAAGTATAACCGTTGTGGTTGCTGTTCTCATAGGAAGAGACTATGTATTATCAACCGTTTGGCTGTCCGATTAGCGCAGTTGTTAGCGCGCTCGCTTCTCACCAATGCAACCCGGGTTCGATCCTCGGACCGGAAAGTATGTGAGATGGTACGTGGTCGCCAGATCGGACAGGTGGGATTTCTCCGGGTACTCCCGTTTCCTCTCACACAAATGACCACATATACGCTTTCATCCGCGCCAACGAGAGTGATTAATATAAGTTCTTTGAACTTGCTTGGCAATCGTTGTAAAATAAATAAAGTTTAAAAAAACAACCTTTTTTATATGGACTCTTCCTAGCTGGTTTACCTGCGAGGTTGATACATTGTAATACTAGAGGTTCTGTGCTGTATAGGAGTCTATGGACTACGCAGATTCTGTATATTTTATACGAAACGTTGGGGCTTAACCCACTATAGTAGTACCATGAACGCCCCTTCTCATCAGGGCATAGAGGATCTTATATATGTATTGGATATGTTATACTGGTTTACAGAGAGTTGCTAAATCCTGTAGTTTTGTAACTTATCCATGTATGACTTCATTGAGGGCAGCAGTCAGAAAGAGGTATACTGCATGGTGACTGCATCACTATAAGCACACGACGAACCCGCATCACTATAGCAGAGTTATTGCCCTTGGCCATAGCGAGCAAGTTGTGTCTACTAGATCAACCCAATAACTTCACAGTTATTATTTATTACCATTGAGTTGATGCACTTGTCCGTGTGGGGCCATATCTAAGTACTGCATACATACAGATAGACCCAGTAATGCCAGATAGATCAAGTAATGCCAGATAGACACAGTAATGCCAGATATATCCAGTAATGCCAGATATACACAGTAATGCCAGATAGGCACAGTAATGCCAGATATACACAGTAATGCCAGATAGATCAAGTAATGCCAGATAGACACAGTAATGCCAGATATATCCAGTAATGCCAGATATACACAGTAATGCCAGATATACACAGTAATGCCAGATATACACAGTAATGCCAGATATACACAGTAATGCCAGATATACACAGTCATGCCAGATAGATCCAGTAATGCCAGATATACACAGTAATGCCAGATATACACAGTAATGCCAGATATACACAGTAATGCCAGATAGATCCAGTAATGCCAGATATACACAGTAATGCCAGATAGATCCAGTAATGCCAGATATACACAGTACTGCCAGATATACACAGTAATGCCAGATATACACAGTAATGCCAGATATACACAGTAATGCCAGATATACACAGTAATACCAGATATACACAGTAATGCCAGATAGACACAGTAATGCCAGATATACACAGTGATGCCAGATCTACACAGTAATGCCAGATATACACAGTAATGCCAGATATGCACAGTAATGTCAGATAGGCACAGTAATGCCAGATATACACAGTAATGCCAGATATATCCAGTAATGCCAGATATACACAGTAATGCCAGATATACACAGTAATGCCAGATATACACAGTAATGCCAGATATGCACAGTAATGCCAGATATACACAGTAATGCCAGATATACACAGTAATGCCAGATATACACAGTAATGCCAGATAGGCACGGTAATGCCAGATAGGCACAGTAATGTCAGATAGGCACAGTAATGCCAGCTAGATCCAGTAATGCCAGATATACACAGTAATGCCAGATAGATCCAGTAATGCCAGATATGCACAGTAATGCCAGATATACACAGTAATGCCAGATATACACAGTAATGCCAGATATACACAGTAATGCCAGATATACATAGTAATGCCAGATATACACAGTAATGCCAGATATATCCAGTAATGCCAGATATACACAGTAATGCCAGATATACACAGTAATGCCAGATATACACAGTAATGCCAGATATACACAGTAATGCCAGATATACACAGTAATGCCAGATAGATCCAGTAATGCCAGATATACATAGTAATGCCAGATATACACAGTAATGCCAGATAGGCACAGTAATGCGATATATATACAGTAATGCCAGATATACACAGTAATGCCAGATATACACAGTAATGCGAGATATACACAGTAATGCCAGAAATACACAGTAATGCCAGATAGTCACAGTAATGCGAGATATATACAGTAATGCCAGATATACACAGTAATGCCAGATATACACAGTAATGCCAGATATACACAGTAATGCGAGATATACACAGTAATGCCAGATATACACAGTAATGCCAGATATACACAGTAATGCCAGATATACACAGTAATGCCAGATATACACAGTAATGCCAGATATACACAGTAATGCCAGATATACACAGTAATGCCAGATAGGCACAGTAATGCCAGATAGATCCATTAATTCCAGATATACACAATCAGTGATGCCAGATAGGCACAGTAATGTCAGATTGGCACAGTAATGCCAGATATACACAGTAATGCCAGATATACACAGTAATGCCAGATAGGCACAGTACTGCCAGATATACACAGTAATGCCAGATATACACAGTAATGCCAGATATACACAGTAATGCCAGATATACACAGTAATGCCAGATATACACAGTAATGCCAGATATACACCGTAATGCCAGATATGCACAGTAATGCCAGATATGCACCGTAATGCCAGATATACACAGTAATGCCAGATATACACAGTAATGCCAGATATACACAGTACTGCCAGATATACACAGTAATGTCAGATATGCACAGTAATGCCAGATATGCACAGTAATGCCAGATATGCACAGTAATGCCAGATATGCACAGTAATGACAGATAGATCCATTATTTCCAGATATACACAATCAGTGATGCCAGATATGCACAGTAATGTCAGATTGGCACAGTAATGCCAGATAGGCACAGTAATGTCAGATAGGCAGAGTAATGCCAGATATACACAGTAATGCCAGATATGCCAGATATACACAGTAATGCCAGATAGATCCAGTAATGCCAGATATACACAGTAATGCCAGATATACACAGTAATGCCAGATATACACAGTAATGCCAGATATACACAGTAATGCGAGATATACACAGTAATGCCAGATATACACAGTACTGCCAGATATACACAGTAATGCCAGATAGGCACAGTAATGCCAGATAGGCACAGTAATGTCAGATAGGCAAAGTAATGTCAGATAGGCAAAGTAATGCCAGATAGGCAAAGTAATGCCAGATAGGCACAGTAATTTCAGATAGACACATTAATGCCAGATTGGCACAATAATGCCAGATAGGCACAGTAATGCCAGATACACAGTACTGCCAGATATACACAGTAATGCCAGATATACACAGTAATGTCAGATAGGCACAGTAATGTCAGATAGGCACAGTAATGCCAGATAGATCCAGTAATGCCAGATAGGCAAAGTAATGTCAGATAGGCAAAGTAATGCCAGATAGGCAAAGTAATGCCAGATAGGCACAGTAATGTCAGATAGACACATTAATGCCAGATTGGCACAGTAATGCCAGATATGCACAGTAATGCCAGATAGACACAGTAATGCCAGATAGGCACAGTAATGCCATATAGGCACAGTAATGCTACATAGGCACAGTAATGCCAGATAGGCACAGTAATGCCAGATAGGCACATTAATGCCAGATAGGCAAGTAATGCCAGATAGGCACAGTAATGCCAGATAGGCACAGTAATGCCAGATATGCACAGTAATGCCATATAGGCACAGTAATGCTAGATAGGCACAGTAATGCCAGATAGGCATAGTAATGCCAGATAGGCACAGTAATGCCAGGTAGGCACAGTAATGCCAGATAGGCAACGTAATGCCAGATAGGCAAAGTAATGCCAGATAGGCACAGTAATGTCAGATAGACACATTAATGTCATATTGGCACAGTAATGCCATATATGCCCAGTGATGCCAGATAGGCAAAGTAATGCCAGATAGACACAGTAATGCCAGATAGGCACAGTAATGCCATATAGGCACCGTAATGCTAGATAGGCACAGTAATGCCAGATAGACACAGTAATGCCAGATAGGCACAGTAATGCCAAATAGGCACAGAAATTCCAGATAGGCAACGTAATGCCAGATAGGCACAGTAATGCCAGATAGGCACAGTAATGCCAGATATACACAGTAATGCCAGATAGGCAAAGTAATGCCAGATAGGCACAGTAATGCCAGATAGGCACAGTAATGACAGATATACACAGTAATGCCAGATAGGCAAAGTAATGCCAGATAGGCCCTGTAATACCAGATAGGCACAGTAATGCCAGATAGACACAGTAATGCCAGATAGACACAGTAATGCCAGATAGACACAGTAATGCCAGATATACACAGTAATGCCAGATAGACACAGTAATGCCAGATAGACACAGTAATGCCAGATATACCCTGTAATGCCAGATAGACCCTGTAATACCAGATATACCCTGTAATGCCAGATATGCACAGTAATGCCAGATAGGCAAAGTAATGCCAGATAGGCACAGTAATGCCAGACAGGCACAGTAATGCCAGATAGGCACAGTAATGCCAGATAGGCAAAGTAATGCCAGATAGGCACAGTAATGCCCGATAGGCACAGTAATGCCAGATAGGCACAGTAATGCCAGATAGGCACAGTAATGCCAGATAGGCAAAGTAATGCCAGATAGGCACAGTAATGCCAGATAGGCACAGTAATGCCAGATATACACAGTAATGCCAGATAGGCAAAGTAATGCCAGATAGGCACAGTAATGCCAGATAGGCACAGTAATGACAGATATACACAGTAATGCCAGATAGGCAAAGTAATGCCAGATAGGCCCTGTAATACCAGATAGGCACAGTAATGCCAGATAGACACAGTAATGCCAGATAGACACAGTAATGCCAGATAGACACAGTAATGCCAGATATACACAGTAATGCCAGATAGACACAGTAATGCCAGATAGACACAGTAATGCCAGATATACCCTGTAATGCCAGATAGACCCTGTAATACCAGATATACCCTGTAATGCCAGATATGCACAGTAATGCCAGATAGGCAAAGTAATGCCAGATAGGCACAGTAATGCCAGACAGGCACAGTAATGCCAGATAGGCACAGTACTGCCAGATAGGCAAAGTAATGCCAGATAGGCACAGTAATGCCCGATAGGCACAGTAATGCCAGATAGGCACAGTAATGCCAGATAGGCACAGTAATGCCAGATAGGCAAAGTAATGCCAGATAGATCCAGTACTGCCAGATAGGCACAGTAATGTCAGATAGATCAAGTAATGCCAGATAGGCACAATAATGCCAGATATACACAGTAATGCCAGATATACACAGTAATGCCAGATATACACAGTAATGTCAGATAGGCACAGTAATGCCAGATAGGCACAGTAATGCCAGATAGACACAGTAATGCCAGATAGACCCAGTAATGCCAGATATGCACAGTAATTTCAGATAGGCACAGTAATGCCAGATAGACCCAGTAATGCCAGATAGGCCCTGTAATACCAGATAGGTAATGTCAGTCATTTTTGATATAGACATATTAATAATATTGATAATGTTGAAAATGATAAGTGTGTGATTGGTGTTGGAAAACAATTTCCCTCTGGTCCAGCCTCAGATTTAGACTGCCAAAGTACCGAGATTACAGAGTGTTGCCAATGTAGAGCGCCGGGTTGTTACTTCGTAGCAAAACATACACCAGGAAAATCGAATTAAATAACCCCAGTGTATATGTGAGGCTCTTTCCTAATCCGGACTATTGCCAACAAACTGTCCCACTTAGACAGGTTTCTCCCAGTGTATATGTGAGGCTCTTTCCTAATCCGGGCTATTGCCAACAAACTGTCCCACTTAGACAGGTTTCTCCCAGTGTATATGTGAGGCTCTTTCCTAATCCGGGCTATTGCCAACAAACTGTCCCACTTAGACAGGTTTCTCCCAGTGTATATGTGAGGCTCTTTCCTAATCCGGGCTATTGCCAACAAACTGTCCCACTTAGACAGGTTTCTCCCAGTGTATATGTGAGGCTCTTTCCTAATCCGGGCTATTGCCAACAAACTGTCCCACTTAGACAGGTTTCTCCCAGTGTATATGTGAGGCTCTTTCCTAATCCGGGCTATTGCCAACAAACTGTCCCACTTAGACAGGTTTCTCCCAGTGTATATGTGAGGCCCTTTCCTAATCCGGGCTATTGCCAACAAACTGTCCCACTTAGACAGATTTCTCCCAGGGTATATGTGAGGCCCTTTCCTAATCCGGGCTATTGCCAACAAACTGTCCCACTTAGACAGATTTCTCCCAGGGTATATGTGAGGCCCTTTCCTAATCCGGGCTATTGCCAACAAACTGTCCCACTTAGACAGATTTCTCCCAGGGTATATGTGAGGCCCTTTCCTAATTCGGGCGTACAATGTTAGATACATTATGTATTGAATAAAACTACACATTTTATAAACATTGTTTTAAATAACGTACATGTACTCAAGAATTTTAAATATTTATTTTGATTCATTTGTCCCTGTTCACAAAGATGGATTGGTACCCATTAATCAGGGGACATTGGCTGGTTCCTACTACTGCTGTACACTGGTTGGAGGGAAGTGCTTCCTGTCTTCAAGGTTTATAATCGGATTAGTAAACTCCTTCCCTCGGAAGTCGGTGTAGTTCTTGCATTCCTTGATTGCAGAGTTGGGTACCTGCAAGTTTAATAGCATGTATATATTTAGACTAATTCTTAAATTCATTGATTGGAGCGTTGGTTACCTGCAGTTAAAGCATGTAATATTTAGACTAATTCTTAAATTCATTGATTGGAGCGTTGGTTACCTGCACGATTAAAAGCATGTAGATATTTAGACTAATTCTTAAATTCATTGATTGGAGCGTTGGTTACCTGCACGATTAAAAGCATGTAGATATTTAGACTAATTCTTAAATTCATTGATTGGAGCGTTGGTTACCTGCACGATTAAAAGCATGTATATATTTAGACTAATTCTTAAATTCATTGATTGGAGCGTTGGTTACCTGCACGATTAAAAGCATGTATATATTTAGACTAATTCTTAAATTCATTGATTGGAGCGTTGGTTACCTGCACGATTAAAAGCATGTAGATATTTAGACTAATTCTTAAATTCATTGATTGGAGAGTTGGTTACCTGCACGATTAAAAGCATGTATATATTTAGACTTACTATCAGTTCTGTAAAATGTTAAAACTAACAAAAATGGTATCAGTATACAGGGGGCACCTTATTATTCTCTATGTAATTAGTAAAAAATAGAGTAATGGTTTGCATGTGTGGGTTAATCTGTAGTCTTGGTGGGGGGGGGATGAAATCTGCAGTCTGGAATGGGGTTGTGGGATTCTGCAGTCAGTGTGTGGAGGTTGAGCGATTCTGTGGTTTGGGTTGGGTGATTCTGCAGTCGGGGTGGGGTTGGATGGTTCTGCAGTCGGGTGGGGGTTGGATGGTTCTGCAGTCGGGGTGGGGGTTGGATGGTTCTGCAGTCGGGGTGGGGGTTGGATGATACTGCAGTCAGGGTGGGGGTTGGATGATACTGCAGTCGGGGTGGGGGTTGTTGGTGATACTGCAGTCAGGGTGGGGGTTGGATGGTTCTGCAGTCGGGTGGGGGTTGGATGATACTGCAGTCGGGGTGGGGGTTGGATGGTTCTGCAGTCGGGTGGGGGTTGGATGATACTGCAGTCAGGGTGGGGGTTGGATGGTTCTGCAGTCGGGGTGGGGGTTGGATGATACTGCAGTCAGGGTGGGGGTTGGATGGTTCTGCAGTCGGGGTGGGGATTGGATGATACTGCAGTCAGGGTGGGGGTTGGATAATACTGCAGTCAGGGTGGGGATTGGATGATACTGCAGTCAGGGTGGGGGTTGGATGGTTCTGCAGTCGGGGTGGGGGTTGGATGGTTCTGCAGTCGGGGTGGGGGTTGGATGGTTCTGCAGTCGGGGTGGGGGTTGGATGGTTCTGCAGTCGGGTGGGGGTTGGATGATACTGCAGTCAGGGTGGGGGTTGGATGATACTGCAGTCAGGGTGGGGGTTGGATGATACTGCAGTCAGGGTGGGGGTTGGATGGTTCTGCAGTCAGGGTGGGGGTTGGATGATACTGCAGTCACGGTGGGGGTTGAATGATACTGCAGTCAGGGTGAGGGTTGGATGATACTGCGGCCAGGGGGGGTTGGATGATACTGCAGTCAGGGTGGGGGTTGGATGATACTGCGGTGGGGGGGATGATACTGCAGTCAATGATACTGCAGTCAGGGTGGGGGTTGGATGATACTGCAGTCGGGTGGGGGTGGATGATACTGCAGTCACGGTGGGGGTTGAATGATACTGCAGGATGATACTGTGGGGTTGGATGATACTGCAGTCAGGGTGGGGGTTGGATGATACTGCAGTCAGGGTGGGGGTTGGATGATACTGCAGTCAGGGGGGGTTGGATGATACTGCAGTCAGGGTGGGGGTTGGATGATACTGCAGTCAGGGTTGGATGGTTCTGCAGTCAGGGGGGGTTGGATGATACTGCAGTCAGGGTGGGGGTTGGATGATACTGCAGTCAGGGTGGGGGTTGGATGATACTACTGCGTCAGGGTGGGGGTTGGATGATACTGCAGTCATGGACTGGTCGATGCTGCAGTCATGTTGCAGGGTGGGGGTTGGATGATACTGCAGTCAGGGTGGATGAAGGTTGGATGATACTGCGTGCAGTCAGGGTGGGGGTTGGATGATACTGCAGTCAGGGTGGGGGTTGGATGATACTGCAGTCAGGATGGGGGTTGGATGATACTGCAGTCAGGGTGGGGGTTGGATGATACTGCAGTCAGGGTGGGGGTTGGATGATACTGCAGTCAGGGTGGTTGGATGATACTGCAGTCATGGTGTGCAGTCAGGGTGGGGGTTGGATGATACTGCAGTCTGGGGTCAGGGTGGGGGTTGGATGATACTGCAGTCAGGGTGGGGGTTGGATGATACTGCAGTCTGGATGATTGCAGTCAGGGTTGGATGGATGCTGCAGTCAGGCAGTGGTGGGGTTGGATGATACTGCAGTCAGGGTGGGGGTTGGACTGATGACACTGCAGTCAGGGTGGGGGTTGGATGATACTGCAGTCAGTCAGGGTGGGGTTGGATGATACTGCAGTCACGGTGGGGGTGGATGATACTGCAGTCAGGGTGGGGGTTGGATGATACTGCAGTCAGGGTGGGGGTTGGATGATACTGCAGTCGGGGTGGGGGTTGGATGATACTGCAGTCAGGGTGGGGATTGGATGATACTGCAGTCAGGGTGGGGATTGGATGATACTGCAGTCGGGGTGGGGATTGGATGATACTGCAGTCAGGGTGGGGGTTGGATGATACTGCAGTCAGGGTGGGGGTTGGATGATACTGCAGTCGGGGTGGGGGTTGGATGATACTGCAGTCAGGGTGGGGGTTGGATGATACTGCAGTCAGGGTGGGGGTTGGATGATATTGCAGTCAGGGTGGGGGTTGGATGATACTGCAGTCAGGGTGGGGGTTGGATGATATTGCAGTCAGGGTGGGGGTTGGATGATACTGCAGTCAGGGTGGGGGTTGGATGATTCTGCAGTCAGGGTGGGGTTGGATGATACTGCAGTCAGGGTGGGGGTTGGATGATACTGTAGTCACGGTGGGGGTTGGATGATACTGTAGTCGGGGTGGGGGTTGGATGATACTGCAGTCACGGTGGGGGTTGGATGATACTGTAGTCGGGGTGGGGGTGGATGATACTGCAGTCGGAGTGGGGGTTGGATGGTTCTGCAGTCGGGGTGGGGGTTGGATGATACTGCAGTCGGAGTGGGGGTTGGATGGATGATACTGCAGTCGGGGTGGGGGTTGGATGATACTGCAGTCGGAGTCAGGGTGGGGGATGTGGATGATACTGCAGTCAGGTGGGGGTTGGATGATACTGTAGTCGGGGTGGGGGTTGGATGATACTGCAGTCGGGGTGGGGGTTGGATGGTTCTGCAGTCGGGGTGGGGGTTGGATGGTTCTGCAGTCGGGGTGGGGTTTGGATGATACTGCAGTCGGGGTGGGGGTTGGATGATACTACAGTCAGGGTGGGGTTGGATGATACTGCAGTCACGGTGGGGGTTGGATGATACTGCAGTCGGGGTGGGGGTTGGATGATACTGCAGTCAGGGTGGGGTTGGATGGTTCTGCAGTCAGGTGGGGGTTGGATGATTCTGCAGTCAGGGTGGGGGATGAATCTGCAGTCGGGGTGGGGTTGGATGGTTCTGCAGTCGGGGTGGGGTTGGATGATACTGCAGTCGGGGTGGGGGTTGGATGATACTGCAGTCGGGGTGGGGGTTGGATGGTTCTGCAGTCGGGGTGGGGTTGGATGATACTGCAGTCGGGGTGGGGGTTGGATGATACTGCAGTCATGATACTGCAGTCAGGGTGGGGGTTGGATGATACTGCAGTCAGGTGGGGGTTATAGATTTGTATTTATATATGGTACCTTTTCAAGCTTCCTGTAATTAGCATGGTGATGTTTGATGAAGGAATCGTTGCTAGCTCTGTTGTAGGTAGCCACAAACGCCCACCTTCTCATATCACTGTCATTGGGACTACTCTTGTGAACCGTGTTACAATGCAGGAATAACACATCTCCTATACAGGACAAAACTATATGTTAATTAACACCCTGTTCAACCCGGTACACAAGTATCGTCACCGGTACAACATCTCATATACATGTACAGTTGTTTTGGTACAATTGTCGTCACCGGTACAACATCTCATATACACGTACAGCACAAAACTACATGTTACATAGCACCCTAAACAACCCGGTACAACAATTGTCTTCACCGGTACAACATCTCATATACATGTACAGCACAAAACTACATGTTGCATAGCACCCTAAACAACCCGGTACACAAGTATCGTCACCGGTACAACATCTCTATACATGTACAGCACAAACTACATGTTACTTAGCACCCTAAGGTTTTATATACATGTACAGCACAAAACTACATGTTACTTAGCACCCTAAACAACCCGGTACACAAGTTCGACATAGCACCCTAAACAACCCGGTACAACAAGTATCGTCACCGGTACAACATCTCCTATACATGTACAGCACAAAACTACATGTTACTTAGCACCCTAAACAACCCGGTACAACAATTATCTTCACCGGTACAACATCTCATATACACGTACAGCACAAAACTACATGTTACTTAGCACCCTAAACAACCCGGTACAACAATTCGTGTGTTACTTAGCACCCTAAACAACCCGGTACAACAATTGTCTTCACCGGTACAACATCTCATATACATGTACAGCACAAAACTACATGTTACTTAGCACCCTAAACAACCCGGTACAACAATTATCTTCACCGGTACAACATCTCATATACACGTACAGCACAAAACTACATGTTACTTAGCACCCTAAACAACCCGGTACAACATTTCATATACATGTACAGCACAAAACTACATGTTACTTAGCACCCTAAACAACCCGGTACACAAGTATCGTCACCGGTACAACATCTCATATACATGTACAACACAAAACTACATGTTACTTAGCACCCTAAACAACCCGGTACAACAAGTATCGTCACCAGTACGACATCTCCTATGCATGTACAGCACAAAACTACATGTTACATAGCACCCTAAACAACCCGGTACAACAAGTATCTTCACCGGTACAACATCTCCTATACATGTACAGCACAAAACTACATGTTACTTAGCACCCTAAACAACCCGGTACAACAATTATCTTCACCGGTACAACATCTCATATACATGTACAGCACAAAACTACATGTTACATAACACTATATACAACCCTGTACAACAAATTGTCTTTAACAGTATAGCATCTCCCATACAGCACAAAGCCATACGTTAATTAACACCCTGGACAACCCGGTACAACATCTCCCATACAGCACAAAACCACACGTTAATTAACACCCTGGACAACCTGGCATCCAATTTGCTTTATTTGGATTAATGACGTAAGAAATTTGATGTTGAAGAATTAATGTAAGCCTCAGTAGACAGACGGACGGACGGACGGACGGACGGACAGGCTTCATAAGAATTATATACAAATAATAATAATACTCAAATATATATATTTTTTAGACCATTATAAAGAAATGATTAGATTTCCATTCAATTTTAGTCTGGTTTGGGGGGGGGGTTAAGATATTATTGGTGGAGGAAGACCTTGGGTGTCCATCCAATCAGTATTGCATGCATGGGCATCACGGAACCATCGACCTACAAACCAGATGGATAGCTTCCTCACATGAATATACGTGACACCCCCCAGCGTTATTCGAACCTACAGCAGTGAGGGGCAAGTGTAACAACCGTAACTACTACGTTGTCTAAATTGCGGGTGTGTTTTACATTTATTTATCGTCGCTACCGGTTGCCCATATGAGCGACGCCTCCTGAAGAGATTAGTCATTTTAGATTTTGGAAGATAGTGCAATGATACAGACAGAGACCCATTCCATAGTCTACTCTGGGGTTTTTACGTGCACGGTGTACAGCAACGACACGAGACCTCGGTTTAACGTCCCATCTGAAAGACTGTTAATTTTATTAGGGTCAGACGGGGGATCGAACCTGCGATCCCTGGATTACCAGTCCAGCGTGTAACCACTGGACTACAGATCCGTCTGTGCGGGTCGGTGATATTTTTGTTTTATCCTTATTTTTTGAGAATATGCTTACTCAATAAAATTGGGTGGCCAAAAATAAATAGGGGCCGGTGCTTATAAATAGGAGACAGGCGTGAATGAGAATGCAGCCATGAATTGCTAATGATCTTACTTACCTGGTTCCACCTCACAATACAGGTGTGGACACTCTTTCTTCAAGGCCTCTAGACGTTCAAGATCACATTCCGTCTGCATGGTACCCTTCCCTGCGGCATGCTCTATTCTACCACACTTATGTGAACCTTTCAGCAACTGCAAGATTTTATTCAACACTAATACGATACATTGTATGCAAATGATCTGTTACTGAAGTATGCACAACCTGAACATAGATACAGCTGTTGTATTGGTTACATGTATACAGCTGTTGTATTGGTTACATGGATACAGCTGTTGTATTGGTTACATGGATACAGCTGTTGTATTGTTTACATGGATACAGCTGTTGTATTGGTTACATGGATACAGCTGTTGTATTGGTTACATGGATACAGCTGTTGTATTGGTTACGTGGAGCTGTTATATTGGTTACATGGATACAGTTGTTGTATTGGTTACATGGATACAGCTGTTGTTTTGGTTACGTGGATACAGCTGTTGTATTGGTTACGTGGATACAGCTGTTATATTGGTTACGTGGATACAGCTGTTGTATTGGTTACGTAGATACAGCTGTTGTATTGGTTACATGGATACAGATGTTGTATTGGTTACATGGATACAGCTGTTGTATTGGTTACTGGAGCTGTTTATTGGTTACATGGATACAGTGTTGTATTGGTTACATGGATACAGCTGTTGTATTGGTTACGTGGATACAGCTGTTGTATTGGTTACGTGGATACAGCTGTTGTATTGGTTACGTGGATACAGCTGTTGTATTGGTTACGTGGATACAGCTGTTGTATTGGTTACATGGATACAGCTGTTGTATTGGTTACATGGATACAGCTGTTGTATTGGTTACATGGATACAGCTGTTGTATTGGTTACATGGATACAGCTGTTGTATTGGTTACATGGATACAGCTGTTGTATTGGTTACGTGTATACAGCTGTTGTATTGGTTGCTTGGATACAGCTGTTGTATTGGTTACATGTATACAGCTGTTGTATTGGTTGCATGGATACAGCTGTTGTATTGGTTACATGGATACAGCTGTTGTATTGGTTACATGGATACAGCTGTTGTATTGGTTACATGGATACAGCAGTTGTATTGGTTACATGGATACAGCTGTTGTATTGGTTACATGGATACAGCTGTTGTATTGGTTACGTGGATACAACTGTTGTATTGGTTACGTGGATACAGCTGTTGTATTGGCTACATGGATACAGCTGTTGTATTGGTTACATGGATACAGCTGTTGTACTGGTTACATGGATACAGCTGTTGTACTGGTTACATATATACAGCGGTTGTATTGGTCACATGGATACAGCTGTTGTACTGGTTACATGGATACAGCTGTTGTATTGGTTACATGGTGGATACAGCTGTTGTATTGGCTACATGGATACAGCTGTTGTATTGGTTACATGGATACAGCTGTTGTACTGGTTACATGGATACATCTGTTGTACTGGTTACATATATACAGCGGTTGTATTGGTTCAGTCATGGATACAGCTGTTGTATTGGTTACATGGATACAGCTGTTGTACTGGTTACATGGATACATGTTGTTGGTTTGATACAGCTGTTGTATTTGTTACGTGGATACAGCTGTTGTATTTGTTACGTGGATACAGCTGTTGTATTGGTTGCGTGGATACAGCTGTTGTATTGGTTACATGGATACAGCTGTTGTACTGGTTACATGGATACAGCTGTTGTATTGGTTACATGGATACAGATGTTGTATTGGTTACATGGATACAGCTGTTGTATTTGTTACATGGATACAACTGTTGTATTGGTTACGTGGATACAGCTGTTGTATTAGTTACATGGATACAGATGTTGTACTGGTTACATGGACACAGCTGTTGTATTAGTTACATGGACACAGCTGTTGTATTGGTTACATGGACACAGCTGTTGTATTAGATACATGGATACAGCTGTTGTATTGGTTACATGGATACAGATGTTGTATTGGTTACATGGATACAGCTGTTGTATTGGCTATATGGATACAGCTGTTCTATTGGTTACATGGATACAGATGTTGTATTGGTTACATGGATACAGCTGTTGTATTGGTTACGTGGATACAACTGTTGTATTGGTTACATGGATACAGCTGTTGTATTGGTTACATGGATACAGCTGTTGTATTGGTTACGTGGATACAGCTGTTGTATTGGTTACGTGGATACAGCTGTTGTATGTATTGGTTACGTGGATACAACTGTTGTATTGGTTACATGGATACAGCTGTTGTATTGGTTGCATGGATACAGCTGTTGTATTGGTTGCGTGGATACAGCTGTTGAATTGGTTACGTGGATATAACTGTTGTATTGGTTAGGTGGATACAGCTGTTGTATTGGCTACGTGGATACAGCTGTTGTATTGGTTACATGGATACATCTGTTGTATTGGTTACGTGGATACAGCTGTTGTACTCGTTGCATGGATACAGCTGTTGTATTGGTTGCATGGATACAGCTGTTGTATTGGTTACATGGATACAGCTGTTGTATTGGTTGCGTGGATACAGCTGTTGTGTTGGTTGCGTGTATACAGCTGTTGTACTCGTTGCATGGATACAGCTGTTGTATTGGTTACATGGATACAGCTGTTGTATTGGATACGTGGATACAGCTGTTGTATTGGTTACGTGGATACAGCTGTTGTATTGGTTACGTGGATACAGCTGTTGTATTGGTTGCATGGATACAGCTGTTGTATTGGTTGCGTGGATACAGCTGTTGTATTGGCTACGTGGATACAGCTGTTGTATTGGTTACGTGGATACAGCTGTTGTATTGGCTGCGTGGATACAGCTGTTGTATTGGTTACGTGGATACAGATGTTGTATTGGTTACATGGATACAGATGTTGTATTGCTTACATGGATACAGCTGTTGTATTGGTTACATGGATACAGCTGTTGTATTGGTTACGTGGATACAGCTGTTGTATTGGTTACATGGATACAGCTGTTGTATTGGTTACGTGAATACAGCTGTTGTATTGGTTACGTGGATACAGCTGTTGTATTGGTTACGCTGATACAGCTGTTGTATTGGTTACGTGGATACAGCTGTTGTATTGTTTACATGGATACAGCTGTTGTATTGGTTACATGGATACAGCTGTTGTATTTGCTACCTGGATACAGCTGTTGTATTGGTTACGTGAATACAGCTGTTGTATTGGTTACGTGGATACAGCTGTTGTATTGGTTACGTGGATACAGCTGTTGTATTGGTTACGTGGATACAGCTGTTGTATTGGTTACATGGATACAGCTGTTGTATTGGTTACATGGATACAGCTGTTGTATTGGCTATATGGATACAGCTGTTCTATTGGTTACATGGATACAGATGTTGTATTGGTTACATGGATACAGCTTTTGTATTGGTTACGTGGATACAACTGTTGTATTGGTTACGTGGATACAGCTGTTGTATTGGTTACGTGGATACAGCTGTTGTATTGGTTACATGGATACAGCTGTTCTATTGGATGCATGGATACAGCTGTTGTATTGGTTAAATGGATACAGCTGTTGTATTGGTTACATGGATACAGCTGTTGTATTGGTTACGTGGATACAACTGTTGTACTCGTTGCATGGATACAGCTGTTGTATTGGTTGCATGGATACAGCTATTGTATTGGTTGCGTGGATACAGCTGTTGAATTGGTTACGTGGATATAACTGTTGTATTGGTTACGTGGATACAGCTGTTGTATTGGTTACGTGGATACAGCTGTTGTATTGGTTACATGGATACATCTGTTGTATTGGTTACGTGGATACAGCTGTTGTACTCGTTGCATGGATACAGCTGTTGTATTGGTTGCATGGATACAGCTGTTGTATTGGTTACATGGATACAGCTGTTGTATTGGTTGCGTGGATACAGCTGTTGTGTTGGTTGCGTGGATACAGCTGTTGTACTCGTTGCATGGATACAGCTGTTGTATTGGTTACATGGATACAGCTGTTGTATTGGATACGTGGATACAGCTGTTGTATTGGTTACGTGGATACAGCTGTTGTATTGGTTACGTGGATACAGCTGTTGTATTGGTTGCGTGGATACAGCTGTTGTATTGGTTACGTGGATACAGATGTTGTATTGCTTACATGGATACAGCTGTTGTATTGGTTACATGGATACAGCTGTTGTATTGGTTACATGGATACAGCTGTTGTATTGGTTACATGGATACAGCTGTTGTATTGGTTACATGGAAACAGCTGTTGTATTGGTTACATGGATACAGCTGTTGTATTGGTTACGTGAATACAGCTGTTGTATTGGTTACGTGGATACAGCTGTTGTATTGGTTACGTGGATACAGCTGTTGTATTGGTTACGTGGATACAGCTGTTGTATTGGTTACATGGATACAGCTGTTGTATTGGTTACATGGATACAGCTGTTGTATTTGCTACCTGGATACAGCTGTTGTATTTGCTACCTGGATACAGCTGTTTTGTCTTGTAGCCTTGTCCAGTGGTATCCACACGGTGATCATATCAGGAAACAAGTTGTGCTTGTACCAGTAGCTGAAACACACATGTGAATTGTCAGGAATCAGAACATAGCAATTAATATCACGGCCTTAACCTTTACTCTGCTACAAACAAGTATATTCATTTAAGCCTTACTGTGCTGCAAACAAGTATATTCGTATAAACATAGAATTGAGCGTGTACCCTTATCCAATCAAGGTGTCTCTACGCTTAGCATTACTGTCTAGAGTATACACTAACAATTGTGTGAATTGGAATCCTGGCAGTCTAGTCTATACAATAAGTCTTAATGTGCAATTAAAAATTGTCATCTGACCTTCACCTTTGACCCCAACATCAATGGGGCCAAAATATAACTTATTTAGTTATCGAGTGAAAACAGCCAATGACTTTGAGACCCATGGGCCTTGACAGCAGACCTACTGATTCCAACATTAATAACAGAATCAATATACCTACATAGTTTAAGTGATGTAAGCCAATTGTTTCACAGAAAACCTTCGCGACCTTGACATTTGACCATCCGACCCCAAAATGAAAAGCAGATGTTTCCCCAGCTATTATTGTGCCATGGTCAATATCACTATAAAGTTTGAAGACTGCAACCAAGATCTGTAGAAAGGGAGCAAAGCATTGACATTAACTGACCCCAAACTCAATGCTAACATAGACAGTGTGTGGGCGGGGACTTCATTAACTCATCTTACCCATAATCCTGATGCCACACATGACTTCCTCCTTCCTTTGCGTTCTTTAAGATAAACTTTCCATGATAGTGGTACACCTCCCCACCCAGTAACTGTGAAATTTAATTAAAACAACAATACATATATAAATTCAATAAAACATAGAATATTCTAAACTGAATAACTTTTTATGATGAAAACGAAGTAAGAGAATAGATTTTTATCATTTAATTATTGACCACATATTTGAAAAGTACAATCATTATGGTTTTATTGTTAAAGGTTAAAGTTCACAAATAGGTCATGAGCTGATATAGGAATTATGATGCGAATATCTTTAACGTTTAGCTTTAGTAGTTACCCAGACGACCATTGAAATGGTTCACAATCCTTCATATGATATTCAATGAAGCTGACAATATATAAACTGTTTGATATCCAGACGGATGACCCTAGTTATACCAATGTTGTAGAACACTGGATGACCTAGTTATAACAATACTGTAGAACACTGGATGACCTAGTTGTCCCAATGCTGTAGAACACCGGATGACATAGTTATACCAATGCTGTAGAACACCGGATGACCTAGTTATACCAATGCTGTAGAACACCGGATGACCTAGTTATACCAATGCTGTAGAACACCGGATGACCTAGTTATACCAATGCTGTAGAACACCGGATGACCTAGTTATACCAATGCTGTAGAACACCGGATGACCTAGTTATACCAATGCTGTAGAACACCGGATGACCTTGTTATACCAATGCTGTAGAACACCGGATGACATAGTTATACCAATGCTGTAGAACACCGGATGACATTGTTATACCAATGCTGTAGAACACCGGATGACCTAGTTATACCAATGCTGTAGAACACTGGATGACCTAGTTATACCAATACTGTAGAACACCGGATGACCTAGTTATACCAATGCTGTAGAACATCGGATGACCTTGTTATACCAATGCTGTAGAACACCGGATGACCTTGTTATACCAATGCTGTAGAACACTGGATGACATAGTTATACCAATGCTGTAGAACACCGGATGACATTGTTATACCAATGCTGTAGAACACCGGATGACCTAGTTATACCAATGCTGTAGAACACTGGATGACATAGTTATACCAATACTGTAGAACACCGGTTGACCTAGTTATACCAATGCTGTAGAACACCGGATGACCTAGTTATACCAATGCTGTAGAACACCGGATGACCTTGTTATACCAATGCTGTAGAACACCGGATGGCCTAGTTATACCAATGCTGTAGAACACCGGATGACCTAGTTATACCAATGCTGTAGAACACTGGATGACATTGTTATACCAATGCTGTAGAACACCGGATGACCTAGTTATACCAATGCTGTAGAACACTGGATGACATAGTTATACCAATGCTGTAGAACACCGGATGACCTAGTTATACCAATGCTGTAGAACACCGGATGACCTTGTTATACCAATGCTGTAGAACACCGGATGACCTAGTTATACCAATGATGTAGAACACCGGATGACCTAGTTATACCAATGCTGTAGAACACTGGATGACATAGTTATACCAATGCTGTAGAACACCGGATGACCTAGTTATACCAATGATGTAGAACACCGGATGATCTAGTTATACCAATGCTGTAGAACACCGGATGACCTTGTTATACCAATGCTGTAGAACACCGGATGACCTTGTTATACCAATGCTGTAGAACACCGGATGACCTAGTTGTCCCAATGCTGTAGAACACCGGATGACCTAGTTATACCAATGCTGTAGAACACCGGATGACCTGGTTGTCCCAATGCTGTAGAACACCGGATGACCTTGTTATACCAATGCTGTAGAACACCGGATGACCTAGTTGTCCCAATGCTGTAGAACACCGGATGACATAGTTATACCAATGCTGTAGAACATCGGATGACCTTGTTATACCAATGCTGTAGAACACTGGGTGACCTAGTTATACCAATGCTGTAGAACACTGGATGATATAGTTATACCAATGCTGTAGAACACCGGATGACCTAGTTATACCAATGCTGTAGAACACTGGGTGACCTAGTTATATCAATGCTGTAGAACACCGGATAACCGTTATACCAATGATGTCATTATAACGCCGACCTTTTCACATGTGTTGACAATCTTCTCCGACCTTGATAGGATTCCGCTTATGTCATCACCAGGATGTTGATACATCACACGCAGAATCTTCTTACCATCCGGCTCAGTCGTCTGTAACAACACAGACCCATACCAAACACCGGTGATAAAGCCCATCGAGTACATACATGTATAACTAATTATATATATTCAATATGCAAATTAAAGAATCTGAAATTGTTGATATAGGTTTTTTTTAAACTTTAGTTATTTTACAACGATTGGCGTGGATGAAAGCGTAAATGTGGTCATTCGTGTGGGAGGAAACCGGAGTACCCGGAGAATACACACCTGTCCGATCTGGCGACCACACGAATGACCACATTTACGCTTTCATCCGCGCCAACGAAAGTGATTAATATAAGTAGTTAAAACTTGCTTCGCAATCGTTAATAAATAAAGTTTAAAAAATGATGTGAGATGGTCTGGAAATATGTGAGAAGGCCGGAAAGTATGTGAGATGGTCGGGAAATATGTGAGATGGTCGGGAAGTATGTGAGATGGCCGGGAAGTATGTGAGATGGCCGGGAAGTATGTGAGATGACCGGGAAGTATGTGAGATGGTCGGGAAGTATGTGAGATGACCGGGAAGTATGTGAGATGGTCGGGAAGTATGTGAGATGACCGGGAAGTATGTGAATGGTCGGGAAGTATGTGAGATGGCCGGGAAGTATGTGAGATGGCCCGGGAAGTATGCGAGATGGTCGGGAAGAATGTGAGATGGTCGGGAAGTATGAGAGATGACCGGGAAGTTTGTGAGATGGCCGGGAAGTATGTGAGATGGCCGGGAAGGTGAGATGGCCGGGAAGTATGTGAGATGGCCGGGACCGGGAAGTATGCGAGAAGACCGGGAAGTATGTGAGATGGCCGGGAAGTATGTGAGATGACCGGGAAGTATGTGAGATGGCCGGGAAGTATGTGAGATGGCCGGGAAGTATGTGAGATGACCGGAATGAATGTGAGATGGTACAGTCGTAGCTAGCCCCACTATGCGACTCTAGTTACCTCCCCTGGCATTTCGTTCACAGATATACGGAATGTTTATGACTTGATAATAACGTTCAGGTGTTGGACTAAGTGGTACAAATAGCTAAGTTTTTTAGTTGATGACTAATGGCTAACTAGGTGATTCACATAACTATTACATAGGACGTTGCAAATTTATCCCAATGGGATAGTATGTATTGGAGCGGTACCTCGTAGGAATGTTTCAGTATCCCATCAGGCCCTCCAAACAGTTTCCACATCTGTGCTATCTCCTCTTTATCCAACAAGTCTCTGAAATAATACACTGTCACGTGTGTATGTCAACACGTCTCTGAAATAATACAATGTCACGTGTGTATGTCAACAGGTCTCTGAAATAATACACTGTCACGTGTGTAGGCCAACAAGTCTCTGAAATAATACACTGTCACGTGTGTAGGCCAACAAGTCTCTGAAATAATACACTGTCACGTGTGTAGGCCAACATGTCTCTAAAATAATACACTGTCACGTGTGTAGGCCAACAAGTCTCTCTGAAATAATACACTGTCACGTGTGTAAGCCAACAAGTCTCTGAAATAATACACTGTCACGTGTGTAGGCCAACAAGTCTCTGAAATAATACACTGTCACGTTTGTAGGCCAACAAGTCTCTCTGAAATAATACACTGTCACGTGTGTATGCCAACAAGTCTCTGAAATAATACACTGTCACGTGTGTAGGCCAACAAGTCTCTGAAATAATACACTGTCACGTGTGTAGGCCAACAAGTCTCTGAAATAATATACTGTCACGTGTGTAGGCCAACAAGTCTCTGAAATAATACACTGTCACGTGTGTAGGCCAACAAGTCTCTGAAATAATACACTGTCACGTGTGTTTGCCAACAAGTCTCTGAAATAATACACTGTCACGTGTGTAGGCCAACAAGTCTCTGAAATAATATACTGTCATGTGCGTAGGAATGAGTCGTTCATTTTATAAAATTTCATCAAAGTCAACAAAGTTATAATCAATCCAGGTTTGATCCTCAGTCCGAGATGTATACGAGATGGTACAGTGGTCGCTGTTTTGTGATTCGTGGTCATATAAATAAACAGTTAAACTACCATAGAAGCTACACAACTTAATTTATAACTTACTTGACAACAAGAAAGCCATCCTCGTTGTATTGTTTCTTAAGCTCCTCCGTTAGATCAAACTCCCCTTTAAACTGTATCACTGAAATACGTACGTACATGTACACGTGTAAACTAGCTCGAAAGACCACGTCTATTATGAGACCACTTGGATTAAGAGACCATTTTTTCAGTTCCCATCTGTAATTTTAAGGAACACATCTGTCTTTATTAGGAGATCATTCCTACTTAGATACTTGTTTCCATCCTCCCCCTTCCCTTTGGGCGTCTCTTAATAGTATAAGTTTAACTGTATCTTGTTTCAGTCATATCCCATTTAAACTTTCGTTTGGTGCGTTTTCCTGAAACTAATGTAATGCATATGGAAACTGGAGTGTACTCGGTAGAGAGCTACGCTGTGGTCTAGATCGTCATCAACTGTAAATGTGGAAGTCGTGATAGCGCAGTGGATGCGCGTTCGCTCCAGGCGCGAACGGTCCGGAGTTCGAGCCCCACTGGAGCCGTTACGATTGTGCCCTTAGGCAAGGCATTTAATTTCCACGTTGCCTCGTCTCTCTCTCTCTCTCCCTCGGCGATGGATTCCATCAGGAATGAGGTCTCGAGTGATTAATATAAGTTGTAAGAACTTGTTTCGCAATCGAGCTAAAATAAATGTGTATAAACTAAATGTAAATGGATTGGTCCTCGACCAATAGCGGACCGTCTAAAATAATTCATGAACATCCATCTGCAAATATCTGCATTATTTCCTGCTAACAGACAGATAAACGCACACACTGGGGTGAAAGCTTTCCTAGGCTACAGGCGAATAAAATTAGTCATATAAGTACCACACAAACATGACACTGAGATAAAAGAAAACATATTATCATCATTTACTCGACGAGTATTTAACAAATTAATAGTAAATATAAGCATTAGAATAAACCATCACCCTTCCTCACACCTCATTTACCCGGTGTGTAACTACTAAACCAGGTCAGTTAAACTGTAAATATTTACTTACTGTCCACCATCTTCAAGAATAACGAAGACCTCCAGAAGCTATCAGGCGAGCTACTTGTATGATCAATCTGAAGAATAGTTTTTAAAAACCATAGGACTGAAGTTCACGAATGTAAACATTTAGACAGGAGGCCCCTTGCATTGACGCTAAGGAATGTAAACCATTTTGACAGGAGGCCCCTTGCATTGACGCTAAGGAATGTAAACCATTTGGACAGGAGGCCCCTTGCATTGACGCTAAGGAATGTAAACATTTGGACAGGAGGCCCCTTGCATTGACTTCTAAGGAATGTAAACCATTTAGACAGGAGGCCCCTTGCATTGACGCTAAGGAATGTAAACATTTGGACAGGAGGCCCCTTGCATTGACGCTAAGGAATGTAAACCATTTGGACAGGAGGCCCCTTGCATTGACGCTAAGGAATGTTAACCATTTAGACAGGAGGCCTCTTGCATTGACGCTAAGGAATGTAAACCATTTAGACAGGAGGTCCCTTGCATTGACGCTAAGGAATATAAACCATTTGGACAGGAGGCCCCTTGCATTGACGCTAAGGAATGTAAACCATTTGGACAGGAGGCCCCTTGCATTGACGCTAAGGAATGTAAACCATTTAGACAGGAGGCCCCTTGCATTGACGCTAAGGAATGTAAACCATTTGGACAGGAGGCCCCTTGCATTGACGCTAAGGAATGTAAACCATTTGGACAGGAGGCCCCTTGCATTGACGCTAAGGAATGTAAACCATTTGGACAGGAGGCCCCTTGCATTGACGCTAAGGAATGTAAATCATTTAGACAGGAGGCCCCTTGCATTGACGCTAAGGAATGTAAACCATTTGGACAGGAGGCCCCTTGCATTGACGCTAAGAAATGTAAACATTTGGACAGGAGGCCCCTTGCATTGACGCTAAGGAATGTAAACCATTTGGACAGGAGTCCCCTTGCATTGACGCTAAGGAATGTAAACCATTTGGACAGGAGTCCCCTTGCATTAACGCTAAGGAATGTAAACATTTGGACAGGAGGCCCCTTGCATTGACGCTAAGGAATTTAAACCATTTAGACAGGAGGCCCCTTGCATTGACGCTAAGGAATGTAAACCATTTGGACAGGAGGTCCCTTGCATTGACGCTAAGGAATGTAAACCATTTAGACAGGAGGCCCCTTGCATTGACGCTAAGGAATGTAAACCATTTGGACAGGAGGCCCCTTGCATTGACGCTAAGGAATGTAAACCATTTAGACAGGAGGCCCCTTGCATTGACGCTAAGGAATGTAAACCATTTGGACAGGAGGCCCCTTGCATTGACGCTAAGGAATGTGAACCATTTAGACAGGAGGCCCCTTGCATTGACGCTAAGGAATGTAAACCATTTGGACAGGAGGCCCCTTGCATTGACGCTAAGGAATGTAAACCATTTGGACAGGAGGCCCCTTGCATTGACGCTAAGGAATTAAACCATTTAGACAGGAGGCCCCTTGCATTGACGCTAAGGAATGTAAACCATTTTGACAGGAGGCCCCTTGCATTGACGCTAAGTAATGTAAACCATTTGGACAGGAGGCCCCTTGCATTGACGCTAAGGAATGTAAACCATTTGGACAAGGAGATCCCTTGTACTGCCGATCAGGAATGTAAGCATTCGGATATGGAAGCACCTTGCAATGAAGTTAAGGATTCAATGTAAAATTTGGACATGGCGTGGAAGTCCCTTTGCACAGTGTAAAGTTTTGGACATGGAGGTATTTGCACTGAATGTAAACATATAGACATGGACGTCCTTGTACAGAATGTAAACATTTACACATGGATGTCCTTGTACAGAATGTAAACATTTAAACATGGAGGTCCTTGCACAGAATGTAAACATTTGGACATGGAGGTCCTTGCACTGAATGTAAACATCTGTACATTGAGGTGCTTGCACAGAATGTAAACATTTAGACATGGAGGTGCTTGCACTGAATGTAAACATCGGGACATGGAGTTGTTTGCACTGACTGTAAACATTTGGACATGGAGGTCCTTGTACATAATGTAAACATTTGGACATGGAGGTCCTTGCACAGAATGTAAACATTTGGACATGGATGTCTTTGCACTGAATGTAAAGGTTTGGTCATGGAGGTCCTTGTACTGAATGTAAACGTTTGGACATGGAGGTCCTTGCACTGAATGTAAACATGTGGATACGGAGGTTCTTGCACGGAATGTAAACATTTGGATACGGAGGTTCTTGCACTGAATGTAAACATTTGGATACGAAGGTTCTTGCACTGAATGTAAACATTTGGACATGGATGTCCTTGCACTGAATGTAAACATTTGGACATGGAGGTCCTTGTACATAATGTAAACATTTGGACATGGAGGTCCTTGCACAGAATGTAAACATTTGGACATGGATGTCTTTGCACTGAATGTAAAGGTTTGGTCATGGAGGTCCTTGTACTGAATGTAAACGTTTGGACATGGAGGTCCTTGCACTGAATGTAAACATGTGGATACGGAGGTTCTTGCACTGAATGTAAACATTTGGATACGGAGGTTCTTGCACTGAATGTAAATATTTGGACATGGAGGTTCTTGCACTGAATGTAAACATTTGGACATGGAGGTCCTTGCACAAAATGTATACATTTGGACATGGGTGTCTTTGCACTGAATGTAAACATCTGGACATGGGGGGTCCTTGCACTGAATGTAAACATTTGGACATGGGGGTCCTTGCATTGCACGTAAACATTTGGACATGGACGTCCTTGCACTGAATGTAAACCTTTGGATATGGGGGTTCTTGCACTGAATGTAAACATTTGGCCATGGAGTTCCTTGCACTGAATGTAAACATTTGGACATGGAGGTCCTTGCACTGATTGTAAACATTTGGACATGGAGGTCCTTGCACTGAATGTAAACATTTGGATATGGAGGTCCTTGCATTTATTGTAAACATTAGGACATGAAGGTCGTTGCACTGAATGTAAACATTTGGACATGGAGGTTCTTGTACTGAATATAAACATTTTGACATGGAGGTCCTTGCACTGAATGTAAACATTTGGACATGGAGGTCCTTGTACTGAATGTAAACATTTGGACATGGAGGTTTTTGCACTGAATGTAAACATGTGGACATGGAGGTCCTTGCACTGAATGTAAACATTTGGACATGGAGGTCCTTGTACTGAATGTAAACATTTGGACATGTAGGTCCTTGTACTGAATGTAAACATTTGGACATGGAAACCCTTGCTCTGACGGTAAACATTTGGACATGTATGTTCTTGTACCAAATGTAAACATTTGGAAATGGAGGTTCTTGCACTGAATGTAAACATTTGGACATGGAGGTCCTTACACTGAATGTAAACATTTGGACATGGAGGTCCTTACACTGAATGTAAACCTTTGTACATGGAGGTTCTTGCACTGAATATAAACATTTGGACATGGAGGATCTTGCACTGAATGTAAACATTTGGACATGGATGTTCTTGCACTGAATGTAAACATTTGAACATGGAGGTTCTTGCACTGAATGTAAACATTTGGATATGGAGGTCCTTGCACTGAATGTAAACCTTTGTACATGGAGGTTCTTGCACTGAATGTAAACATTTGGACATGGAAGTCCCGTGCGGCGATGTTCAAAAGGATTTGAATATGGAGGCACCAGGGATGTAAAACATGAACAAAAATATATGTTTCTGATATTCGATATATAATTTGCATGCATGCATTGTAGATATAATAATGAAGATAGATAAAGTAACTTTACAATCCATTGTAAAATATTAGTACTTACATCTTGCAATAATATATTGTGTCCAAGTCTTCTTTGTAAACGTTAACTAGTGCACTTTATAATGGTACAAATGTCAATGTCAATATAATATTGTGTTAGATAAGAAATGATAATGTTAACAATGTGAGTAAATGAATGCAAGGTCGGTTATCTTCTTGTCTTTGTACATCTGTAATCCAGGTTAATTTATAGGATGCAATATTAAAACATGCAGATTTGCATGTCCAACACACAAAACGCATCATACTCTAAACTCATCACTCTGCATATGTGATGAACCATTAAGTGTATAGGTTCGAGCATATACATGTGATGAACCATTGAGTGTATAGGTTCGAGTATATACATGTGATGAACCATTAAGTGTAACGGTTCGAGCATATACATGTGATGAACCATTGAGTGTAAAGGTTCGAGCATATACATGTGATGAACCATTTAGTGTAAAAGTTCGAGCATATACATGTGATGAACCATTGAGTGTAGAGTGTAAAAGTTCGAGCATATACATGTGATGAACCATTGAGTGTAGAGTATATAGGTTCGAGCATATACATGTGATGAACCATTTAGTGTAAAAGTTCGAGCATATACATGTGATGAACCATTGAGTGTAGAGTATATAGGTTCGAGCATATACATGTGATGAACCATTAGTGTAAGTGTAAAGGTTCGAGCATATACATGTGATGAACCATTGAGTGTAAAGTGTATAGGTTCGAGCATATACATGTGATGAACCATTGAGTGTAGAGTGTAAAGGTTCGAGCATATACATGTGATGAACCATTGAGTGTAGAGTGTATAGGTTCGAGCATATACATGTGATGAACCATTGAGTGTAGAGTGTATAGTTCGAGCATATACATGTGATGAACCATTGAGTGTAGAGTGTATAGGTTCGAGCATATACATGTGATGAACCATTGAGTGTAGAGTGTATAGGTTCGAGCATATACATGTGATGAACCATTGAGTGTAGAGTGTATAGGTTCGAGCATATACATGTGATGAACCATTGAGTGTAGAGTGTATAGGTTCGAGCATATACATGTGATGAACCATCGAGTGTAGAGTGTATAGGTTCGAGCATATACATGTGATGAACCATTGAGTGTAGAGTGTATAGGTTCGAGCATATGCATGTGATGAACCATTGAGTGTAGAGTGCAACGGTTCGAGCATATACATGTGATGAACCATTGAGTGTAAAGTGCATAGGTTCGAGCATATACATGTGATGAACCATTAAGTGAATAGGTTCGAGCATATAAATGTGATGAACCATTGAGTGTAAAGGTTCGAGCATATGCATGTGATGAACCATTGAGTGTAGAGTGTAACGGTTCGAGCATATACATGTGATGAACCATTGAGTGTAAAGTGCATAGGTTCGAGCATATACATGTGATGAACCATTGAGTGTAGAGTGTATAGGTTCGAGCATATGCATGTGATGAACCATTGAGTGTAGAGTGTAACGGTTCGAGCATATACATGTGATGAACCATTGAGTGTAAAGTGTATAGGTTCGAGCATATACATGTGATGAACCATTAAGTGAATAGGTTCGAGCATATAAATGTGATGAACCATTGAGTGTAAAGGTTCGAGCATATACATGTGATGAACCATTGAGTGTAAAGGTTCGAGTATATACATGTGATGAACCATTAAGTGTAGAGTATATAGGTTCGAGCATATACATGTGATGAACCATTGAGTGTAGAGAGGTTCGAGCATATACATGTGATGAACCATTGAGTGTAGAGTGTATAGGTTCGAGCATATACATGTGATGAACCATTGAGTGTAAAGGTTCGAGCATATACATGTGATGAACCATTTAGTGTAGGTATAAGGTTCGAGCATATACATGTGATGAACCATTTAGTGTAAAGGTTCGAGCATATACATGTGATGAACCATTTAGTGTATAGGTTCGAGCATATACATGTGATGAACCATTTAGTGTATAGGTTCGAGCATATACATGTGATGAACCATTGAGTGTAAAGGTTCGAGCATATGCATGTGATGAACCATTAAGTGTATAGGTTCGAGCATATACATGTGATGAACCATTGAGTGTAAAGGTTCGAGCATATACATGTGATGAACCATTGAGTGTAAAGGTTCGAGCATATACATGTGATGAACCATTTAGTGTAGAGGTTCGAGCATATACATGTGATGAACCATTTAGTGTAGAGGTTCGAGCATATACATGTGATGAACCATTTAGTGTAGAGGTTCGAGCATATACATGTGATGAACCATTGAGTGTGAGGTTCGATTATGTTGATTAAGTTGTAAGTTAGATATACATGTGATGAACCATTGAGTGTAGTGTAAGTTCGAGCATATACATGTGATGAACCATTGAGTGTAGAGTGTATAGGTTCGAGCATATACATGTGATGAACCATTTAGTGTAGAGGTTCGAGCATATACATGTGATGAACCATAGAGGTTCGAGCATATACATGTGATGAACCATTTAGTGTAGAGGTTCGAGCATATACATGTGATGAACCATTGAGTGTAGGGGTTCGAGCATATACATGTGATGAACCATTTAGTGTAGAGGTTCGAGCATATACATGTGATGAACCATTTAGTGTAGAGGTTCGAGCATATACATGTGATGAACCATTTAGTGTAGAGGTTCGAGCATATACATGTGATGAACCATTAAGTGTAGAGGTTCGAGCTGGGTGTTATGATACTGTATTGAGAAATAACCTTGATATGGAAGATGCTTGACAACGTGCATGGAACTTGATATGGAAGATGCTTGACAACGTGTACAGAACTTGATATGGAAGATGCTTGACAACGTGCAAGGAACTTGATATGGAAGATGCTTGACAACGTGCACATAACTTGATATGGAAGATAACGTGCACATAACTTAATATCGAAGATGCTTGACAACGTGCTCAGAACTTGATATGGAAGATGCTTGACAACGTGCACGGAACTTGATATGGAAGATGCTTGACAACGTGCACGGAACTTGATATGGAAGATGCTTGACAATCTGCACATTACTTGATATGGAAGATGCTTGACAACGTGCACATAACTTGATATGGAAGATGCTTGACAACGTACAAGGAACTTGATATGGAAGATGCTTGACAACGTGCAAGGAACTTGATATGGAAGATGCTTGACAACGTGCACGGATCTTGATATGGAAGATGCTTGACAACGTGCAAGGAACTTGATATGGAAGATGCTTGACAACGTGCACGGAACTTGATATGGAAGATGCTTGACAACGTACAAGGAACTTGATATGGAAGATGCTTGACAACGTGCACGGAACTTGATATGGAAGATGCTTGACAACGTGCACATAACTTGATATGGAAGATGCTTGACAACGTGCAAGGAACTTGATATGGAAGATGCTTGACAACGTGCAAGGAACTTGATATGGAAGATGCTTGACAACGTGCACGGAACTTGATATGGAAGATGCTTGACAATGCACATAACTTGATATGGAAGATGCTTGACAACGTGAACAAACTTGATATGGAAGATGCTTGACAACGTACAAGGAACTTGATATGGAAGATGCTTGACAACGTGCAAGGAACTTGATATGGAAGATGCTTGACAACGTGCACGGAACTTGATATGGAAGATGCTTGACAACGTGCAAGGAACTTGATATGGAAGATGCTTGACAACGTGCACGGAACTTGATATGGAAGATGCTTGACAACGTGCACAGAACTTGATATGGAAGATGCTTGACAACGTGCAAGGAACTTGATATGGAAGATGCTTGACAACGTGCACGGAACTTGATATGGAAGATGCTTGACAACGTGCTCAGAACTTGATATGGAAGATGCTTGACAACGTGCATGGAACTTGATATGGAAGATGCTTGACAACGTGCATGGAACTTGATATGGAAGATGCTTGACAACGTGCACATAACTTGATATGGAAGATGCTTGACAACGTGCAAGGAACTTGATATGGAAGATAACGTGCACATAACTTGATATCGAAGATGCTTGACAACGTGCTCAGAACTTGATATGGAAGATGCTTGACAACGTGCTCAGAACTTGATATGGAAGATGCTTGACAACGTGCACGGAACTTGATATGGAAGATGCTTGACAACGTGCACGGAACTTGATATGGAAGATGCTTGACAACGTGCACGGAACTTGATATGGAAGATGCTTGACAACGTGCAAGGAACTTGATATGGAAGATGCTTGACAACGTGCACGGAACTTGATATGGAAGATGCTTGACAACGTGCACAGAACTTGATATGGAAGATGCTTGACAACGTGCACATAACTTGATATGGAAGATGCTTGACAACGTGCAAGGAACTTGATATGGAAGATGCTTGACAACGTGCACGGAACTTGATATGGAAGATGCTTGACAACGTGTACAGAACTTGATATGGAAGATGCTTGGCAACGTGCTCAGAACTTGATATGGAAGATGCTTGACAACGTGCATGGAACTTGATATGGAAGATGCTTGACAACGTGCTCATAACTTGATATGGAAGATGCTTGACAACGTGCAAGGAACTTGATATGGAAGATGCTTGACAACGTGCAAGGAACTTGATATGGAAGATGCTTGACAACGTGCAAGGAACTTGATATGGAAGATGCTTGACAACGTGCACGGATCTTGATATGGAAGATGCTTGACAACGTGCAAGGAACTTGATATGGAAGATGCTTGACAACGTGCACGGAACTTGATATGGAAGATGCTTGACAACGTGCACATAACTTGATATGGAAGATGCTTGACAACGTACAAGGAACTTGATATGGAAGATGCTTGACAACGTGCAAGGAACTTGATATGGAAGATGCTTGACAACGTGCACGGATCTTGATATGGAAGATGCTTGACAACGTGCAAGGAACTTGATATGGAAGATGCTTGACAACGTGCACGGAACTTGATATGGAAGATGCTTGACAACGTGCACATAACTTGATATGGAAGATGCTTGACAACGTGCAAGGAACTTGATATGGAAGATGCTTGACAATGTGCACGGAACTTGATATGGAAGATGCTTGACAACGTGTACAGAACTTGATATGGAAGATGCTTGATAACGTGCAAGGAACTTGATATGGAAGATGCTTGACAACGTGCACGGAACTTGATATGGAAGATGCTTGACAACGTGCACATAACTTGATATGGAAGATGCTTGACAACGTGCAAGGAACTTGATATGGAAGATTCTTGACAACGTGCACGGAACTTGATATGGAAGATGCTTGACAACGTGTACAGACCTTGATATGGAAGATGATTGACAACGTGCAAGGAAATTGATATGTAAGATGCTTGACAACGTGCACGGAACTTGATATGGAAGATGCTTGACAATGTGCACGGAACTTGATATGGAAGATGCTTGACAACGTGCACATCACTTGATATGGAAGATGCTTGACAACGTGCTCAGAACTTGATATTGAAGATGCCTGACAACGTACAAGGAACTTGATATGGAAGATGCTTGACAACGTGCACGGAACTTGATATGGAAGATGCTTGACAACGTGCACATAACTTGATATGGAAGATGCTTGACAACGTGCAAGGAACTTGATATGGAAGATGCTTGACAACGTGCACGGAACTTGATATGGAAGATGCTTGACAACGTGTACAGAACTTGATATGGAAGATGCTTGACAACGTGCAAGGAACTTGATATGGAAGATGCTTGACAACGTGCACGGAACTTGATATGGAAGATGCTTGACAACGTGCACGGAACTTGATCTGGAAGATGCTTGACAACGTGCACATAACTTGATATGGAAGATGCTTGACAACGTGCTCAGAACTTGATATGGAAGATGCTTGACAACGTGCAAGGAACTTGATATGGAAGATGCTTGACAACGTGCAAGGAACTTGATATGGAAGATGTTTGACAACGTGCACGGATCTTGATATGGAAGATGCTTGACAACGTGCACGGAACTTGATATGGAAGATGCTTGACAACGTGCAAGGAACTTGATATGGAATATGCTTGACAACGTGCTCAGAACTTGATATGGAAGATGCTTGACAACGTGCATGGAACTTGATATGGAAGATGCTTGACAACGTGCATGGAACTTGATATAGAAGATGCTTGACAACGTGCTCAGAACTTGATATGGAAGATGCTTGACAACGTGCACAGAACTTGATATGGAAGATGCTTGACAACGTACACGGAACTTAATATGTAAGATGCTTGACAACGTGCACATAACTTGATATGGAAGATGCTTGACAACGTGCAAGGAACTTGATATGGAAGATGCTTGACAACGTGCAAGGAACTTGATATGGAAGATGCTTGACAACGTGCAAGGAACTTGATATGGAAGATGCTTGACAACGTGCAAGGAACTTGATATGGAAGATGCTTGACAACGTGCACGGATCTTGATATGGAAGATGCTTGACAACGTGCAAGGAACTTGATATGGAAGATGCTTGACAACGTGCACGGAACTTGATATGGAAGATGCTTGACAACGTGCAAGGAACTTGATATGAAATATGCTTGACAACGTGCATGGAACTTGATATGGAAGATGCTTGACAACGTGCTCAGAACTTGATATGGAAGATGCTTGACAACGTGAATGGAACTTGATATGGAAGATGCTTGACAACGTGCATGGAACTTGATATGGAAGATGCCTGACAACGTGCATGGAACTTGATATGGAAGATGCTTGACAACGTGCTCAGAATTTGATATGGAAGATGCTTGACAACGTGCATGGAACTTGATATGGAAGATGCTTGACAACGTGCTCAGAACTTGATATGGAAGATGCTTGACAACGTGCATGGAACTTGATATGGAAGATGCTAGACAACGTGCTCAGAACTTGATATGGAAGATGCTTGACAACGTGCATGGAACTTGATATGGAAGATGCTTGACAACGTGCATGGAACTTGATATGGAAGATGCTTGACAACGTGCATGGAACTTGATATGGAAGATGCTTGACAACGTGCTCAGAACTTGATATGGAAGATGCTTGACAACGTGCACAGAACTTGATATGGAAGATGCTTGACAACGTGCTCAGAACTTGATATGGAAGATGCTTGACAACGTGCACGGAACTTAGTATGGAAGATGCTTGACAACGTGCATGGAACTTGATATGGAAGATGCTTGACAACGTGTACAGAACTTGATATGGAAGATGCTTGACAACGTTCACGGATCTTGATATGGAAGATGCTTGACAACGTGCAAGGAACTTGATATGGAAGATGCTTGACAACGTGCACGGAACTTGATATGGAAGATGCTTGACAACGTACAAGGAACTTGATATGGAAGATGCTTGACAACGTGCACGGAACTTGATATGGAAGATGCTTGACAACGTGCACATAACTTGATATGGAAGATGCTTGACAACGTGCAAGGAACTTGATATGGAAGATGCTTGACAACGTGCACGGAACTTGATATGGAAGATGCTTGACAACGTGTACAGAACTTGATATGGAAGATGCTTGACAACGTGCAAGGAACTTGATATGGAAGATGCTTGACAACGTGCATGGAACTTGATATGGAAGATGCTTGACAACGTGCACGGAACTTGATATGGAAGATGCTTGACAACGTGCACATAACTTGATATGGAAGATGCTTGACAACGTGCAAGGAACTTGATATGGAAGATGCTTGACAACGTGCAAGGAACTTGATATGGAAGATGCTTGACAACGTGCAAGGAACTTGATATGGAAGATGCTTGACAACGTGCAAGGAACTTGATATGGAAGATGCTTGACAACGTGCACGGAACTTGATATGGAAGATGCTTGACAACGTGCAAGGAACTTGATATGGAAGATGCTTGACAACGTGCATGGAACTTGATATGGAAGATGCTTGACAACGTGCTCAGAACTTGATATGGAAGATGCTTGACAACGTGCATGGAACTTGATATGGAAGATGCTTGACAACGTGCATGGAACTTGATATGGAAGATGCTTGACAACGTGCATGGAACTTGATATGGAAGATGCTTGACAATGTGCTCAGAACTTGATATGGAAGATGCTTGACAACGTGCACAGAACTTGATATGGAAGATGCTTGACAACGTACACGGAACTTAATATGTAAGATGCTTGACAACGTGCACATAACTTGATATGGAAGATGCTTGACAACGTGCTCAGAACTTGATATGGAAGATGCTTGACAACGTGCAAGGAACTTGATATGGAAGATGCTTGACAACGTGCAAGGAACTTGATATGGAAGATGCTTGACAACGTGCAAGGAACTTGATATGGAAGATGCTTGACAACGTGCACGGAACTTGATATGGAAGATGCTTGACAACGTGCAAGGAACTTGATATGGAAGATGCTTGACAACGTGCACGGAACTTGATATGGAAGATGCTTGACAACGTGCAAGGAACTTGATATGGAAGATGCTTGACAACGTGCATGGAACTTGATATGGAAGATGCTTGACAACGTGCACAGAACTTGATATGGAAGATGCTTGACAACGTGCATGGAACTTGATATGGAAGATGCTTGACAACGTGCATGGAACTTGATATGGAAGATGCTTGACAACGTGCATGGAACTTGATATGGAAGATGCTTGACAACGTGCACAGAACTTGATATGGAAGATGCTTGACAACGTGCACGGAACTTGATATGGAAGATGCTTGACAACGTGCACGGAACTTGATATGGAAGATGCTTGACAACGTGCACAGAACTTGATATGGAAGATGCTTGACAACGTGCACGGAACTTGATATGGAAGATGCTTGACAACGTGCATGGAACTTGATATGGAAGATGCTTGACAACGTGCACGGAACTTGATATGGAAGATGCTTGACAACGTGCACGGAACTTGATATGGAAGATGCTTGACAACGTGCACGGAACTTGATATGGAAGATGCTTGACAACGTGCACGGAACTTGATATGGAAGATGCTTGACAACGTGCACGGAACTTGATATGGAAGATGCTTGACAACGTGCACAGAACTTGATATGGAAGATGCTTGACAACGTGCTCAGAACTTGATATGGAAGATGCTTGACAACGTGCACGGAACTTGATATGGAAGATGCTTGACAACGTGCACAAACTTGATATGGAAGATGCTTGACAACGTGCAGGAACTTGATATGGAAGATGCTTGACAACGTGCAAGGAACTTGATATGGAAGATGCTTGACAACGTGCACGGAACTTGATATGGAAGATGCTTGACAACGTGCACGGAACTTGATATGGAAGATGCTTGACAACGTGCACGGAACTTGATATGGAAGATGCTTGACAACGTGCACGGAACTTGATATGGAAGATGCTTGACAACGTGCACATAACTTGATATGGAAGATGCTTGACAACGTGCAAGGAACTTGATATGGAAGATGCTTGACAACGTGCAAGGAACTTGATATGGAAGATGCTTGACAACGTGCACGGAACTTGATATGGAAGATGCTTGACAACGTGCAAGGAACTTGATATGGAAGATGCTTGACAACGTGCACGGAACTTGATATGGAAGATGCTTGACAACGTGCACATAACTTGATATGGAAGATGCTTGACAACGTGCAAGGAACTTGATATGGAAGATGCTTGACAACGTGCACGGAACTTGATATGGAAGATGCTTGACAACGTGTACAGAACTTGATATGGAAGATGCTTGACAACGTGCAAGGAACTTGATATGGAAGATGCTTGACAACGTGCACGGAACTTGATATGGAAGATGCTTGACAACGTGCACATAACTTGATATGGAAGATGCTTGACAACGTGCAAGGAACTTGATATGGAAGATGCTTGACAACGTGCACGGAACTTGATATGGAAGATGCTTGACAACGTGTACAGAACTTGATATGGAAGATGATTGACAACGTGCAAGGAACTTGATATGGAAGATGCTTGACAACGTGCACGGAACTTGATATGGAAGATGCTTGACAACGTGCACGGAACTTGATATGGAAGATGCTTGACAACGTGCACATCACTTGATATGGAAGATGCTTGACAACGTGCTCAGAACTTGATATTGAAGATGCCTGACAACGTACAAGGAACTTGATATGGAAGATGCTTGACAACGTGCACGGAACTTGATATGGAAGATGCTTGACAACGTGCAAGGAACTTGATATGGAAGATGCTTGACAACGTGCAAGGAACTTGATATGGAAGATGCTTGACAACGTGCACGGAACTTGATATGGAAGATGCTTGACAACGTGTACAGAACTTGATATGGAAGATGCTTGACAACGTGCAAGGAACTTGATATGGAAGATGCTTGACAACGTGCACGGAACTTGATATGGAAGATGCTTGACAACGTGCACGGAACTTGATATGGAAGATGCTTGACAACGTGCACATAACTTGATATGGAAGATGCTTGACAACGTGCTCAGAACTTGATATGGAAGATGCTTGACAACGTGCAAGGAACTTGATATGGAAGATGCTTGACAACGTGCAAGGAACTTGATATGGAAGATGTTTGACAACGTGCACGGAACTTGATATGGAAGATGCTTGACAACGTGCACGGAACTTGATATGGAAGATGCTTGACAACGTGCAAGGAACTTGATATGGAATATGCTTGACAACGTGCTCAGAACTTGATATGGAAGATGCTTGACAACGTGCATGGAACTTGATATGGAAGATGCTTGACAACGTGCATGGAACTTGATATGGAAGATGCTTGACAACGTGCTCAGAACTTGATATGGAAGATGCTTGACAACGTGCACAGAACTTGATATGGAAGATGCTTGACAACGTACACGGAACTTAATATGTAAGATGCTTGACAACGTGCACATAACTTGATATGGAAGATGCTTGACAACGTGCAAGGAACTTGATATGGAAGATGCTTGACAACGTGCAAGGAACTTGATATGGAAGATGCTTGACAACGTGCAAGGAACTTGATATGGAAGATGCTTGACAACGTGCAAGGAACTTGATATGGAAGATGCTTGACAACGTGCACGGATCTTGATATGGAAGATGCTTGACAACGTGCAAGGAACTTGATATGGAAGATGCTTGACAACGTGCACGGAACTTGATATGGAAGATGCTTGACAACGTGCAAGGAACTTGATATGGAAGATGCTTGACAACGTGCATGGAACTTGATATGGAAGATGCTTGACAACGTGCTCAGAACTTGATATGGAAGATGCTTGACAACGTGCATGGAACTTGATATGGAAGATGCTTGACAACGTGCATGGAACTTGATATGGAAGATGCTTGACAACGTGCATGGAACTTGATATGGAAGATGCTTGACAACGTGCTCAGAACTTGATATGGAAGATGCTTGACAACGTGCATGGAACTTGATATGGAAGATGCTTGACAACGTGCTCAGAACTTGATATGGAAGATGCTTGACAACGTGCATGGAACTTGATATGGAAGATGCTTGACAACGTGCTCAGAACTTGATATGGAAGATGCTTGACAACGTGCATGGAACTTGATATGGAAGATGCTTGACAACGTGCATGGAACTTGATATGGAAGATGCTTGACAACGTGCATGGAACTTGATATGGAAGATGCTTGACAACGTGCTCAGAACTTGATATGGAAGATGCTTGACAACGTGCACAGAACTTGATATGGAAGATGCTTGACAACGTGCTCAGAACTTGATATGGAAGATGCTTGACAACGTGCACGGAACTTAGTATGGAAGATGCTTGACAACGTGCATGGAACTTGATATGGAAGATGCTTGACAACGTGTACAGAACTTGATATGGAAGATGCTTGACAACGTTCACGGATCTTGATATGGAAGATGCTTGACAACGTGCAAGGAACTTGATATGGAAGATGCTTGACAACGTGCACGGAACTTGATATGGAAGATGCTTGACAACGTGCAAGGAACTTGATATGGAAGATGCTTGACAACGTGCACGGAACTTGATATGGAAGATGCTTGACAACGTGCACAGAACTTGATATGGAAGATGCTTGACAACGTGCAAGGAACTTGATATGGAAGATGCTTGACAACGTGCACGGAACTTGATATGGAAGATGCTTGACAACGTGCACGGAACTTGATATGGAAGATGCTTGACAACGTGCACAGAACTTGATATGGAAGATGCTTGACAACGTGCACGGAACTTGATATGGAAGATGCTTGACAACGTGCACGGAACTTGATATGGAAGATGCTTGACAACGTGCAAGGAACTTGATATGGAAGATGCTTGACAACGTGCACGGAACTTGATATGGAAGATGCTTGACAACGTGCACGGAACTTGATATGGAAGATGCTTGACAACGTGCACGGAACTTGATATGGAAGATGCTTGACAACGTGCACGGAACTTGATATGGAAGATGCTTGACAACGTGCCAGGAACTTGATATGGAAGATGCTTGACAACGTGCAAGGAACTTGATATGGAAGATGCTTGACAACGTGCACGGAACTTGATATGGAAGATGCTTGACAACGTGCACGGAACTTGATATGGAAGATGCTTGACAACGTGCACGGAACTTGATATGGAAGATGCTTGACAACGTGCAAGGAACTTGATATGGAAGATGCTTGACAACGTGCACGGAACTTGATATGGAAGATGCTTGACAACGTGCAAGGAACTTGATATGGTGAACTTGATATGGAAGATGCTTGACAACGTGCACGGAACTTGATATGGAAGATGCTTGACAACGTGCACGGAACTTGATATGGAAGATGCTTGACAACGTGCACGGAACTTGATATGGAAGATGCTTGACAACGTGCACGGAACTTGATATGGAAGATGCTTGACAACGTGCATGGAACTTGATATGGAAGATGCTTGACAACGTGCTCAGAACTTGATATGGAAGATGCTTGACAACGTGCATGGAACTTGATATGGAAGATGCTTGACAACGTGCTCAGAACTTGATATGGAAGATGCTTGACAACGTGCATGGAACTTGATATGGAAGATGCTAGACAACGTGCTCAGAACTTGATATGGAAGATGCTTGACAACGTGCATGGAACTTGATATGGAAGATGCTTGACAACGTGCATGGAACTTGATATGGAAGATGCTTGACAACGTGCATGGAACTTGATATGGAAGATGCTTGACAACGTGCTCAGAACTTGATATGGAAGATGCTTGACAACGTGCACAGAACTTGATATGGAAGATGCTTGACAACGTGCTCAGAACTTGATATGGAAGATGCTTGACAACGTGCACGGAACTTAGTATGGAAGATGCTTGACAACGTGCATGGAACTTGATATGGAAGATGCTTGACAACGTGTACAGAACTTGATATGGAAGATGCTTGACAACGTTCACGGATCTTGATATGGAAGATGCTTGACAACGTGCAAGGAACTTGATATGGAAGATGCTTGACAACGTGCACGGAACTTGATATGGAAGATGCTTGACAACGTACAAGGAACTTGATATGGAAGATGCTTGACAACGTGCACGGAACTTGATATGGAAGATGCTTGACAACGTGCACATAACTTGATATGGAGGATGCTTGACAACATGCAAGGAACTTGATATGGATGATGCTTGACAATGTGCACGGAACTTGATATGGAAGATGCTTGACAACGTGTACAGAACTTGATATGGAAGATGCTTGACAACGTGCTCAGAACTTGATATGGAAGATGCTTGACAACGTGCACGGAACTTGATATGGAAGATGCTTGACAACGTGCACATAACTTGATATGGAAGATGCTTGACAACGTGCAAGGAACTTGATATGGAAGATGCTTGACAACGTGCATGGAACTTGATATGGAAGATGCTTGACAACGTGCACGGAACTTGATATGGAAGATGCTTGACAACGTGCACGGAACTTGATATGGAAGATGCTTGACAACGTGCACGGAACTTGATATGGAAGATGCTTGACAACGTGCTCAGAACTTGATATGGAAGATGCTTGACAACGTACAAGGAACTTGATATGGAAGATGCTTGACAACGTGCAAGGAACTTGATATGGAAGATGCTTGACAACGTGCACGGATCTTGATATGGAAGATGCTTGACAACGTGCAAGGAACTTGATATGGAAGATGCTTGACAACGTGCATGGAACTTGATATGGAAGATGCTTGACAACGTGCAAGGAACTT
>CM026391.1:90793918-90811234 GCA_014843695.1 Archivesica marissinica
GCCAAAACTCACTGTCTCCCGCATACTTCCAGGATCGCTTAATAGCAAAATGCCAAAACTCACTGTCTCCCGCATACTTCCAGACTCGCTTAATAGCAAAATGCCAACATTCACTGTCTCCCGCATACTTCCAGACTCGCTTAATTCCAGAATGCCAAAACCCACTGTCTCCCGCATACTTCCAGGCTCGCTTAATAGCAAAATGCCAAAACTCACTGTCTCCCGCATACTTCCAGGATCGCTTAATAGCAAAATGCCAAAACTCACTGTCTCCCGCATACTTCCAGACTCGCTTAATAGCAAAATGCCAAAACTCACTGTCTCCCGCATACTTCCAGACTCGCTTAATTCCAGAATGCCAAAACCCACTGTCTCCCGCATACTTCCAGGCTCGCTTAATAGCAAAATGTCAAAACTCACTGTCTCCCGCATACTTCCAGACTCGCTTAATAGCAAAATGCCAAAACTCGTTTAATAAAATATAGTACGAAATCACCACATGTAAGATCCTATAATTATATATACCTGGTCGTATTTCTTATTGTCTGCCCAATACGTGTAATAGTCGGCCACTTCCTTCGGGGTTATGCCCTTTCTGTGGACCCTGTAGTTTGCCATGTATTTCGACATGAAGTCTCGTAGCCTCTTCTCTTCAATCTCGTCCTCGGATCCGCTATTTCTGAAAATACATACACGGGACTTTCATAAACCACCATGTGCTTGGAAACGAGCATAGAGCCAGATCAGATGGCACATAACGTTTGCTGTTCGGATAGTGGAACTAAAACACTTGGCTGAATATCAATGTTGATCAATTTTGATTTTAAATTATATTCTCCAGCTATGATTGGTGTGTGGTAACCGGGATAGAACCACAGACCTTCAGCAAGTCAACCGTATAGCTTCCTCACATGAAATAATTCGACACCTTTTGTGGGGTTCGAACGTATATTGCGATGAGATGCAAGAAGGAGGCATTAACCTTTTTTTCGGTCACGGGTGGTAGTAACCACTAGGCTACGGAGGACCATATCAAATGATAGCGTTTGCAAATAACAGTATTAACACCAGCATTTCTTGGTACACTAGATACACTAGATATTGACCGAATATAAATACGTTGGAAAATAACTAAACCACTGTTATCACGTTTTTTTAATTAACTAAGCTGTAACCCATATACGATGCTTAGACATAGAAGTTTGAAAATGTATGGTTAATTAATGAAGATCTAGAGAATGGTGAATCTATGGTGGCTCAATAGGGACGTCTTCATTTCTTCGTTGCAAAGGAAGGCAGAGGGGTGGCGGCTACGCAAAGGGAAGACATTTACTAATTAAACATGGACTCTTACATACTCTTCATCAATTATAGCAAACAAGTGTTGTTTCGCGCCAACGGAGCAAAGATACGGTAGTTGAAAATATATTTTCTAAAGTTTATTTAACGTCGCTACAGGTTGCCCATTTGAACGACGGGCAGTTTACCTAACAACAAAACCTTTCCTATATATATTTGGAAAGACCAATTGTGATTTTTTTTATTTGCATGACAAAAGATTAATACATATCTGTACAGTCGGTCAAGTATGGTAGTATCTTTTAATGAATTTCGATCTTAGGTTTGAGTAATGTGGGCAAATTAATATGAAGTGATACTCATCTTCCAAAATTCTAGAATTACAATAAATACATAATCTTTCGTTTCGTGGTAGGTGTATGTAACGACCACGTTCGATAGCTAGATCAGGTGAGGATGGTTTAAATCGTGTAAGAGAAATTCTGTATTATTCATCTTAAACATAATCAAGATAAGCTTCAAAGATAAATTCATTTACATAAGTTTCATTATGTAATTCAAATATGTTAGTGTACATGCAGCTTCATTCTGAAGAGTTATATTTACCTGTCTATATATCCATATGTCTACCTAACTGTTTGAACGCACAGGCTCATGCATAACTATCCATTTTAACATGTTCACCTTTAGTTCTCATACAGAGAATGTTTTCAATATGCATGTCTGCGATTCATGTATACTTATTGCTACAAGTAAACATACATGTAGGCCTAGCCTGTATACTATGCCGAGAATCTGTACGCATGATAAGCCCTCTATGTAGATAAGCTGCTTACATTTAAGGGGGATAGTGCAAAGCTTTCCGAAACCATATCGTCAAACTGGCTTTATACAAGTTTATACAACGGATAATCCAGGATTCGCAAATACGTACGTTTGTTTCATTTCATCAATTTCATTGTTTTTTTGGGATGAATAAAGCAACATGCAATGTACTAGAGAGAAAGAATAATACATTAACACGTTTTACGTTTAAATAGAATGTACTGCACATATTGTAAGGGTGTTGTGTTACGCCGCATAGAGCTCCTAACCCATAGAGCTCCTCGAGGAGCTCTTTGGGTCGTTAAAGAACCGCATAGAGCTCATGTCCGATAGAGCTACAATGCGTCAATATGCCCGATCGTCCCGCATTGAGCTCCTCTGTTGTCAACTACTAAAACATATTAAACTACTGACTATTTTTATGCTCCCCAAAGGGAGAGCATATAGTTGCCACTTTGTCTGTCCGTCCGTCCGTTCGTTCGTCCGTCCGTTCGTTCGTCCGGGTACTTCTTGTCCGGAGCATAACTCGAAAAGCATAGAAGGAACTCAAATGAAACTTGAATCTGTGATGGAGGGCAATGAGATGGAGAGCAGAGCGCAAGAACCATAACTCTCTGTGTTGTCATTGATGAATTATCTCCCTTTTCACTTTATTAAATGCTTGCTGTAGCATAACTCGTAAAGTATTGAATGAACTCTAATGAAACTTGAAACGGTGATAGAGGGAAATGAGGCGGTGTATAGAGCGCGAGAACAATAAATCTCTGTGATGTACCTACTGAATTATCTCCCCTTTTCACCTTATTATGTGCTTGTCCGGAGCATAACTAGAAAAGTATTGAAGGTAATAAAAAGAAACTTGAAACAGTGATAGAGGGCAATGAGGCGGAGTGCAGAGCGCAAGAACCATAACTCTCTGTGTTGTACTTACTGAATTATGTCCCATTTTCAATTTATTAAAGGCTTGTTAGGCCCCTACTGGTCGAAGACCCGGTAATGGGGACTATAGGATTGGTCGATGTCCATCCGTCATTCCCACCCCATCGTGCCCGGTCCATATCTCCTAAACCTCTTGAAGGATTTTCACGAAACTTGGGTCAAATGTTCACCTCATGTTCCAGCCATGTAGGTTCAAAGTCAAGGTCGCACTTTGAGATCAAAAGTCAAGTGCCTACATTTCGTGTCCGGTCCATATCATGTAGGTGTGAATAGGTGTTAGGTGTTAATACCTACAACGCGTACGTGCATTTGTATCTACAAGTGCACGTACAAGTCATCTCAACATCTTAATGATCGGAAGTGGGGAGCTCTATGCGTCAGGTTGAAAGACCCATTTTAAAGTTCATGTGTACCTTCGACCGTTAGGGCACTCGGGAGCTCTATGCGTGTTTGCCTAACGCCTAGCGCTTCTTAGGAGCTCTATGCGTTGTGGCCTAACGCATAGAGCTACCTGGGAGCGATATGCGTCATGCCACAACGCGTAGAGCTCCTCGAGATGCTATATGGGTTAGGAGCTCTATGCAGCGTAACAGTGCTGTTTAAATCCCCGTTTTACCATTAGATAGAATGCACTGCACATATTGTAAGGGAGTTGTTTAAATACCCATTTTACGTTTAGATAGAATGTACTGCACATATTGTAAGGGTGCTGTTTAAATCCCCGTTTTACGTTTAGATATAATGTACTGCACACATTGTAAGGGAGTTTAAATCCCCGTTTTACCATTAGATGGAATGTACTGCACATATTGTAAGGGTGCTGTTTAAATCCCCGTTTTACCATTATATAGAATGCACTGCACATATTGTAAGGGAGTTGTTTAAATACCCGTTTTACGTTTAGATAGAATTTACTGCACATATTGTAAGGGTGCTGTTTAAATCCCCGTTTTACGTTTAGATAGAATGTACTGCACACATTGTAAGGGAGTTTAAATCCCCGTTTTACCATTAGATGGAATGTACTGCACATATTGTAAGGGTGCTGTTTAAATCCCCGTTTTACCATTAGATAGAATGCACTGCACATATTGTAAGGGAGTTGTTTAAATACCCGTTTTACCTTTAGATAGAATTTACTGCACATATTGTAAGGGTGCTGTTTAAATCCCCGTTTTACGTTTAGATAGAATGTACTGCACACATTGTAAGGGAGTTTAAATCCCCGTTTTACCATTAGATGGAATGTACTGCACATATTGTAAGGGTGCTGTTTAAATCCCCGTTTTACCATTAGATAGAATGCACTGCACATATTGTAAGGGAGTTGTTTAAATACCCGTTTTACGTTTAGATAGAATGTACTGCACATATTGTAAGGGTGCTGTTTAAATCCCCGTTTTACCATTAGATAGAATGCACTGCACACATTGTAAGGGAGGTTTAAATACCCGTTTTACCTTTAGATAGAATGTACTGCACATATTGTAAGGGTGCTGTTTAAATCCCCGTTTTACCATTAGATAGAATGCACTGCACATATTGTAAGGGAGTTGTTTAAATACCCGTTTTACGTTTAGATAGAATGTACTGCACATATTGTAAGGGTGCTGTTCAAATCCCCGTTTTACGTTTAGATAGAATGTACTGCACACATTGTAAGGGAGTTTAAATCCCCGTTTTACCATTAGATGGAATGTACTGCACATATTGTAAAGGTGCTGTTTAAATCCCCGTTTTACCATTAGATGGAATGTACTGCACATATTGTAAGGGTGCTGTTTAAATCCCCGTTTTACCATTAGATAGAATGTACTGCACACATTGTAAGGGAGTTTAAATCCCCGTTTTACCATTAGATGGAATGTACTGCACATATTGTAAGGGTGCTGTTTAAATCCCCGTTTTACCATTAGATAGAATGCACTGCACATATTGTAAGGGAGTTGTTTAAATACCCATTTTACGTTTAGATAGAATGTACTGCACATATTGTAAGGGTGCTGTTTAAATCCCCGTTTTACGTTTAGATATAATGTACTGCACACATTGTAAGGGAGTTTAAATCCCCGTTTTACCATTAGATGGAATGTACTGCACATATTGTAAGGGTGCTGTTTAAATCCCCGTTTTACGTTTAGATAGAATGTACTGCACACATTGTAAGGGAGTTTAAATCCCCGTTTTACCATTAGATGGAATGTACTGAACATATTGTAAGGGTGCTGTTTAAATCCCCGTTTTACCATTATATAGAATGCACTGCACATATTGTAAGGGAGTTGTTTAAATACCCGTTTTACGTTTATATAGAATGTACTGCACATATTGTAAGGGTGCTGTTTAAATCCCCGTTTTACCATTAGATAGAATGCACTGCACATATTGTAATGGAGTTGCTTAAATACCCGTTTTACGTTTAGATAGAATGTACTGCACATATTGTAAGGGTGCTGTTTAAATCCCCGTTTTACGTTTAGATAGAATGTACTGCACACATTGTAAGGGAGTTGTTTAAATACCCGTTTTACGTTTAGATAGAATGTACTGCACATATTGTAAGGGTGCTGTTTAAATCCCCGTTTTACGTTTAGATAGAATGTACTGCACACATTGTAAGGGAGTTTAAATCCCCGTTTTACCATTAGATGGAATGTACTGCACATATTGTAAGGGTGCTGTTTAAATCCCCGTTTTACCATTAGATAGAATGCACTGCACATATTGTAAGGGAGTTGTTTAAATACCCGTTTTACGTTTAGATAGAATGTACTGCACATATTGTAAGGGTGCTGTTTAAATCCCCGTTTTACGTTTAGATAGAATGTACTGCACACATTGTAAGGGAGTTTAAATCCCCGTTTTACCATTAGATGGAATGTACTGCACATATTGTAAGGGTGCTGTTTAAATCCCCGTTTTACGATTAGATAGAATGTACTGCACACATTGTAAGGGAGTTTAAATCCCCGTTTTACCATTAGATGGAATGTACTGCACATATTGTAAGGGTGCTGTTTAAATCCCCGTTTTACCATTAGATAGAATGCACTGCACATATTGTAAGGGAGTTGTTTAAATACCCGTTTTACGTTTAGATAGAATGTACTGCACATATTGTAAGGGTGCTGTTTAAATCCCCGTTTTACGTTTAGATATAATGTACTGCACACATTGTAAGGGAGTTTAAATCCCCGTTTTACCATTAGATGGAATGTACTGCACATATTGTAAGGGTGCTGTTTAAATCCCCGTTTTACGTTTAGATAGAATGTACTGCACACATTGTAAGGGAGTTTAAATCCCCGTTTTACCATTAGATGGAATGTACTGAACATATTGTAAGGGTGCTGTTTAAATCCCCGTTTTACCATTATATAGAATGCACTGCACATATTGTAAGGGAGTTGTTTAAATACCCGTTTTACGTTTATATAGAATGTACTGCACATATTGTAAGGGTGCTGTTTAAATCCCCGTTTTACCATTAGATAGAATGCACTGCACATATTGTAAGGGAGTTGTTTAAATACCCGTTTTACGTTTAGATAGAATGTACTGCACATATTGTAAGGGTGCTGTTCAAATCCCCGTTTTACGTTTAGATAGAATGTACTGCACACATTGTAAGGGAGTTTAAATCCCCGTTTTACCATTAGATGGAATGTACTGCACATATTGTAAAGGTGCTGTTTAAATCCCCGTTTTACCATTAGATAGAATGCACTGCACATATTGTAAGGGAGTTGTTTAAATACCCGTTTTACGTTTAGATAGAATGTACTGCACACATTGTAAGGGAGTTTAAATCCCCGTTTTACCATTAGATGGAATGTACTGCACATATTGTAAGGGTGCTGTTTAAATCCCCGTTTTACCATTAGATTGAATGCACTGCACATATTGTAAGGGAGTTGTTTAAATACCCATTTTACGTTTAGATAGAATGTACTGCACATATTGTAAGGGAGCTGTTTAAATCCCCGTTTTACGTTTAGATAGAATGTACTGCACACATTGTAAGGGAGTTTAAATCCCCGTTTTACCATTAGATGGAATGTACTGCACATATTGTAAAGGTGCTGTTTAAATCCCCGTTTTACCATCAGATAGAATGCACTGCACATATTGTAAGGGAGTTGTTTAAATACCCGTTTTACGTTTAGATAGAATTTACTGCACATATTGTAAGGGTGCTGTTTAAATCCCCGTTTTACGTTTAGATAGAATGTACTGCACATATTGTAAGGGTGCTGTTTAAATCCCCGTTTTACGTTTAGATAGAATGTACTGCACACATTGTAAGGGAGTTTAAATCCCCGTTTTACCATTAGATGGAATGTACTGCACATATTGTAAGGGTGCTGTTTAAATCCCCGTTTTACCATTAGATAGAATGCACTGCACATATTGTAAGGGAGTTGTTAAATACCCGTTTTACGTTTAGATAGAATGTATGCACACATTGTAAGGGAGTTTAAATCCCGTTTTCCTTAGATGAATGTACTGCACATATTGTAAGGGTGTTTAAATACCCATTTTACGTTTAGATAGAATGTACTGCACATATTGTAAGGGTGCTGTTTAAATCCCCGTTTTACGTTTAGATAGAATGTACTGCACACATTGTAAGGGAGTTTAAATCCCCGTTTTACCATTAGATGGAATGTACTGCACATATTGTAAGGGTGCTGTTTAAATCCCCGTTTTACCATTAGATAGAATGCACTGCACATATTGTAAGGGAGTTGTTTAAATACCCGTTTTACGTTTAGATAGAATGTACTGCACACATTGTAAGGGAGTTTAAATCCCCGTTTTACCATTAGATGGAATGTACTGCACATATTGTAAGGGAGTTGTTTAAATACCCTTTTACGTTTAGATAGAATGTACTGCACATATTGTAAGGGTGCTGTTTAAATCCCCGTTTTACGTTTAGATAGAATGTACTGCACACATTGTAAGGGAGTTTAAATCCCCGTGTTACCATTAGATGGAATATACTGCACATATTGTAAAGGTGCTGTTTAAATCCCCGTGTTACCATTAGATAGAATGCACTGCACATATTGTAAGGGAGTTGTTTAAACACCCGTTTTACGCTTAGATAGAATTTACTGCACATATTGTAAGGGTGCTGTTTAAATCCCCGTTTTACGTTTAGATAGAATGTACTGCACACATTGTAAGGGAGTTTAAATCCCCGTTTTACCATTGATGGAATGTACTGCACATATTGTAAGGGTGCTGTTTAAATCCCCGTTTTACCATTAGATAGAATGCACTGCACATATTGTAAGGAAGTTGTTTAAATACCCGTTTTACGTTTAGATAGAATGTACTGCACACATTGCAAGGGAGTTTAAATCCCCGTTTTACCATTAGATAGAATGTACTGCACATATTGTAAGAGAGTTGTTTAAATACCCGTTTTACGTTTAGATAGAATGTACTGCACACATTGTAAGGGAGTTTAAATCCCCGTTTTACCATTAGATAGAATGCACTGCACATAGTGTAAGGGAGTTGTTTAAATACCCGTTTTACGTTTAGATAGAATGTACTGCACATATTGTAAGGGAGTTTAAATCCCCGTTGTACCATTAGATAGAATGCACGGCACATATTGTAAGGGTGTTGTTTAAATACCACCCGTTTTACGTTTAGATAGAATGCACTAGTAGGGTAATACTCAGATCACGACTACAACATTTATAAATATGAAATAGTGTATCGGCATTTTTCAAAATTGCGCATTGAATGGAAAAATATAAAACACCCTTGTTTTCTAGCGTTTTAATATATAAAGCGATGACTTGATAGTGTATGGACATAAAGAAAACAACTATGACACAAGCGCAACTTGATGCCGCTAATTTTAGTCTACATCACGGGGAATTTAGTAATGTATCATATGATTTGGAAAAACAAAGGATAACCTGCGATGTGAATGATAGAGTGTCACTGGTGGTGAAACGGAAAAAGGCTGCTTGGTTTTAATAAAGAACGCTTCTAAATACGTGACTTTGACACAAGATATGTTTGACTTTATATGCGACACTAAAATGAGCGTTTCGTTTCTAAATTCGTACTTAGAAAACCAATAGCTAGTGATGTTTTTTATTTAAATAGTGCATGTATCTGCTTACACTGTTCATTTCACACAAGTTAACATGGACGTAACAGGGTGTTACGATTTTGAATGTAAAGCAAAATACGCTTTTTATGCTGATCGACTAAAAACGTTTCTTCTGTGGCCAAACCAAATTACTCCTAACAAATATGCCCTGGCAGAGGCTGGATTGTACTACACTGGGAAAAGCGATATAGTAAAGTGTTTCATGTGCGATGTAGAAATATGTCTGTGGCTTTGGCCGAACATAAAAAGTCGTCAAGTTGTTGCTTTTTCCTGAAGATAATTGGATACGAGTAAAACTTGGAAGTCTACATTTCCGATTTTTATTCCCAAAGATTGCTGCTGACGCAACAGTGTCACCAGCTTTTGAACCATCTGTGTATATGGCTTTGAAGTCAGAATAAAATTCCCTGATTTCATGATATTTTGTTTGAAACTGGCTCCTGTCTGTAATAGACTTTTTATCAGAAGTGAGATCAAAGCGAAACTCGGCAGTTTTAAGGGGCCAAGGAGGAGAATCTGGGATTTTATACTGTGCAATAGATTTCATGTCAATATGTAGGTCATCTAGACATTGTTCCATGCGTATACCTAGTGGGGCAATAGCTCTCGGTTTTCTTTGAAACTGTACTTTAAATTGGGGTTGAAAGACCACTTTGTGAGCTGGGTTTAGAGGATTTGACTTGAGTTTCAGTAGGTATTGAAGAGCTAGCTTCTGTCGTCTAGCATACAGAGAGGGTTCATTTGCTTCAGCATAAAGACTTTTAACAGGGAAGTTCTGAAAGCTCCAAGGACTAATCGTAGACCGTGATTATGTATAGGATCAAGTATTTTCAGGTACGATTTTCGTGCAGATCCGTAAATTATCGAACCATAATCCAGCTTAGAGCGAACCAATGACCGATAGAGCCGTAGAAGTACCTTTCTATCAGCTCCCCAATCGGAATGTGCCACAACCTTTAAAATATTTAGAGCTTTTTGACATTTCTTTTTTAAATTATTAATATGAGGAATGAATGAGAGTTTTTTATCAAAGATAACACCTAAACATTTGTATTCTGTGACTACTTCTACACGTGAGCCATCCAGGTAAATTTCTGGGTCTGGATGAAGTCCACGTAGATTACAAAAATGCATACATTTAGTTTTTGATTTAGAAAATTTAAAACCATTTTCATCCGACTAAGTCTGAAGTTTATTCAGACATTGCTGGAGTTGGCGTTCTATTATGTTCATATTACTAGACCTGAAGCAAATAACAAAATCATCTACATAAAGGGAGCACTCAACCCCTGGATTTATTGATTTAACAATAGTGTTTATCTTAATACTAAACAATGTAACGGACAAAATACAACCCTGTGGTACACCCATCTGCTGTTCCCGAGCATCTGATAGGGTATTACAAACACGAACACGAAAAAGTCTTTCATTTAAAAATGCAGAAATAAATACTGGAAGGCGTCCTCTGAGGTCAAAGTCGTGAAGATCTTTTAAAATGCCATATTTCCAGGTTGTGTCATAAGCACTCTCAAGGTCGAAAAATACTGAAGCAACATGTTGTTTATTGACAAAGCCCTCTCTTATAAATGTTTCGAAACGAACTAGATAATCCAGTGTGCTTCGCTGCTGACGAAAGCCACTCTGGACATTAACAATTAAATGATTTGATTCGAGAAACCATACAAGCCGGTTGTTTACCATTCTTTCCATAGTTTTACATATACAACTTGTTAACGCTATGGGTCTATAGTTGTTTGGATCCTTTTTATCCTTATCTGGTTTTGGTATTGGGATGACTAAAGCCTCCCTCCAAGATGTAGGAAATTCACCAGTTTGCCATATAGAATTAAAAATGTCCAATAATATAAAGAGGGAGGAGCTAGGTAGATGTTTTAAGAATTGATAGTGGATTTTATCTGGACCTGGGGATGTATCATGTGCTTTTGACAAAGCAGACTTTAGTTCTTTAAGATTAAATAGTTTGTTGTAATGTTCTTTGTTCTTTGAATTGAAGATTAGTTTTTTCTTTTCTTTAGTGTTTTTGAATTTCTGAAATTTTTGTGAATAATTATTTGCTGATGATTTTTGTGCAAATGTTTATGCTAAGGTGTTTGAAATTTCCAGAGGTGTGGTGATTTGTTTGTTGTTTGCAGTGAGGTGGCTAATAGGTGAAGTACCTTTGCCATTAATTTTTCTGATCATGTCCCACGTTTTCTTAGTTGTTGTTCTGTTATTTAGTCTTGAGATGTATTGTTTCCAACATTTGCGTTTGCTGCTTTGTATTGTACGTCGTGCTTTTGCTCTATATATGCGAATGTTGTTTAAATTTTCTGTGGTGGGTCTCAAATTGAATTTTCTTATGGCCGATTTCCTATTTTAGATGGCTTTCTTACAATCATCATCATACCAGGGTTTGTATGGTCTCTTTGGATTAGGTGACGTCTGAGGTATGGATTGTTCTGCTGCTTTTATTAGTAATGTAGTGAATAGCTGTGTTTGATCACGACAATCCTTGAATGTTTCATATGAAATTGTTTGTTCACAAAGTTGTTGGAATTTAGTCCAATTTGCTTTAGAACATTTCCATCTTCTGGGTTGACTATAAGCTGTTGGCTGATTTTCAGATATGAGGATGGGGAAGTGGTCGCTTCCGTGGAGATCATCATCGACTTTCCATGAGAAATCTGGAAGTATGACTGGGCTACATAGTGTAAGATCTATTGCAGAATAGGATCCTGTTCCTGGGTGTAAATATGTTTTGGAAGATGGATCATTCATGTAAGAAAGAGAATTATCAGAGATGAAATTCTCTATCTGGAGACCTCTTTGATTTGTATTATTACAACCCCAGATGATGTTATGTGCATTGAAATCACCTAATATAATATATGGAGTGGGTAATTGTATTATAAGATCATTCAGCCTATGTTCTTCAATTGGTTTACTTGGGGGAAGATATAGTGAACACATTGTGATAGTGCTATGTAATGACAGTCTTACAGCAACAGCTTGTAAGTTTGTATTTAACAGTAATTCCTTATGTGGAACACTATTATTGACGATGATACCCCACCCTGGGCTTTATCACCTTCACTGTATATTTTATTGAAAATGGTGTGATGTTTTATAGAAATTGTATCATTTTGTTTCAAAAATGTTTCTTGAAGGCATAACGCAGCAGGTTTATGTTCTTGCACTTAAAGAGAAAGCTCTGCAAAATTAGATTTTAAACCTCGACAATTCCACTGGATAATTCCATTGGCCATTATTGAGAGATTAATTATTAAAAATATTATACCGATATTTACATAATTATTATTCATAGATAAAATATAAAGTTAAAAATATATTAAGTGGCATCCTGCAACGACTGGAGGTTCTTGTTCCCGCCACCCTCGCCATCTTGCCAGGTCATAGACTCGGACTTGTCCGAGTCTGATGCCTAGCCCTCCAGATTGTCATCGTCCGTGTCCAAATCCGAGTATCTATTGCTTGTAGACACTGGACTGGACACTGTGTGTTTATCTGATTGTTTATCCGATTGTATATGTTTATTTTTCTGCTGTCTGGAAGTGACGGCAGATTGCTTATTTGTTGGAGTTGATGTTTGTTGAGTTGTAGATTCTCTTTTAGTAGGTATTGGTTTTGATGAAGTTGATGTTGTTTTTGGTTGAATGTGTTTTTCTTGTGTATTGTTGTTTCGAGTGTTTTTTGTTGTTGGATTCTTGTGTATGTTTGTTTTTGCTTGTTTTTGTTTGTCTGCTGTAGGTTTAGGTGTTTGTGGTGTATTTTGATTTGTAAGCTGGTCAAGATGAGATGTAGGTTTAGGTGTTTGTGGTATATTTTGATTTGTAAGCTGGTCAAGATGAGAAGAACTATCAGAACCAGGGAATAACTGCATTATTTCTGTTTTTTTGTCTGGAAATATTTGGCAAAGTTTGGTCAACAAGTTTTGGCAAGTTTTGCATTCAATAGAAGCTGTTTTAGCAACACTTGCATAGCTTGGCTGATTTTCGAATTTGTATCGAGATTCATAAATTTTTCTTGCATCCTGGAATGAAATGTTTTCCGAATATTTGATCTTAACAATTTCTTTTTCTTTTTGAGCAGTCTCAGCACACTTGGAGCATACAGACTCGTTCCGACACATATCCTCATGATGACCATACTTCTGGCATTTAAAGCATCTAAGAGGGTTAGGTACATATATGTCGACGGTGACAATCTGGTAGCCGACTTTGATACGTGACGGGATGACTGGTGTGTCACATGTGATTATATATGTGTTTGTGGATTTTATTTCGTTGTTACGTTTGATTGAAATTCTCTTCACGTCAATGATCCCTTGACTTGACAAACCTTCTTTGATCTCATCCAAAGAGCAGGAAGATAATTCCCTGCACCTGATGACACCTTTGGATGAGTTCAAAGATTTGTGGGGACTGACCTTCACAGAATGTCCAAAGGTGTTCGTTGATAATAAATTCTGAGATTGAGCTTTTGAAGTAATTTCAACCAAAAGACTTCCATTTCGAAGACTTTTAACAGATTTAGGTGTACCTAGGATAGATTTCATTTGCTTTTCAATGACGAAAGGGGAAATTTTTGTGATAGGTTTTGAACTGTCTACCGCCTCAATGAGAATGAAGCGAGGGACGTTCACTCTCTGTTGTTCAACAGAATCATCATCAGATTCACTTAGTGCACGCTTGGCTTTTTTTTGAGTGGAACTCATAATAGTAATATATAGTTCATCGTCAATGCTCCCCACCCGTCTCAGAGCCCAACAAGGGGACATGATCTGGGGAAATATGTGACACATATTGTAAGGGAGTTGTTTAAATACCCGTTTTATCATTAGATAGAATGCACTGCACACATGAATGAATGAATGAATGAATGAATGAATGAATGAATGAATGGTATTTTACGGCGCATCGACATATAAGGTCATGTAGCGCGCATTAAAGTTATGTTTATTGTCGAGTGTATGAAATAAAATTCTATATAAGTATATGCATTACGTACAAATTAATACTAAGAAGTTATAAAGACGTAAGATTAATTACAGGTAATATATGAATTAATGATTACTACAAAGGCATGATTAACAATTGATATCACAGCTTATTATAAATTCCTATTGCCTTGATAAATGATATGATGGACTCTACTCTGATAGAGTCGAAGAGTGTTTTAATGTTGTCCACATTGTAGTACTGCAACCGGATTGGTTGAAGGTCAACACAGTGTATTAAGATGGCCATTATGGAGAGATTAATTATTAAAAATATTATACCGATATTTACATAATTATTATACATAGATAACATATAAAGTTAAAAATATATTAAGTGGCATCCTGCAACGACTGGAGGTTCTTGCTCCCGCCACCCTCGCCATCTTGCCAGGTCATAGACTCGGACTTGTCCGAGTCTGATGCCTCGCCCTCCAGATTGTCATCGTCCGTGTCCAAATCCGAGTATCTAGTGCTTGTAGACACTGGACTGGACACTGTGTGTTTATCTGATTGTTTATCCGATTGTATATGTTTATTTTTCTGCTGTCTGGAAGTTACGGCAGATTGCTTATTTGTTGGAGTTGATGTTTGTTGAGTTGTAACATCCTGCAACGACTGGAGGACTGCACACATTGTAAGGGAGTTCAAATCCCCATTTTACCATTAGATGGAATGTACTGCACATATTGTAAGGGTGCTGTTTAAATCCCCGTTTTACCATTAGATAGAATGCACTGCACATAGTGTAAGGGAGTTGTTTAAATACCCGTTTTACGTTTAGATAGAATGTACTGCACACATTGTAAGGGAGTTTAAATCCCGTTTTACCATTAGATAGAGATAGAATGTACTGCACATATTGTAAGGGTGCTGTTTAAATCCCCGTTTTACCATTAGATAGAATGCACTGCACATATTGTAAGGGAGTTGTTTAAATACCCGTTTTACGTTTAGATAGAATGTACTGCACACATTGCAAGGGAGTTTAAATCCCCGTTTTACCATTAGATAGAATGCACTGCACATATTGTAAGGGAGTTGTTTAAATACCCGTTTTACGTTTAGATAGAATGTACTGCACACATTGCAAGGGAGTTTAAATCCCCGTTTTACCATTAGATAGAATGTACTGCACATATTGTAAGAGAGTTGTTTAAATACCCGTTTTACGTTTAGATAGAATGTACTGCACACATTGTAAGGGAGTTTAAATCCCCGTTTTACCATTAGATAGAATGCACTGCACATAGTGTAAGGGAGTTGTTTAAATACCCGTTTTACGTTTAGATAGAATGTACTGCACATATTGTAAGGGAGTTTAAATCCCCGTTGTACCATTAGATAGAATGCACGGCACATATTGTAAGGGTGTTGTTTAAATACCACCCGTTTTACGTTTAGATAGAATGCACTAGTAGGGTAATACTCAGATCACGACTACAACATTTATAAATATGAAATAGAGTGTATCGGCATTTTTCAAAATTGCGCATTGAATGGAAAAATATAAAACACCCTTGTTTTCTAGCGTTTTAATATATAAAGCGATGACTTGATAGTGTATGAACATAAAGAAAACAACTATGACACAAGCGCAACTTGATGCCGCTAATTTTAGTCTACATCACGGGGAATTTAGTAATGTATCATATGATTTGGAAAAACAAAGGATAACCTGCGATGTGAATGATAGAGTGTCACTGGTGGTGAAACGGAAAAAGGCTGCTTGGTTTTAATAAAGAACGCTTCTAAATACGTGACTTTGACACAAGATATGTTTGACTTTATATGCGACACTAAAATGAGCGTTTCGTTTCTAAATTCGTACTTAGAAAACCAATAGCTAGTGATGTTTTTTATTTAAATAGTGCATGTATCTGCTTACACTGTTCGTTTTAAGTTAACATGGACGTAACAGGGTGTTACGATTTTGAATGTAAAGCAAAATACGCTTTTTATGCTGATCGACTAAAAACGTTTCTTCTGTGGCCAAACCAAATTACTCCTAACAAATATGCCCTGGCAGAGGCTGGATTGTACTACACTGGGAAAAGCGATATAGTAAAGTGTTTCATGTGCGATGTAGAAATATGTCTGTGGCTTTGGCCGAACATAAAAAGTCGTCAAGTTGTTGCTTTTTCCTGAAGATAATTGGATACGAGTAAAACTTACAATTTTTATTAAATGTTCGTCAGAGGACTTTTTGACGTTAAGCTGTTTACACAGGGACCACTATGACGGATACAAGAAATACATCGCTACTCGAATCCTATTTTGAGTACTTTTACGCAAAGGATATAATTTTACATATGTACGCAGTGTTCAAAGAGAAATGCGTTGGCTGTCAAAGAGGGTATTTATCGCAAAGGGATCACGATTGCCTGTCTAAAACGGAGCTCGAACAATTGGAACTTTACTTAAACGATATATTATTGACTGTGAATGAAGAGAAAATAATTAAGCAATGGGACGAACATGTTCATCTATTAAATATATCCTCTGAACTGATAGACACGTACAGACAAAAGATCGGCTCTAAGGACTGGAGAATGATGGATATGAAAACAGTCATGTGGAAGAAGAAAATAATTAACAGCGTGTTAGCCATTTTAAGGCTAGAACGTGTATTTAAATTATAGGATGTTTACTTAGCTGGAGATAATTTTAAATGTGTACTGTTGTATAAACTATCTGTAATATAGAATGTTTGTTTTGCTATCACCTTATATGTATATCTAGATTATGAAATTATGTCTACTGTATTTGAAATAAATCTAGTAAACATTTTACTATAGATTTTGTCATTTATGATAAGATAAGTAATATATAGTGGATAAGTGGTTAAATCGTTCGCCCAAATGGATCGCCGGTGGCGAGGGTAAATAAGCTCAAACATCATTATTAAATTGTATCACTTTGTTACTGGAACTCAGACGATAAACATGGACAGCGTTGTAAAGTTTGAAACGCCGCACACGGCTTTAATAATCGGACTCACTTCTTCGGGCAAATCCACCTTCATTTTTAAGGCTATTACATACGCTAATGGTATTTTTAAAACCCCACCGAGAAGGATTTATTACTGTTACGG
>CM026391.1:90812234-90866762 GCA_014843695.1 Archivesica marissinica
TATAAGGCGGACACAGGACCCACAACCCCTCGGTTACAAGGGATAAGGCGGACACAGGACCCACAACCCCTCGGTTACAAGGTATAAGGCGGACACAGGACCCACAACCCCTCAGTTACAAGGTATAAGGCGGACACATGACACATAACACTTGGTTACAAGGTATAAGGCGGACACAGGACCCACAACCCTCGGTTACAAGGTTATAGGCGGACACAGGACCCACAAACCCTCGGTTACAAGGTATAGGCGGACACAGGACCCACAACCCCTCGGTTACAAGGTATAAGGCGGACACATGACCACACAACCCCTCGGTTAAAGGTATAAGGCGGAAACAGGGACCACAACCCCTCGGTTACAAGGTATAAGGCGGACACAGGACCCACAACCCCTCGGTTACAAGGATAAGGGGAACAGGACCCACAACCCCTCGGTTACAAGGTATAAGGCGGACACAGGAACAACAACACTTGGTTACAAGGTATAAGGCGGGACACAGGACCCACAACCCCTCGGTTTACAAGGTATAAGGCGGACACAGGCCCATAACCCCTCGGTTACAAGGTATAAGGCGGACACATGACCCACAACCCCTCGGTACTAGGTATAAGGCGGACACTGGACCATAACACCTTGGTTACAATGTATAAGGCGGACACAGGACACAAAACCCCTCGGTTACAAGGTATAGGGCGGACACATGACCCACAACCTCTCGGTTATAAGGTATAAGGCGGACACAGGACCCACAAGCCCTCGGTTACAAGGTGGGGGGACCCACAACCCCTTGGTTACATGTATAAGGCGGACACAGGACCCACAACCCCTCGGTTGCAAGGATATGGCGGACACAGGACCCACAACCCCTCGGTTACAAGGTATAAGGCGGACACAGGACCCACAACTCCTCGGTTACAAGGTATAAGGCGGACACAGGACCCACAACCCCTCGGTTACAAGGTATAAGGCGGACACAGGACCCACAACCCCTCGGTTACAAGGTATAAGGCGGACACATGACCCACAACTCTTGGTTACAAGGTATAAGGCGGACACAGGACCCACAACCCCTCGGTTACAAGGTATAAGGCGGACACATGACCCACAACCCCTCGGTTACAAGGTATAAGGCGGACACAGGACCCACAACCCCTCGGTTACAAGGTATAAGGCGGACACATGACCCACAACCCCTCGGTTACAAGGTATAAGGCGGACACATGACCCACAACCCCTCGGTTACAAGGTATAAGGCGGGCACATGACCCACAACCCCTCGATTACAAGGTATAAGGCGGAAACAGGACCCACAACCACTCGGTTACAAGGTATAAGGCGGACACACAAACCCTTGGTTACAAGGTATAAGGCGGACACAGGACCACAACACCTCGGTTACAAGGTATAAGGTGGACACAGGACCCACAACCCCTCGGTTACAAGGTATAAGGCGGACACAGGACCCACACCACTCGGTTACAAGGTATAAGGCGGACACACAAACCCTCGGTTACAAGGTATAAGGTGGACACAGGACCCACAACCCCTCGGTTACAGGTATAAGGGGACAAGACCCAAACCCTCGGTTACAAGGTATAAGGCGGACACAGGACCCACAACCCCTCGGTTACAAGGTATAAGGCGGAAACAGGACCCACAACCCCTCGGTTACATGTATAAGGCGGACACAGGACCCACAACCCCTAGGTTACAAGGTATAGGCACATATGACCCACAACCCCTCGGTTACAAGGTATAAGGCGGACACAGGACACACAACCGCTCGGTTACATGTATAAGGCGGACACAGGACCCACAACCCCTCGGTTACAAGGTATAAGGCGGACACAGGACCCACAACCCCTCGGTTACAAGGTATAAGGCGGACACATGACACAACCCCTGGTTACAATGTATAAGGCGGACACAGGACCCACAACCCCTCGGTTACAAGGTATAAGGCGGACACAGGACCCACAACCCCTCGGTTACAAGGTATAAGGCGGACACAGGACCCACAACCCCTCGGTTACAAGGTATAAGGCGGACACAGGACCCAAACCCCTCGGTTACAATGTATAAGCGGACACAGGACCACAACCCCTCGGTTACATGTATAAGGCGGACACAGGACCCACAACCCCTCGGTTACAGGTATAAGGCGGACACAGGACCCACAACCCCTCGGTTACAAGGTATAGGGGACACATGACCCACAACCCCTCGGTTACAATGTATAAGGCGGACACAGGACCCACAACCCCTCGGTTACAAGGTATAAGGCGGACACAGGACCCACAACCCCTCGGTTACAATGTATAAGGCGGACACGGGACCCACAACCCCTCGGTTACAAGGTATAAGGCGGACACAGGACCCACAACCCCTCGGTTACAAGGTATAAGGCGGACACATGACACAAACCCTTGGTTACAAGGTATAAGGCGGACACAGGACCCACAACCCCTCGGTTACAAGGTATAAGGCGGACACAGAACCCACAACCCCTCGGTTACAAGGTATAAGGCGGACACAGGACCCACAACCCCTCGGTTACAAGGTATAGGCGGACACATGACCCACAATCCCTCGGTTACAAGGTATAAGGCGGACACAGGACCCACAACCCCTCGGTTACAGGCGGAAACAGAACCCACATCCCCTCGGTTACAAGGTATAAGGCGGACACAGGACCCACAACCCCTCGGTTACAAGGTATAAGGCGGACACACGACCCACAACCCCTCGGTTACAAGGTATAAGGCGGGAACATGACCCACAACCCCTCGGTTACAAGGTATAAGGCGGGCACATGACCCACAACCCCTCGATTACAAGGTATAAGGCGGACAGCACAACCCTCGGTTACAAGGTATAAGGTGGACACAGGACCCACAACCCCTCGGTTACAAGGTATAAGGTGGACACAGGACCCACAACCACTCGGTTACAAGGTATAAGGCGGACACACAACCCCTATGTTACAAGGTATAAGGTGGACACAGGACCCACAACCCCTCGGTTTAAAGTATAAGGCGGACACAGGACCCACAACCCCTCGGTTACAAGGCGGACACAGGACCTACAACTCCTCGGTTACAAGGTATAGCGCGGACACAGGACCCACAACCCCTCGTATAAGGCGGACACACAACCCTTGTTACAATGTATAAGGTGGAACAGGACCACAACCCTCGGTTTAAGTTATAAGGCGGACACAGGACCCACAACCCCTCGGTTACAAGGTATAGGGCGGACACAGGACCCACAACCCTCGGTTACAAGGTATAGTAGGCGGACACAGGACCCACAACCCCTCGGTTACAATGTATTAGGCGGACACAGGACCCACAACCCCTCGGTTACAAGGTATAGGGCGGACACAGGACCCACAACCCCTCGGTTATAAGGGGACACAGGACCCACAACCCCTCTGTTACAAGGTATAAGGCGGACATGGACCCACAACCCCTCGGTTACAATGTATTAGGTGGACACAGGACCCACAACCCCTCGGTTACAAGGTATAAGGCGGACACAGGACCCACAACCCCTCGGTTACAAGGTATAAGGCGGACACAGGACCCACAACCCTCGGTTACAAGGTATAAGGCGGACACAGGACCCACAACCCTCGGTTACAAGGTATAAGGCGGACACAGGACCCACAACCCCTCGGTTACAAGGTATAAGGCGGACACAGACCCACAACCCCTCGGTTACAAGGTATAAGCGGACACAGGACCCACAACCCCTCGGTTACAAGGTAAGGCGGACACAGGACCCACAACCCCTCGGTTACAAGGTATAAGGCGGACACATGACCCACAACCCCTCGGTTACAAGGTATAAGGCGGACACAGGACCCACAACCCCTCGGTTACAAGGTATAGGGCGGACACAGGACCCACAACCCCTCGGTTACAAGGTATAAGGCGGACACAGGACCCACAACCCCTCGGTTACTAGGTATAAGGCGGACACAGGACCCACAACCCCTCGGTTACAAGGTATAAGGCGGACACAGGACCCACAACCCCTCGGTTACAAGGTATAAGGCGGACACAGGACCCACAACCCCTCGGTTACAAGGTATAAGGGGGACAGGACCCACAACCCCTCGGTTACAAGGTATAAGGCGGACACAGGACCCACAACCCCTCGGTTACAAGGTATAGGCGGACACAGGAACCACAACCCCTCGGTAAAGGTATAAGGTGGACACAGGACCCACAACCACTCGGTTACAAGGTATAAGGCGGACACAGGCAACCCCTAGGTTACAAGGTATAAGGCGGACACAGGACCCACAACCCCTCGGTTACAAGGTATAAGGCGGACACAGGACCCACAACCCCTCGGTTACAAGGTATAGGGCGGACACAGGACCCACAACCCCTCGGTTACAAGGTATAAGGCGGACACAGGACCCACAACCCCTCGGTTACAAGGTATAAGGCGGACACAGGACCCACAACCCCTCGGTTACAAGGTGTAAGGCGGACACATGACACATAACATTGGTTACAAGGTATATGGCGGATACAAGACCCACAATCCCTCGGTTACAAGGTATAGGGCGGACACAGGACCCACAACCCCTCGGTTACAAGGTATAAGGCGGACACAGGACCCACAACCCCTCGGTTACAAGGTATAAGGCGGACACAGGACCCACAACCCCTCGGTTACAAGGTGTAAGGCGGACACATGACACATAACATTGGTTACAAGGTATAAGGCGGATACAAGACCCACAACCCCTCGGTTACAAGGTATAGGACGGACACAGGATCCACAACCCCTCGGTTACAAGGTATAATGCGGACACAGGACCCACAACCCCTCGGTTACAATGTATAAGGCGGAGACAGGACCCACAACACCTCGGTTTCAAGGTATAAGGCGGACACAGGACCCACAACCCCTCGGTTACAAGGTATAATGTGGACACAGGACCCGCAACACCTCGGTTACAATGTATAAGGCGGACACAGGACCCACAACCCCTCGGTTACAAGGTATAAGGCGGACACAGGACCCACAACCCCTCGGTTACAAGGTATAAGGCGGACACAAGACACACAACCCCTCGGTACATTATAAGACGACAGGACCCACAACCCTCGTTACAATGTTAAGGCGGACATATTACCCACACCCTCGTTGCACTGTATAAGGCGGAAACAGGACCCACAACCCTCGTTTACATGGTATAAGGCGGACACAGGACCCACAACCCCTCGGTTACAAGGTATAAGGCGGACACAGGACCCACTACCCCTCGGTTACAAGGTATAAGGCGGACACATGACACATAACATTGGTTACAATGTATAAGGCGGACACAGGACCCACAACCCCTCGGTTACAAGGTATAAGGCGGACACAGGACCCACAACCCCTCGGTTACAAGGTATAAGGCGGACACAGGTCCCACAACCCCTCGGTTACAAGGTATAAGGCGGACACAGGACCCACAACCCCTCGGTTACATGGTATAAGGCGGGAAACACGACCCCTCGGTTACATGTATAAGGCGGGAACATGACCCACAACCCCTCGGTTACAAGGTATAAGGCGGGCATATGACCCACAACCCCTCGGTTGCATGGTATAAGGCGGAAACAGACCTACAACCACTCGGTTACAAGGTATAAGGCGGACACAGGCAACCCCTAGGTTACAAGGTATAAGGCGGACACATGACACATAACACTTGGTTACAAGGTATAAGGTGGACACAGGACCCACAACCACTCGGTTACAAGGTATAAGGCGGACACAGGCAACCCCTATGTTACAATGTATAAGGTGGAAACAGGACCCACAACCCTCGGTTTAAAGTATAAGGCGGACACAGGACCCACAACCCCTCGGTTACAAGGTGGCGGACACAGGACCCAAAACTCCTCGGTTACTGTATAGGGCGGACACAGGACCCACAACCCTCGGTTACAATGTATTAGGCGGACACAGGACCACAAAACCTCGGTACAAGGTATAGGGCGGACACAGGACCCACAACCCCTCCGTTACAAGGTATAAGGCGGGACACATGCACATAACACTTGGTTACAAGGTATAAGGCGGACACAAGACCGACAACCCCTCGGTTACAATGTATAGTGCGGACAAGGACCCACAACCCCTCGTTTACAAGGTATAATGCTGACACAGGACCCCACCGCTGGTTACAGTGTATAAGGCGGAACAGGACCCACACCCTCGGTTTACATGTATAAGGGTACACATGACCACAACCCCTCGTTTGCAAGGTATATGGCGGACACAGCACCCACAACCCCTCGGTTACAAGGTATAAGGCGGACACCGGACCCACAACTCCTCGGTTACAAGGTATAAGGCGGACACAGGACCCACAACCCATCGGTTACAAGGTATAAGGCGGACACAGGACCCACAACCCCTCGGTTACAAGGTATAAGGCGGACACAGGACCCACAACCCCTCGGTTACAAGGTATAAGGCGGACAAATGACACATAACACTTGGTTACAAGGTATAAGGCGGGCACAGGACCCACAACCCCTCGGTTACAAGTTATAGTCTGACCAGGACCCAAAACCTCGGTTACAATTTATATGCGGAAACAGGACCACAATCCCTCGTTTACATGTTAAGGCGGACACAGGACCCACAACCCCTCGGTTACAGTTATAAGGCGGACATATGACCCACAACCCCTCGTTTGCAAGGTATAAGGCGGAAACAGGACCCACAACCCCTCGGTTACAAGGTATAAGGCGGACACAGGACCCACAACCCCTCGGTTACAAGGTATAGGGCGGACACATGAGTTAACCTGATGAAACCTACTGGAAAATGTTCAGCATAGTTCCAGGTATCACAAATGACCACTGCCAGACATGTTCAGTGGTAGGATGTGCACCCCAGACACCCCCGAATGTCCCCACCCCCCAAAACTGAGCCAGATCAGCTTGTGAGTTAACCTGATGAAATTTACTGGAACATATTTGTCATAGCTCCAAGTATCATGAATGGCCACTGCCAGACATTTTCAGTGGTTGGTTGTGCCCGCCAGACACCCCCAAATGCCCCCACCCCCAACATAGAGCTAGATCAGCTTGTGAGCTAACCTTCTGAAACTACTGGGAAATGTTTGGCATAGTCCCAAGTATCATGGGGGGGGGTAATTATATTTTGTAAATATATATATAGCCATCAATTCAGGATGTTTTGTGAATTCACCAAAAGGTGACACATAACAGAAATACACATTTAAATTCAGTTCCTTTATTGATTTTAAGTACACGGGTAAGTAATTATCTATGGTTGAGTGTGCCTGCTATATACCTCCTACCCCCCATTCCAAATACAGAGCTAGATCTGAGTTAATGAGTTACCAAACTCGATGAAAGTGACTGAGAAATGTTCAGCATAATACTGTCTAGCCCTTAGATTATCTAAAGGTGTTATCTTCTACAAGTAATCCCCGTCTTCCTTATCTGAATCTGTGTCTTCACTCCATGCTTCGCCATCTGAATCGCTCACTCCATCAGTAGTTTCTACTTCCACCTCAGACTCTCTGTCACCTTCAGCCTCCATGTCCTCTGCATTGTTACTGCCATTCATAACAAATCAGTTGGTATGGCTGGCCCTTCAAACCAGGTTGGCTTCCAGGAGGTTGTCCCTCACATACCATCCATAATCAGTTAGTGACAAACCGACCCCAGGAGATGCTGTCATGGTATGTGTTCACAATGCTGTAACATACTGCCTTCGTCGAATCTTCATCTCAAGGGTCCGTTGAGAAGGTGACAGCAAGGCACAGTCGATACGTTTGATGTTTGCCAGTGGATTCTCCTGAAAGTCAATGAAATGCATTATTAGAGCTGTTGTAACAGGGGCAGGTCCAGATATTTGCAAAGGGGGCGTGCATTCATCAGTCATGCAAAGTAGGGTCCAGAACAGAAATGGGGGGGTACCAATAGTCTACAGCTCACACTTAATATATGGATGCCGGCTGTGTGCACCTTTCCTTCCACTATAACTTTGTTAATAATGGTCCGAGTTGAAAAATGAACATTCTGCAGAGGTACTTTTTAGTGATTTTCAATAGGGAGCATACGCCCCTTCCGCCCCCTCTAAACCTGCACATGCTGTAAGGTATTCTAATTTTATAATGATGATCATATTAAAGGTTCTTGTGCCTTAATTACCGGATCAACTTTGCCAGTCATTTGCATCAGTTTGTTGTATCGTGCTTCATTGACATCTTGAGTCTTGCTTTGTGCATACATGCGGCAGACAAACTCTGATGCGACATCCAGATCAACACTACCATGCACCTCGCCCATACTGATGAAGGGGTTAACGTAGCAGCCAGTATTGTCCTTCTCTATGATCGAGGGGTTTAGTTTTGCCTTTCCTGAAAAATCAGGTACAAATTCAAAATCAGTGCTCAAAAATATGAATCCGGTTATCCCGATTGTTTTCATTTCAGATTTGTTATCCGCACAAGCAAAATGCACCATATATCAAATTTTTAAAGAAATGCTATGGCTAATTAAATCAAAACACCAACACCGTAATAGAGACATTTTACTGAGACACAAATATCTTGTCCCAACCTGTAAAAGGCCGATGTAAAGTCACATCCAGTGAAGGCATGGTATTTGGGCAGTGCTTTGGGAAGTCCAGGTTTGCGCTCTTCAAGGACGTCAGCAATGTTAGTCACATTGATGTACCTCCTGCTGTTTCCCATCTCGCAGTACATGATGATGTTGGCCATAGCCCGGACTTCTCCACGTTGATGTTCAAGGGCACCAATCAATATCACTAAGACATCGGTGTCAGATGCCCTCACCATGACATTGCCTGCTGTGATATTTGCGATGTGGAAAGCAATCAGCTTATCGGCCTCTTCATAGGCACCTTGGATGTGTGCCTGGCTGGTTACAGTAATATCACGGACATACTGAAAGCACTCACCACCATAAGAAGCAAGCAAGGTATTTCCACCAAAGATATTCCAGTAATGATCTTTCCTCCACTCTTGCAAGAGAAACTTGGCAAGTTCATTCTTGAATACTCCATTGGTGAGAAGTTTTTCCCCACTCTGTCTGATTGTCTGATCTGCCACGGTTATGACATATACTGAATCAACTGCACCCCGCTACTTTCTCTCACTGTCCTTGATGGAGTTCTCCACGTACTTGTCGAGACAAACATGTGCGTGCTTCATTGGCCCTCCCTGAACATACCACAGCATGGTCCGAGCAGTTGATGCGTATGATGCTCCCATGTTTGTTTGTGAGAGGACGGAATGAAAAAGATTTCCTCCATCATAGACCTGTACATAACACCTTGGTAACTCGACTTCTATGATTGTTTCTGTCTGGAGGGACTCAAACATTTTCAACAATGCTGATTATTTTTCACTTTTCACATGCGCCCCATCACAGTGTGCGAGTGACAATGGGTATGGCGTAATTGGGCAGGAGAGAACATTCCAACGGTCAAGTGCTGTTTTCTCTGCAACGACTATGATCATACGGACACAGGCTCACAGCAAAGTTCTTTCCCCGGTACGTTTCACAGGTTGAAGAAATCGATGGCTGTTGCTGTCCCATTCATCTTGAAAGTTATCCCTTTCATCCTGTCCCCTTTTCAGCAAATTGAGCAGATATAATACAGTTGCCTTAGATTAGATGCTGCTTGACTGGTTGCAACATTCACCAAGGAAGTCGGAGCATCATCTGTGAATGGATTGCAGAATTCGTCAATTGTTCCACTCAGTTCAGCTATCTGACTGTTGTCCCTTATGATTATTGAGGGACGGCATTGAGCTGTTGCATTTTCAAGCCCAGTGAATGTTCTAAGCTCGGTGATTGCCATAGCTCGCTGGGTCATAGTCAATGACCATCGGTGCATTGCGTTCTCAGAATTTCGGAAGTCAATAACAATTCCTTCATTTTGGATGCAGCATCACGGTTGACTGTTTGCTCAAAAGAGAGGTCAACAGCCGATCTACTGTAACACTTCTGTGTGCGTCTGATAGAAAACGCACCCTTCTACGGTACTTTACGCAGCTTTGGGTTTGAACTCTTCAACTTCTGCAGAAAAGGTATTCCCCATCTGGCATAGTTTGGTCGGTTCAGAGCGAAGTATACTGCAAGCATCATTGTGAATACATGGATATAGCCACCGACGTCATTCGTCTTTATGCATCTCTGCGGCTCTCTGTGGAGGTGATTGATCAGGAAGATGTAAATGACCCAGAATTGAGCTGTTGACCCAAGATGCCCATCCAGAATGGACTGGAAGCTGTCAAACAAGGGGGTTTCAATTGCTTGTATTTAGTAGCCTTTCAACGCAATGGCCAAATCATATGTGACAACTGCGTAATCTTGGCCTGTTTCCTTTGCAACGTTCATTGTCCGGATCATCAACTCTCTCACCACATTATTGTTGGTTGGGAATCTGGATATTGGGTCCATGTAGCAAATTCGTTGAAGTGGTAAGGAGTCATTGATGTACCTGTTCATGAATCCAGCATGCAATGGATGGTGTGTTGCCTTCTCTCAGTTTCGAAAATCAATACAGATCCAATATCTTTAGTCCAATCTTGCATTCATTCAGTTCTTCAGCAGTCGATTGAGATGCTGTACTGGATGCTCCGGTAGAGGTATCAGTAATTGCTGCTGAGGTAGGAACCCGGTAGGACCAGCTTTTATATCATTATTAGTCTTGATTATCAATATTACAACAATAAGTTAATAACCTACCTTGGACTTGTTCATCTGTCAACTCTGTTTCTTGATTGGAAGGATGTCTTGGAATCCCAGCTTGGAATATACTTGTAATGCTGCCTGTGTTGTTGTTTTCATACCACCCTCAAAATTATATCTGGGCTAATCTCTACCCTCATGAGAGCCTGTTGTTCCCAGCACCCTGTTCAGAAATATTTCTAGTGAGACCTATGTTATTTTATTCTGTAACTGCCTTCTATATAAATGATAAACATCAACATGTTTTTACTGAGACTTATATTAACACTAGATTATGGTTGAAGCTATGGCCTCCACTAATAAATAACATTTTTTCCATACCATAAGAGTTCTTCCTCCACTATTAAATAACATTAAATGTACTGTTTACATTAAATGTTATTTATTAGTGGAGGCCATCTTTAAATGGTAGAAATAAATATCAGAGCTAGTCAAAAGTAGAATATTTTTAATTCTTGCCCCCCCCCCATATATTTTGACACCAAAATGATGACTATGTGAATTAGGACTTGAGATATAAGAAAAATAGGTTTTCATGGCGGCCATCTTTAAATATGTTGGGGATGGGGGGCATGGTATATGGCAGGCACACTCCACCACTGAAAATGTCTGGCAGTGGTCATTCATGATACTTGGAGCTATGACAAATATGTTCCAGTAAGTTTCATCAGGTTAACTCACGAGCTGATCTGGCTCAGTTTTGGGGGTGGGGGCATTCGGGGGTGTCTGGCACAACCCACCACTGAAAATGTCTGGCAGTGGTCATTTGTGATACCTGTGACTATGTCGGGCATTTTACAATAAGTTTCATCAGATTAACTCATGAGCTGATCTAGCTCAATTTTGGGGTTCCTTTCTCATGGCCCTCCTGACCACACCCACCAGAATGAGCATACCAGAATTCCATTTCTTTACATGGGCATGCACATGGACCATAGCTATATACATGAACATTGGTTAACTTTCCAGCTAGGCTGACCCCCCTGGGCTCCTGGTCTATGAGTCTGTTTTTTAAATATGTCATAGCCTGGGCTCGAAGCTGGAATCTGTGAAATTACGAGTGTGTTGACAAATAGACCACAGATCCACCACAACGAGAGCTGTCCGATTAGCACAGTGGTTAGCGCAGTCGCTTCTCACCAATGCAACCCGGGTTCGATCCTCTAACTGGGAAGTATGTGAGATGGTACGGTGGTCGCCAGATCGGACAGGTGGGTTTTCTCCGGGTACTCCGGTTTCCTCCCACACGAATGACCACATATACGCTTCCATCCGCGCTAACGAGAGTGATTAATATAAGTTGTTAAAACTTGCTTCGCAATCGTTGTAAAATAAATATAGTTTAAACTAACGAGAGATATTAACGTAGAGCAGTGTAACGATCCATTGGTATTATGAAAATACCCGGTGAATCCAAACTAGGTCAGTAAGATTGCATTGGCTGGTATAAAAAGAAATTCAAAAACCCAAATGATTATTAACAACAATCATTTTACTATCACAGCAGTCATATTGTGGTTTGCTCTACATTCAAGTTGGCATTTAGCAGGTATTTTTTTTCATATTCTAGCTTAATAATAATGTATTAGTAGAAGTCGTGATAGCGCAGTGGATGAGCGTTCGCTTCAGGTGCGAAAGGTCTGGAGTTCGAGCCCCGCTGGAGCAGTTATGATTGTACCCTTAGGCAAGGCATTTAAATTCCACATTGCCTCTTCTCTCTCCTTCATGGCGATGGATTCCATCATGAATGAGGTCTCGAGAGTGATTAAGATAAGTTGAAAGAACTTGTTTCGCAATCGAGCTAAAATAAATTTGTATAAACTAATAATAATTTATTGCATTTCTTCCCCAAACATTACATTACAATTATACACACAATGAAATACGTGGAAAACAATATGAAATTATATTAGGATTTATTATTATTGTTGTATACGATTTAATCTGTAAAGAAGCAAATTGGTTGGGCTACAAGTTATGACAACATTATATACAACCCTACACATTATATTCTTTCATATAAACTTAAACTAAGTTTTCAAAATATTGAAGCAATAATCGCGTGTCAGTCTGACTTGTATACAATATTAAATAGCTCATTAACATTTCTCTGGCTCTTACGTTTGCCCGTATTTGTTAAGATGTTATATATATATCAGATTTGATTACAGAAGTAAAACGGAGTGTGTCATATCTGAGATTTTAACAAAAAGTTATAGAACAGAACAGAACTTTATTTGTGAAAAGACACAGGTTAAATTTGTTGTTCTCGTTTGAAGTTTTAAAGTGAATAAGATTCCAAAGTATTGAAATTATAAGATGTTGAATAATTGAATTATTCGCGGTGTAAATTCATGATTTATAGACACATTGTGGAAATAGTGCAGTGGTATATAGTGACAATATAACATTGCATAACAGTAACACCACTAGTACAACACTTAAGCATCTATCTCGCTATCTACTTATAAAATATCATAATTTGATTTTGTAAGTAAAGTCGATAGTCGCGTCATTGCCAGCTCATCGAAGGACATCTACATATATGTGCAACCAAGCGTTTACAAGACGGCTTATCTGCTAGTTACGTTACTTGGAAATTGCTACATTGTCGGTGATCGTTGTCAGTGTCAGATTCACAGTCGTTCTGGTAAGAAGTTTCTCTTAGTTTAATAAAGCTACCCTGATTTATTTCAGATAGTCTCAAAACTTAATCGACCAATGGATGACGAATTAGAACAATTCATATTAGGTAAATATTAACTATGTTTTATGAACTGCATTGTTTCGTGATATGATATTCTGTAGGAGCTAACAACAGTAGTTAAAGGGGCACCCAGTGGCGTAGCCAGCTGAAAATGATGTACAAGCCCCTTTGAACTATTAAGCGCCGTAGCTGCGAACCCGGGAGGGGGTCCTGGGGCATCCTCCCCACTGATCTTTTGAAATCTAGACATCACAAATGGTGCACTCTGACACCTTTTAAGGGAAGTTTATACACTAACAAACACATAAGAAATGTTCAGTTTTACATCTACTGCTGTATATCCAGCAAAAATAAAACTTCCTGATTATAATGTGCAAGCCCGGGCATTGTGGCGTAACGGCAACTACGCGCCTGGCTGCCTTAGCTAAATATGCATTAATTCTGTACCCTTGAAACAACTACGTCTACTGTTTCTGTTTAAAGCGGGTATTATCACGGATGTTTTAAGCTTCGTATTATTCATATTTCGTAAATAATCCACACTTTTGTACAAAACAAGTCGGAGATATTAGAAGTAATCAAACATAAGAATAAAGACTTTATTTTACGAGAGAACTCATTTAACAAAAGTTAATCTACCATGAGGCCCTCAACATATATACAAATCAAATGATAGGACTATAAGTGAATACTGCATATTGGAATTATATAGTAATGTTAAAGCGACAAAACATCGCAAAAGGAATAAAAATACATATTTTATATATACATAGCACTTCTACTACAAATTCTTCCGAACATATTCGAACACTAACTTTCAATCAATAAACAATGGCCATGCGGTATATAAACTCTCAAAAGTGAAAGTAGAATTTCATATAACGGTCAGCCAAGCTCCTGAAACATACGTTTGTTTATTATTGGAGTATATGCTACGCGTGACACTGTCGTTTAGGGACAATTTAAATCTGATCAGTCTACAAATAAATATCCAGACACAGCTGTGGAATATAGCGGTAAATATGTAAATTAAATGTTTTTTATTTAGGATAAAGGAGTTGTAGAACGTATGGCTGTTGACCCTATTCACAGTATTGTGTTATGTCAACAAACGTCGTATACGACGTTTGATTATTAGTTGAAATACTCAGTTTCTATGACAAATATTTGGAATAATATTATAACACATAATAGGTAACTACATTTTGCAGATTTTATTTTGTTCCGATGTAGTGTCGCTTTAAATTATATAAATCAGATAAAAATAATTACAGACCTATATCAACATTACCCGTAATGCCATTAATTCTTGATCGTCATGTCAGCTTTCACTTGAAATAATTTCTTATGTGTGTTTTACGTTTATTTATCGTCGCTACCGGCTGCCCATATGATCGACGCCTCCTGAAGAGATTAGTCATTTTAGATTTTTGGAGGATAGTGCAATGATATAGACAGAGACCCATTCCAGAGTCTCCTCTGGTTCTTCTATGTGTAAGGTGTAAAGCACAGACACGAGACCTCGGTCTAACGTCCCATCTGAAAGACTGTTAATTTTATTAGGGTCAGACGGAGGATCGAACCTGCGATCCCTGGATTACAAGTCCAATGTGTTAACCACTGGACTACAGATCCGTCTGTAACAATTTCTTGAGGAACATAAATTATTATATAATCTACAATCTAGATTCCGTGTAAATCATTCGTGTCAAACTGCCCTTACACGCTTATTGGATGACCGTATATCAGAAATGAGAAACATTAGTCAGTTACTGCCCCTGAATACTCCTAATAGTATATTGGTCCTCTTAATTGGTGTCCTCTGTTTTTATCGTTGTTTCCTTTGCACCTCATGTTTTCCATTCTTATCCGTATTCTCGTCTTATAATTATGAAATTATTAAATCTCGACATATATCCTTTAGCATGTCCAATGGATACCTTACTGTAAAATTGGTTCAATTAATTAACACGATTTTGATAAAATTACATTTATCCTAACGCAACATCTGTTTAGACGACAACAGTAAAAACAAAGGATTCCAACTAACAGGACCAATATACATATAGGGATAAATCTGACTATATCCATCAAGGGAGGTAATAGAAAAACCAATAATGTCTCTCATTGAGAATGAAGTAGTGGCCAAAATATTCCTGGATTTTTCCAAAGCCTTTGATAACATAGAGTTATAATATCTAGAAAAGTAATACAATTGCAACTAATAAAGCAGGGGATATCCGAATATTGATGCCGCGAAATGAAATCACAATACACTTGAATGATTTCAGAAGGATTCACGCATAACATGAGTCACCCGGATGCCACGAGATGTGCGGACAGAACCGGAAGTAGTTCTCCAACAGATTCCGCTGCATCGACAATGTATACGCCAATAACAGGCTCTTTCGCCGATGTTACTATGGAAACGACTAGTGGCTGTTTTTCTACCAGCAATTCTTCACCGTCACCCACATCATCGTACTCGTCTAGTACCAAGATGTCACTGTCGTTCTCGTCAGGAGACAATACCATATCTACACCACCATTTTCACCAACCGCCAATTCGTCTTCATTTGAAAGTATTATTTATGACAATCAAGATACTAAATTCGGACAAAACCTGCCAGCTTTGGTATCTCACTTATCACCAATAACTGATACATATACAGACAGCAATGGTAACATTACGGATAAATATAACACAGGACAACACGAATGTTTTGAACTGCTAGAAGAACCAGCACACAGAGATGAAATAGACACACACGAATATTATCGTTTTCCAATGAGCTATTATAGCGAAGGTAAGTTGTGAATTTGTATTAACAGTACTGTAATATAGAGTTACCTACTCAGGCCAGTAGCTAGGGTAGGTCGGACGACCCCCACCCCCATAATTCACCGAGTTCTACTTTTTCATACACTCTATCAGAATGTTTACACAGTTACTATAATAATATTGATGCAAGCAACACCTGGGAATAGTTTATAAGAGGCTTTCTCGGAACTTTCTCGGAACTTTCTCTATATGCTGTCGCTTTTTAGCTATGCACTTTTATATGGTCTATATTAAAATCAAATACTTATGCCATATTATGTGCCCGTCATTGCACAGAATGCAGGAAACTAGATTTCCAATTTTCCATTCTGGACCTCGAAACGAAAACATAACAAACAAAACAAACATAGCAAACAAAACAAACATAACAAACATAACAAACAAAACAAACATAACAAACATAACAAACAAAACAAAGTATGTTTGCATATTTGGGATATTACTGCCATTTTATCATTTTGGTGAAAAACATTTTAATATAAATTTTATTTATACTGTATTAATAAATTGTGAATTATAACATGAATAATGATGTTCTAACTGCTTGCGTGATGTGTATTGTTGCAGAATTGAATGGTGTGTATCCGGGGAGCTCGCCTTCAGTCCATACACTCAGCCATAATGCCATATCTGACCAGTACGACACAGGTTACACAACACAGAGTAGCTACGATTCGGAGGATAGCTGTAAGTTTTAGGTTTGGGTTTCAGGCCCCTGTTACAATAGCACCGTCCTGGTAGACATATTAATAGTCCCAGTAAACCGTTGCTGTTAGCTTTGCTCTTACTTTATTCACATTGCTGATAAGCAATATGCATACTGTACTACATACTCACAACTCAATATATATGGAAATGGATAGCGATGTGTAAAAGTAAAATGTTTGTTTATTATAGTGTCACCCCTATTTTTTAAACGGCCAGCCATTTCTGACTTATGATACACCTCTTTTTTATGAACATCAGTACTTCCCGAATCCTATGCTTGTATGCCAGGCGCCAGGCTGGTAGGCAATCGGTAACCATTATTTAACTAGCTGGCGGCTCACCAACATGCCATATCAGAACGAACCCCTGACGAGATTCGAACCTTCGACCTACCGCCCCGCAGGCAGAAGCCTTAACCACTGGGCCACTGAGACGTGTAACGGTGGTTATATTGGACACTTAAGGAATGAATTGCGGGTTAATAGTTTCCATCGGGGTATGGACTGCATTGTAGTTCATATCCCGATGGAAACTATTAATTCACGATTCATTACTTATATTTACATTAATTATTATTTTCAATGACACAAAGAAAAGGCATATTGTACTATGAATTTAAAATGTAGTTTAGATTTGCAATTTATTGTGTGCCAGATCTAGTAAATAGATGATGATCTAGTAAATAGATCATCCTTGGAACAGCATAAACTGTAAGACACGCCTTTTCTTGAGAGAAACGCTGCCCAACACTGCGAATGCGCATGATCGTAACTTCGAGTACGCATGTCAGCTGCATATCATTAGTGGAGAAATTAATACGAACATGGATACACGCGTGTGTATGTGGGGAGCAATAAAGGTGTTGCGTGTATGTGGGGAGCGATAAAGGTGTTGCGTGTATGTGGGGCAGCGATAAAGGTGTTGCGTTTATGTGGGGAAGTGATAAAGGTGTTGCGTGTATGTGGGGAAGTGATAAAGGTGTTGCGTTTATGTGGGGAAGTGATAAAGGTGTTGCGTGTATGTGGGGAAGTGATAAAGGTGTTGCGTGTATGTGGGGCGCGATAAAGGTGTTGCGTGTATGTGGGGAAGTGATACAGGTGCTGCGTGTATGTGGGGAGCGATAAATGTGTTGCGTGTATGTGGGGAAGCGATAAAGGTGTTGTGTGTATGTGGGGAAGTGATACAGGTGCTGCGTGTATGTGGGGAGCGATACAGGTGTTGCGTGTATGTGGGGAGCGATATAGGTGTTGCGTGTATGTGGGGAAGCGATACAGGTGTTGCGTGTATGTGGGGAGCGATAAAGGTGTTGCGTTTATGTGGAGTAGGGGGGGAAAAGGAATTATATACATACACGTATATATTCCATCATAGTTATGTTCTAATCTATAGATACGCAGGCTTTTCTGGCGAGGTAAACTAATATTTCTATTATATTAAATTATGTTAAACAACATATTAAATATGTGTGCTGTCTGATAAAGCTACATGCATACATCTATCCATTTTCATTGCAGTTGAAGTCCCCTGTACCGAATATACTGATACAGAATTTAGCGGGCACATTTCAGGAACTCAACCAATCGCAATAATGCGTGAGTAATACCTCACTACTTCCACTATTCGACAATGTAATTAAGCAAGTATGCACACATCAACATAACTAATAATAATAATAATAATAATAGTAATAATAATAATATTAAAGACTTTATTTTATGAGGGAGCTTACATAACACTTGGATAATACAAATAAGTCCATCAACATATATACAATGACGTAGAAAACATGTTAATTAAAGAAACACTACAGGTTAAGTACAGTATTCAGCAGTACGTGGAAGCTCATCTATTATGTATGTATATAATGATATATACAAGATTTCTATGTTTCTGTTGGCTTATTTCATCTTAAATATCGAGTTTTAAAGATATTAAGTAAGTTGGAATTTTGAAAATAATGAGATAGTGAATTCCAAATGGAAGAACCTGAATAAACAAAAGTATTACGGAATATTTTCAACTGTATACAAATTTATTTTTGCTCGATTGCGAAACAAGTTCTTACAACTTATATTAATCACTCTCGAGACCTCATTCCCGATGGAATCCATCGCCACGAGGGAGAGAGAAGAGGCAATGTGGAATTCAAATGCACAAGGGCACAATCGTAACGGCTCCAGCGGGGCTCGAACTCCGGACCGTTCGGACCTGAAGCGAACGCGCATCCACTGCGCTATCACGACTTCCACGCACGAGGTACATGTTGTATAATGACGTACTGCATGAAAATATCTTTAAAATATGTAATGGACATTAACTCTTTCACCGCCAATGTCGCATAAAAGCGACTTTGTAAAACAGAACATAACATGCCGTCTGATCAGGCTATATGCTCATTGCTCTTCAGACAGTGGAGCTGAAGCACCTGTCCGAATAGCAAACAATATAGATCCTGATCAGACAGAACATAACATGGCGTCTGATCAGGATATATGCTCATTGCTCTTCAGACAGTGGAGCTGAAGCACCTGTCCGAATAGCAAACAATATAGATCCTGATCACACGCGGCGTTACGCCGCGGCTGATCTGGATCTATATTGTTTGCACATGTTCTGAATTTATTCGGCGCTGAAATAGTTAAGTGAGTCGCATTAAATGCACATTCCTATTTGGCTGTTAGATAATACCACATATCCAGACAACTGCCGGTTGCCAAACTTTGCCGTATTTGCGGAAACCAAGAAAGTCCCAAATCGACGCGGACGCCCAGTGACATACAAAAAACCCGGGTACCAATACAGCGACAGCTTACATAGTGATGCTGACGAGCGTGTGACGTCACAACCGAGGGGATGTCGTCGAGGTATGACACGTACGTTTGAATTCAGTCACTTCAATGATAGATAACTAGTCGTTGTTAGCATCACATACACATTCTTTATGACAAGTCCACACCCCCTCTCCCCCTCCCCGTGTGTGGCCCCCGTGGCAGAGTGGTTACGGTCATTGACTTGACAAATATTCTTGCCCCTTACCGTTGAAGGTTCGAATCCCACTTAGTTTATACAAATTTATTTTAGCTCGATTGCGAAACAAGTTCTTTCAACTTATATAAATCACTCTCGAGACCTCATTCCTGATGGAATTCATCGCCACGAGGGAGAGAGAAGAGGCAACGTGGAATTTAAATGCCTTGCCTAAGGGCACAATCGTAACGGCTCCAGCAGGGCTCGAACTCCGGACCTTTCGCACCTGAGGCGAACACACATCCACTGCGCTATCACTGCTTCCACTTGGGGTGTAGAAGTCTTTCAATTGAGGAAGCTGACATTCCGAATGGTGGTCGTTCTACCCGGGCAATAGATCAGACATTGACCGATCAATATATCAGACATTGACCGATCAATAGATCAGACATTGACCGAGCAATAGATCAGACATTGACCGAGCAATAGATCAGACATTGACCGAGCAATAGATCAGACATTGACCGAGCAATAGATCAGACATTGACCGAGCAATAGATCAGACATTGACCGAGCAATAGATCAGACATTGACCGATCAATATATCAGACATTGACCGATCAATATATCAGAAATTGACCGAGCAATATATCAGACATTGACCGATCAATATATCAGACATTGACCGATCAATATATCAGACATTGACCGAGCAATAGATCAGACATTGACCGAGCAATAGATCAGACATTGACCGAGCAATAGATCAGACATTGACCGATCAATATATCAGACATTGACCGATCAATATATCAGACATTGACCGATCAATATATCAGACATTGACCGATCAATATATCAGACATTGACCGAGCAATATATCAGACATTGACCGAGCAATATATCAGACATTGACCGAGCAATATATCAGACATTGACCGAGCAATATATCAGACAGACATTGACCGAGCAATATATCAGACAGACATTGACCGAGCAATAGATCAGACATTGACAGAGCAATAGATCAGACATTGACCGATCAATATATCAGACATTGACCGAGCAATAGATCAGACATTGACCGATCAATAGATCAGACATTGACAGAGCAATAGATCAGACATAGACCGATCAATATATCAGACATTGACCGAGCAATAGATCAGACATTGACCGATCAATAGATCAGACATTGACCGAGCAATAGATCAGACATTGACCGAGCAATAGATCAGACATTGACCGAGCAATAGATCAGACATTGACCGAGCAATAGATCAGACATTGACCGAACAATATATCAGACATTGACCGAGCAATATATCAGACATTGACTGAGCAATATATCAGACATTGACCGAGCAATAGATCAGACATTGACCGAACAATAGATCAGACATTGACCGAACAATATACCAGACATTGACCGATCAATATATCAGACATTGACCGAGCAATAGATCAGACATTGACCGAACAATAGATCAGACATTGACCGAACAATATACCAGACATTGACCGATCAATATATCAGACATTGACCGATCAATATACCAGACATTGACCGATCAATATATCAGACATTGACCGATCAATATACCAGACATTGATCTAGCAATATACCAGACATTGACCGATCAATATATCAGACATTGACCGATCAATATACCAGACATTGACCGATCAATATATCAGACATTGACCGATCAATATACAAGACATTGACCGATCAATATATCAGACATTGACCGATCAATATACCAGACATTGACCGATCAATATATCAGACATTGACCGATCAATATACCAGACATTGATCTAGCAATATACCAGACATTGACCGATCAATATATCAGACATTGACCGATCAATATACCAGACATTGACCGATCAATATATCAGACATTGACCGATCAATATACCAGACATTGATCTAGCAATAGATCAGACATTGACCGATCAATATATCAGACATTGACCGATCAATATATCAGACATTGACCGATCAATATATCAGACATTGACCGAGCAATAGATCAGAAATTGACCGAGCAATATATCAGACATTGACCGAGCAATATATCAGACATTGACCGAACAATATACCAGACATTGACCTAGTAATATACCAGACATTGACCTAGTAATATATCAGACATTGACCGAGCAATATATCAGACATTGACCGAGCAATATATCAGACATTGACCGATCAATATATCAGACATTGACCGATCAATATATCAGACATTGACCAATCAATATACCAGACATTGACCTAGCACTAGATCAGACATTGACCGATCAATATATCAGATATTGACCGAGCAATAGATGAGACATTGACCGAGCAATAGATCAGACATTGACCGATCAATATATCAGACATTGACCGATCAATATATCAGACATTGACCAATCAATATACCAGACATTGACCTAGCACTAGATCAGACATTGACCGATCAATATATCAGATATTGACCGAGCAATAGATGAGACATTGACCGAGCAATAGATCAGACATTGACCGATCAATATATCAGACATTGACCGATCAATATATCAGACATTGACCAATCAATATACCAGACATTGACCTAGCACTAGATCAGACATTGACCGATCAATATATCAGATATTGACCGAGCAATAGATCAGACATTGACCGAGCAATATATCAGACATTGACCGAGCAATATATCAGACATTGACCGATCAATATATCAGACATTGACAGATCAATATACCAGACATTGACCAAGCACTAGATCAGACATTGACCGATCAATATATCAAATATTGACCGAGCAATATATCAGACATTGACCGAGAAATATATCATACATTGACCGATAAATATATCAGACATTGACCGATAAATATATCAGACATTGACCGATCAATATATCAGACATTGACCGATCAATATATCAGACATTGACCTAGCACTAGATCAGACATTGACCGAGCAATATATCAGACATTGACCTAGCACTAGATCAGACATTGACCGAGCAATATATCAGATATTGACCTAGCACTAGATCAGACATAGACCGATCAATATATCAAATATTGACCGAGCAATATATCAGATATTGACCGATCAATATATCAGACATTGACCGATCAATATACCAGACATTGACCTAGCACTAGATCAGACATTGACCGATCAATATATCAAATATTGACCGAGCAATAGATCAGATATTGACCGAGCAATATATCAGACATTGACCGAGAAATATATCAGACATTGACCGATCAATATATCAGACATTGACCGATCAATATATCAGATATTGACCTAGCACTAGATCAGACATTGACCTAGCACTAGATCAGACATTGACCGAGCAATATATCAGACATTGACCGAGCAATATATCAGACATTGACCGAGCAATATATCAGACATTGACCGAGCAATATATCAGACATTGACCGAGCAATATATCAGAAATTGACCGAGCAATATATCAGACATTGACCGAGCAATATATCAGACATTGACCGAGCAATATATCAGACATTGACCGACCAATATATCAGACATTGACCTAGCAATATATTAGACATTGACCTAGCAATATATCAGACATTGACCGAGCAATATATCAGACATTGACCGAGCAATATATCAGACATTGACCGAGCAATATATCAGACATTGACCGAGCAATATATCAGACATTGACCTAGCAATATATCAGACATTGACCTAGCAATATATTAGACATTGACCTAGCAATATATCAGACATTGACCGAGCAATATATCAGACATTGACCTAGCAATATATCAGACATTGACCGAGCAATATATCAGACATTGACCGAGCAATATATCAGACATTGATCGAGGAATAAATATGACATTGAACGAGCATCCGGTGCCTTCCTCCGCCTACAGTACCCACCGTATGACCATAAATAAACACTAAGAAGTGATACCGAATCCTAGAGTGGATGGAGTCCATCTGGATTCCGACACAATCATACAGAAACATGTACTTGCGTTTGTTATTGCTTCCGGTTATTATTGCTTCCGGTTATTGCTGCTTCTGGTTATTGCTGCTTCCGGTTATTGCTTCCATTATGCCACTATACCACTAGCCTGGGAACAGGCGTTGGTATATTTTGCCTGGTCAGTCAAATAAATATAGTTTAACACCGAGACTATTAATTGGGCCGTATTGAGTTTCTGATCATATCATTTTGCCAGAAGATAAAAAGTGAAAAATCGACAGACTGGCACCCAGGCTACTATACCACGCGCTATAGGCGAACTGAGCTCTTGGTTTGCGTTGGTGCTTACTCTTAATACATATAAAAACGCTTATTGTTGTTAATCAGAAATGGTAGAGAAACTATTGTTCTTGTTAGTTTTAGATTTTTAAATTCGGATACGTAACTCGATTGCTCATACATCGTATCAGTTTCGATGGAAATATTCTCCCAATGATTTGTTTGTTTATATTCGTCGGCTGGACAAGTCACGTGACAGTTGCAGCAGGCTACCGATACACGCAACAGAATGCTATTGAACCATGCTTCAGCTCTGTCAGCGAAATTAGCCTAGAACTATATAACTATTTTAAATACGGATGTAAATGGACAAATACGCCGAGCATACGAATACGCTGAGTACAGGAATACGCCGAGCATAGGAATACACTGAGTACAGGAATACGCCGAGCATAGGAATACGCCGAGCATAGGAATACGCCGAGCATAGGAATACAGGAATACGCCGAGCATAGGAATACGCCGAGCATAGGAATACAGGAATACGCCGAGCATAGGAATACAGGAATACGCCGAGCATAGGAATACGCCGAGCATAGGAATACAGGAATACGCCGAGCATAGGAATACAGGAATACGCCGAGCATAGGAATACAGGAATACGCCGAGCATAGGAATACAGGAATACGCCGAGCATAGGAATACAGGAATACGCCGAGCATAGGAATACGCCGAGCATAGGAATACAGGAATACGCCGAGCATAGGAATACAGGAATACGCCGAGCATAGGAATACGCCGAGCATAGGAATACAGGAATACGTCGAGCATAGGAATACAGGAATACGCCGAGCATAGGAATACGCCGAGCATAGGAATACGCCGAGCATAGGTTCCACCACTCTATAATTATGAATTGTGTTCCTTTAGGTGCAAAGAATATTCTGCTGTGGAAATTTCTACTTGGAGAATTGAGAAAACCCAATAGCAACCATGTGAGGTGGGAGGACGAGCGAGAGGGGCTCTTCAAGTTTGTGGACACTGCCGAGTGTAGTCGCCTCTGGGGAGAAATGAAAAAGAAAAATGACATGAATTTCGAAAAGCTCAGCCGCGGAATCAGGTAAGATACAAACAGAGAATGGAAAAGCTCAGCCACGGAATCAGGTAAGATACAAACAGAGAATGGAAAAGCTCAGCCACGGAATCAGGTAAGATACAAACAGAGAATGGAAAAGCTCAGCCGCGGAATCAGGTAAGATACAAACAGAGAATGGAAAAGCTCAGCCACGGAATCAGGTAAGATACATACAGAGAATGGAAAAGCTCAGCCGCGGAATCAGGTAAGATACATACAGAGAATGGAAAAGCTCAGCCACGGAATCAGGTAAGATACAAACAGAGAATGGAAAAGCTCAGCCACGGAATCAGGTAAGATACATACAGAGAATGGAAAAGCTCAACCGCGGAATCGGGTAAAAGACAAACAGAGAATGGAATGGAATTATCTGCGTAGTACCGCCCGCTGCCTTCAGTCACGTATAGTATGGAATTATCTGCGTAGTACCGCCCGCTGCCTTCAGTCACGTAGTAGTTCCGCCCTAGTGTGTTACCGTGTAATAAACGCAACAAACCGAATGGTGATATAACATAAGCAACTAAATGGTTGTGTAAATATTTATTATATAATTCTGCAGGACACTTAGGTACTGTTATCATGATTGCAGATTTAGCAACAACTAGAGATGGCAACGAATATTCAAATAATCGCTCGGACGTCCGAATATCCGAATACTGTTCCAGTATTCGAATATTCTGAATTTTTTTTTTATATAATTTGCAAATATGAAATAAATTGTCAGGCACGTTGTTTTCTGTTGAAACCATCATAAAACCTTCTAATACAATGTGGCGATGTCTTGCCAAAAACACATTAATACATGTCTTCTGCTAGAATTATTTGTATACAAATAAGGAAAGTAGTGATGCATAGTAAGGCATCGTATGATTAACATGCATTGTGAGCATACCCTATACAACTACACTGCTCATCTAGACGCGTCTATGTATTGTGTGTGTACACTATACAACTACACTGCTCATCTAGACGCGTCTATGTATTGTGTGTGTACACTATACAACTACACTGCTCATCTAGACGCGTCTATGTATTGTGTGTGTACACTATACAACTACACTGCTCATCTAGACGCGTCTATGTATTGTGTGTGTACACTATACAACTACACTGCTCATCTAGACGCGTCTATGTATTGTGTGTGTACACTATACAACTACACTGCTCATCTAGACGCGTCTATGTATTGTGTGTGTACACTATACAACTACACTGCTCATCTAGACGCGTCTATGTATTGTGTGTGTACACTATACAACTACACTGCTCATCTAGACGCGTCTATGTATTGTGAGTGTACACTATACAACTACACTGCTCATCTAGACGCGTCTATGTATTGTGTGTGTACACTATACAACTACACTGCTCATCTAGACGCGTCTATGTATTGTGAGCATACACTATACAACTACACTGCTCATCTAGACGCGTCTATGTATTGTGTGTGTACACTATACAACCACACTGCTCATCTAGACGCGTCTATGTATTGTGAGCATACACTATACAACTACACTGCTCATCTAGACGCGTCTATGTATTGTGTGTGTACACTATACAACTACACTGCTCATCTAGACGCGTCTATGTATTGTGAGCATACACTATACAACTACACTGCTCATCTAGACGCGTCTATGTATTGTGTGTGTACACTATACAACTACACTGCTCATCTAGACGCGTCTATGTATTGTGTGTGTACACTATACAACCACACTGCTCATCTAGACGCGTCTATGTATTGTGGTGTACACTATACAACCACACTGCTCATCTAGACGCGTCTATGTATTGTGGGTGTACACTATACAACCACACTGCTCATCTAGACGCGTCTATGTATTGTGAGTGTACACTATACAACCACACTGCTCATCTAGACGCGTCTATGTATTGTGTGTGTACACTATACAACCACACTGCTCATCTAGACGCGTCTATGTATTGTGTGTGTACACTATACAACCACACTGCTCATCTAGACGCGTCTATGTATTGTGTGTGTACACTATACAACCACACTGCTCATCTAGACGCGTCTATGTATTGTGTGTGTACACTATACAACCACACTGCTCATCTAGACGCGTCTATGTATTGTGTGTGTACACTATACAACCACACTGCTCATCTAGACGCGTCTATGTATTGTGTGTGTACACTATACAACCACACTGCTCATCTAGACGCGTCTATGTATTGTGTGTGTACACTATACAACCACACTGCTCATCTAGACGCGTCTATGTATTGTGTGTGTACACTATACAACCACACTGCTCATCTAGACGCGTCTATGTATTGTGTGTGTACACTATACAACCACACTGCTCATCTAGACGCGTCTATGTATTGTGTGTGTACACTATACAACTACACTGCTCATCTAGACGCGTCTATGTATTGTGTGTGTACACTATACAACTACACTGCTCATCTAGACGCGTCTATGTATTGTGTGTGTACACTATACAACTACACTGCTCATCTAGACGCGTCTATGTATTGTGTGTGTACACTATACAACTACACTGCTCATCTAGACGCGTCTATGTATTGTGTGTGTACACTATACAACTACACTGCTCATCTAGACGCGTCTATGTATTGTGTGTGTACACTATACAACTACACTGCTCATCTAGACGCGTCTATGTATTGTGTGTGTACACTATACAACTACACTGCTCATCTAGACGCGTCTATGTATTGTGTGTGTACACTATACAACTACACTGCTCATCTAGACGCGTCTATGTATTGTGTGTGTACACTATACAACTACACTGCTCATCTAGACGCGTCTATGTATTGTGACTGTACACTATACAACCACACTGCTCATCTAGACGTGTCTATGTATTGTGGGTGTACACTATACAACTACACTGCTCATCTAGACGCGTCTATGTATTGTGACTGTACACTATACAACTACACTGCTCATCTAGACGCGTCTATGTATTGTGAGCATACACTATACAACTACACTGCTCATCTAGACGCGTCTATATATTGTGACTGTACACTATACAACCACACTGCTCATCTAGACGCGTCTATGTATTGTGAGCATACACTATACAACTACACTGCTCATCTAGACGCGTCTATGTATTGTGTGTGTACACTATACAACCACACTGCTCATCTAGACGCGTCTATGTATTGTGACTGTACACTATACAACTACACTGCTCATCTAGACGCGTCTATGTATTGTGACTGTACAATATACAACCACACTGCTCATCTAGACGCGTCTATGTATTGTGAGCATACACTATACAACTACACTGCTCATCTAGACGCGTCTATGTATTGTGTGTGTACACTATACAACTACACTGCTCATCTAGACGCGTCTATGTATTGTGTGTGTACACTATACAGCCACACTGCTCATCTAGACGCGTCTATGTATTGTGGGTGTACACTATACAACCACACTGCTCATCTAGACGCGTCTATGTATTGTGACTGTACACTATACAACCACACTGCTCATCTAGACGCGTCTATGTATTGTGTGTGTACACTATACAACCACACTGCTCATCTAGACGCGTCTATGTATTGTGTGTGTACACTATACAACCACACTGCTCATCTAGACGCGTCTATGTATTGTGCGTGTACACTATACAACCACACTGCTCATCTAGACGCGTCTATGTATTGTGTGTGTACACTATACAACCACACTGCTCATCTAGACGCGTCTATGTATTGTGTGTGTACACTATACAACCACACTGCTCATCTAGACGCGTCTATGTATTGTGCGTGTACACTATACAACCACACTGCTCATCTAGACGCGTCTATGTATTGTGTGTGTACACTATACAACCACACTGCTCATCTAGACGCGTCTATGTATTGTGTGTGTACACTATACAACCACACTGCTCATCTAGACGCGTCTATGTATTGTGCGTGTACACTATACAACCACACTGCTCATCTAGACGCGTCTATGTATTGTGTGTGTACACTATACAACCACACTGCTCATCTAGACGCGTCTATGTATTGTGTGTGTACACTATACAACTACACTGCTCATCTAGACGCGTCTATGTATTGTGTGTGTACACTATACAACTACACTGCTCATCTAGACGCGTCTATGTATTGTGTGTGTACACTATACAACTACACTGCTCATCTAGACGCGTCTATGTATTGTGTGTGTACACTATACAACTACACTGCTCATCTAGACGCGTCTATGTATTGTGTGTGTACACTATACAACTACACTGCTCATCTAGACGCGTCTATGTATTGTGTGTGTACACTATACAACTACACTGCTCATCTAGACGCGTCTATGTATTGTGTGTGTACACTATACAACTACACTGCTCATCTAGACGCGTCTATGTATTGTGTGTGTACACTATACAACTACACTGCTCATCTAGACGCGTCTATGTATTGTGTGTGTACACTATACAACTACACTGCTCATCTAGACGCGTCTATGTATTGTGTGTGTACACTATACAGCTACACTGATCCAGACGCGTCTATGTATTGTGGGTGTACACTATACAACTACACTGCTCATCTAGACGCGTCTATGTATTGTGTGTGTACACTATACAACTACACTCATCTAGACGCGTCTATGTATTGTGTGTGTACACTATACAACTACACTGCTCATCTAGACGCGTCTATGTATTGTGAGCATACACTATACAACTACACTGCTCATCTAGACGCGTCTATGTATTGTGTGTGTACACTATACAACTACACTGCTCATCTAGACGCGTCTATGTATTGTGAGCATACACTATGCAACTACACTGCTCATCTAGACGCGTCTATGTATTGTGTGTGTACACTATACAGCTACACTGCTCATCTAGACGCGTTATGTATTGTGTGTGTACACTATACCACTACACTGCTCATCTAGACGCGTCTATGTATTGTGACTGTACACTATACAACTACACTACTCATCTAGACGTGTCTATGTATTGTGGGTGTACACTATACAACCACACTGCTCATCTAGACGCGTCTATGTATTGTGAGCATACACTATACAACCACACTGCTCATCTAGACGCGTCTATCCGACACATTCTGCAGCTAACTAGTTTGTTTTTCAACTTCAGACATTATTATAAGGACGGACTAATGTCGCGAAGAGATGGAATTCGATTGGTTTACAAATTCAACTGGGACCGCGTACCAAAAGCCTTCTGGCCCCGGAATGGTTGCACCAAGTTGCGCTGATGGGAACAGACATAAACTGTATAAAGAATCTTCCGAGCCAAATGCATTTAACGTGTGAAAATATGCGTATCTACCAATACTGGTTAACAAAAGGTAACAGAGCATTGCTAAGCTGTGTGCTTAGAGCGCTACACAGCAGACAGGAAGGAAGCATTTGGCAATACGTTTGCTCAGAGAATGCCTAGATACGGATCGCAGTAAAAGCGGAACAACAAGAGGACAGTCAGTGACGTGGTACTCGTGACGTCACAAATAAACATTTAATTATACATTATATATATGTTCATATAGAAAAGTATTGTGCTTTCAAATAAAAGTATTAACCGTTGTAAACAAACATTCGATACACTATCACATTATAGGTAAGTCAGGTATAACCTATTAAACAATAAATCACAGTACCTGTAAGCTATCGTATATTGCCTTACCTATACAGTAGTGTAATATTCCAATGGTATTATTACTTTACTTTGAACGCACAGCAGTGTCAGGGCCGTTGCTGGAGCTATTTTGATGATACGCACGGCCAAAATATGCTTGTTTATCGAGTGAGCATAGCGAGCGAGTACGCTAGGGGGGTCCGAGGCCATGCCCCCCGGAATTGTTTTGAAATGAGGAAGCAATTTCTTGCATTTTGTAACATACAATTGCAGGACTAAAGTTCTTACGACAATCCGAATAAAGGTATAAATTAAGGCTAGATGTATAATATACATGATATATCGCCCTTATCAATTAAACAAGCACGTAAAATAGCACAAACTAAATTTTGAGATGCACAATATTTGCAATGGGCTCAATTATTCCACCACTACACACATCCCGGCGCCTATGTATCCCTACAAGCCCACCCCCGGGGTTTTAATGCATTTTTGGAGTTTTCATTTTTTTCGTTTTCTGAGACCAATGATACGCACGTGCGTACTTGCGTATGCCCAGCGACGGGCCTGAGTGTACATATCAATGACCTATATTGATATTGTCAGCTTTCTATCACATATACATCCTTATTTCATCCATATTTCATATGCATCCATATTTCATATACATCCTTATTGCATATACATCCTTAGTGCATACCTTATTTCATATACATCCTTATTGCATATACATCCTTAGTGCATATACATCCTTATTGCATATACATCCTTATTGCATATACATCCTTATTTCTTTATGAAACCACGTGGTTTTTAACTGATGCAGTAAGGAACACATTTATTAATAGATATATGACAGCTTTTTATTTTACATCAGTTGATTGTCAATATGTTCAGTGTTCGTTTCTAAGTTGTATTGTGTTGTAAGATTTAGTCACACCAAATACTTCATATTTGGGCAGCATTCCAGCTCGTATTTCAGATATTGACGGGCTCCCAGAGGGAGCAGTATTTCATATATGATCGGGCTCCCATGGGGGAACAGTATTTCAGATATTGACGGGCTTCCAGAGGGAGCAGTATTTCATATATGGGCGGGCTCCCAGGGGGAGCAGTATTTCGGACTTGGACGGGGCTCCCAGGGGGAACAGTATATCAGACATGGACGGGCTCTCAGGGCGAACAGTATTACAGACATGGATAGGACTCCCAGGGGGAACAGTATTTCAGACATGGACGAGGCTCCCAGGGGGGACAGTATTTCAGACATGGACGGGCTCCCAGGGGGGACAGTAGTTCAGACATGGATGGGCTCCCAGGGGGAACATTATTTCAGACATGGATGGGACTCCGAGGGGAACAGTATTTCAGACAGTATTTCAGACATGGACAGGCTCCAAGGGAGAACAGTATTTCAGACATGGATGGGACTCCCAGGGGGAACAGTATTTCAGACATGGACGGGCTCCCAGGGGGAACAGTATTACAGACATGGATAGGGCTCCCAGGGGGAACAGTATTTCAGACATGGACGAGGCTCCCAGGGGGAACAGTATTTCAGACATGACGGGCTCCCAGGGGGACAGTATTTAAGACATGGACGGGCTCCCAGGGGGAACAGTATTTCAGACATGGATGGGACTCCCAGGGGGAACAGTATTTCAGACATGGACGAGGCTCCCAGGGGGGACAGTATTTCAGACATGGACGGGCTCCCAGGGGGGACAGTAGTTCAGACATGGATGGGCTCCCAGGGGGAACAGTATTTCAGACATGGATGGGACTCCCAGGGGGAACAGTACTTCAGACATGGATGGGGCTCCCAGGGGGAACAGTATTTCAAACATGGACAGGCTCCAAGGGAGAACAGTATTTCAGACATGGATGGGACTCCCAGGGGGAACAGTATTTCAGACATGGACGGGCTCCCAGGGGGAACAGTATTTCAGACATGACGGGCTCCCAGGGGGAACAGTATTACAGACATGGATAGGGCTCCCAGGGGGAACAGTATTTCAGACATGACGGGCTCCCAGGGGGAACAGTATTACAGACATGGATAGGGCTCCCAGGGGGAACAGTATTTCAGACATGGACGAGGCTCCCAGGGGAACAGTATTTCAGACATGACGGGCTCCCAGGGGGAACAGTATTACAGACATGGATAGGGCTCCCAGGGGAACAGTATTTCAGACATGGACGAGGCTCCCAGGGGGAACAGTATTTCAGACATGGCGGGCTCCCAGGGGGACAGTATTTCAGACATGGACGGGCTCCCAGGGGGAACAGTATTTCAGACATGGACGAGGCTCCCAGGGGGAACAGTGTTTCAGACATGTACGGGGCTCCCAGGGGGAAGAGTATTTCAGACATGTACGGGGCTCCCAGGGGAAACAGTATTTCAGATATGGACGAGGCTCCCAGGGGGAAACAGTATATCAGACATGGACGGGCTTCCAGGAGGAACAGTATTTCAGACATGGACGAGGCTCCCAGGGGGGAACAGTGTTTCCGGCAGACATGTACGGGGCTCCCAGGGGGAACAGTATTTCAGACATGTACGGGGCTCCCAGGGGGAACAGTATTTCAGACATGGATGGGGCTCCCATGGGGGAACAGTATTTCAGACATGGACGGGGCTCAAAGGGGGAACAGTATTTCAGACATGGACGGGGCTCCCAGGGGGAACAGTATTTCAGACATGGACAGGGCTCCCAGGGGGAACAGTATTTCAGACATCTTGCGCAAGCCAGCGGGATATATTCCTCACTTGAGAGACTGCGATGCCCTTAGTGGCATTCTATTCCATAATGGCCAATGATTTGAAGTCAACAACTTTAACCACTTGATAACTGAGTCTTACTAGCCACGTGGTTATGTAATGTATTTGTTAAAATACTGTGTTATGCAAAGGCGTGGTGTGTGTTTTACGTTTATTTATCGTCGCTACCGGTTGCCCATATGAACGACGCCTCCTGAAGAGATTAGTTATTTTAGATTTTGGAGGATAGTGCATGATACAGATAGAGACCCATTCCAGAATCTCATCTGGTTCTTTTACGTGCACGGCGTAAAGCACCGACACGAGACCTCGGTTTAACGTCCAATCTGAAAGACTGTTAATTTTATTATGGTCCGACGGGGGATCGAACCTGCGAAAAGGCGTGGTTGCATATAATGTTGCATTTATAATGTTTGACAAACCTTTTTATTTGACTTGTACATGTAATGTGTTCAACTAATTTACAACTGGTATATATTTATTGGTTTATGTTGTTATTATTTGTGTTTACATTCTTTGGAAATGATCTTATAAAATATTGCTATCTATTACATAAATACTTAGCTCGATTGCGAAACAAGTTCTTTCAACTTATATTAATCACTCTCGCGACCTCATTCCTGATGGAATCCATCGCCATGAAGGAGAGAGGAGAGGCAATGTGGAATTTAAATGCCTTGCCTAAGGGCACATAGGGCTCCAGTGGGCCTCGAACTCCGGACCTTTCGCACTGCGCTATCACGACTTCCACCAGGAATTCCAATACTGTTGCGCTATTCTAGAATCGCCATGCGCAATTCTGGAATGGCGCAAGGCGTTATTTTCATCAGATAAATCATTTTCTGGAATGGTCCGTATTACAACAATGCGCAGAACATATACTGTATAAATAAGTTAACACTGTTAATTGTTGGTGATATATATACATGTTGAAATATTGAAGAAGAAATAATATATATATATATATTTGTGTAATATGTAATTTAACACGTGATCTTGTCTCGCATTGTTTGCTTAATTAAAATATATTCATGTTTGAGTTTATAAACATTTATTTTAGTTTGATTGCGAAACAAGTTCATTACCTTCGATTAATCACTCTCGAGACCTCATTCCTGATGGGATACATGAGGGCGAGAGAAGTGGCACTGTGGATTTCAGTTTCTTTCCTAAGGGCGTGATTCGAACTCTCGGTTAGAATGCAGGGGCCCCAATGTTGCTGTTTTATAATGCTATATCGGTCAGTTACTGCCCCTGAATACTCCATAAAAGTGTTTTCCTCTGTTTTTATCGTTGTTTCCTTTGCACAACATGCTAGCAATTTTATTCCCACTATCACTTCTAATGATTATTAAATTATTATATCTCGACAGATCTCCTACAGTATATGCAATGGGTACTTATTTGTAAATAATTAACACGATATTTATACAATCACATTTATCATACCGCAACATCTGGTTAGGGAACAACAGTAAAATCAAAGAATTCCAACTAAAATGACCTATTTACATGTTGGGATAAATCATACTATATCTGCAAGGGAGGTAATAGAAAATTAGAGATGTCTCTTATTGTTCGATGTGATGTTTTACGTTTATTTATCGTCGCTACCGGTTGCCCATATGAGCGACCCCTCCTGAAGGGATTAGTCATTTTAGATGTTTGGAGGATAGTGCAATGATACAGACAGAGACCCATTACAGAGTCTCCTCTGGTTCTTTTACGTGCACGGTGTAAAGTACTGACATGAGACCTCGGTTTAAGATCCCAATTATTAATTTTATTAGGGTCAGATGGAGGATCGAACCTGTGATCCCTGGATTACCAGTCCAACGTGTTACCACTGGAATACATACATATCCGCCTGTAACATAAAGGGTTGCGATATAACATCTGAAAAATATCGGTTTAAAGTTCCAGCTGAACGACTGTAATTTTTATTAGGGTCACACAGGGGATCGAACCTGCGATCCCTGGATTACCAGTCCAACGTGTTAACCGCTGGTTAGTGTTTCCTACCGTAAATACATATATTCTACGTGGCCTAGTGATTAAAGAGTCCACCTACGGAGCAGGAGGTCGAAGGTTCGAACCTCATCAGGGGTTCGTTCTGATAGGGCCGGTTGGTGAGCCACCAGCTAGTTAAATAATGGCTACCGATTGCCTACCAGCCTGGCACCTGATATACAAAGCATACAGCCGGTTGGTAGGCCGCCAGCTAGTTAAATAATGGTTACCGATTGCCTACCAGCCAGGCACCTGATATGCAAGCATACAGCCGGTTGGTGAGCCACCAGCTAGATAAATAATGGTTACCGATTGCCTACCAGCCAGGCGCCTGGCATACAAGCATACAGCCAGTTGGTGAGCCACCAGCTAGTTAAATAATGGTTACCGATTGCCTACAAGCCTGGCGCCTGGCATACAAGCATACAGCCGGTTGGTGAGCCACCAGCTAGTTAAATAATGGTTACCGATTGCCTACCAGCCTGGCACCTGATATACAAGCATACAGCCGGTTGGTGAGCCGCCAGCTAGTTAAATAATGGCTACCGATTGCCTACCAGCCTGGCACCTGATATACAAGCATACAGCCGGTTGGTGAGCCACCAGCTAGTTAAATAATGGTTACCGATTGCCTACCAGCCAGGCGCCTGGCATACAAGCATACAGCCGGTTGGTGAGCCACCAGCTAGTTAAATAATGGTTACCGATTGCCTACCAGCCTGGCGCCTGGCATACAAGCATACAGCCGGTTGGTGAGCCACCAGCTAGTTAAATAATGGTTACCGATTGCCTACCAGCCTGGCGCCTGGCATACAAGCATACAGCCGGTTGGTGAGCCACCAGCTAGTTAAATAATGGTTACCGATTGCCTACCAGCCTGGCGCCTGGCATACAAGTATATAGCCGGTTGGTGAGCCGCCAGCTAGTTAAATAATGGTTACCGATTGCCTACCAGCCTGGCGCCTGGCATACAAGCATATAGCCGGTTGGTGAGCCGCCAGCTAGTTAAATAATGGTTACCGATTGCCTACCAGCCTGGCGCCTGGCATGCAAGTATACAGCCGGTTGGTGAGCCACCAGCTAGTTAAATAATGGTTACCGATTGCCTACCAGCCTGACGCCAGGCATACAAGCATACAGGTGGTTGGTGAGCCACCAGCTAGTTAAATAATGGTTACCGATTGCCTACCAGCCTGGCGCCTGGCATACAAGCATACAGCCGGTTGGTGAGCCACCAGCTAGTTAAATAATGGTTACCGATTGCCTACCAGCCTGGCGCCTGGCATACAAGCATACAGCCGGTTGATGAGCCACCAGCTAGTTAAATAATGGTTACCGATTGCCTACCAGCCTGGCGCCTGGCATACAAGCATACAGCCGGTTGGTGAGCCGCCAGCTAGTTAAATAATGGTTACCGATTGCCTACCAGCCTGGCGCCTGGCATACAAGCATACAGCCGGTTGGTGAGCCACCAGCTAGTTAAATAATGGTTACCGATTGCCTACCAGCCTGGCGCCTGGCATACACGCATACAGCCGGTTGGTGAGCCACCAGCTAGTTAAATAATGGTTACCGATTGCCTACCAGCCTGGCGCCTGGCATACAAGCATACAGCCGGTTGGTGAGCCACCAGCTAGTTAAATAATGGTTACCGATTGCCTACCAGCTGGCGCCTGGCATACAAGCATACAGCCGGTTGGTGAGCCACCAGCTAGTTAAATAATGGTTACCGATTGCCTACCAGCCTGGCGCCTGGCATACAAGCATATAGGAGGTTGGTGAGCCGCCAGCTAGTTAATAATGGTTACCGATTGCCTACCAGCCTGGCGCCTGGCATACAAGCATACAGCCGGTTGGTGAGCCACCAGCTAGTTAAATAATGGTTACCGATTGCCTACCAGCCTGGCGCCAGGCATACAAGCATACAGCCGGTTGGTGAGCCACCAGCTAGTTAAATAATGGTTACCGATTGCCTACCAGCCTGGCGCCTGGCATACAAGCATACAGCCGGTTGGTGAGCCGCCAGCTAGTTAAATAATGGTTACCGATTGCCTACCAGCCTGGCGCCTGGCAACAAGCATACAGCCGGTTGGTGAGCCACCAGCTAGTTAAATAATGGTTACCGATTGCCTACCAGCCTGGCGCCAGGCATACAAGCATACAGGTGGTTGGTGAGCCCCAGCTAGTTAAATAATGGTTACCGATTGCCTACCAGCCTGGCGCAGGCATACAAGCATACAGCCGGTTGGTGAGCCACCAGCTAGTTAAATAATGGTTACCGATTGCCTACCAGCCTGGCGCCTTGCATACAAGCATACAGCCGGTTGGTAAGCCACCAGCTAGTTAAATAATGGTTACCGATTGCCTACCAGCCTGGCGCCTGGCATACAAGCATACAGCCGGTTGGTGAGCCGCCAGCTAGTTAAATAATGGTTACCGATTGCATACTAGCCTGGCGCATGGCATATAAGCATACAGCCGGTTGGTGAGCCACCAGCTAGTTAAATAATGGTTACCGATTGCCTACCAGCCTGGCGCCTGGCATACACGCATACAGCCGGTTGGTGAGCCACCAGCTAGTTAAATAATGGTTACCGATTGCCTACCAGCCTGGCGCCTGGCATACACGCATACAGCCGGTTGGTGAGCCACCAGCTAGTTAAATAATGGTTACCGATTGCCTACCAGCCTGGCGCCTGGCATACACGCATACAGCCGGTTGGTGAGCCAACTAGTTAAATAATGGTTCCGGGCCTACCAGCCTGGCGCCTGGCATACACGCATACAGCCGGTTGGTGAGCCACCAGCTAGTTAAATAATGGTTACCGATGCCTACCAGCCTGGCGCCTGGCATACACGCATACAGCCGGTTGGTGAGCCACCAGCTAGTTAAATAATGGTTACCGATTGCCTACCAGCCTGGCGCCTGGCATACACGCATACAGCCGGTTGGTGAGCCACCAGCTAGTTAAATAATGGTTACCGATTGCCTACCAGCCTGGCGTCTGGCATACAGGCATAGGATTCGAGAAGTACTGATGTTCGTAAAAAGAGGTGTCTCATAAGTCAGTAAATGCTGGCCCTTTAAATACGGGTGACACTATAATAAACAAACACTTTATTTTACTTTTATGTGTAGGATATAAGCCGAAAACGATCCAATATGTAAAATATTGGACTTTGTGAGGCGCATAGCGCCGAAGACAGTGCCCATATTTTACATATTGGATCCGTTTGAGGCTTATATCTTACTTAAAACACACAGTTATATAACACGATCCTACTAATTAAAATTGTTAATTTCGTACATGTACGCGTAGGATTTAATATAATACTCTGGCCTTTTGACACCAGTCCAATATTAATAATAATGGACTGCAAGTACAAAGGTATGACGTCACGAGGTACAAAGGTATGACGTCACGAGGTACAAAGGTATGACGTCACGACGGTGTATGTATACTAAGTATGCTATTGGCGATAATAGAAAGGTTTTATTAAATTTGGTTCGATTTATTAAGAATGCTTTAAACCATAGGAACTCAATATTGAACGCTTTGTCTTCTTAATTACACAAAACAACTAACTAGAATGTTCATTCATAGTGATTAATATAAGTTGAAAGAACTTGTTTCGCAATCGAGCTCAAATACATTTGTATAAACTAACTAGAATGTTCATCCTCTATTTTAAATTAGATTACAGTAGCTATACGATAGCTTTATTGATCACTTGTTTATTTATATGTAAGTATATGTATATAGTATGACTATGTACTTGTTCTCATAGCTTGTATTAACTAAATATAATGTTCCACTTGACCTCAAATGATACAACAATACATACACTACTTAGCTAGCTGTTTTTTAATGAAGTTTGCTAATTAGGAGAGGTTTCGTACAAGAGTTTCAAGTGATGATAAACGACCATTGTTTGCAATTACTGAAACAATAGTTTTATATAATTGTAAATCAAGTGAAAGTATGTTCTTTGAAAATGCTGCAAACTGAATCATAATTCGCTACTCATCTTGTTCAAGTGCTCAGTCATTTCTCACATATGCACAGTCTGTATTACCCTCAGGCCCGTAGCCACACTGGGGCACACCGAGACAGCTGCCTCGGTTAAAATTTCCAAAGCAAAAAAAATAAATGAAATATTAAATAAATAAAATGCAAAACAATTAATATCTCTTTGCTGTATAAAATGTTGACTGCTAGAGAGGTGAAAGGTCAGTACATAATTATACGTCTAAAATCAGAAAACCCAGGAAATCGCTTCTTTTCCCCCAACAATTTCAAGGGGGAACATGCCCCCTGACCCCCTAGATTACCTTGGTTGAAATTTGCCTCTGGCTATTGACCCTTCATGATAGGAGAGTTACAAGTACCGTAGCCAGACGCTGAAAATAACCGAGGCTAAACTTCCAAGGTTGTTCGGGGACATGCGAAATTCTATTCGGATGTGTAAATAATATAGGATGTCCGATTAGCGCAGTGGTTAGAGCGCTCGCTTCTTACCAATGCACCCCGGGTTCGATCCTCGGACCGAGAGTATGTGAGATGGTACGGTGGTCGCCAGATCGGACCGGTGGAATCTACACGAATGGCCACATTATACGCTTTCATCCGCGCCAACGGGAGTGATTAATATAAGTTGTTAGAACTTGCTTTGCAATCGTTGTAAAATAAATAAAGTTTAAACTTCAGTGTCAGACGTCAGTGTTCATTTGGATCTGGTCTGGAGCGTCGGATTTGGAATTCAAGGAGCCCGGGTTCGATACTCGATCAGGACACGTATATAGTGTCATTGAGCAAGGTATCTCACACACGTTGCTTAGCACTGGTTAATCGCTTAGGTCGACTAAGCACATGAACACATGTCTGGGTCCCTGGGTTTGACATATACATAGTTTCGTTTGTTTGTCTGTTATTTCCTATGCTTATTTTCGTTACTTGCCCGATTCTAACCGAGGCGAGTCACTCGCCTGATCATATACATGTATACATTTGTGGAAGTCGTGATAGCGCAGTGGATGGGCGTTCGCTTCAGGTACGAAAAGTCGGAGTTCGAGCCCTGCTGGAGCCGTTACGATTGTGCTCTTAGGCAAGGCATTTAAATTCCACGTTGCCTCTTCTCTTTCCCTCGTGGCGATGTATTCCATCAAGAATGAGGTCTCGAGAGTGATTAAAGCGACACTATTTCAGTGAAAACTTCTACAGAATGTATTTTCCTATTATATGATATAATTATTTTCCAAATGTTTGCCTCAAATACCGAGTATTTCAACTAATAAACAAACGTCGTATACGCGGTTTGTTGACATAACAAAATAATGTAAACACCCATGCGTAATACAACTAATGTATCCTGAATAACACGATTTATGGTACAGATTTACCGTTATATCTCACATTTGTGCCTATATATTGGTAGACTATTCTTAGTTAATTTATCTCTAAACGACATTATCTCACGTTTAGTATTGACCCCGATGACAAAACAAACGTCAAGTCAGGAGCATGGATGACCGTTATATGAAATCATACTTTCAATCCACAAAAACACTTTATTGATTCAATGTTAGTGTTCCTATGTATTCGGAAGAATTTGTAGTAGCAATGCATTTATACGTGAACATTGCATTTTATTTGCTTTTTGCGATGTAATGTCGCTTTAATATAAGTTGTAAGAATTTGTTTCGCAATCGAGCTAAAATAAATTTGTATAAACTATTTATATGTACAAAACAAATACATTACATAGTATTGCAAGAATTACTAACAACCGACAAGTCAAGCAAGGAAACGTTCAACATCGATTTTATTTTAAATTATGTAATGGCGAATAATGGCCATGGCTGGTGATATACATGTCATTTATAGTTAAACTTGTCAAACTTAAGTAGCCAGCCAAGAGAGTAACGGAAAATGGCTGTTTAATACAGGTTAATTGTTGAATAAGTTGTCACATTGGGAATGTTGTAGCTGGCTGCTTAATACAGATTGGCTGCCTAAGACAGGTTGGCTGCTTAAGAAATGTTGGCTGCTTAAGACATGTTGACTGCTTAAGACATGTTGACTGCTTAAGACAGGTTGACTGCTTAAGACAGGTAGGCTGCTTAATACATGTTGACTGCTTAAGACATGTTGGCTGCTTAAGACAGGTTGGCTGCTTAAGACAGGTTGACTGCTTAAGACATGTTGGCTGCTTATACAGGTTGGCTGCTTAAGACATGTTGGCTGCTTAGAACAGGTTGACTGCTTAATACAGGTTGGCTGCTTAATACAGGTTGGCTGCTTAAGACAGGTTGACTGCTTAAGACATGTTGGCTGATTAAGACAGGATGGCTGCTTAAGACATGTTGACTGCTTAATACAGGCTGGCTGCTTAAGACAGGTTGACTGCTTAAGACAGGTTGACTGCTTAATACAGGTTGACTGCTTAAGACAGGTTGACTGCTTAATACAGGTTGACTGCTTAAGACATATTGGCTGCTTAGGACAGGTTGACTGCTTAAGACAGGTTGACTGCTTAATACAGGTTGACTGCTTAAGACAGGTTGACTGCTTAATACAGGTCGACTGCTTAAATACAGGTTGGCTGCTTAAGACATGTTGGCTGATTAAGACATGTTGGCTGCTTAAGACATGTTGGCTGCTTAAGACAGGTTGACTGCTTAAGACAGGTTGACTGCTTAAGACATGTTGGCTGCTTAAGACAGGTTGACTGCTTAAGACAGGTTGACTGCTTAAGACAGGTTGACTGCTTAAGACAGGTTGACTGCTTAATACAGGTTGACTGCTTAAGACATGTTGACTGCTTAAGACATGTTGGCTGCTTAAGACAGGTTAATTGTTGAATAAATTGTCGCATTGGGAATGTTGTAGCTGGCTGCTTAAGACAGGTTGGCTGCTTAAGACATGTTGACTGCTTAATACAGGTTGGCTGCTTAAGACATGTTGACTGCTTAATACAGGTTATTTGTTGAATAAAGTGTCACATTGGGAATGTCGTAGTTGGCTGCTTAAGACATGTTGGCTGCTTAAGACATGTTGACTGCTTAAGACGTGTTGGCTGCTTAAGAACGGTTGGCTGCTTAAGACATGTTGGCTGCTTAATACAGGTGACCACTAACACAGATTTTACTGTATATATAAAAGGCTAGTATACTGTAATATATTAGTAGAGGTAAATCAACGTGTTTGCTTCTGTATTGTGTGTGTTTTACGTTTATTTATCGTCGCTACCGGTTGCCCACATGAGCGACGCCTCCTGAAGAGATTAGTCATTTTAGATAGTTGGGGGATAGTGCAATGACCCATTCCAGAGTCTCCTCTGGTTCTTTTACGTGCACGGTGTAAAGCACCGACACGAGACCTCGGTTTAACTGTAAATTTTATTCTCACATTCTCAGTTAACTACTATGTTAATCGGACAGCCACGGCTGTTGAACGCATAAAATAGAATTGCTTATAGAGTGCATTTGGCAACATACAATTTGGAGTGAATCTAACATAATGCCTTTTTTTTTAAGTCAAATTCTTTTAGAATTTAATACGTTTTTATTTGATAAACCTTCTTTTTCTTTTTTTTTGTCTGGTTAGTACAATTAATAAATGAATGGGACATAGAAACTGTCTTAAGTCTTATTTAAGCCTCTTACTTTGTATCATTAATTACGTTTAGGTATTTAAATTATTGCTCAAGATATTGTCTTATGTTTTACAAAGTGTCAATTTTATTTACCCATAGTCTCTCATAACTCATTATTGAGTGGCATTGTATTTTATTTGATAATACATGTATAATATCATGCATTTTGTGTATAATATTTATGTTGTATCATTTACTGTATAATGGTGAGACTTAAATAAATCGTCCGTCCGTCCGTCCGTCCGTCCGTCCGTCCGTCCGTCCGTCCGTCCGTCCGTCCGTCCGTCCGTCCGTCCGTCCGTCCGTCCGTCCGTCCGTCCGTCCGTCCGTCCGTCCGTCCGTCCGTCCGTCCGTCCGTCCGTCCTCCGTCCGTCTGTCTGTCTGTATATCTAAATCATCACATTTTAAAGTGCATTAATCTTCGACATTTATTATTTTTATTACTAAATAATACATTTCCAAAACAGTTTAGTCATTGACACAAAAAAGGAACTAATATTTCTGTTTTCCCTGAAACCCCCATATCATTCGAAAAAAAGTTTCTGATATAGCTCATCCTATTAAAAACAACCTTCCATCAGATAATGAACTTTTTTTTAAAACAGATCATTATCTCCAACTAACAATATAGTACATTGTAATTACGGAGACTGACTACAGATAGCTGTAACCCGATGTATGATGGGATATTACGATAAATGGACTGAATGGACGCGTTATTAAGTTTCTCGCATGTTTGCGTGTTGAAGGGGTATTGTCCCTGGTATGTATATAAACATACCATTCAAAACAACAAACTACAGACAAACCGAAACTAAAGTAGAAACTGTACGTCTAGTTATGACTTAACTACGAAACTAAAGTAGAAACTATACATCTAGTTATGACTTAACTACGAAACTAAAGTAGAAACTATACATCTAGTTATGACTTAACTACGAAACTAAAGTAGAAACTATACGTCTAGTTATGACTTAACTACGAAACTAAAGTAGAAACTATACATCTAGTTATGACTTAACTACGAAACTAAAGTAGAAAATGTACGTCTAGTTATGACTTAACTACGAAACTAAAGTAGAAACTATACATCTAGTTATGACTTAACTACGAAACTAAAGTAGAAACTATACATCTAGTTATGACTTAACTACGAAACTAAAGTAGAAACTATACGTCTAGTTATGACTTAACTACGAAACTAAAGTAGAAACTATACATCTAGTTATGACTTAACTACGAAACTAAAGTAGAAACTGTACGTCTAGTTATGATTTAACTACGAAACTAAAGTAGAAACTATACATCTAGTTATGACTTAACTACGAAACTAAAGTAGAAACTATACATCTAGTTATGACTTAACTACGAAACTAAAGTAGAAACTGTACGTCTAGTTATGACTTAACTACGACACTAAAGTAGAAACTATACATCTAGTTATGACTTAACTACGAAACTAAAGTAGAAACTATACGTCTAGTTATGACTTAACTACGAAACTAAAGTAGAAACTATACATCTAGTTACGACTTAACTACGAAACTAAAGTAGAAACTATACATCTAGTTACGACTTAACTACGAAACTAAAGTAGAAACTATACATCTAGTTACGACTTAACTACGAAACTAAAGTAGAAACTATACATCTAGTTACGACTTAACTACGAAACTAAAGTAGAAACTATACATCTAGTTACGACTTAACTACGAAACTAAAGTAGAAACTATACATCTAGTTACGACTTAACTACGAAACTAAAGTAGAAACTATACATCTAGTTACGACTTAACTACCAAACTAAAGTAGAAACTGTACATCTAGTTACGACTTAACTACGAAACTAAAGTAGAAACTATACATCTAGTTACGACTTAACTACGAAACTAAAGTAGAAACTATACATCTAGTTACGACTTAACTACGAAACTAAAGTAGAAACTATACATCTAGTTACGACTAAACTACGAAACTAAAGTAGAAAATATACATCTAGTTACGACTAAACTACGAAACTAAAGTAAAAACTATACATCTAGTTACGACTTAACTACGAAATTAAAGTATAAACTATACGTCTAGTTACGACTTAACTACGAAACTAAAGTAGAAAATATACGTCTAGTTACGACTTAACTACGAAACTAAAGTAGAAACTATACGTCTAGTTACGACTTAACTACGAAACTAAAGTAGAAACTATACGTCTAGTTACGACTTAACTACGAAACTAAAGTAGAAACTATACGTCTAGTTACGACTTAACTACGAAACTAAAGTAGAAAATATACGTCTAGTTACGACTAAACTACGAAACTAAAGTAGAAACTATACGTCTAGCTACGACTAAACTACGAAACTAAAGTAGAAACTGTACAGCTAGTTACGACTAAACTACGAAACTAAAGTAAAAACTATACGTCTAGTTACGACTTAACTACGAAACTAAAGTAGAAAATATACATCTAGTTACGACTTAACTACGAAACTAAAGTAGAAACTATACATCTAGTTACGACTTAACTACGAAACTAAAGTAGAAACTATACATCTAGTTACGACTTAACTACGAAACTAAAGTAGAAACTATACGTCTAGTTACGACTTAACTACGAAACTAAAGTAGAAAATATACGTCTAGTTACGACTAAACTACGAAACTAAAGTAGAAACTATACGTCTAGCTACGACTAAACTACTAAACTAAAGTAGAAACTGTACAGCTAGTTAGGACTAAACTACGAAACTAAAGTAAAAACTATACGTCTAGTTACGACTTAACTACGAAACTAAAGTAGAAAATATACATCTAGTTACGACTTAACTACGAAACTAAAGTAGAAACTATACATCTAGTTACGACTTAACTACGAAACTAAAGTAGAAACTATACATCTAGTTACGACTTAACTACGAAACTAAAGTAGAAACTATACGTCTAGTTACGACTTAACTACGAAACTAAAGTAGAAACTATACATCTAGTTACGACTTAACTACGAAACTAAAGTAGAAACTATACGTCTAGTTACGACTTAACTACGAAACTAAAGTAGAAACTATACGTCTAGTTACGACTTAACTACCAAACTAAAGTAGAAACAATACGTCTAGTTATGACTTAGACTCGGAGAGAGTATTTTTTTTACGTTTATTTATCGTCGCTACCGGTTGCCCATATGAGCGACGCCTGCTGAAGAGATTAGTCATTTTAGATTTTTGGAGGATAGTGCAATGATACAAACAGAGACCCATTCCAGATTCTCCTCTGGTGCTTTTACATGCACAGAGACGAGACCTCGGTTTAAAGTCTCACCCGAAAGACTGTTAATTTTATTAGGGTCAGACGGGGGATCAAACCTGCGATCCCTGGATTACCAGTACAGTGTGTTAACCACTGGACTACAGATCCGTCTGTCTACTGCGAGTCATTCCTAAATTAGGTGTATGGTCTCAGGCACGCAGGCACGCACGTACAGTCGGTGAGAGTCTTATAAACAAACATGTTATTGCCAAACTGTAAAATTAGCAAGTATTTGAAGATTATCATTTCCGGAAATCTTTCTGTTAACTGATAAAGAATGATCAAGTATATATTCATTGTAGCATGTTTGACTGGGTGCACACATTGGTGAACTAGCTGTAGAATGGTGTAATACGGAGACTGTTCCTGTAAGAATGATGTGTACGGCTAACCATAAACCGGTTCCGCCCAGACACGGCTAACCATAAACCAGTTCCGCCCAGACATGGTTAACTTATAAAGAGGTTCCGCCAAGACACGGCAAACTATAAACAGGTTCCGTCCAGGCACGGCTAACTATAAACAGGTTCCGCCCAGACACGGCAAACTATAAACCGGTTCCGTCCAGGCACGGCTAACTATAAACCGGTTCCGTCCAGGCACGGCTAACTATAAACCGGTTCCGCACAGACACGGCTAACTATAAACCGGTTCCGCCCGGACACGGCTAACTATAAACAGGTTCCGCCAAGACACAGTCAACTATAAACCGGTTCAGCCCAGACACGGCTAACTATAAACAGGTTCCGCCCAGACACGGCTAACTATAAACCGGTTCCGCCCAGACATGGCTAACTATAAACCGGTTCCCCCAAGACACAGTCAACTATAAACAGGTTCCGCCCAGACACGGCTAACTTTAAACATATTCCGCCCAGACATGGCTAACTATAAACCGGTTCCACCCAGACACGGCTATCTATAAACCGGTTCCGCCCAGACACGGCTAACTATAAACCGGTTCCGCCCAGACATGGCTAACTATAAACCGGTTCCCCCAAGACACAGTCAACTATAAACCGGTTCCGCCAAGACACAGTCAACTATAAACCGGTTCAGCCCAGACACGGCTAACTATAAACAGGTTCCGCCCAGACACGGCTAACTATAAACCGGTTCCGCCAAGACACAGCTAACTATAAACCGGTTCCGCCATGACACAGTCAACTATAAACCGGTTCAGCCCAGACACGGCTAACTATAAACATGTTCCGCCAGGACACGGCTAACTATAAACCGGTTCCGCACAGACACGGCTAACTATAAACCGGTTCCGCCCGGACACGGCTAACTATAAACAGGTTCCGCCAAGACACAGTCAACTATAATCCGGTTCCGCACAGACACGGCTAACTATAAACAGGTTCCGCCAAGACACAGTCAACTATAAACCAGTTCCGCACAGACACGGCTAACTATAAACATGTTCCGCCAAGACACAGTCAACTATAATCCGGTTCCGCCCGGACACGGCTAACTATAAACAGGTTCCGCCAAGACACAGTCAACTATAAACCGGTTCCGCACAGACACGGCTAACTATAAACAGCTTCCGCCAAGACACAGTCAACTATAATCCGGTTCTGCACAGACACGGCTAACTATAAACATGTTCCGCCAAGAAACAGTCAACTATAAGCCGGTTCAGCCCAGACACGGCTAACTATAAACAGGTTCTGCCCAGACATGGCTAACTATAAATCGGTTCCGCCAAGACACAGTCAACTATAAACCGGTTCAGCCCAGACACGGCTAACTATAAACTGGTTCCGCACATACACGGCTAACTATAAACCGGTTCAGCCCAGACACGGCTAACTATAAACCGGTTCAGCCCAGACACAGCTAATGATAAACCGGTTCAGCCCAGACACGGCTAACTATAACCGGTTCAGCCCAGACACGGCTAACTATAAACCGGTTCAGCCCAGACACGGCTAACTATAAACCGGTTCAGCCCAGACACGGCTAACCATAAACCGGTTCAGCCCAGACACGGCTAACTATAAACCGGTTCAGCCCAGACACGGCTAACTATAAACAGGTTCCGCCCAGACACGGCTAACTATAAACCGGTTCCGCCAAGACACAGTCAACTATAAACCGGTTCCGCACAGACACGGCTAACTATAAACCGGTTCCGCACAGACACAGCTAACTATAAACCGGTTCCGCCCGGACACGGCTAACTATAACCCGGTTTTGCTAAGACACAACCAACTACTCTTGCACAAAGGGAGATACTAGCCATTACCTTAAATGAAGTTTGGGTAACATTTGTTACGTCCCATTCTAACATACATCTAACATACGTCCCATGCACTTCCTGTTTTGTGTACGCATATAAATACAGACTGTTGCTATCCTATTGACTGGTAATCCAGGGATCGCAGGTTCGATCCCCAGTCTGACCCTAAAACAATAAAATTAACAGTCTTTCAGATGGGACGTTAAACCGAGGTCTCGTGTCGGTGCTTTACACCGTGCAGTCGGTGCTTTACACCGTGCAGTCGGTGCTTTACACCGTGCACGTAAAAGAAGCAGAGAAGACTCTGGAATGGGTCTCTGTCTGTATCATTGCACTATCCTCCAAAATCTAAAATTACTAATCTCTTCAGGAGGCGTCGCTCATATGGGCAACCGGTAGCGACGATAAATAAACGTAAACCACACATTCCTATTGAGGGTGTGGAATGATTTCATATGAGGACGGTATCCAGCTTGGTTGTGGATGGTCGGTGGTTCTACCTGCGTGTCCGTCCGTGCCGGAAATTCTGCTCGAAGGGGCAATACGGGGTCTTCTCCAACAGTAGCAATATGAACTAAGCCGTGGGTGCGACTTTAAACCATAACACAAAGAAACAAAGCATGCTCAGCTTCCGTACATGCACGGGCCGGTGACATCTAAATCTCAATCTCTCCCCTCCAAGTTTTATTTTGTTTTCTATCTCCAAGCCAATATTATCATAGCCAATCGTGGTTGTGTGGTTGTATGGCTGTGCAGTTTGGTGATAAGTGCATTTGGTCTTTCTGTTGCACAACCGCCATCATATCTTAATATCTATTTCGAAATTAATAACATCTTCTCACATTCCAAAATTATTGAGATACTCAATACATGTACACAATGTATTTGATAGTAATTGTGTTGCCAAATATAACGGTATGTTTTGTAAATGATTCGTAGGAAAGAGGTAACCATACAAGCAGGTTGCTGTCTCCCCAATCCTACATGTATGTACATAGGAAAGAGGTAACCATACAAGCAGGTTGCGTTCTCCTCAATCCTACATGTATGTACATAGGAAAGAGGTAACCATACAAGCAGGTTGCTTTCTCCTCAATCCTACATGTATGTACATATGAAAGAGGTAACCATACAAGCAGGTTGCTTTCTCTTCAATCCTACATGTATGTACATAGGAAAGAGGTAACCATACAAGCAGATTGCTTTCTCCTCAATCCTACATGTATGTACATAGGAATGAGGTAACCATACAAGCAGGTTGCTTTCTCCTCAATCCTACATGTATGTACATAGGAAAGAGGTAACCATACAAGCAGGTTGCTTTCTCTTCAATCCTACATGTATGTACATAGGAAAGAGGTAACCATACAAGCAGATTGCTTTCTCCTCCATCCTACATGTATGTACATAGGAAAGAGGTAACCATACAAGCAGATTGCTTTCTCCTCAATCCTACATGTATGTGCATAGGAAAGATGTAACCATACAAGCAGATTGCTTTCTCCTCAACCCTACATGTATGTACATAGGAAAGAGGTAACCATACAAGCAGATTGCTTTCTCCTCAATCCTACATGTATGTATATAGGAAAGAGGTAACCATACAAGCAGGTTGCTTTCTCTTCAATCCTACATGTATGTACATAGGAAAGAGGTATCCATACAAGCAGGTTGCTTTCGCCTCAAGCCTACATGTATGTATGTGGTAGGGTCGGATTGTGGGGGGGGGGGGGTCAGTAGAATGACAACACCCTATACGTTTCATCAATCTATTGAATCTCCTTGTAGACAACAAGGCTCTCGAACGCTCTGGTTCTACAATACACATATATACACACATTAAGAATAGGATTAAAACATATACGTCATACAAATATATACAGATGATTTGCGGTGCTTGAGTTAACAACAACACCAACATATTATATAAAATATATATGACATTCAGTAACACTATGTTACATCCATGTCTCTGATGAAACATAGACATATACAACATAGACATATACAACATAGGCATATGCAACATAGACATATACAACATAGACAAATACAACATAGACAAATACAACATAGACATATACAACATAGACAAATACAACATATATACAACATAGACCTATACAACATAGACATATACAACATAGACATATACAACATAGACATATACAACATAGACATATACAACATAGACATATAAAACATAGACATATGCAACATAGACCTATACAACATAGACAAATACAACATATATACAACATAGACATATGCAACATAGACATATACAACATATATACAACATAGACATATACAACATATATACAACATAGACCTATACAACATAGACATATACAACATAGACATATACAACATAGACATATGCAACATAGACATATGCAACATAGACATATACAACATAACAACATAAATATACACATAGACATATACAACATATACAACATAGACATATACAACAATATACAACATAGACATATACAACATAGACATATACAACATAGACATATACAACATAGACATACAACATAGACATATACAACATAGACATATACAACATAGACATATACAACATAGACATATACAACATAGACATATACAACATAGACATATACAACATAGACATATACAACATAGACATATACAACAATATACAACATAGACATATACAACATAGACATATACAACATATATACAACATAGACATATACATATACAACATAGACATATACAACATAGACATATACAACATAGACATATACAACATATATACAACATAGACATATACAACATAGACATATACAACATAGACATATACAACATAGACATATACAACATAGACATATACAACATAGACATATACAACATAGACATATACAACATATATACAACATAGACATATACAACATAGACATATACATAGACATATACAACATAGACATATACAACATAGACATATACAACATAGACATATACAACATAGACATATACAACATAGACATATACAACATATATACAACATAGACATATACAACATAGACATATACAACATATATACAACATAGACATATACAACATAGACATATACAACATAGACATATACAACATATAAACAACATAGACATATACAACATAGACATATACAACATATATACAACATAGACATATACAACATAGACATATACAACATAGACATATACAACATATATACAACATAGACATATACAACATAGACATATACAACATAGACATATACAACATATATACAACATAGACATATACAACATAGACATATACAACATAGACATATACAACATAGACATATACAACATAGACATATACAACATATATACAACATAGACATATACAACATAGACATATACAACATAGACATATACAACATAGACATATACAACATAGACATATACAACATAGACATATACAACATAGACATATACAACATAGACATATACAACATAGACATATACAACATAGACATATACAACATAGACATATACAACATAGACATATACAACATAGACATATACAACATAGACATATCAAACATAGACATATACAACATAGACATATACAACATAGACATATGCAACATAGACATATACAACATAGACATATACAACATAGACATATACAACATATATACAACATAGACATATACAACATAGACATATACAACATAGACATACACACATATACAACATAGACATATACAACATAGACATATACAACATAGACATATACAACATAGACATATACAACATAGACATATACAACATAGACATATACAACATATACAACATAGACATATACAACATAGACAACATAGACATATACAACATAGACAACATAGACATATACAACATAGACAACATAGACATATACAACATAGACATATACAACATAGACAACATAGACATATACAACATAGACATATACAACATAGACATATACAACATAGACAACATAGACATATACAACATAGACATATACAACATATATACAACATAGACATATACAACATAGACATATACAACATAGACATATACAACATATATACAACATAGACATATACAACATAGACATATACAACATATATACAACATAGACATATACAACATAGACATATACAACATAGACATATACAACATATATACAACATAGACATATACAACATAGACATATACAACATAGACATATACAACATATATACAACATAGACATATACAACATAGACATATACAACATAGACATATACAACATAGACATATACAACATAGACATATACAACATATATACAACATAGACATATACAACATAGACATATACAACATAGACATATACAACATATATACAACATAGACATATACAACATAGACATATACAACATAGACATATACAACATAGACATATACAACATAGACATATACAACATAGACATATACAACATAGACATATACAACATATATACAACATAGACATATACAACATAGACATATACAACATATATACAACATAGACATATACAACATATATACAACATAGACATATACAACATAGACATATACAACATAGACATATACAACATATATACAACATAGACATATACAACATAGACATATACAACATATATACAACATAGACATATACAACATAGACATATACAACATATATACAACATAGACATATACAACATATATACAAATAGACATATACAACATAGACATATGCAACATAGACATATACAACATATATACAACATAGACATATACAACATAGACATATACAACATATATACAACATAGACATATACAACATAGACATATACAACATATATACAACATAGACATATACAACATATATACAACATAGACATATACAACATAGACATATGCAACATAGACATATACAACATATATACAACATAGACATATGCAACATAGACATATACAACATATATACAACATAGACATATACAACATAGACATATACAACATATATACAACATAGACATATAACAACATAGACATATACAACATAGACATATACAACATAGACATATACAACATATATACAACATAGACATATACAACATAGACATATACAACATAGACATATACAACATATATACAACATAGACATATACAACATAGACATATACAACATAGACATATACAACATAGACATATACAACATAGACATATACAACATAGACATATACAACATAGACATATACAACATAGACATATGCAACATAGACATATACAACATAGACATATACAACATAGACATATACAACATAGACATATACAACATAGACATATACAACATATATACAACATAGACATATACAACATAGACAAATGCAACATAGACATATACAACATAGACATATACAACATATATACAACATAGACATATACAACATATATACAACATAGACATATACAACAT
>CM026391.1:90867762-90894535 GCA_014843695.1 Archivesica marissinica
GACAACGTGCACGGATCTTGATATGGAAGATGCTTGACAACGTGCAAGGAACTTGATATGGAAGATGCTTGACAACGTGCACGGAACTTGATATGGAAGATGCTTGACAACATGCAATGAACTTGATATGGAAGATGCTTGACAACATGCATGGAACTTGATATGGAAGATGCTTGACAACGTGCTCAGAACTTGATATGGAAGATGCTTAACAACGTGCATGGAACTTGATATGGAAGATGCTTGACAACGTGCATGGAACTTGATATGGAAGATGCCTGACAACGTGCATGGAACTTGATATGGAAGATGCTTGACAACGTGCTCAGAACTTGATATGGAAGATGCTTGACAATGTGCATGGAACTTGATATGGAAGATGCTTGACAACGTGCAAGGAACTTGATATGGAAGATGCTTGACAACGTGCATGGAACTTGATATGGAAGATGCTAGACAACGTGCTCAGAACTTGATATGGAAGATGCTTGACAACGTGCATGGAACTTGATATGGAAGATGCTTGACAACGTGCATGGAACTTGATATGGAAGATGCTTGACAACGTGCATGGAACTTGATATGGAAGATGCTTGACAACGTGCTCAGAACTTGATATGGAAGATGCTTGACAACGTGCACAGAACTTGATATGGAAGATGCTTGACAATGTGCTCAGAACTTGATATGGAAGATGCTTGACAACGTGCACGGAACTTGGTATGGAAGATGCTTGACAACGTGCACGGAACTTGATATGGAAGATGCTTGACAACGTGCACGGAACTTGATATGGAAGATGCTACTACACATTCTTTCATTATAATTTGAATAATTAATTTCTGTCAGTTCGTGAATCGGTTTACCACGTCCTGTGTACATTCGGAATGCATCCCTCTCCATCAACTATCAGAACAAACATCTAACACATCTGTTTCAACATTCGTTGCTACTTCACTCAGCGCATTTAGCATTGTTTATATAATGGTTGTTGATAAACAAATCGCGTATACGACAATGCTATATTTATTTGATATTTTTCATTTCTATGCAAATATTTGATTTTTTTTAGTGTTTTACGTTTATTTATCATCGCTACCGGTTGCCCATATGAGCGACGCCTCCTGATGAGATTAGTCATTTTAGATTTTTGGAAGAAAGTGCAATGATACCGACAGAGACCCATTCCAGAGTCTCCTCTGGTTCTTTTACGTGCACAGTGTAAAGCACTGACACAAGACCTTGGTTTAATGTCCCATCTGAAAGATTGGGATTTTTTGAACGCATGCATTATTCTTTATATATCTGGTACGTTTCACCAAAAAACATACTGTCACTCTAATCAGAGTTATAACATTTCTTGTAAATCATGTGTACAGGAGTGCTTGTAAATCATGTGTACATGAGTGCTTGTAAATCATGTGTACAGGAGCGCTTGTAAATCATGTGTACAAGAGTGCTTGTAAATCATGTGTACATGAGCGCTTGTAAATCATGTGTACACGAGTGCTTGTAAATCACGTGTACAGGAGCGCTTGTAAATCATGCGTACAGGATTGATTGTAAATCATGTGTACATGAGCGCTTGTAAATCATGTGTACACGAGCGCTTGTAAATCACGTGTACAGGAGCGCTTGTAAATCATGTGTACAGGATTAATTGTAAATCATGTGTACATGAGCGCTTGTAAATCATGTGTACAGGAGCACTTTTAAATCATGTATACATGAGCGCTTGTAAATCATGTGTACACGAGTGCTTATAAATCATGTGTACACGAGCGCTTGTAAATCATGTGTACAGGAGCGCTTGTAAATCATGTGTACACGAGCGCTTGTAAATCATGTGTACATGAGTGCTTGTAAATCATGTGTACAGGAGCGCTTGTAAATCATGTGTACAGGAGCGATTGTAAATCATGTGTACAGGAGTGCTTGTAAATCATGTGTACAGGAGCGATTGTAAATCATGTGTACAGGAGCGATTGTAAATCATGTGTACAGGTATGCTTGTAAATCATGTGTACACGAGCGATTGTAAATCATGTGTACAGGAGTGCTTGTAAATCATGTGTACACGACCGATTGTAAATCATGTGTACACGAGCGCTTGTAAATCATGTGTATACAAGCGCTTGTAAATCATGTGTACAGGAGCGCTTGTAAATCATGTGTACAGGAGCGCTTGTAAATCAGACAATCCAGATTGAGTTATGTGCTCCTGTGTAACATTCAAAATGTTAGGATGGTCACATGATCATGTAACATTCAATTCATAGATTTCAGATGACGTCACAAGCTTCAGGGTCATTGTTCCCTACACGCTTGACCCACAAGATGGCGGTGTGCTAAAAGTCACGAGGTATTTGGTCAGGTGATTGAATGATGGCACGGGCATCTGTGTCAAGCTACATCAATCGATACATCTAGCGGTTTATCCTGTTTGCAATCTCTTCAGACATTGTGATCCAATAACACTGATAAGATCTACACGTATGACCCACAAAATGACTTCATAACGTGGCATTTAGTCAAAATAAATCTGGAAAGAAGTCGTGATAGTGCAGTGGTAGCGTGCTCGCTTCAGGCCAGGAGTTTGCACTCAGATGTAGCTGTTATGATTGTGCCCTTAGGCAAGGCATTTAAATTCCTAATTGCCTCTTCTCTCTCCCTCGTAGCGATGGATTCCATCAGGAATGTGGTCTCGAGTGATTAATATAAATTGTAGGAACTCATTTTCCAATCCAGCTAAAATAATTTGTATGAACTAAATGAAATCTATGCATACAAGACATGTCAAAATATGAAATTGGTCGCGACAGATGAAAGTATTAACACGTTTATCCAATGGGAGTCTAGCATTGTAAATAAAAGCGAGGTATACAAAAATTGTTTATTAGCAGACGGATCTGTAGTCCAGTGGTAACATGCTGGACTGGTAATCCAGGGATCGCAGGTTCGATCCCCGGTCTGACCCTTATAAAATTAACAGTCATGTATGTACATAGGAAAGAGGTAACCATACAAGCAGGTTGCTTTCTCTTCAATCCTACATGTATGTACATAGGAAAGAGGTAACCATACAAGCAGGTTGCTTTCTCTTCAATCCTACATGTATGTACATAGGAAAGAGGTAACCATACAAGCAGGTTGCTTTCTCTTCAATTCTACATGTATGTACATAGGAAAGAGGTAACCATACAAGCAGGTTGCTTTCTCTTCAATCCTACATGTATGTACATAGGAAAGAGGTAACCATACAAGCAGGTTGCTTTCTCTTCAATCCTACATGTATGTACATAGGAAAGAGGTAACCATACAAGCAGGTTGCTTTCTCTTCAATCCTACATATATGTACATAGGAAAGAGGTAACCATACAAGCAGGTTGCTTTCTCCTCAATCCTACATGTATGTACATAGGAAAGACGTAACCATACAAGCAGGTTGCTTTCTCCTCAATCCTACATGTATGTACATAGGAAAGAGGTAACCATACAAGCAGGTTGCTTTCTCTTCAATCCTACATGTATGTACATAGGAAAGAGGTAACCATACAAGCAGGTTGCTTTCTCTTCAATCCTACATGTATGTACATAGGAAAGAGGTAACCATACAAGCAGATTGCTTTCTCTTCAATCCTACATGTATGTACATAGGAAAGAGGTAACCATACAAGCAGGTTGCTTTCTCTTCAATCCTACATGTATGTACATAGGAAAGAGGTAACCATACAAGCAGATTGCTTTCTCTTCAATCCTACATGTATGTACATAGGAAAGAGGTAACCATACCACACCCCAACACAAACAAAAAAAACCAACACACCCCAACCACAAACAAAAAAAACCAACACAACCCAACCACATCTCCTCAATCCTACATGTATGTACATAGGAAAGAGGTAACCATACAAGCAGATTGCTTTCTCCTCAATACTACATGTATGTACATAGGAAAGAGGTAACCATAAAAGCAGGTTGCTTTCTCCTCAATCCTACATGTATATACATAGGAAAGAGGTAAACAAAAAAAACCAACAACACCCCAACCACAAACAAAAAAAACCACAACACCCCAACACAAACAAAAAAAACCAACAACCCCCAACCACAAAAAAAAAAACCAACACACCCCAACCACAAACAAAAAAAACCAACACACCCCAACCACAAACAAAAAAAACAACACACTTCTCTTCAATCCTACATGTATGTACATAGGAAAGAGGTAACCATACCACAGGTTGCTTTCTCTTCAATCCTACATGTATGTACATAGGAAAAGGTAACCATACCACAGATTGCTTCTCTCAATCCTACATGTATGTACATAGGAAAGAGGTAACCATACAAGCAGGTTGCTTTCTCCTCAATCCTACATGTATGTACATAGGAAAGAGGTAACCATACAAGCAGATTGCTTTCTCCTCAATCCTACATGTATGTACATAGGAAAGAGGTAACCATACAAACCCACACAAACAAAAAAAACCATACAAGCAGGTTGCTTTCTCTCAATCCTACATGTATGTACATAGAAAGAGGTAACCATCAAGCAGGTGCTTTCTCTCAATCCTACATGTATGTACATAGGAAAGAGGTAACCATACAAGCAGGTTGCTTCTCTTCATCCTACATGTATACATAGGAAAGAGGTAACATACAAGCAGGTTGCTTTCTCTTCAATCCTACATGTATGTACATAGGAAAGAGGTAACCATACAAGCAGGTTGCTTTCTCTTCAATCCTACATGTATGTACATAGGAAAGAGGTAACCATACAAGCAGGTTGCTTTCTCTTCAATCCTACATGTATGTACATAGGAAAGAGGTAACCATACAAGCAGGTTGCTTTCTCTTCAATCCTACATGTATGTACATAGGGAAGAGGTAACCATACAAGCAGGTTGCTTTCTCTTCAATCCTACATGTATGTACATAGGAAAGAGGTAACCATACAAGCAGGTTGCTTTCTCTTCAATCCTACATGTATGTACATATTATTTATACTTGACTATGCTTATTCAAAGAAATAAATATTGTTTAAACTAAATCCACATTGCCTCTTCTCTCGCCTTCATGGCGATGGATTCTATCAGGAATGAGGTCTCGAGAGTGATTAATCTAATGTTGAAAGAACTTGTTTCGCAATCAAGATAAAATGACTTTGTTACCTATTAACTATAAAATAATAATAAACTACATGTATAGTCTTCTATTCTTCTATTCTTCTATTCTTCTATTATACGACCAGTCATGAAATGTTATACAGTCAAACCTGTCTTAAGCAGCCAGCCAAGGGAATCACAGAAAGTGACTGGTTAGCACAGGTGGCTGCTTAATAGAGGACAAATAAATACAATAAAGCATCATATTGGCAATCTGGAACCTGGCTGCTTAATACAGGTTGCTTGCTTAATGGAGGTGACCACTGATACAGGATTGACTGTAACTGCTATGCCCTCTCTGATCACTTCATTCAGGGCTAATACAGTATTGATTCGGGGTACTTAGGGTAGGGCGATGAGAGGGGGGGTACAGTATATTAATTTATATATTGGTACTGATACCCCAAAAACCTGTTGATTCCCAGGTAAAATCTATATAGACATTGACAAACAACACAGATGAACATCAGTCATATAATCCTTTTGTTCCTCGACTTGAGGCAATTTCTCTATCTGTCACATGGTCTATTTATAATACATGAATCACAGTCTGCAACGATGTCGGTTGTCATTCCACCTTTCCTCTGAATCTCACCCTTGCATTAACCTACAATAGAAAACGAACAATATGAACATGTAATGCATCATAAATATGGGTTTGTTTTGGGGTTTAACCCTTTCTCCATAGAAGCACCCGGGGGTCCACGCCCAGAGTTGTTAAATTTAAAAATTGATTAAATCATGATTTGAATTACTTGCAAAACAATCATGATTTAAATCAAAAGAAAGAAATTAAGACAAAAAACAATATACGGACCATTTTTAACTAAAATATCACATGTTCTGTTTGTAAAATTAAAAAAATGTGGCATCCGTGGTCCAGTGTGTCATCCGTGGTCCAGTGGTAGAGCGTCGGATTTCGAATCGGTCGGTCCCGGGTTCGATACTCGGTCAGGCCACGTATGTAGTGTCATTGAACAAGCACCTCACACACATTGCTTAATACTGGTTAACCACTTAGGTCGTCTAAGCTTGCCCAGGAAAACATGACTACGTCCCCGCAAGGGGTTTGACATTAATGGAACATACAAAACCCCATCAAACAAATTAAATTTCATAGGAGAGAAACACATAATAATGAAGGCGTAGGATATTACTACCTAGAAGTGTTTAACTTGCTGGCGAGACTCGGTCCTTGGGATAGGTGCTACACCATCGCCTTGTGATCGAAAATCTTGTGCTGCATTCTAGATCTTAATCATTTTGCTTGCAATAAGTCAAGGTCATACAAAGTAATAAATTATTGTAGAAAAAAGATAGGAGCAGTGCACATGTATATAAGTACTCTTGGAAAATTGGCATAGAAAAGAAATATCTAATTTTGTATCCCTGTTTTTCTGATGTCAAAATAAAAATATTTATGTTATGACATACGTATGGACGCTGGATGGCATATAAGGCTGTTGCTCAAGTGCTGTTGGAAGAACAAATACTTTAAAAGTTCATATTTATTATATCTACAGTCCAATCCGTGTTACCTGTAGTCCAACCAGTGAATAAATGTGTCCCATGACATGTCTTCAGCTAACACTGTACAGACGGATCTGTAGGCCTAGTCCAGTGGTAACACGCTGGACTGGTAATCCAAGGATGACTAAAATGACTAATCTCTTCAGGAGGCGTCGCTCATATGGGCAACCGGTAGCGACGATAAATAAACGTAAAACACACACACAACTAACACTGTCTCCTCCTATTTGTCCCACGACACGTCTGCAACTAACACTGTCTCCTCCTATCTATTCAGATATACCAATCCTCTTCATGAGGGATTCTCATTTTTAATGATCTTCAATTAGTTTCTTATTCAGACAGGAACGCTTCCAGTTTTAACTCTTAGATCCTTTCTTTGATGGACTTTGACCAACATTGGGGGGTACGGCCCCAAACATTATCGTTTTCGAACAAAGTTATCATCAGAACTTGTGACCTTGAATAGGATAACGATGACTCCTCCAGTTGTCAACTTTTCAATGCCCCATAACCAGATACTTCAAGTACACCATTACTCCACCATTACTCCGCCATTACTCCGCCATTACTACGCCATTACTCCACCATTACTCCACCTTACTACACCATTACTCCACCTTACTCCACCATTACTCCACCATTACTCCACCATTACTCCACCTTACTACACGAATAATCAACGGTGCCTAGCACAAACTTAATCAATTTAGAAAGCATGACAATATGGTTCAACATTGGGGGGTACGGACTCCTCCAGTTGTCAACTTTTCAATGCCCCATAACCAGATACTTCAAGTACACCATTACTCCACCATTACTCCGCCATTACTCCGCCATTACTCCACCATTACTCCACCATTACTCCACCTTACTACACCATTACTCCGCCATTACTCCGCCATTACTCCGCCATTACTCCACCATTACTCCACCATTACTCCACCATACTACACGAATAATCAACGGTGCCTAGCACAAACTTTATCAAGCATGACAATATGGTTCAATGGCGGCGATCGTAAACAAGCTCAATCATCATCATCATCAGTCTTAGCTTAATCCTTTCAACACCACAGACCTCTAAATTGGCTTACAATAAGTGTAGATCCAGATGAGCCGGCTCGTGACGAGCCGTCTCATCAGGATCTGCACTTTTTTGCCAGTGATATGACTATTTTTAGACATAATTACCCATTTTGATAAATGAACTTGTCCAAATGTGATTTTCTGATTCATTTATTGGTTTATGAATATCATGGACCAGTCCATGTGAGTTACTTGGTGTTGAATGGGTTAATTGAGGTTAGCTAACAAACCAGTTTAACATTTACCTGTGACAATTTGCAGCGTATCATTCTTTGCTTTATATGTTTACATTCTTCTGGCATATCTTCGCCCATTTTTAGACACTCTCTGGGGGTAAAACCATCCTGGAATAAATAATTTAATAATTTAGCTGCAATACAAGTTAACAATCTTCTTCCACCACCACCCCATATTTCCTCTCTGAGTAAGTTCAAGGTCATCATGTGCCATTAATGTCAAACCCCTTGCGGGGACCTAGACATGTTTTCCTGGGCATGCTAAGCCGACCATAGCAGGTAACCAGTACTAAGCAATGTGTGTGAGGTGCCTTGCTCAATGACACTACATACGTGGCCTGACTGAGTATTGAACCCGAACCGTTCGATTCCAAATCCGACGCTCTACCATTTGGACCACGGACGCCACATGGTAGCATCCTGAAATAAAATCATGAATCGAAGTCAACATTATTCTCTGGACGTGGTATCATTCTGGAATAAAATCATTTTGCTTGCAATAAGTCATGGTCATACAAAGTAATAAATAAATATATAAATTATTGTAGAAAAAAGATAGGAGCAGTGCACATGTATATAAGTACTCTTGGAAAATTGGCATAGAAAAGAAATATCTAATTTTGTATCCCTGTTTTTCTGATGTCAAAATAAGTGCTGTTGGAAGGACAGATCACTTTGCAGAACAAATACTTTAAAAGTTCATATTTATTATATCTACAGTCCAATCCGTGTTACCTGTAGTCCAACCAGTGAATAAATGTGTCCCATGACATGTCTTCAGCTAACACTGTACAGACGGATCTGTAGGCCTAGTCCAGTGGTAACACACTGGACTGGTAATCCAGGGATGACTAAAATGACTAATCTCTTCAGGAGGCGTCGCTCATATGGGCAACCGGTAGCGACGATAAATAAACGTAAAACACACACACAACTAACACTGTCTCCTCCTATTTGTCCCACGACACGTCTGCAACTAACACTGTCTCCTCCTATCTATTCAGATATACCAATCCTCTTCATGAGGGATTCTCATTTTTAATGATCTTCAATTAGTTTAAAGTTTCAATGTGATGAATCGTGATGTGCTAGTGACAAGAGCCTATTGGCCCAAAGTCGTCTACCTGACATTTGTTGCACACACAGATATTCTAAGGAGCGTGTGGAGATGGTGATAGCGCACTGTAATTTCAGTCACTTCAGGTGTTTAGATGCCCGGTCTTCACGACCAGCTGGAGCCATTGCTATTGTGCCCTTAGGCAAGGCACTTAAATTCCACCGGCCCCTTTTCTCTCGCTCCTGAGCTAAGTGTTAGTGTTAGAGACGAACTGTTACAGACATAATTTGGAATGAACCTTCTCTAACATGAAGCTTAATCCTAGGTACGAATTGTCCAGACTTGTGTATGAAACGTCTCTAACACTGAACACTAACCCGTAATCAGTTAATAAGTGTTAATCCTATGGTACAAACTATCCAGACTTGGGTACGAAACGTCTCTGACATTGGGTACGAATCATCTCAGACATTGGGTACGAAACGTCTCTAACATTGGGTACAACACGTCCAAACTGGGTACGAAACGTTCAGGGTAAGTAATGACTATAATTCATGTGTGGGTGAATCGTCTGTTGTGTTGTGTAATTGTGTTGGGCCTTGGGGTCGAATTTTCCAAGGATTTTGGGGTCGAAATTCCCTTGGGTCAACACGCTCATCTTTCTCCAGAGTTATCAACAACTTACAACTTTGTAGCATTCTGATTGTTGTAAACAGTTGAGCAAGTCTTTTCTTGCCGAGTCGCAAGCTATTTTGGAATCTCCCTCTGACATGATGAAACGTTGTTTTGGTTTGTCCTCTTGAAGAGTACTTTGAATTTTAACCAATCAAGTTGCAGAGAAATCTTCACTGCGGGAGTGTTTGTAAATAATTTTGCAGAAATTCTTGACATTATTTTGAACATCGACTGTTCACTTGAGGAAGGTCGCAACAACAATTCCCAAAATGCCGGTATAGCGTTAGTCTTTTATAGTATACACCATCATGTATTTATCCATTGACAATATCAAGTCTATTCTCTCAAATGTATCAGTATCAATGTAGGGCTTATGATAATGAGGTGGGTGGGGAAACAATCCAGACCAAAGTGAGATTATTTTTGCTTGTATGTTCCATGCATATCAAACTCCTTGAGTGCACATAGACATGCTTTACTGGCATGTTTAGCCGACGTAAAATGCGGTTGAGTGTCGGATTGGAATAGATGGGTCATGTATTCTACATGTCTACGTCCCAGCGAGGGGTTCGACATTAACACTGATTAACGGAAGATAGATCGATACTCGGTGAAGTCACATCAGTGACTGTAATATCGTGAATACTAATTCTATCTTCCTCTAATGTCAAACCCCTTGCAGGGATGTAGACATATTAATTAGCAGTGATCAGAATAAATCTAAATGAACTGCACATGCATTTTGTGTTTACTATGGACTATTTCCGTCTGTCCATATAAAACCAAGCTGAAATGTTATTTCTACTGGTAAATAATTTTATTTACCATCATTTATTCAAAACTTGTTCTTATTCCGCGTATGTTTTCGTTCATGTAGTCAACAATTAGGTGAATTGCAACAACTTTGTGATGTAACGGCTGCATTTGTGACGTCACATGATTGCCTTATGTGACATGTATGGCAACTGGTACATATATAAACTTCTGAGGCAAGATTTACATTGTCACCGATAATTGGTATCACCGCGTAAATAAAAGATGATGGACAGGGCTGTTGATTTCACTTTGTTATTGATTCAAGTTACAAATGATTTATTTATAAACTTAAATTGGCATTATATGCTGTTGTAATTTACATTTATATGCTGTTGAAAACAGTAATGATACGGTATAACTACAATGATTTTAGCTGAAATACAAGCGCAACTAAATAGCGTGGTGAGCAATAACAATTTATTTTACGGTCATGTGTTCGAATCTTGTTGGGGAATCTTTAGGGTTCTTTTTCCTACTTTATATACTTCGGTTGGTTGTTCTGTCACAAAATAATAAACAAAATATATCTTATTATAGTTACATAATACATTGTTTCATTTAAGATAAAAATAACTTTTAAGAAGGAACCCTCGCAATTTCGGCAGGGGACTGTTTGTGCGTCAGTTAAAACATAGCCCATTTTAAATAAAAATTTACCCTATATATAATTTTGTACATTATTGATCTTCTTAAAGCATTGGATAATAGTGTAGGTACATCTGGTATTAAAGCAGCATTACATCGTAATAAAGGATGTTTTGGGTAAAATATAAATACTAATGTGTGTTTGTTTACAAAAATCGAAATAGTCACTCAGAAACGATAAAATTCCAATAAATATAAACCGTCGTATACGCAAATTTGTTTATCAACACACGAAATATAAACACGCACAGCGCGCGTGCGTGAAACAACAGAGGATGTAGAAAACAACGTATATATTTTGAACATGAAAGACAATATATCTATCTTCCTCTAATGCCGAACCCCTTGCGGGGATGTAGACATGTCCCTAAAAGACTTAGATAACAGAGGTATGAATCAACATATCAAGTAATTTAATTAAAAAGACAACGTGGGACAAATTGGGACGATGCATTCCGAATGTAAACAAGTGCGGACGATGCGTTCTGGTTGTAAACAAATGCGTGACCGATCGACTCGGAAAGTCCTACTTACGGTTTCGAGTTTGTTTTATCGCAAAAAAACATTGTTTACCAATTGAACATAAGTATACAAAGTATAATGTTAGAATGTGTAGCAGCATTGCATTGTAAAATTTGAATTTTTCAAATATCTTTTATTTCATACAATGTAATGCTGCTTTAATACTTTAAATAATAGTGCTTTTATTTGCTTAAAGGTCTTTCTTTACCCCTTAATTTATTAAAAACTGTTCATGCAAAGAAAAATATAGTGACTGCCTTATATGGGTTCCAGTCAAAACGTACCCAAGTCAAAACGTACCCAAAAAAGTCAAAACGTACCCTGGGTATAAGTCAAAACGTACCCACCCAGAAGTCAAAACGTACCCGCCAAGAAGTCAAAACGTACCCACCCAGAAGTCAAAACGTACCCATGGATATAGAGATTGAATAACTGGAAATATATTGGAAATATTATGTGTCAAGTAAAAAGTTGACCACTTATCGTTGGGTACGTTTTGACTTAAAATGCGGGTACGTTTTGACTTATAGTTGGGTACGTTTTGACTTAAAATGTGGGTACGTTTTGACTTGGGTACGTTTTGACCAGCACCCCCTTATATTTATGTTTAAATTTTTGGTCATGCCTATAAATACATATTTGGTATTTGTACTATTATAATATATGCACATTGAATACTATTACTAGTAGTTACATGTATAGCAACCTGGGTGCCAGTTAACACCTGTTCCCTGGGTGCCAGTCGACACCTGTTCCAAGGCTACATGTATAGCAGCCTGGGTGCCAGTTAACACCTGTTCCCTGGGTGCCAGTCGACACCTGTTCCCAGGCTACATGTATAGCAGGCTGGGTGCCAGTTGACACCTGTTCCCAGGCTACATGTATAGCAGCATGGGTGCCAGTCGACACCTGTTCCAGGCTACATGTATAGCAGCATGGGTGCCAGTTGACACCTGTTCCCAGGCTACATGTATAGCAGCCTGGGTGCCAGTCGACACCTGTTCCCAGGCTACATGTATAGCAGCCTGGGTGCCAGTCGACACCTGTTCCCAGGCTACATGTATAGCAGCCCGGGTGCCAGTCGACACCTGTTCCCAGGCTACATGTATAGCAGCCTGGGTGCCAGTCGACACCTGTTCCCAGGCTACATGTATAGCAGCCCAGGTGCCAGTCAACACCTGTTCCCAGGCTACATGTATAGCAGCCCGGGTGCCAGTCGACACCTGTTCCCGGGCTACATGTATAGCAGTGCTTTCATATAACAGGAATTGTACTTAAATTACTCCCTGAATGCCTGAAAGTGAGTAAAAACAAATCCTGAGATTGGTACGGTTTGTTCTTCGATTTTGAATGGAATAAAAAAATAATCAATAAAAGATCTCAGCAATTGATATACATGAGGATGAGGTAAGATGTACTATTTATATTTACAGGAGAGGGAGAACGACAATGTACGCGTGTGTGTCAGGTGTCGTCCCTTGAACGAAAAAGAAATAAGCCAAGGATGCACACAAGTTGTAAATGTAAGAGTTTATCCAGTTATTTATGTTAATGTTTCTTGTGTTCCTGTATACAAAATACTTAACCCGGCACGATATAGCCTGAACTGTGCTAATGCGCCGTTAATACCAAATACTCACTCTTTCTTAAATGGTGTTTACGTTAAACGATTTCGTGATTAATTAATAATATTTAATACATATGCAGCTTTACTCCGTTCTCCATAGACGCACTTCTCACTGTCAGTACTGATTCTACATACATTGAATCATTAATTCATGCAGGTCTCGTTCTAGGGGGCGACATGAGCAAAGTAGTTGCCCTAGTGACTTCTCTCCTTTTTTTTTTACAATTTTCATACAACATTATTGTCCAGTAAGCCATTGTAAAGCACTCCTTCTACAGGGCTCATTGTAGAGGGTGACTTGGGCAAAATAGTTGCCCTAAGGGCACTGACTTCACTCCCTGGGGAACTTCTAAATTTTTTTTTTTTAATTTTTATACAAAATTTTGTCCAGTAGGCTACACTGGCCCATTATAAAGCATTCCTACTATTCAAATGTTTGTATTTAATGGTCATAATGTGTAATTTAAACCTATTTTGTTGATATTTATTAAATAACACCATTCAAGGACGCAATCCTACACTTTCTCACTTCTCCCAAACATTCTGACCTATAATGAGCCCTGTTCTATTCAAATGTTATATTTTAACCCATTCAACCCCAAGTAACTGACATGGACTGGTGCATGCTATTTTTAGACCAATAAATTAATAAGAAAATTACATTTGGACCAGTTAATTTATCAAAATGGGTAATTTTATCTAAAAATAGTAATAATTATTACTGGCAAAAAAGTGCAGATCCTGATGAGACGGCTCGTTACGAGCCGGCTCATCTGGATCTACACTTTTTCATAAGCCTATTTAGAGGCCTGTGGGGTTGAAAGGGTTAATGGACATTTTATGTATTTTAACACTATTGTGTTGAAATTTATTAAATAATACTATTTTAAGTGCGCAATCGCCCTACTTCACCATACACACATCCTCATAATAAAGATAAGAACAACAAAGTTGATACAACTGTAACCTCTATAGATGTGGAGTACCGGTAGGTCAGGCAGGTGAATGTTGGTCATGATTAGTAAATTACAGTGATATCATTATCATCTATAGTGATTGCATCACTCTGTCAGAGTTTCAAGTCATCATCATCATCTATAGTGATTGCGTCACTCTGCATAGAGTATACTCGCAATGTCGTTAAAAAGTCAACATCTGCAACAGTCAGTGTAGGCGTTTCTCAAAATTAACATTTTCCATATTTACAAGTATTCTTAAAAACGGATTAAAGAGTCCATGTGTGTTTAGTGGACATAGCGATTGGCCAGTGCCAATTGGAAACCCCCAAGGTGGTCTGATCAATAGCATTCTGGGGAGCTTGTTCCAAAGTACTTTGGATGCAGGAAAGAAGCTGTTCTGGTATATATGTTTGTACAAGCTCTTGATTTGGCAGCAGCATTGGTTGTGGCCTCGGTTGGTCCTGGTCGTAACTAAAGATGGGTTTGGATTGATGTCGATATGTATGGAGATACACTACAATAGATATCCGCCTCCGTGGTCGAGTGGTTATGGTCGCTGACTTGTATACCACTGTAACCTATCATCACTGATGGTCACGGGTTCGAGCCCCGCTCAGGCCGTGTCTCATTTATATGAAAAAGTTGGCAGTTTCTTACGGAGGTTGGTGCACCCAAGTACTGGTTAACCACTGGAGCCTGCCCAGGAAAGGTGTTGTTAGGTAAACTGCCCGCCGACGATATAGCCCAAAATGGTGCTGATGCAGGCGTAAAACCCGAAATATAAAATAAATAACACTACAATAGCAGATCCATGTGGACACCACTTCTTCCCTCCTAAAATCTGTCAAGCATACGTTCAATATGGGCTACGGTACGCTCTCAAAGCATGTATGAGTGTGTATTTACTGTATTATGTTACAATTTGGCAACATTTTCTCTCGCACTGCTTGCTCGTTAATTATGATATAAAATTCAACAATTGTCATCTGTACTGTATATGGATACTGTGTAACCCAGGTGAGAAAAACATGCAGCCAGTCCGAGACTCGAACCTGGGACCTCTCGCTTACAGGGCGATTGCTCTACCGACATTGCTAACCGGGCTGCCTACATATCACCTCACATATTGGGTTAATATACACACCGTTACAATGACATATCTATGTGCGTTTTTCTGCAGGTGGACACTGTAAGAAAGAACATTACAGTAAACCACAAAGACAACACTCACCGAGGAGAACCTCCGAAGATGTTCTCGTTTGATCAGGTGTATGCTCCCGACAGCAAACAGCTGGATCTGTACAACGAAACTGCCAGACCTATTGTCGACTTTGTCTTGGGAGGCTATAATGGTAGGTTGTAGTCCAGTGCATCCCGCTAGTGCCCCTGTGGTTGGGTGTCATACCTTGTATGTCAACCTATGAGCTCTACTTCTCACAGGGGTCAAGGGTGTCCCACTCATCCAAAAAAATATAGAATTTTGTGCTTTGATGTCACCATTAATGTTTTAATTATGCATAAGAACAAATAAAATGCCTTAACCCATTCAACACCAAGTAACTCACATGGACTGGTCCATGATATTCATAAACCAATAAATGAATCAGAAAATCACATTTGGACAAGTTCATTTATCAAAATGGATAATTATGTCTAAAAATAGTCATATCACTGGCAAAAAGTGCAGATCCTGATGAGACGGCTCATCTGGATCTACACTTTTTGTAAGCCTATTTAGAGGTGTGTGGTGTTGAAAGGGTTAATTTCTTTTTTTTTTAAATTTAAATGGCCAAATATATTCAATTTTGAAATTTCACGTGACCATTAAGGCTTCAATTTTTCACGAGAACAAGTAAAATGGCATTTCTTCATAATTATTCAAAAACAAACTTGATCTCACTATTGGAGCCCTAATTTTAAAAGTTTACGCATAGAATGTGCCCAACTGTTGGATTTGATTCCTGTCCAATTCAAGTCCTATCTGGAGCACAGTCTACTGAACGTTATTTGACGGCTTCCGTCCGTGCATTCGGAACCATGCTATAAAACTTTAAATACACATGTATCACCATGGTGTCGAGATGCACTTTTTATATCGGGATCGACCCAGTAACACCAGAGTTAGTGCCCTTTAATTGACTAAAAATCCACAAATTGGTCTGTCCAATTCCAGTTTGGTGGGGGAAATAATTTCATCGAAAATGCTTATTTTAACTTGGATATTCAAAGGCCTAACTGTCAACATTGTCATAACACTCTGTATGTACATGTAAGCTCATAATATGAGCCTCATATATTGTGAACATTTCTTGTGTTTGTTACAGGTACAATATTTGCGTACGGTCAGACGGGTACGGGTAAAACGTACACCATGGAGGGTGTAAGGGCTCTCCCCGAACTGCGAGGCGTCTGTGAATATTTTTTGCATTTATTACAGGTACAATATTTGCGTACGGTCAGACGGGTACGGGTAAAACGTACACCATGGAGGGTGTAAGAGCTATCCCCGAACTGCGAGGCGTCTGTGAACATTTCTTGTGTTTGTTACATGTACAATATTTGCGTACGGTCAGACGGGTACGGGTAAAACGTACACCATGGAGGGTGTAAGAGCTATCCCCGAACTGCGAGGCGTCTGTGAACATTTCTTGTGTTTGTTACATGTACAATATTTGCGTACGGTCAGACGGGTACGGGTAAAACGTACACCATGGAGGGTGTAAGAGCTATCCCCGAACTGCGAGGCGTCTGTGAACATTTCTTGTGTTTGTTACATGTACAATATTTGCGTACGGTCAGACGGGTATGGGTAAAACGTACACCATGGAGGGTGTAAGAGCTATCCCCGAACTGCGAGGCGTCTGTGAACATTTCTTGTGTTTGTTACAGGTACAATATTTGCATACGGTCAGACGGGTACGGGTAAAACGTACACCATGGAGGGTGTAAGAGCTATCCCCGAACTGCGAGGCGTCATACCCAACTCATTTGCTCATATATTCGGTCATATAGCAAAAGCCGAGGGAGATACCAGGTAAGGAAGAAAACACTATTCAAATAAAATGTAGTTATTTTGTGGGCAACCAAGGTCTAATTGAGAAAGGGCTGTAACTAATGTTGCTACAACTGGTGATCTAACCCATTTGCTTTGTAAGTTGCATCCAAGACCCGGATCCCTACTTCAAAGGTCAAGGTCACACTTTGGAGGTTAAAGGTCAAATATTGGTATATTTTGTGTCAAGGCTATCCTTTGTCATGCATGGGTGATTTTCAAATAACTATGCACAAATGTTCCCCACATGAAGATGACGTGTTACTTCCAAGAATTGTGACCCCCAACTTCAAAGATCAAGGCCACACTTAGCGGTTATTAGTTAGTGGTATAATATATTATGTCCGCTCTGTAACTTTGTCATGCATTAGGGGATTGTGAAATAATTTAGCACAAATGTTCCCCCATATGAAGACGACGGGGCACGTCAAGATTCATCCCTACCCCAAAGGTCACGAACACACCATTGACCATTCACATCCTAAATGTCAGTTAATGATATTTTGAACATCATAACTTGACCATTCATTGTCCAATAACTTGGAAGAAATGTTCACTCTGATTAACTGATGTGCCCTGGATGCTTTCAAAGGAAGGTTTGTGGTTCTCTCCAAGTGCCAACACATGTAACAACAATATTCTGGAAGGATCTTAGATAATGGTGCAAATTGAGTGTTTGATAACAGTTATTGGCAATCGCCTATTTTGTACTGGTTTGCAGATTCCTTGTCAGAGTGTCGTATTTAGAGATCTATAATGAAGAAGTAAGAGATTTATTGGGCAAAGACCAGCACCAGAGACTGGAGGTGAGTAAGATAGCAATATATGTCGGTTGATTGCATGCATTAGAAGCCAGTGTGGTTGCTAGGTAATTTATAGATATGATCACATGATAAGTGAAAACAATACATTCAATCAATATTTTGCTTGAACAGTGGACTTTTGTCAGTCGATGAACCATATTGTTTGTGGGGTCAGTATGTCAAAGGTCAATGTCTCGAGAACCTCAAAATGTGACCAGACATTGTTGTGTATGTGAAGGTTAACGTGTGAAAGAGAGACCAGACATCGGTGTGTATGTGAAGGTTTACGTGTATATTTCAGGTGAAAGAGAGACCGGACATCGGTATGTATGTGAAGGTTTACGTGTATATTTCAGGTGAAAGAGAGACCGGACATCGGTGTGTATGTGAAGGTTTACGTGTATATTTCAGGTGAAAGAGAGACCGGACATCGGTGTGTATGTGAAGGTTTACGTGTATATTTCAGGTGAAAGAGAGACCAGACATCGGTGTGTATGTGAAAGATCTCTCAGCATTTGTTGTCAACAATGCTGACGACATGGACAGAATTATGACGCTCGGAAACAAAAACAGTATGATCAATTTAGTCTTCATTTAGGGGATTTTTGTTAGTAGTATTTAAAGTTTGCTGTATTATTGAAACCAGTGTCGCCCAATATAGTTCCTGGACACATTGGTAATATAGAACGCTGAGCACTGCCGTACCAGTGGCTCCTCTGGCCAGGAATGAGACCTGGAGAGCAATTAAGTTCATGTTGTAAGAATTTGTTTCGTAATCAAACTAACAGATATTTTTATAAGCTATTAATACTGAAACTGCTGCCATCTTGGACACCATCTTGAATTTCTCAAAATGCTACATGATGCCAGCTGTGCCAGACCAGAACAAACATTGGGACATCGCCGATCATGTGCTAATTACGTTGTCCAATAAACTTGGTACCAAATAATGTTGCATCATTATCCATTTTATATCATACATGTAAAGGTCAACACAGAACTGTTACACATATACATGTACAGAACTGTTACACATATACATACACATAACTGTTATACATATACAGAACTGTTACACATATACAGAACTGTTACACATATACATGTACAGAACTGTTACACATATATGGAACTGTTACACATATACATGTACAGAACTGTTACACATATACAGAACTGTTACACATATACAGAACTATTACACATATACAGAACTGTTACACATATACAGAACTGTTACACATATACATGTACAGAACTGTTACACATATATGGAACTGTTACACATATACATGTACAGAACTGTTACACATATACAGAACTGTTACACATATACAGAACTGTTACACATATACATATACAGAACTGTTACACATATACAGAACTGTTACACATATACAGAACTGTTACACATATACAGAACTGTTACACATATACATATACAGAACTGTTACACATATACAGAACTGTTACACATATACATATACAGAACTGTTACACATATACAGAACTGTTACACATATACATGTACAGAACTGTTACACATATACATACACAACTGTTATACATGTACAGAACTGTTACACATATACATGTACATAACTGTTACACATATACATATACAGAACTGTTACACATATACATGTACAGAACTGTTACACATATACATGTACAGAACTGTTACACATATACATATACAGAACTGTTACACATATACATGTACAGAACTGTTACACATATACATGTACATAACTGTTACACATATACATATACAGAACTGTTACACATATACATGTACAGAACTGTTACACATATACATGTACAGAACTGTTACACATATACATGTACAGAACTGTTACACATATACATGTACAGAACTGTTACACATATACATATATGGAACTGTTACACATATACATGTACAGAACTGTTACACATGTACAGAACTGTTATACATGTACAGAACTGTTACACATATACATGTACAGAACTGTTATACATGTACAGAACTGTTATACATGTACAGAACTGTTACACATATACATGTACAGAACTGTTATACATGTACAGAACTGTTATACATGTACAGAACTGTTACACATATACAGAACTGTTATACATGTACAGAACTGTTACACATATACATGTACAGAACTGTTATACATGTACAGAACTGTTATACATGTACAGAACTGTTATACATGTACAGAACTGTTACACATATACATGTACAGAACTGTTATACATGTACAGAACTGTTATACATGTACAGAACTGTTACACATATACATGTACAGAACTGTTATACATGTACAGAACTGTTATACATGTACAGAACTGTTATACATGTACAGAACTGTTACACATATACATGTACAGAACTGTTATACATGTACAGAACTGTTATACATGTACAGAACTGTTACAACATGTACAACATGTTATACATGTACAGAACTGTTATACATGTACAGAACTGTTATACATGTACAGAACTGTTATACATGTACAGAACTGTTACACATATACATGTACAGAACTGTTATACATGTACAGAACTGTTATACATGTACAGAACTGTTACACATATACATGTACAGAACTGTTATACATGTACAGAACTGTTACACATTACATGTACAGAACTGTTATACATGTACAGAACTGTTATACATGTACAGAACTGTTATACATGTACAGAACTGTTATACATGTACAGAACTGTTACACATATACATGTACAGAACTGTTATACATGTACAGAACTGTTATACATGTACAGAACTGTTACACATATACATGTACAGAACTGTTATACATGTACAGAACTGTTATACATGTACAGAACTGTTATACATGTACAGAACTGTTACACATATACATGTACAGAACTGTTATACATGTACAGAACTGTTATACATGTACATAACTGTTACACATATACATGTACAGAACTGTTATACATGTACAGAACTGTTATACATGTACAGAACTGTTATACATGTACAGAACTGTTACACATATACATGTACAGAACTGTTATACATGTACAGAACTGTTACACATAGACATATTTCCCCATAAACACCTATACGACAGAAAATGTAAACTAAAACTTTGGAAGTTTTTTATCTATTGCAAATGGCGTAGTTTATGTTAGTTAAAACTGTGTTTTATTTCAGTATGTGTAAAACTGTATATAATACATTCTCATACATAATTTCTTTTATTTAGTGTGTCACCACTGGCTTGATAACAAAATGTATAATACTTGTAAAATTCATTGTTATATGTTTACCAGTAGTTAGTCTTTCTGTACTTGTAAAATTCATTGTTATATGTTTACCAGTAGTTAGTCTTTCTGTACTTGTAAAATTCATTGTTATATGTTTACCAGTAGTTAGTCTTTCTGCACTTGTAAAATTCATTGTCATATGTTTACCAGTAGTTAGTCTTTCTGTACTTGTAACATTCATTGTTATATGTTTACCAGTAGTTAGTCTTTCTGCACCTGCATTTATTTTAGGGGTAACGGGTGCCACCAATATGAACCTTCACAGCTCGAGATCGCATGCAATTTTCACCGTTACTATAGAACGCAGCGAAAAGGGAGCAGATGGGGAACAGCATGTCCGTGTCGGAAAATTGCATTTAGTAGATTTAGCGGTATGTAGAAGCCAGTGATAAATGTTGTCTATATTATTTCAAGGAGGATTGGGATCTGCTTCATCGTCTCATTGATGGTATGAAGCTGTACGTCGGAAGGATGTTTTAATCAGGTTTACAGTCTCGTCTTTTGTTGAATGGAACTGTATCTATTCTACAAAATGCACGGTTGTTACTTACTGGTACATGCATGTATCTAAGATATAACGCTATGCATTGCTTTAAGGTTTCCTCTAGTAGGTCAGTATAGCTGCACACAGATGGCGTTACCGTACTCGTCACAGCGGGGCGTTTGATCACACACATGTTTTAATACACCATGCTCACACTATTTTAAGGAGTAACTGGGTCAACGAACATGAACATGCACAGTTCGAGATCGCACGCTATCTTTACATGTACCGTAGAATGCAGTGAAAAGGGCGCCGATGGCGAGCAACACGTGAAAGTTGGCAAATTACACTTGGTGGATTTAGCTGTAAGTGATGCACAACGGGTTCATGTCGGTTAACATAACTAATTTATCTCTAACCAAGTACTACATTACAACCAGCACAATGTCATTCTGTAATGCAGAATTACTCACTGAAACCAGCACAATATATCATTCTGTAATGCAGAATTACTCACTGAAACCAACACAATATATCATTCTGTAATGCAGAATTACTCACTGAAACCAACACACTATCATTCTGTAATGCAGAATTACTCACTGAAACCAACACAATATATCATTCTGTAATGCAGAATTACTCACTGAAACCAACATAATGTCATTCTGTAATGCAGAATTACTCACTGAAACCAACACAGTGTCATTCTGTAATGTAGAATTACTCACTGAAACCAACACAATGTCATTCTGTAATGCAGAATTACTCACTGAAACCAGCACAATGTCATTCTGTAATGCAGAATTACTCACTGAAACCAACAATGTCATTCTGTAATGCAGAATTACTCACTGAAACCAACACAAACTCATTCTGTAATGCAGAATTACTCACTGAAACCAACACAATATCATTCTGTAATGCAGAATTACTCACTGAAACCAACACAATATCATTCTGTAATGCAGAATTACTCACTGAAACCAACACAATATCATTCTGTAATGCAGAATTACTTACTGAAACCAACACAATATCATTCTGTAATGCAGAATTACTCACTGAAACCAACACAATATCATTCTGTAATGCAGAATTACTCACTGAAACCAACACAATATATCATTCTGTAATGCAGAATTACTTACTGAAATTCTTTTATTTTATTTTTTCGTTCAAATTATTATTGTAATTTTTTAATCTGGCTGCATGCTCCCCTCAAATTGCTATGTGTTATTTAGCTGTAATCATAATGGGACGTCTAAACATTAACAGGTAGTATGAAATGACGACAAACACAATGTGTGATACTAAAAAAAGCAAATGTAAACGTATCCATTTATGAAGTATATTTGTATTGATGCCAGGGTGTTGGTCAATGCAGCATGTCTGCAATGCAAGGGCGTTGATAATTTTATATGTCAATGAATAATTTGTAATTCTCCAAATTATGCAGCAAACTGTAATAAGCAGGAAACCGTTGTAATATGATTCATTTATTTATGATCTCACATGTGCTTCCCGTTTTTCCGATTCCCAAGATAGCAGTTTATACTGGTTGCTAAGGACAAGTTGATTATATTTAGGTAACACTGGCTGCTAAGGACAAGTTGACTAAACACTGAGCCTGACACCTGTATTAGTGTTTGCAAATTTATTATAGCTCGCGATACAAATTTCTTCCAATTTTATACTAATCATCTGTAACATTGTATTTAAATGTACACCTTTATGGCAACGTGATTTTGCCATGGTAACTGTGTTACGCAGAGCGTAAACTAGAGGACAATTTAGGAGAAATAGTCAAGTCAGTCTCCCATGAACTTCTTGACTTCTCCATATTGTAAGCTCCGGTGAAGGTTTTTCAGGTAGACTACATAGAGGACACTTGACTGATCCACGTACCAACAATACTCCAGGGCGGACCCCGTATCTTATCGGAAGAGGAAGATTCACTTGTTGGCTGGTCGCTTGATCAAGTCACCCTTCTCCCTAGTATTCCTGAGCCATCTCCCTATTTACCAAGTTCCACTTTAAGCCCTGTTATCTATAATGAAAATCTTATGACCTGTGACCTCAATGGTTGAATCTGGGTTGTAGCATTCGGTAACCTTGCCTTGATAGGTACCCCTCGGATGTGTGATCATTTAATGTGTAGTGAGATAACCGTGCCTTGATAGGTACCCCTCGGATGTGTGATCATTTAATGTGTAGTGAGATAACCTTGCCTTGATACGTACCCCTTGGATGTGTGATCATTTAATGTGTAGAGAGATAACCTTGCCTTGATACGTACCCCTCGGATGTGTGATCATTTAATGTGTAGTGAGATAACCGTGCCTTGATAGGTACCCCTCGGATGTGTGATCATTTAATGTGTAGTGAGATAACCTTGCCTTGATACGTACCCCTTGGATGTGTGATCATTTAATGTGTAGAGAGATAACCTTGCCTTGATACGTACCCCTCGGATGTGTGATCATTTAATGTGTAGTGAGATAACCGTGCCTTGATAGGTACCCCTCGGATGTGTGATCATTTAATGTGTAGTGAGATAACCTTGCCTTGATAGGTACCCCTCGGATGTGTGATCATTTAATGTGTAGTGAGATAACCTTGCCTTGATAGGTACCCCTTGGATGTGTGATCATGTGTAGTGAGATAACCTTGCCTAGATAGGTACCCCTCGGATGTGTGATCATGTGTAGTGAGATAACCTTGCCTTGATAGGTACCCCTCGGATGTGTGATCATGTGTAGTGAGATAACCTTGCCTTGATAGGTACCCCTCGGATGTGTGATCATGTGTAGTGAGATAACCTTGCCTAGATAGGTACCCCTCGGATGTGTGATCATGTGTAGTGAGATAACCTTGCCTAGATAGGTACCCCTCGGATGTGTGATCATGTGTAGTGAGATAACCTTGCCTTGATAGGTACCCCTCGGATGTGTGATCATGTGTAGTGACATAACCTTGCCTTGATAGGTACCCCTCGAATGTGTGATCATTTAATGTGTAGTGAGGTAACCTTGCCTAGATAGGTACCCCTCGGATGTGTAGTGAGATAACCTTGCCTTGATAGGTACCCCTCGGATGTGTGATCATGTGTAGTGAGATAACCTTGCCTAGATAGGTACCCCTCTGATGTGTGATCATGTGTAGTGAGATAACCTTGCCTAGATAGGTACCCCTCTGATGTGTGATCATGTGTAGTGAGATAACCTTGCCTAGATAGGTACCCCTCTGATGTGTGATCATGTGTAGTGAGATAACCTTGCCTAGATAGGTACCCCTCTGATGTGTGATCATGTGTAGTGAGATAACCTTGCCTTGATAGGTACCCCTTGGATGTGTGATCATTTAATGTGTAGTGAGATAACCTTGCCTTGATAGGTACCCCTCGGATGTGTAGTGAGATAACCTTGCCTAGATAGGTACCCCTCTGATGTGTGATCATGTGTAGTGAGATAACCTTGCCTTGTTAGGTACCCCTTGGATGTGTGATCATGTGTAGTGAGATAACCTTGCCTAGATAGGTACCCCTTGGATGTGTGATCATTTAATGTGTAGTGAGATAACCTTGCCTTGATAGGTACCCCTCGGATGTGTGATCATGTGTAGTGAGATAACCTTGCCTAGATAGGTACCCCTTGGATGTGTGATCATTTAATGTGTAGTGAGATAACCTTGCCTTGTTAGGTACCCCTCGGATGTGTGATCATGTGTAGTGAGATAACCTTGCCTTGATAGGTACCCCTCGGATGTGTGATCATTTAATGTGTAGTGAGATAACCTTGCCTAGTTAGGTACCCCTCGGATGTGTGATCATGTGTAGTGAGATAACCTTGCCTAGATAGGTACCCCTTGGATGTGTGATCATTTAAGTGTAGTGAGATAACCTTGCCTAGATAGGTACCCCTCGGATGTGTGATCATGTGTAGTGAGATAACCTTGCCTTGATAGGTACCCCTCGGATGTGTGATCATTTAATGTGTAGTGAGATAACCGTGCCTTGATAGGTACCCCTCGGATGTGTGATCATTTAATGTGTAGTGAGATAACCTTGCCTAGATAGGTACCCCTCGGATGTGTGATCATTTAATGTGTAGTGAGATAACCTTGCCTTGATAGGTACCCCTCGGATGTGTGATCATGTGTAGTGAGATAACCTTGCCTTTGACAGGTACCCTTCAGATGTGTGATCATGTGTAGTGAGATAACCTTGCCTAGATATGTACCCCTTGGATGTGTGATCATGTGTAGTGAGATAACCTTGCCTTGATAGGTACCCCTCGGATGTGTGATCATGTGTAGTGAGATAACCTTGCCTAGTTAGGTACCCCTCTGATGTGTGATCATTTAATGTGTAGTGAGATAACCTTGCCTAGATAGGTACCCCTCTGATGTGTGATCATGTGTAGTGAGATAACCTTGCCTAGATAGGTACCCCTCTGATGTGTGATCATGTGTAGTGAGATAACCTTGCCTAGATAGGTACCCCTCGGATGTGTGATCATGTGTAGAGAGATAACCTTGCCTTGATAGGTACCCCTTGGATGTGTGATCATTTAATGTGTAGTGAGATAACCTTGCCTTGATATGTACCCCTTGGATGTGTGATCATGTGTAGTGAGATAACCTTGCCTTGTTAGGTACCCCTTGGATGTGTGATCATGTGTAGTGAGATAACCTTGCCTTGTTAGGTACCCCTCGGATGTGTGATCATGTGTAGTGAGATAACCTTGCCTTGATATGTACCCCTTGGATGTGTGATCATGTGTAGTGAGATAACCTTGCCTAGATAGGTACCCC
>CM026391.1:90895535-91000482 GCA_014843695.1 Archivesica marissinica
TGTGTAGTGAGATAACCTTGCCTTGATAGGTACCCCTCGGATGTGTGATCATTTAATGTGTAGTGAGATAACCGTGCCTTGATAGGTACCCCTCGGATGTGTGATCATTTAATGTGTAGTGAGATAACCTTGCCTAGATAGGTACCCCTCGGATGTGTGATCATTTAATGTGTAGTGAGATAACCTTGCCTTGATAGGTACCCCTCGGATGTGTGATCATGTGTAGTGAGATAACCTTGCCTTTGACAGGTACCCTTCAGATGTGTGATCATGTGTAGTGAGATAACCTTGCCTAGATATGTACCCCTTGGATGTGTGATCATGTGTAGTGAGATAACCTTGCCTTGATAGGTACCCCTCGGATGTGTGATCATGTGTAGTGAGATAACCTTGCCTAGTTAGGTACCCCTCTGATGTGTGATCATTTAATGTGTAGTGAGATAACCTTGCCTAGATAGGTACCCCTCTGATGTGTGATCATGTGTAGTGAGATAACCTTGCCTAGATAGGTACCCCTCTGATGTGTGATCATGTGTAGTGAGATAACCTTGCCTAGATAGGTACCCCTCGGATGTGTGATCATGTGTAGAGAGATAACCTTGCCTTGATAGGTACCCCTTGGATGTGTGATCATTTAATGTGTAGTGAGATAACCTTGCCTTGATATGTACCCCTTGGATGTGTGATCATGTGTAGTGAGATAACCTTGCCTTGTTAGGTACCCCTTGGATGTGTGATCATGTGTAGTGAGATAACCTTGCCTTGTTAGGTACCCCTCGGATGTGTGATCATGTGTAGTGAGATAACCTTGCCTTGATATGTACCCCTTGGATGTGTGATCATGTGTAGTGAGATAACTGCCTAGATAGGTACCCCTCGGATGTGTGATCATGTGTAGTGAGATAACCTTGCCTTGATAGGTACCCCTCGGATGTGTGATCATTTAATGTGTAGTGAGATAACCGTGCCTTGATAGGTACCCCTCGGATGTGTGATCATTTAATGTGTAGTGAGATAACCTTGCCTAGATAGGTACCCCTCGGATGTGTGATCATTTAATGTGTAGTGAGATAACCTTGCCTTGATAGGTACCCCTCGGATGTGTGATCATGTGTAGTGAGATAACCTTGCCTTTGACAGGTACCCTTCAGATGTGTGATCATGTGTAGTGAGATAACCTTGCCTAGATATGTACCCCTTGGATGTGTGATCATGTGTAGTGAGATAACCTTGCCTAGTTAGGTACCCCTCTGATGTGTGATCATTTAATGTGTAGTGAGATAACCTTGCCTTGATAGGTACCCCTCGGATGTGTGATCATTTAATGTGTAGTGAGATAACCTTGCCTTGATAGGTACCCCTCGGACGGGTGATCATTTAATGTGTAGTGAGATAACCTTGCCTTGATGGGTACCCCTCGGATATGTGATCATTTAATGTGTAGTGAGATAACCTTGCCTAGATAGGTACCCCTCGGATGTGTGATCATGTGTAGAGAGATTACCTTGCTTCTTGGATAGGTACCCCGGATGTGTAGTGAGATAACCTTGCCTTGATAGGTACCCCTCGGATGTGTGATCATGTGTAGAGAGATAACCTTGCCTTGATAGGTACCCCTCGGATGTGTGATCATTTAATTGTGTAGTGTGAATAACCTTGCCTAGATAGTTACCCCTCGAATGTGTGATCATTTAATGTGTAGAGAGATAACCTTGCCTAGATAGGTACCCCTCGGATGTGTGATCATTTAATGTGTAGAGAGATAACCTTGCCTAGATAGGTACCCCTCGGATGTGTGATCATTTAATGTGTAGTGAGAAATAATAGCTGACATTGAAAGTACTGCGTGTTATGCCATGGATGCCGTGGATGCTGTGTGTTTCTGGGGCTTCCAGGTAGTTACGATATGAAAGCAAAATAATCAACATGTGATCTTCTAAGCAGAAATCTGTAAACAAACAAATCAAACACAGACCCAAACATTGGATGGAGCCCAACTTTCAGATTTGCTCCCTGCCATTTATAAATCCTGTGCTCAAACACTGCCCTGGGTACCTCTCTGAGAAAGCATCTCATTGGTAGTCCTGGTAATCTGCAGATCCCACTAGAACTCGCAGTAACAATCATATCTCCCAGGGTGAGCATCCCACTGGTAGTCTCAGTAATCTGCAGATCCCACTAGAACTCGTAGTAACAATCATATCTCCCAGGGTGAGCATCCCACTTGTAATCTACAGATCCCACTAGAACTCGTAGTAACAAACATATCTCCCAGGGTGAGCATCCCACTTGTAATCTACAGATCCCACTAGAACTCATAGTAACAAACATATCTCCCAGGGTGAGTATCCCACTTGTAATCTACAGATCCCACTAGAACTCATAGTAACAAACATATCTCCCAGGGTGAGCATCCCACTTGTAATCTAGAGATCCCACTAGAACTCGTAGTAACAAACATATCTCCCAGGGTGAGCATCCCACTTGTAATCTAGAGATCCCACTAGAACTCGTAGTAACAAACATATCTCCCAGGGTGAGCATCCCACTTGTAATCTAGAGATCCCACTAGAACTCGTAGTAACAAACATATCTCCCAGGGTGAGCATCCCACTTGTAATCTAGAGATCCCACTAGAACTCGTAGTAACAAACATATCTCCCAGGGTGAGCATCCCACTTGTAATCTAGAGATCCCACTAGAACTCATAGTAACAAACATATCTCCCAGGGTGAGTATCCTGCTTTAACCCCATTATATGTCTGATGTCGAGGGTCCCACTGGAATCCCTGGTAACTGGTGTACCTCTGTATGAGAATAGGAACACATTAACTTATTATCGTACATACAGGGTTCGGAAAGGCAAGCAAAAACAGGAGCTACGGGTCAACGTCTGAAGGAGGCGACAAAAATCAATCTTTCGTTGTCCACATTGGGTAACGTGATCTCGGCTCTTGTGGATGGAAAGAGCAGCCATATACCATACAGAAACTCGAAGCTCACTCGACTTCTACAAGATTCACTTGGTGGAAACTCGAAAACAGCTATGGTAAGTTATCTTTGATAATTAATATATAGATCTAGATGAACATGTGACAGGGGTCGTCTTAACCTTGTTAATTATCATGAAGTTGGGATATTAACATGGATAAACTGTCAAACCTGTGTTAGGTTTGGCAACCACCATTACGCAATCAACCTCAATTAAGTAGCCAGATTCCAAATTTGTTGTTTTATTATACATTTGACCTTTAGTAAGCTGCCACCTGTGCTAAGCAGCCACTTTCTGGGATTCCATTGGCTGGCTTCTAAAGTCAAAGATATACGAGGCGATTGCTCTGATGCAATTGTTGTCATAATCGGATGATCTTGCCATCCAAGATGGCCGCCGAAAGGTTATTCTTTTATTATAGAATAAGATTTCAAAATTCTTCTTCACCCAAACCGCTTGACCAATGGTAGCCAAATGTCATTGTCATGTTCTTGGGTGAAGCCTTTTCAGATTTGTTAAGATGGAGGTTGTCGCGAATAAAAGATGGCCACCTTCTAAAAATATCACAAGTTCTTCAAGCATCTTCTCCAGAACCACCGGACGGATTTTGGCAACATTTGGTAGGAATGATCGATGTACAATGCTCTTTCAAAGCTTTTAAAATGCTGACCCCGGGGTAGAAAATGGAATGAGGTGAGCAATACAGGGCCAGGCCGGGCCCTCTTGTGTCGTGTATATTGTGTCTACACATGTCGCGTACATGTTATCTATTGGTGGTACAAGCATGAGAGGACCGAAGGCTTTACCCGTATAACCCTCCTGGTTTCAGATAGCGAACATTGGTCCTGCAGATTACAACTATGACGAGTCGATCAGCACACTACGATACGCCAACAGAGCCAAGAATATCCAGAATAGAGCTCGAATCAATGAAGATCCGAAGGATGCCTTGCTGAGGCAGTTCCAGAAAGAAATAGAAGAGCTGCGTAAACAGCTGGAAGAGGGTATGTAAACTTTTGTACAATTCATCATTCACATTTCAATCCTCAAGCTTGGCTGTCCGATTAGCGCAGTGGCTATAACGTGGCTATTTCTCACCAATGCAACCAGGATTGATCCTCGGGCGGAAATTGTACGGTGGTCACAAGATCAGACCGGTGGGCTTTCTCCGGGTACTCTGGTTTTCTCCCACACGAAGGACCACAGTTACGCTTTCGTCCACACCAATGAGCGTGATTAATATAAGTTGTTGAAAGCTTGTTTCGCAATCGTTGTTAAATAAATAATGTTTTATAATCCTCAAACTTTCTGTGATTAATATAAGTTGTTGAAAGCTTGTTTCGCAATCGTTGTTAAATAAATAATGTTTTATAATCCTCAAACTTTCTGTGGAGTGATATGTCATTGAGCAATTAAGAAATAATATTTATATTTGCATTATTTATGGTCGAATAAAACTTGGTTCTGAGCGCCTCAGAATGACAAACCAAGTTTTATTAGACCATCAAAAATAGTGCATAAATGATGTCACGTTTGACATCACATGCTGTACCATGTTTTATTGCAGATATAACAACAATAAATTCTTTTTTTTACTTTCTTTTTTTCTTTTTCTTTTTTTTTCAACAATAAATTCCTGCTTTACGTATACAGACAAAATGTCAAGTCATGTTAGAATGCAATATATATGTTACTTATTCATAAAAATAATCAGGTAATTGGTGTTTCGCCCGATACACAGCCTCTTGTATACACACATTCAAGGAGGTTCTAGAATGAAGAAATGTACAGCATTATTTTGTTTACAGGAGTGACAGATAATGTGATATTTTGACATATACATGTATAATGTTGGTTTGTTTACAGGAGTAACAGAATGTTGGTTTGTTTACAGGCGTGACAGAATGTTGGTTTGTTTACAGGTGTGACAGAATGTTGGTTTGTTTACAGGAGTGACATAATGTTGGTTTGTTTACAGGTGTGACATAATGTTGGTTTGTTTACAGGAGTAACAGAATGTTGGTTTGTTTACAGGAGTAACAGAATGTTGGTTTGTTTACAGGCGTGACAGAATGTTGGTTTGTTTACAGGTGTGCCATAATGTTGGTTTGTTTACAGGCGTGACAGAATGTTGGTTTGTTTACAGGTGTGACAGAATGTTGGTTTGTTTACATGTGTGACATAATGTTGGTTTGTTTACAGGTGTGACAGAATGTCTGTTTGTTTACAGGAGTGACAGGCTGTTTGTTTGTTTACAGGAGTGACATAATGTTGGTTTGTTTACAGCCATGACAGAATGTTGGTTTGTTTACAGGTGTGACATAATGTTGGTTTGTTTACAGGCGTGACATAATGTTGGTTTGTTTACAGGAGTGACAGAATGTTGGTTTGTTTACAGGTGTGACATAATGTTGGTTTGTTTACAGGTGTGACATAATGTTTGTTTATTTACAGGAGTGACATAATGTTGGTTTGTTTACAGGTGTGACATAATGTTTGTTTATTTACAGGCGTGACATAATGTTGGTTTGTTTACAGGAGTGACAGAATGTTGGTTTGTTTACATGTGTGACATAATGTTGGTTTGTTTACAGGTGTGACATAATGTTTGTTTATTTACAGGAGTGACAGGCTGTTTGTTTGTTTACAGGAGTGACATAATGTTGGTTTGTTTACAGGCGTGACAGAATGTTGGTTTGTTTGCAGGGGTAACAGATAGTGAGGGGTCTGATGGGAGTGAGGAGGAAGTCATCGGGGAAGATGGAGTGAGAATTAGACGGAAGAAGAAGAGGACAAAGAAAGGTATTACAGCATATAGAGTTCATGCAATGTTCAGGTGTGCTTGCAAACTGGAATGATAGTCCAACTAAGGATAGATTGGTACTTAAAGACCTTGAGAAATTGTGACCGTACAAATACACTGTCTACCTTAGTATGGTGCATAATATCAAAGTAAATAATCAAAGTACATGATGGTGTTAACCATGTATTAATTCAGAAACCAACTGTAAATAGTATCTCTCTGAATCAATGAAATAAAGCACAAGTTGTCTATACTTATTGCTTGATACTTTCGATACGTGTTTGCTCTATGGGGCTCTGGTTACGGTTGTTGGCTTCAAATCATTTGCCCTCACCACTCTAGGTTTGAATCCTACTAGGTGTGCCTAATTATATCCAGTTGACACTGGGGGAGGGGGGTGCCTAATTATATCCAGTTGACACTGGGGAGGGGGGGGGGGGCGAATTATATCCAGTTGACACTGGGGGAGGGGGGTGCCGAATTATATCCAGTTGACACTGGGGGAGGGGGTGCCTATTATATCCAGTTGACACTGAGGAGGGGGGGGGGGGCGAATTATATCCAGTTGACACTGGGGGAGGGGGGTGCCTAATTATATCCAGTTGACACTGGAGGAGGGGGGGGGGGCGAATTATATCCAGTTGACACTGGGGAGGGGGGGGGGGCGAATTATATCCAGTTGACACTGGGGGAGGGAGGGGGGTGCCTAATTATATCCAGTTGACACTGGGGAGGGGGGGGGGCGAATTATATCCAGTTGACACTGGGGGAGGGGTGCCGAATTATATCCGTTGACACTGAGGGAGGGTGCCGAATTATATCCAGTTGACACTGGGGGAGGGGTGCCGAATTATATCCAGTTGACTCTGGGGGAGGGGGGCCGAATTATATCCAGTTGACACAGGGGTGCTGAATTATATCCAGTTGACACGGGGGTGCCGCATTATATCCAGTTGACACTGGGGTGCCGAATTATATCCAGTTGACACACGGGGAGGGGGGGCAATGATTCTATCTGGGTGCCATTCACAATCGTTGTAAAATCAATCAATTTTAAACTTTTTAATCAAAAATGTATTCCAGTTTGCAAGACTAGAATAAACAGTAGTAGAAAGTTATATCACAACTGTATCCTGTATATTTCCTCCTATGTACTATTCGGACAACACTAGAGTGTACGTTTAGCTCTGCAAACCATATTAGTAGACACTGTTGTATCCTTACATGTGTAACACGCTTTATAGTGATATAAGCTAGAAATGACTAGACATTTGAATACACAATGTAATTATTTTAATGAGAGGCAATGTTGTTGTTTGATATATATGAAGTACGTAAAGCTTTGATAATACAATAAGCTCCCATCGGACACTACACATTGGAAAGGAAAGCATCAAGTTAAAGGCAGTTTTGTACACAATGAGAGACAGTGGTGAGTTACTGCCCCTTGAATACTCTTTTAAATAGGATAGATCATTTTAATTGGTTTCCTTTGTTTTCATCGTTGTTTTCTTTGTATCAATATTCATCCATTTTCTCATCTTGTGATTATTAAATTACTAAATCCTGACAGATGTCTTACAGTACCGGTGGAAGTCGTGATAGCACAGTGGATGTGCGTTCGCTTCAGGTGCGAAAGGTCCGGAGTTCGAGCCCCGCTGGAAACATTACGATTGTGCCCTTAGGCAAGGCAGTTAATTTCCACGTTGTCTCTTCTCTCTCCCTCATGGCGAGGGATTCCATCAGGAATGAGATTTCGAGAGTGATTAATATAAGTTGTAAGAACTTGTTTCGCAATCGAGCTAAAATAAATTTGTATAAACTACAGTACTGGTATCTACAATGGATATTTCACTATAAACTTGTTATCATTTAATTAACATAAAAATCAGATTTACCATACCACAACATCTGGTTAGGGAACAACAGTAAAAACAAAGGATTCCAACTGAAAGGACGCTATACATTTCAAGAAAATCAGACATTATCTGCCAAGGGAGGTAATAGAAAAGCCACCAATGTCTCTCATTGTGAGTTTGTGTGTCCATTGACACAAATCTAAGAGATTACGTGAATAAATCACACTCTGGATAATAGCGAAATGAAGCACCAACAAATTTTGAAGTTATTTACAGCGTAAAATATTCCTTCAACTGACATTTGGAAAGCAATGGTTTATTTATATGCATTGTAACTAAATGTTTTATGATGTTAAACTTTGTACTACCCCAGGACAACAACCAGGTATGAGAGATTTGTTATCGCAAACTCCTTGCTTGCTACATAGCACTAGCTAGCTTTATTAGTTCTTGTTACTATATTGTTGAAGGTACTGTAGACTGCGCTATATTCACAGATCTCGTATTTTCGCGATTTTTGTACTATTTCCCTCGATCACAAGTAACTCGTGAATAAATGGCCGTCAGTAACTAAGCTCACGAATGATGTAATTAAATCAGTAATTAATATGGTGACAAGTTGATGTGCCAGAGAAGTCCAAACTGCCGTCGCGTAATTTATGAAAATATGACGCTGTGAATTTATTCCTGTCTACGGTATCTACATTTGACTCATAGTGATGTAAATCACAAGCAGTTTTTTAATTGGATTGATATGGTCTTAATTTTTCTAGTATTTCTTAACCCATTCAACACCAAGTAACTGACATGGACTGGTCCATGATATTTTTAGACCAATAAATTAATAAGAAAATTACATTTGGATCAGTTCATTTATCAAAATGGGTAAAAAATATTCTAAAAATAGTTATATTACTTGAAAAAAGTGCAGATCCTGATGAGACGGCTCATCACGAGCCGGCTCATCTGGATCTACACTTTTTTGTAAGCCAATTTAGAGGTCTGTGGTGTTGAAAGGGTTAACCATTTAGTTAGTTCTGGAAACATGTATTCACTATCTACTAGGACTCGTACTGAGATGATTGTAGTAGTATTTTATTTATCAGGGTTCATTCTAGGTCAGATATTTTGGGAGAAGTGAGAAAGCGCGCGATTGCATCCTTAAATGATGTTATTTAATATATTTCATCAAAATATGGTTAAAATACACAATATCACGATTAAATAGAACATTTGAATAGAAGCAGTGCTTTATAATGGGCCAGTGTATCTTACTGGACAACATTTTGTATATTATAAAAAATATTTTTAGAGAAAAGTGGGTTCCCCAGGGGGAGAAGTCAGGGTCCCTAGGGTGACGATTTCGCCCCCAAATTGCCCTCTAGGATGAGCCCTGATTTATGTTACCTGTTTTAATGTTATTTCGTCAATTAGTACATGTAAGCCTTTACAACGATATTTAGGTCAGTTTATTATAATTTTGCATGTCCAAAACTACCTGTACGTCATTTTGACCTTGCACGGTATTCCATTCATAAGTATATTCATTAATTATGACATTACATTAATTCTCAAGCACTTCCACAGGTCAGGTAAGAAGCCAAATAATGTGATACAAATCTGTTACCCGTTACATTTCCTATTTCCTTCTCAAGTTGGCAGTTTCTTACGGAGGTTTGTGCACCCAAGTACTGGTTAACCGCTGGAGCCTGCCCAGGAAAGGTGTTGTTAGGTAAACTGCCCGCCGGCGATGTTGCTGATGCAGGCGTAAAACCCGAAATATAACATAATATTTCCTTCTCAAAAATTATATAAGAATAACAAATAGAACTACAATAATAGAGTAGCCGGGTGGTTACGGTCGGGGCCTCAGTGACTGAGTGGTTACGGTCGGGGCCTCCGTGGCTGAGTGGTTACGGTCGGGGCCTCCATGGCCGGGTGGTTACGGTCGGGGCCTCCGTGACTGAGTGGTTACGGTCGGGGCCTCCGTGGCTGAGTGGTTACGGTCGGGGCCTCCGTGACTGAGTGGTTACGGTCGGGGCCTCCGTGGCTGAGGGTTACGGTCGGGGCCTCCATGGCCGGGTGGTTACGGTCGGGCCTCCGTGACTGAGTGGTTACGGTCGGGGCCTCCGTGGCTGAGTGGTTACGGTCGGGGCCTCCGTGGCTGAGTGGTTACGGTCGGGGCCTGCGTGGCTGAGTGGTTACGGTCGGGGCCTCCGTGGCTGAGTGGTTACGTCAGGACCTCGTGGCTGAGTGGTTACGGCCTGGTGGCGAGTGTTACGGTCGGGGCCTCCGTGGCTGAGTGGTCTGGGCGGTGGTCGGCCGTGGCCAGTGTTATGGTCGGGGCCTCCGTGGCTGAGTGGTTATGGTCGGGGCCTCCGTGGCTAAGTGGTTATGGTCGTGGCCGAGTGGTTACGGTCGTGGCCGAGTGGTTACGGTCGGGGCCTCCATGGCTCAGTGGTTACGGTCGGGGCCTCCATGGCTCAGTGGTTACGGTCGGGGCCTCCATGGTCGAGTGGTTACGGTCGGGGCCGAGTGGTTACGGTCGGGGCCTCCGTGGCCGAGTGGTTACGGTCGGGGCCTACATGGCTGAGTGGTTACGGTCGGGCCTCCGTGGCCGAGTAGTTACGGTCGGGGCCTCCGTGGCCAAGTGGTTATGGTCGGGGCCTCCATGGCTCAGTGGTTACGGTCGGGGCCTCCGTGGCTGAGTGGTTAACGTCGTTGACTTCAAATCACTTGCCCCTCACTGCTTTAGGTTCAAATCCCACTGGGGGTGTTGAAATTCTTTCAAGTGAGTAAGTTATCCAGCTGGCTTGCAGTAGGTCGATGGTTCTACCTGTGTGCCCGTCCGTGCCTGAAATACTGCTCGGAGGGGCGGGGCATCCGGGGTCTTCCTACACCATTAATAGCTGAAGAGTCACCATATAACCCCAAGCTGTTTGTGTGACGATAAAACCCAAAAAACAAACAATAATTGATGTGTACACCTTCAGACTTCTATTTGCTAAATAACGTTTGGAAACGATGAAGCTTCGAAAGCTAGCTTGTACTGAGGGTTTGAAAGCTAGCTTGGTCTGAGGGTTCGAAAGCTAGCTTGGTCTGAGGGTTCGAAAGCTAGCTTGTGCTGAGGGTTCGAAAGCTAGCTTGTGCTGAGGGTTTGAAAGCTAGCTTGTACTGAGGGTTCGAAAGCTAGCTTGTGTTGAGGGTTCGAAAGCTAGCTTGTGCTGAGGGTTCGAAAGCTAGCTTGTGCTGAGGGTTTGAAAGCTAGCTTGTACTGAGGGTTCGAAAGCTAGCTTGTGCGGAGGGTTTGAAACCTAGCTTGTGCTGAGGGTTCGAAAGCTAACTTGTGCTGAGGGTTTGAAACCTAGCTTCTGCTGAGGGTTCGAAACCTAGCTTGTGTTGAGGGTTCGAAACCTACCTTCTGCTGAGGGTTCGAAAGCTAGCTTGTGCTGAGGGTTCGAAAGCTAGCTTGTGCTGAGGATTCGAAAGCTAGCTTGTACTGAGGGTTCGAAACCTAGCTTGTGCTGAGGGTTCGAAACCTAGCTTGTGCTGAGGATTCGAAACCTAGCTTGTGCTGAGGGTTCGAAACCTAGCTTGTGCTGAGGATTCGAAACCTAGCTTGTGCTGATTTTGTGAATTTGATCATACAAATGTGTTTGTTATTGATATATATACATGTACTACTGTTGTATTTGATGGATCACTTTTGGACATGTAGTTGATGGTAGCTATACAGTTGTTGTTGTTTTATGCCACATCATTCTCGACTTGCTCTGCATGCTCTGTTTCAGTGGACATTACACGGCAGTTTGTTTGTCATTTTGCTTCGCAGTTTTATTTATTTTGCACATAGCACTGTCAGTCTGGGTGCAATACTTTGTGTCTGCTCCGTATCTTTCAATCCGATCGATCTCTTTGAAGTAACTTTACTTTATGAATTGCGGTTACTTGCTGCTTCTGCTTAGTTGTACAGTGAAACCCCTCCAAACCAGAACCCCTCCAAACCAGAACCCCTCCAAACCAGAACCCCTCCAAACCAGAACCCCTCCAAACCAGAACCCCTCCAAACCAGACCCCTCCAAACTAGACCCCTCCAAACTGAGACCCCTCCAAACTGAGACCCCTCCAAACCAGGCCCCTCTAAACTGGAACACCTCCAAACCGGAACTCCTCCAAACCGGACCCCTCCAAACCTGACCCCTCCAAACCGGACCCCTCCAAACCAGAACCCCTCCAAACTGGAACCACTCCAAACCAGAACCCCTCCAAACCGGAACCACTCCAAACCAGAACCCCTCCAAACTGGAACCCCTCCAAACTGGAACCCCTCCAAACTGAAAACCCTCCAAACTGAAAACCCTCCAAACTGAAAACCCTCCAAACTGAAAACCCTCCAAACCAGAACCCTTCTAAACTGGAATCCCTCCAAACTGAACAAACTTTTTTATTTTTTGGTCCCGAATTTTTCCCTTCTTTGTTCATTGTAAAAAATCCTCTGTAAATCATAACTCCTCTTTTCTGAATACCAAATAGATTTTATTAAAAATATGTGCATTTTCAACTTTAACTTACCTCTATAAACCTAATACAAAAACTGGCCTTCATCAAATATGGATCTGCTATTCTTTTAAACATACAACTTTCAGCTATTTTATTTTCAGAATATTATATTGTACACTTAATAAAAATGAATCAGTTCTTTATTAACTCCTTCTGAACCTTTCAGAGTTGATTTGTTAATTTAGGAGAAATCTAACTTGCTATCCTGCTGAAAACCCCTCAAAAACGAAAACCCCTCCACATCAAACTTTACCTCTGGTCCGGGGGCTGTTCTGTTTAGAGTGGTTTGTATATATTACATCAGTCATTTGTAGCCCGGCACCTCCAAGGTAATTTGGTAGCGGAGAGATGTGATCCAGGTTCTCGCGTACATTCTTTCATCTGAATATTTAGACTAAGTAAAAGCCGCCATTTTGTCTGCCGATTTTAAATCCGATAGTCCATTTCCATTATAAATTACATTAGTTCAATAGAATGTATTTTATTTGCCGCAAACATTTTATGCTATACCGTAATATTGCATTTGTTGATTTTGTAGTGTCTTATTCCAGTGTCATTAAATGTTAATATGGCTCATAAGAACGCTTTCAAATGTTAAGAAAGTGTTCAAGGCGTACCGGAAAATGGATTATGGGAGAAATACCCATTAACCATTCTCCCACAATTCAACTTCTATTCTATAATGGACTATGCGCGTTCGCTTCAGGTGCGAAAGGTCCGGAGTTCGAGCGCCGCTGCAGCCGTTACGATTGTGCCCTTAGGCAAGGCATTTAAATTACACGTTGCCTCTTCTCTCTTCCTCGTGGCGATGGATTCCATCAGGAATGAGGTCTCGAGAGTGTTTAATACAAGTTGAAAGAACTTGTTTCGCAATCGAGCTAAAATAAATTTGTATAAACTAACTTCTATTCTCCCACAATTCCACTAACGTACGAAGATTTTAAATTAGATAACATATCGACACTTTTATCTCAACTCGCGTTACCGTAACGCTGGCAATTGATTTAAGAGAACTATCTAACCTGAATGGAGGAGACTTTAAAGCAGCATTACATCGTAATAAAGGATGTTTTGGGTAAAATATAAATACTAATGTGTGTGTGTTTACAAAAATCGAAATAGTTGCTCAGACACGATAAAATTCCAATAAATATAAACTGTCGTATACGCGAATTTGTTTATCAACACACGAAATGTCAACACGCACAGAGCGCGTGCGTGAAACAACAGAGGATGTAGAAAACAACGTATATATTTTGAACATGAAAGACTATCTATCTATCTTCCTCTAATGTCGAACCCCTCGCGGTGATGTAGAAATGTCCCTAAAAGACTTAGCTAACAGAAGTATGAATCAACATCTCAAGCAATTTAATTAAAAAAGACAAAGTGGGACAAATGGGGATGATGGATTCGGAATGTAAACAAGTGGGGACGATGCATTCCGAATGTAAACAAGTGCGGACGATGCATTCCGAATGTAAACAAGTGCGGACGATGCGTTCCGAATGTAAACAAGTGCGGACGATGCATTCCGAATGTAAACAAGTGCGGACGATGCGTTCCGAATGTAAACAAGTGCGGACGATGCGTTCCGAATGTAAACAAGTGCGGACGATGCATTCCGAATGTAAACAAGTGCGGACGATGCATTCCGAATGTAAACAAGTGCGGACGATGCATTCCGAATGTAAACAAGTGCGGACGATGCATTCCGAATGTAAACAAGTGCGGACGATGCATTCCGAATGTAAACAAGTGCGGACGATGCATTCCGAATGTAAACAAGTGCGGACGATGCGTTCCGAATGTAAACAAGTGCGGACGATGCATTCCGAATGTAAACAAGTGCGGACGATGCATTCCGAATGTAAACAAGTGCGGATGATGCATTCCGAATGTAAACAAGTGCGGGCGATGCGTTCCGGTTGTAAACAAATGCGTGACCGATCGACTCGGAAAGTCCTATTTTCGGTTTCGAGTTTGTTTTATCGCAAAAAAACATTGTTTACCAATTGAACATAAGTATACAAAGTATAATGTTAAAATGTGTAGCAGCATTGCTACCCATACGTAAAATTTGAATTTTTCAAATCTCTTTTATTTCATACGATGTAATGCTGCTTTAACCCAGTGCAACAAATTGCATTTACTACGAATAGTTTATCCGCTGGAACACGAAAATCAATTAAAATAACTCCAGACTGGTTACACTTGGTTGCAGAATGATTTCTTGTTACATAGGATGAGGCAGAGGTTCTGAGACTCTGCTGTGAGAACAGATCAAAAGTTTCCCCCTTTCTCGGCAGTTAGGGAACAAGGGTTACAATTGATTGGTATAAAACACCACAGTTCGCTACCGGGTACCGATACTTCATATTTAGTATCCTTTGATATGACTTGTTTTGTTTCATATTGCATCTACTCTCTTCGTTTCTGTATACTTCAGTGTAATCTATTTCATACTTCCTTTGCTCTCCTTCAGTAACATTTTGCAGTGAAGCAGCTTGTAAACCAAACAAATTTGCCCATTACCTGTAACCTGCCAATCTGACTACAGTCACTTTTGCAAACAGCATAGAGCCAGATCAGATGGCACAGAACATGCCGTCTGATCAGGCTCTATGCTGTTTGCTATTCGGATAGTGGAGCTATATCATTTGTCTGAATAGCAAGCAACATAGATCCTGATCAGACGCGTTATGCTGGCTGATCTGGATCTATGTTGTTTGCACATTCCGTCCAATTTGTTTGGCAGGTTAAGGGTTAAAGAGTCTGTTCCACTTGCCCCTGGAACCTCATTGTTTTGTTTGTATTATAAGTAAATTGATCAATCATATTGACAGTAAAAAATATTTAGGGGATGGGAGGGTCAGCCTTCTTTATTTTTTTCAATTGATCCCATTTATGAAGTCAAAATTTGCAAGTTCTTGTTTTTCACATTAATTTTGTTGTAATACAAAATGACACAATGTTAAAATCAACATTTTGTGAGTTTCATTTACCAAATCAAATCATTTTATTTACTATCAGCATAATCAAGGACTGTAATGGATGAATGGGGAGGGCTGTAAATAATGTTGTTATAACTTGTAGCCCAACCCATTTGCTTTTTTTCCCTTGACAAAACAAATGTATCGTATACTGCAATCATATAATTACATATTAATCTCTGATTTGTTCTTAGTATTGTATGTATATATGTAATGAATTGTATGAAAAAATGCAATAAAATATTATTTTTAAAAAATGGATGGCTTCAGTATATGGACTACTGCATATATATTACTGCAGGGCAGGCATTTAAACGTGGCACTGTTTCGCTTAATGTCAATTGTACTCTCAGAAATGACCAATGCGTGTTACAGTTATCGTTTTGTCTATTACAGTTATTAATTATATTTCATTCAGAAATGTTTTCAACATTAAATAATCATTCTGATTGTGTCTGTGCGTGCCAATAACCAGTTTATTGTTTAGAAACTCATTAGAATAGCTAATATTCACATCACAACCCTTTTAATATCATCCATTACCGTTTGCTTCAGTTTCCAGAACAATCACAAACCAGTATTTCGGTCAAAAATGTAGAACTTGATTCCGTATACTTTTTGTATTGATGGAATATGTTATTTAGTAATTGCATCAGTATGAAGATTTTGGATACCCCGTCTGACCCGTTAATTTAACAGTCGTTCAGATGGGACGTTAAACCGAGGTCTCGTGTCGGTGCTTTACACTGTGCACTTAAAAGAACCAGAGGAGACTCTGGAATGGGTCTCTGTCTCTATCATTGCACTATCCTCCAAAATCTAAAATGACTAATCTCTTCAGGAGGCGTCGCTCATATGGGCAACCGGTAGCGACGATAAATAAACACACAAAAAAGAAGATTTTGGAGACTATTTTTAGTGTGTGAGGAGGGTGTCCAATCTTGAGACAATCTCACATCAATCAGCCAATGAAATCTTGATGCAGTAATCAATTATGTAGAGAACAGTCTAAAGTTACGGTCATCAACAATGGAGAAAAACTGGACGGAGCAAACTGTAAGACATGTATATATAATCTTATATCTGATCAACAACTTATACAAATTCATTAATTAACTCGCTGTTTATTCTATAATGAAGGTAAGCCCAAAACTAGTGAGATTAATATCTATATTGTTAGAATGGAATTTTCAGGTAAACATATCTCGAAGGAGAAGATGGCTGAAATACAGGCTAAAATCGCGGCGGATCGTCACAAACTGGAGCAGCAGAAGGACATGGCAGAGGAAGAGAGAAACAAAGTACAAGACGATCTGTTAGAGAAAGAATCGGAATTGAAACAATATCAGTAAGCTGACACTGTCATAGTACCAAGCGATGTGTTAGATAAAGAATTAGAATTGAAACAATATCAGTAAGCTGACACTGTCATAGTACCAAATGATTTGTTAGATAAAGAATAAGAATATCAGTACGCTGACACTGTCATAGTACCAAGCGATTTGTTATATAAAGAATTAGAATTGAAACAATATCAGTAAGCTGACACTGTCATAGTACCAAATGATTTGTTAGATAGAGAATAAGAATATCAGTACGCTGACACTGTCATAGTACCAAGCGATTTGTTATATAAAGAATTAGAATTGAAACAATATCAGTAAGCTGACACTGTCGTAGTACCAAGCAATGTGTTAGATAAAGAATTAGAATTGAAACAATATCAGTAAGCTGACACTGTCATAGTACCAAGCAATGTGTTAGATAAAGAATTAGAATTGAAACAACATCAGTAAGCAGACACTGTCATAGTACCAAGCAATTTGTTAGATAAAGAATTAGAATTGAAACAACATCAGTAAGCAGACACTGTCATAGTACCAAGCGATTTGTTAGATAAAGAATTAGAATTGAAACAATATCAGTAAGCTGACACTGTCATAGTACCAAGCGATTTGTTATATAAAGAATTAGAATTGGAACAATATCAGTAAGCTGACACTGCCATAGTACCAAGCAATGTGTTAGATAAAGAATTAGAATTGAAACAATATCAGTAAACTGACACTGTCCTAGTACCAAGCGATGTATTATATAAAGAATTAGAATTGAAACAACATCAGTAAGCTGACACTGTCATAGTACCAAGCGATGTGTTAGATAAAGAATTAGAATTGGAACAATATCAGTAAGCTGACACTGTCATAGTACCAAGCGATTTGTTAGATAAAGAATTAGAATTGGAACAATATCAGTAAGCTTACACTGTCATAGTACCAAGCGATTTGTTAGATAAAGAATTAGAATTGAAACAACATCAGTAAGCTGACACTGTCATAGTACCAAGCGATTTGTTAGATAAAGAATTAGAATTGAAACAATATCAGTAAGCTGACACTGTCATAGTACCAAGCGATTTGTTAGATAAAGAATCAGAACATCAGTAAGCTGACACTGTCATAGTACCAAGCGATTTGTTAGAGAAAGAATCAGAATTGGAACAACATCAGTAAGCAGACACTGTCATAGTACCAAGCGATGTGTTAGATAAAGCAATAGAATTGTTCAATACAGACAATGTGTTAGAGAAAGAATTGGAACTGAAACAACAGTTAGCTAACACTGCCTTTGTACAAGATGAACTATTAGACATAGAATTGGAACTGAAACAACAGTTAGCTAACACTGCCTTTGTACAAGATGAACTGTTAGACATAGAATTGGAACTGAAACAACAGTTAGCTAACACTGCCTTTGTACAAGGTGAACTGTTAGACATAGAATTGGAACTGAAACAACATCAGTTAGCTAACACTGCCTTTGTACAAGGTGAACTGTTAGACATAGAATTGGAACTGAAACAACATCAGTTAGCTAACACTGCCTTTGTACAAGATGAACTGTTAGACATAGAATTGGAACTGAAACAACAGTTAGCTAAGATTGTCATAGTACAAAATGATCTGGTAGACATTGAATCTGAAGTGAAACAAAATTAATAAGCTTACACAATTATAGTATAAGATAATCTTTTAGAGAAAGAATCAGAGCTGAAACATCTGTAAGCTTACACAATCGTAGTACAACATGGTCTGCTGGATTCCTTTCAAGTGTTTCTTTAGAAAGTACTTTCTCAGTGAGTTATATCAATGACATTTTGCTATTCAATCAAGTTCCTTTTATCTTGTTTTGTTCAAACTTGGTCACAGTGCATAGTTTAATGAAAGCCAAGTTATTCCAATGACCAGTCTGTTCCAATGAAAGATCATTAGGTCAAATTAATGATTATAATTACACCACAACTTAAATGTCAAAATGGGACATTATTATGTAATTGATGAGGTAAAGAAAGGTTCTACCAGTATTCCAATGGCTCTGAATGAAATACTAGAAATGTACCAACTATAGCCTCAGTGCACATACTACTGAAGTTATTATTTTGTGAATAATTACCTTGTAAGTGACTCTGAACAATTTGAATGGCCCACTTGTCAATTTAGTGTAAGCTCAACATTATTAGTCATAGTTGGTGTCGTATAGCCTGAAATATGTTGCACCTTAATAACTGACACCAACTGTTCAAGATGATATATCAGAGAAAGAATTGGAACTGAAACAATATCACTAAGCTGACACAATCATAATACAACACAATCATTATACCTGATATGTTAGACAAAGAGATGGAACTGAAACAATATCACTCAGCTGACACAATCACTAGACCTGATAATATGTTAGACAAAGAGATGGAACTGAAACAATATCACTAAGCTGACACAATCACTATACCTGATAATATGTTAGACAAAGAGATGGAACTGACACAATATCACTAAGCTGACACAATCACTATACCTGATAATATGTTAGACAAAGAGATGGAACTGAAACAATATCACTAAGCTGACACAATCACTATACCTGATAATATGTTAGACAAAGAGATGGAACTGACACAATATCACTAAGCTGACACAATCACTATACCTGATAATATGTTAGACAAAGAGATGGAACTGAAACAATATCACTAAGCTGACACAATCACTATACCTGATAATATGTTAGACAAAGAGATGGAACTGAAACAATATCACTAAGCTGACACAGTCACTATACCTGATAATATGTTAGACAAATAGATGGAACTGAAACAATATCACTAAGCTGACACAATCATAATACAACACAATCATTATACCAGACAATCTGTTAGACAAAGAGATGGAACTTAAACAATACTCCGTAATCTAACACAGTCAGAATACAACACAATCATTATACCAGACAATCTGTTAGACAAAGAGATGTAACTGAAACAATATTCAGTAATCTAACACAGTCAGAATACAACACAATCATTATACCAGACAATCTGTTAGACAAAGAGATGTAACTGAAACAATATTCAGTAATCTAACACAGTCATAATACAACACAATCATAGTACAAACAATCTGTTACACAAAGAGACAGAAGTGAAACAATACTCGGTAATCTAACACAGTCATAATACAACACAATCATAGTACAAACAATCTGTTAGACAAAGAGACAGAAGTGAAACAATACTCGGTAATCTAACACAGTCATTTAATACAACATAATCATCATACTGTTCATCATAGGCTCTGAATCACATTAAAGGTCTACTTGTTAATTAGGTTTTACATCAACGTTATTTATTCATGTTTGGTGCAGTATAACCTGAATATGTTGCGCCGTAATTCATGACACCAACTGCAATAGATAACTGTTATTTTGTATTGCACAGGGAAGAGCAGGATGCGCTGGCCCAGAAACTCGCGGCCATTGAGAAGAAGATTATTGTTGGAGGGGAGAACCTACTGGAGAAAGCCGAGGAACAGGAGAGACTGCTGGAAGAAAGTGCGCTGGAATTACAGGAGAGAAAAGTGAAAGAGGAACAACTACGCAAAGCACTGCAAGAGAAAGAGGTGAGAATATCTGTACCAGATACATTATGTAAGCAAAGTATTCAAGAACTGTTAACCCTTTCAACACCACAGACTTCTAAATAGACTTACAAAAAGTGTAGATCCAGATGAGCCGGCTCGTGACGAGCCGTCTCATCAGGATCTGCACTTTTTGCCAGTAATATTATTATTTTAAGACAAAATTACCCATTTTGATAAATGAACTTGTCCAAATGTAATTTTCTTATTTATTTATTGATCTAAAAATATAGTGCACCAGTCCATGTCAGTTACTTGGTGTTGAATGGGTTAAGTAAAGCTTTGAAAGATTTTATGCTCTAGAATTACATAAGAGAAAGGTGAAAGAGGAACAAGTGTATGTAAAGCACTGCAAGAGAAAGATTGTGAATCTGATTCCAACTGTAATTGTAATTATCAGGTATATATGTACCATCATTTGCTATGTATGCCACGCACATTTATTACTAAAATCCTTGTAGAATTTGTCTTGGAATTAGTGTACAGTATACATGAGTACAGCATTGAGACATTTTTGCAAGATAAAATTGTCCAACATTTAGCAAAAATCAGTGAAATATTCGGATCTTGCGCAATTTTGCTTATGGAATTGATATTTCCATGTGCATGTTATACATCAACAATCTCTTCCCCACCCCACCTATCTTTTTTCGTCAAAATGTTATACATGATAGCGCGCTATACATCGATAAATATGGTATCTGTTTCTATCTTAGTATGATTTTATTGAAGTTTCATCTCAGATTGGGTATATGAGTAGTTTGTCCATTTGTTATGATTATATACTAGGAATGAAGAACTTGCCTGATATGTGGTTAGCACAGAATACTTTGTATTTTATAGCAAGAGCGTCTGGACATAGAGGAGAAATACTCCAGTCTTCAAGAGGAGATTACGGGTAAAACAAAGAAGTTGAAGAAAGTCTGGACCATGCTTATGCAAGCTAAGTCAGAGGTAAGATAACTCTGTTGATATTAGTAGATAACTACATACTTGCTAAAACAAAACCTACGCCAAATGAAAAGAAAAAGCATTTTAGGAAAATCCACCCTTCTAAACAAGACTACTATAGAATAAGATTACTGGCATTAAAGAAAGCTATTGAGATTGGAACTGCCAAGTGTAAATATATGGAATCTCGTATATGTTTTATTTGACCAAACGAGAAAAACACGGTTTTTAATTTACCAATGTGTTCATTTAATACCCAGTCGGTGAAATATGTATAAATATATAGGTGGCTGACATTTAGAAAACGCCGAACCAGCCGATTTTGACGGAAAATTTTTAGGCAATGTTTTGTGGCCCACTTATAAGATGGGACACTGAGTTTGAGCCTTAAATCAGCTGAAAATATAGCCGTCTTATAGGCGAGTAAGTACGGTAACCCTTATGAATTTGTACTAAAATTTTAGATATTAATAATTTTACATAATACTTGGTCTGCTTTCTGTAGTCCTCACTGTTTATTGTTGTTCTGCCTTGTAGATAGCTGATTTACAACAGGAACATCAGCGGGAGATGGAGGGTTTGTTAGAGAATGTACGACAGTTGTCACGGGAACTCAAGCTACAGATGACGGTCATAGACAACTTTATTCCACCAGAGTATCAGGTACAATGTAACTTGTTTTAAACAGCCAGCCAAGGGAGAATCACAGAAAGTGGCTGCTTAGCACAGGTGGCTGCTTAATAGAGGGCAAATGTATAGTAAAACAGCATATTGGGGAATCTGGAAACTGACTGCCTAACACAGGTTAGCTGCTTAATGGAGGTGACCACTAACACAGGTTAGCTGCTTAATGGAGGTGACCACTAACACAGGTTAGCTGCTTAATGGAGGTGACCACTAACACAGGTTAGCTGCTTAATGGAGGTGACCACTAACACAGGTTAGCTGCTTAATGGAGGTGACCACTAACACAGGTTAGCTGCTTAATGGAGGTGACCACTAACACAGGTTAGCTGCTTAATGGAGGTGACCACTAACACAGGTTAGCTGCTTAATGGAGGTGACCACTAACACAGGTTAGCTGCTTAATGGAGGTGACCACTAACACAGGTTAGCTGCTTAATGGAGGTGACCACTAACACAGGTTAGCTGCTTAATGGAGGTGACCACTAACACAGGTTAGCTGCTTAATGAAGGTGACCACTAACACAGGTTAGCTGCTTAATGGAGGTGACCACTAACACAGGTTAGCTGCTTAATGGAGGTGACCACTAACACAGGTTTGACTCACATGTAAACACGTGCTTGTTTGCATTTTACAGTAGTAACTTTACAAGGGGCATTCATATCTAAACCATTGGCTCTTCACCGCTGTGGATTCAAGTCTATCTGTGGGTTCTCTCAGGTTGGGAAGCTATCCAACTGGCTCAGGAAGGTTGGTTGCATGGTCTGGGTGCCAGCCTGTGTCTGAAGCAGTGCTGGAAGTGGCACCACCAAAGGTCCTCCACTTAATTCTGGAAAGTCACTATGTGACACCTCAGCTGTTGGTGCAACTTTAAACCACAAAACCAAATTAACAAACATACAGGTATAACACATGATTTTCTGCATACTAACTAACATAATAGACTGGTCTGTGTAAAAGTAAATGCTGGTTTAATTTTTCCATACAAATCACTTGAAATATTATGAACCCCCAGTAGGGCTCAAACCTACAGCGGTGCTCAAACCTACAGCGGTGCTCAAACCTACAGCCGCTCAAACCTACAGCGGTGCTCAAACATACAGCGGTGAAATGCAAGTGTAATAGTACTTTACTTTTGTAGGCTGAGTGGTTACGGTCATTGACTCAAATCACTTGCCCCTCACCGCTGTAGGTACAAATCACTTGCCCCTCACCGCTGTAGGTACAAATCACTTGTCTCTCACTGCTGTAGGTACAAATCACTTGCCTCTCACCGCTGTAGGTACAAATCACTTGCCTCTCACCGCTGTAGGTACAAATCACTTGTCTCTCACCGCTGTAGGTACAAATCACTTGTCCCTCACCGCTGTAGGTACAAATCACTTGTCTCTCACCGCTGTAGGTACAAATCACTTGCCCCTCACCGCTGTAGGTACAAATCACTTGTCTCTCACCGCTGTAGGTACAAATCACTTGTCTCTCACCGCTGTAGGTACAAATCACTTGTCTCTCACCTCTGTAGGTACAAATCACTTGTCCCTCACCGCTGTAGGTACAAATCACTTGTCCCTCACCGCTGTAGGTACAAATCACTTGTCTCTCACCGCTGTAGGTACAAATCACTTGTCCCTCACCGCTGTAGGTACAAATCACTTGTCCCTCACCGCTGTAGGTACAAATCACTTGTCCCTCACCGCTGTAGGTACAAATCACTTGTCCCTCACCGCTGTAGGTACAAATCACTTGTCTCTCACCGCTGTAGGTACAAATCACTTGTCTCTCACCGCTGTAGGTACAAATCACTTGTCTCTCACCGCTGTAGGTACAAATCACTTGTCTCTCACCGCTGTAGGTACAAATCACTTGTCTCTCACCGCTGTAGGTACAAATCACTTGTCTCTCACCGCTGTAGGTACAAATCACTTGTCTCTCACCGCTGTAGGTACAAATCACTTGTCCCTCACCGCTGTAGGTACAAATCACTTGTCCCTCACCGCTGTAGGTACAAATCACTTGTCCCTCACCGCTGTAGGTACAAATCACTTGTCTCTCACCGCTGTAGGTACAAATCACTTGTCTCTCACCGCTGTAGGTACAAATCACTTGTCTCTCACCGCTGTAGGTACAAATCACTTGTCTCTCACCGCTGTAGGTACAAATCACTTGTCTCTCACCGCTGTAGGTACAAATCACTTGCCTCTCACCGCTGTAGGTACAAATCACTTGCCCCTCACCGCTGTAGGTACAAATCACTTGCCCCTCACCGCTGTAGGTACAAATCACTTGCCCCTCACCGCTGTAGGTACAAATCACTTGCCCCTCACCGCTGTAGGTACAAATCACTTGCCCCTCACCGCTGTAGGTACAAATCACTTGCCTCTCACCGCTGTAGGTACAAATCACTTGTCTCTCACCGCTGTAGGTACAAATCACTTGCCCCTCACGCTGTGGTTCGCTGTAGGTACAAATCACTTGCCTCTCACCGCTGTAGGTACAAATCACTTGCCCCTCACCGCTGTAGGTACAAATCACTTGCCCCTCACCGCTGTAGGTACAAATCACACCCCTCACCGCTGTAGGTACAAATCACTTACCCCTCACCGCTGTAGGTACAAATCACTTACCCCTCACCGCTGTAGGTACAAATCACTTGCCCCTCACCGCTGTAGGTACAAATCACTTGCCCCTCACCGCTGTAGGTACAAATCACTTGCCCTCACCGCTGTAGGTACAAATCACTTACCCCTCACCGCTGTAGGTACAAATCACTTGCCTCTCCCGCTGTAGGTACAATCACTTGCCCCTCACCGCTGTAGGTACAAATCACTTTTTGTCCCTCACCGCTGTAGGTACAAATCACTTGTCCCTCACCGCTGTAGGTACAAATCACTTGTCCCTCACCGCTGTAGGTACAAATCACTTGTCTCTCACCGCTGTAGGTACAAATCACTTGTCTCTCACCGCTGTAGGTACAAATCACTTGTCCCTCACCGCTGTAGGTACAAATCACTTGTCCCTCACCGCTGTAGGTACAAATCACTTGTCCCTCACCGCTGTAGGTACAAATCACTGTCCCTCACCGCTGTAGGTACAAATCACTTGTCTCACCGCTGTAGGTACAAATCACTTGTCTCTCACCGCTGTAGGTACAAATCACTTGTCTCTCACCGCTGTAGGTACAAATCACTTGTCCCTCACCGCTGTAGGTACAAATCACTTGTCTCTCACCGCTGTAGGTACAAATCACTTGTCCCTCACCGCTGTAGGTACAAATCACTTGCCCCTCACCGCTGTAGGTACAAATCACTTACCCCTCACCGCTGTAGGTACAAATCACTTACCCTCACCGCTGTAGGTACAAATCACTTACCCCTCACCGCTGTAGGTACAAATCACTTACCCCTCACCGCTGTAGGTACAAATCACTTGCCCCTCACCGCTGTAGGTACAAATCACTTACCCCTCACCGCTGTAGGTACAAATCACTTACCCCTCACCGCTGTAGGTACAAATCACTTACCCTCACCGCTGTAGGTACAAATCACTTACCCTCACCGCTGTAGGTACAAATCACTTACCCCTCACCGCTGTAGGTACAAATCACTTGCCCCTCACCGCTGTAGGTACAAATCACTTCCCCCTCACCGCTGTAGGTACAAATCACTTACCCCTCACCGCTGTAGGTACAAATCACTTACCCCTCACCGCTGTAGGTACAAATCACTTACCCCTCACCGCTGTAGGTACAAATCACTTACCCCTCACCGCTGTAGGTACAAATCACTTGCCCCTCACCGCTGTAGGTACAAATCACTTACCCCTCACCGCTGTAGGTACAAATCACTTACCCCTCACCGCTGTAGGTACAAATCACTTACCCCTCACCGCTGTAGGTACAAATCACTTGCCCCTCACCGCTGTAGGTACAAATCACTTGCCCCTCACCGCTGTAGGTACAAATCACTTACCCCTCACCGCTGTAGGTACAAATCACTTACCCCTCACCGCTGTAGGTACAAATCACTTACCCCTCACCGCTGTAGGTACAAATCACTTACCCCTCACCGCTGTAGGTACAAATCACTACCCCTCACCGCTGTAGGTACAAATCACTTCCCCTCACCGCTGTAGGTACAAATCACTTACCCCTCACCGCTGTAGGTACATCACTTCCCCTCACGCTGTAGGTACAAATCACTTCCCTCACCGCTGTAGGTACAATCACTTCCCTCACCGCTGTAGGTACAAATCACTTGTGTGTACTTCCCCTCACCGCTGTAGGTACAAATCACTTCCCCCTCACCGCTGTAGGTACAAATCACTTCCCCCTCACCGCTGTAGGTACAAATCACTTCCCCTCACCGCTGTAGGTACAAATCACTTCCCCCTCACCGCTGTAGGTACAAATCACTTACCCCTCACCGCTGTAGGTACAAATCACTTCCCCCTCACCGCTGTAGGTACAAATCACTTACCCCTCACCGCTGTAGGTACAAATCACTTCCCCCTCACCGCTGTAGGTACAAATCACTTCCCCCTCACCGCTGTAGGTACAAATCACTTCCCCCTCACCGCTGTAGGTTCGAATCCCACTGTGGGTGTTGAATCCTGTCATGCTAAGAAGCTATCCAGCAGGTTTGCGGAAGGTCAGTGATCTACCCTGGTGCCCGTCTGTGCCTGAAATATTGCTCAGAGGAGCACCCGGGGTGTTCCTCCGCCAATAATAGCTGGAGGATCGCCATATGGCCTAAGCTGTTAGTGCGACTTTAAACTCAATAACGAACAAAACTTTACTTTTTGTTTATAAATTTATTTTAGCTCGATTGCGAAACAAGTTCTTTCAACTTATATTAATCACCCTCGAGACCTCATTCCTGATGGAATCCATCGCCATGAAGGAGAGAGAAGAGGCAATGTGGGATTTAAATGCCTTGCCTAAGGACACAATCGTAACGGCTCCAGCGGGGCTCGAACTCCGGACCTGAAGCGAACGCACATCCACGACTAACACTTTACTTTTGATTCAATAGGAAATGATTGAGCAACATGTGGCGTGGAATGACGATATTGGAGAGTGGCAGTTGAGATGTGTGGCTTATACGGGTAACAACATGAGGAAGCAAACACCGCAGCCGGATAAAGATAAGGACAAGGTATTGCATTGATGGGTTATGAAATAGTGTGATAAAACCCGATATCTCACTGTTTATAGAGACGTGGAACCTATGTTCGGCGTATTCATATGCTCGGCGTATTCCTATGCTCAGCGTATTCATATGCTCGGCGTATTCCTATGCTCAGCATATTTTTTCCATTTACATCCGTATTTAAAATATTTGAATAGTTTAGTAGAATAGAGGTGAAGCATGGTTCAATAGCATTCCGTTGTGCGTACCGGTAGCCTAATGCAACTGTCACCTGACTAGTTCAGTAGCAGAATATAAACAGACAACTTGTTGGGGGAATATTTTTTTCCGAAATGATGCGGTTTATGAGCATTTCAAGTAGCTATCCGAATTTGAAAAAAATGTACAAATAAATAACCAGAAAAAAGTTTCTTATGAGTTTTAATATTGTAAGTTATTAATGTCAAAATAATATATTCAGCATTTACCCGTGCATATATAAAATAATTCATGTACGCCGTGCATAGGTGCCCTAAAGTATCTAGTTCCCCATGGAAACAGGTGCCGTTGCGATAGCTGTATTGAGGCGCATGGTCACGTAATGAAGCTAAAATTTTCAACAACAATTTTTTTAAAGTTGTGTTCACGACTCAAGAAATAATAATATACGACAAGTGCATTTAACTTTTTTTTATATGCCATGATATGTAGGATTTACGCCGAGCATAGGTACCACAGGTATGAACACATCAAGTTTTATAGGCCATGATATGTAGGATTTACGGCGAGCATAGGTTCCACAGGTATGAACACATCAAGTTTTATAGGCCATGATATGTAGGATTTACGGCGAGCATAGGTTCCACAGGTATGAACACATCAAGTTTTATAGGCCATGATATGTAGGATTTACGGCGAGCATAGGTTCCACAGGTATGAACACATCAAGTTTTATAGGCCATGATATGTAGGATTTACGGCGAGCATAGGTTCCACAGGTATGAACACATCAAGTTTTATAGGCCATGATATGTAGGATTTACGGCGAGCATAGGTTCCACAGGTATGAACACATCAAGTTTTATAGGCCATGATATGTAGGATTTACGGCGAGCATAGGTTCCACAGGTATGAACACATCAAGTTTTATAGGCCATGATATGTAGGATTTACGGCGAGCATAGGTTCCACAGGTATGAACACATCAAGTTTTATAGGCCATGATATGTAGGATTTACGGGGTGGTTGGTGTTTTATAGGCCATGATATGTAGGATTTACAGCGAGCATAGGTTCCACAGGTATGAACACATCAAGTTTTATAGGCCATGATATGTAGGATTTACGGCGAGCATAGGTTCCACAGGTATGAACACATCAAGTTTTATAGGCCATGATATGTAGGATTTACGGCGAGCATAGGTTCCACAGGTATGAACACATCAAGTTTCGTGTTTACCTTCTTTACTCATTTGAATATTTGGACTATGTTTCACTCACAACCACAAGACACAATTATTATTTTTTTGCCCTATGGTCATATAGTAAGTACTGTTTACTGAAGGCAACCAATGGAAATAAAACATGCATGCAGAAACATCGACGAGAAACTAGGTAAAATCGACCAGATCACGATATGTCCTTGTGGTCCCGACCGGAAGACCTTATTCTATCAACAAATACTTTTTATTTGATGGAGATTGGTCAAATAACACCAGAATGTCACATTGTTTCATCGTGAACAGCAGGAAATGCAATGTTGTCGATTTCGCCTATACTGCTTGAGGGGCAGCTGGGGTCTTCCTCCACCAATCACAGCTGGAGAGTCGCCATATGACTTGCTGTCAACGTGACGTTAAAACCCCAAACAAAATGAATCGCATGATATTTGTTACTAACAGCTGTTCTCTACCTTACAGGTTCAGGAGACAGACTTGTCTAATATTTACATGGCCTACACAGCCGAGGGTGCCCAGCAAGCGACAAAGAAAACATCGAAAGCCTCACGACCAAAGTCAAGTAGACCTAAATCCTCGAGACCAAAATCATCCAAAAAGTAGGTATTCATGAAAATAACTTACAAGATTTGTGATTCATGGATTTGAAATTCCATATTGACACATGCTTGTAAGTGGTAGTTATTTAATGTGTATGTCAGTTATGGATGTCTCTGTGGTTGTTCCCAAGGGTGACATTGAACTTGAATATTGACCAAATATACTGTCAAACCTGTATTAGTGGTCACCTCTATTAAGCAGCCAACCTGCATTAAGCAACCAGCTTCCTAATATATTGTTTTGTTATACATTTGACCTCTATTAAGCAGCCACCTGTGCTAAGCAGCCACTTTCTGAGATTCCCTTGGCTGGCTGCTTAAGACAGGAACCAAATATAGTCAGATTTCAGATATTATTGATGTGTCAAATAATACTTCAATAGCTCAAAAACAGTCGACGTTATTGCTTTGAAACTTTGCATACACATCCGAGGACTAAGATAAGATCAGATAACTTTTATTTTGAGTCGGCAAGATAGCAACTGTACAACACAAGCTCTGAGTGAGCTTTTGAACCGACTATATATAATATAAAATAATGGTAAAAGCTATACAATTAGAATCACTGATAATAGTATGCATATTTATTATTAATTTGTTAGATAAATGCTGAAAAATGTTCAAACTGTTAACATAACTACGTTATGTAGGTAAGACATAAAGAATATTAACCCAGTAAATCAATGACTTAATTGGTAAAACTAATATGAATATATATGGATTAAACAACATCTTGAACAGGAAAATCAGGACTAATTCTCTACACCCACAGTAATGCCCCCCCCCCCACATACTAAGAGTGACCTTGAACTTGGAAATAGTCTGATTTTGCGCCAAAAATAGTCTTATTTGGTTAATTACATTAACAAAATCTGAAACACTATTATTTCTTATATGAAACAATGTAGCGGTTTTGCTTTGAAACATGTCCCCACCCCACCACTGACCGTGAACTTGAACTGTGGCAATTCATAATATTAGGCTGACATTGGAAAGCATAAAAGACATTATTTATTTCACTGAACCAACACTGATACCTTCAATAGTGCGTGGCGAGACAACCCTTGAGGTGGTGGCCATGTGCTTATGTAAATCTTGTATGTAACAAACTATTAAATGATATAAATGTGTGTACAGCATTTGCCAACCATATACTAAGTATTACATGTATATAAATGCCATATATTAACTCAGTACCTTATAAATGTTTTAGAATTTGGTATGATGCATTGTATTGAGGTAGAAATTATGGTGGTCATCATAAACACATATCTTATATAGAAATACCTACCGAGTTTACCTTCTTGTTTCGAGTATGGTAGGTTAATGGCTGCTGTATGTACGGAGATACAGTAGCATATAAACGTACGTCTCTATGAGGTAAAGGGTTAATACAGTAAACATATTGTTCTGTATTCCAGGCTTACGTCTCTATGTGCTAAAGGGTTAATACAGTAAACATATTGTTCTGTATTCCAGGCTTACGTCTCTATGTGCTAAAGGGTTAATACAGTAAACATATTGTTCTGTATTCCAGGCTTACGTCTCTATGTGCTAAAGGGTTAATACAGTAAACATATTGTTCTGTATTCCAGGCTTACGTCTCTATGTGCTAAAGGGTTAATACAGTAAACATATTGTTCTGTATTCCAGGCTTACGTCTCTATGTGCTAAAGGGTTAATACAGTAAACATATTGTTCTGTATTCCAGGCTTACGTCTCTATGTGCTAAAGGGTTAATACAATAAACATATTGTTCTGTATTCCAGACTTACGTCTCTATGTGCTAAAGGGTTAATACAGTAAACATATTGTTCTGTATTCCAGGCTTACGTCTCTATGTGCTAAAGGGTTAATACAGTAAACATATTGTTCTGTATTCCAGGCTTACGTCTCTATGTGCTAAAGGGTTAATACAGTAAACATATTGTTCTGTATTCCAGGCTTACGTCTCTATGTGCTAAAGGGTTAATACAGTAAACATATTGTTCTGTATTCCAGGCTTACGTCTCTATGTGCTAAAGGGTTAATACAGTAAACATATTGTTCTGTATTCCAGGAAGCGGACAAAAGATGCGGAAATTGACTCGGTTTTACAGTGACTTTATCACGTTGCCATCGCCTTGTTGCTGCTGGACATCTACCTGTACTGGAGTATTCTCCACCTATCCTGGTCGATAGACGGGGAAGTCTCGAGATTTACACCCACACCCGTTACTCATCTAGGAGATAATGCTCCAGTTTCCTGGACGAACTCGAGACCTCAGTGACCCTGCTTGTCATTATCATACTGATGTGGATTGTCTCATTAAACTTCCTGCATTATGCTGCAAGAATCACCATTTTATAATCTGGTATTGGCTTCCTGCATTATGCTGCAAGAATCACCATTTTATAATCTGGTATTGGCTTCCTGCATTATGCTGCAAGAATCACCATTTTATAATCTGATATTGGCTTCCTGCATTATGCTGCAAGAATCACCATTTTATAATCTGATATTGGCTTCCTGCATTATGCTGCAAGAATCATCATTTTGTAATCTGGTATTGGCTTCCTGCATTATGCTGCAAGAATCACCATTTTGTAATCTGGTATTGGCTTCCTGCATTATGCTGCAAGAATCACCATTTTATAATCTGGTATTGGCTTCCTGCATTATGCTGCAAGAATCACCATTTTATAATCTGGTATTGGCTTCCTGCATTATGCTGCAAGAATCACCATTTTATAATCTGGTATTGGCTTCCTGCATTATGCTGCAAGAATCACCATTTTATAATCTGGTATTGGCTTCCTGCATTATGCTGCAAGAATCACCATTTTATAATCTGGTATTGGCTTCCTGCATTATTCTGCAAGAATCACCATTTTATAATCTGGTATTGGCTTCCTGCATTATGCTGCAAGAATCACCATTTTATAATCTGGTATTGGCTTCCTGCATTATGCTGCAAGAATCACCATTTTATAATCTGGTATTGGCTTCCTGCATTATGCTGCAAGAATCACCAGTTTATAATCTGGTATTGGCTTCCTGCATTATGCTGCAAGAATCATCAGTTTATAATCTGGTATTGGCTTCCTGCATTATGCTGCAAGAATCATCAGTTTATAATCTGGTATTGGCTTCCTGCATTATGCTGCAAGAATCATCAGTTTATAATCTGGTATTGGCTTCCTGCATTATGCTGCAAGAATCATCAGTTTATAATCTGGTATTGGCTTCCTGCATTATGCTGCAAGAATCATCAGTTTATAATCTGGTATTGGCTTCCTGCATTATGCTGCAAGAATCATCAGTTTATAATCTGGTATTGGCTTCCTGCATTATGCTGCAAGAATCATCAGTTTATAATCTGGTATTGGCTTCCTGCATTATGCTGCAAGAATCATCAGTTTATAATCTGGTATTGGCTTCCTGCATTATGCTGCAAGAATCATCAGTTTATAATCTGGTATTGGCTTCCTGCATTATGCTGCAAGAATCATCAGTTTATAATCTGGTATTGGCTTCCTGCATTATGCTGCAAGAATCATCAGTTTATAATCTGGTATTGGCTTCCTGCATTATGCTGCAAGAATCACCATTTTATAATCTGATATTGGCTTCCTGCATTATGCTGCAAGAATCACCATTTTATAATCTGATATTGTCACCGTCTCCGTGGCCCAGTGGTTAAGGCGTCCGCCTACGGAGCGGGAGGTCGAAGGTTCAAATCTCGTCAGGGGTTCGTTCTGATATGGCCGGTTGGTGAGCCGCCAGCTAGTTAAATAATGGTTACCGATTGCCTACCAGCCTGGCGCCTGGCATACAAGCATAGGATTCGGGAAGTACTGATGTTCATAAAAAGAGGTGTCTCATAAGTCAGAAATGACTGGCCCTTTAAATAGGGGTGACACTATAATAAACAAACACTTTACTTTACTTTTTGTGTCTTCTGATTACCTGAATGTGAAAGCCACCATTTTCATACTTTATTATTTATTATTATTCTATATTTATTTATACAAATTTAATTTAGCTTGATCGGTGAAACAATCTTTATCGATCTCGAGACCTGATTCCTAATGGAATCCATCACCATGAAGGAGAGAGAAGAGGCAATGTGGATTTAAGTGTCTTGCCTAAGGCACCACCACGTGTGTTCCAACACGGTTCGAACTCACAACCTCTCGCTTACAAGGCTGGCACTGTATCCATAGTAACACGGAGGTTAATTGTAATAGAACCAATGACCAACCATTGTTCTTGAAGCACAATGGACTTATATTGTAATGTTATGTGTAAAGAATGTGTCCAGGTGTGTACAGCTTTACGTGTGTGTAATTTGATGAACCTTTATACTTTATTTATTTTACAACGATTGCGAAGCAAGTTCTAACAACTTATATTAATCACTCTCGTTGGCGCGGATGAAAGCGTATATGTGGTCATTCGTGTGGGAGGAAACCTGAGTACCTGGAAAAAACCCACCTGTCCGATCTGGCGACCACCGTACCATCTCGCATACTTCCCGGTCCGAGGATCGAAGCGAGCATGCTAACCACTGCGCTAATCGGACAGCCTTATTAAATAAATTTATATAAATTAAGCTACACTGAAACACGTGGTGGTGTGTCATCTTTGCTGATATGAGCTGGAATATGATCTGTTTCTAAATGTTCTATAAAACAATATTTTATTAAAAAACAAAACAATTTCAGCAGTCCACCTGTGGTCCACCAGTTTCTCATAACATCATCACCCCACTAGCAGTAATGACTACCACATTACCAAATGTAATAATTCAAAGACAAAACTTTCACCAATTTCTACTAGGCCAAAATGAAATCGGCTATCCCAGAGCTTAGTGGGTATGGTGAAGACTGGATATCTGATAAGCACTTCAAAATACTTCCATAGTTAGCATACATGTTAACCATTAATACAGCCCCAACGCGGACGGACATATCTCCTACAACAGAGTGTCATTAAAAATATTTATAAAGAACACGGAGTGAAAAGTCAAGAGTTTTCCTGGAAAACTTGTATTTATTGCTCATTTCAAGGGCGCGATATAGCCGGAACTGTGCTGATGCACCATTAAGCCAAATACTTTCTCACTCGTTGCTCATTTCCGAGAAATGTGGACGCTATCAAATGGTACATTGCCTCCTGAAGGGGGAATACACCATGTGTATGTATACATAGTATTTGATTACATTCAGATATAATATGTAGTTGTACTTTGCCAACTGTATCAGAATATCTTAATTTTACTATTTGTGCTTGTATCCAATGTGTTTGTATTATTTATCTTAGAATCTCCTGTCAGCTATTATTTGTGTGCTAATCCCTCCAGTTTTACTCTCTTGTTTGTGTATATTTAGTATTGACCAAATGCTGTGATATTTATACCCCACCCCCGCACACATAATGTATTTAAGGGGGTGTGTATATACATATAGTGGTCATCACGTTGGTTGGTTTGTCAGATTTTGAAATAAATATCCGCTACATGTATATCGGTATGAGGTGCAGAGTGCAACTGCTTATCATGTTGATTCAAGGTCACATCCACTATATCGGTATGAGGTGCAGAGTGCGACTGCTTACCATGTCGGTTCAACGTCGCTGTCACACCCACTATGAGGTGCAGAGTGCGACTGCTTACCATGTCGGTTCAACGTCGCTGTCACACCCACTATGAGGTGCAGAGTGCGACTGCTTACCATGTCGGTTCAACGTCGCTGTCACACCCACTATATCGGTATGAGGTGCAGAGTGCAACTGCTTACCATGTCGGTTCAACGTCGCTGTCACACCCACTATATCGGTATGAGATGCAGAGTGCAACTGCTTACCATGTCGGTTCAACGTCGCTGTCACACCCACTATATCAGTATGAGGTGCAGAGTGCAACTGCTTACCATGTCGGTTCAACGCCGCTGTCACACCCACTATATCGGTATGAGGTGCAGAGTGCGACTGCTTACCATGTCGGTTCAACGCCATGGTTACACCCACTATATCGGTATGAGGTGCAGAGTGCAACTGCTTACCATGTCGGTTCAACGTCGCTGTCACACCCACTATATCGGTATGAGGTGCAGAGTGCGACTGCTTACCATGTCGGTTCAATGTCTCGAGGTTTAACAATTTCAAACGACGTTGAGCTATACCTATTGATCATGTCCATGCCTTATGATACAGTAAGCCATCAATACCCCTCTGGGATATAGTAACAGTTTCAATGTTGCATTGTGGGGTATTAATGGCTTACTGTAACCGTTTCAATATTGCTGAAACAATGTTGCATTGTGGGGTATTAATGGCTTACTGTAACCGTTTCAATATTGCTGAAACAATGTTGTATTGTGGGGTATTAATGGCTTACTGTAACAGTTTCAATATTGCTGAAACAATGTTGCATTGTGGGTATTAATGGCTTACTGTAACCGTTTCAATATTGCTGAAACAATGTTGTATTGTGGGGTATTAATGGCTTACTGTAACAGTTTCAATATTGCTGAAACAATGTTGCATTGTGGGGTATTAATGGCTTACTGTAACCGTTTCAATATTGCTGAAACAATGTTGCATTGTGGGGTATTAATGGCTTACTGTAACAGTTTCAATATTGCTGAAACAATGTTGCATTGTGGAGTATTAATGGCTTACTGTAACCGTTTCAATATTGCTGAAACAATGTTGCATTGTGGGGTATTAATGGCTTACTGTAACCGTTTCAATATTGCTGAAACAATGTTGCATTGTGGGGTATTGATGGCTTACTGTAACCGTTTCAATATTGCTGAAACAATGTTGCATTGTGGGGTATTAATGGCTTACTGTAACCGTTTCAATATTGCTGAAACAATGTTGCATTGTGGGGTATTAATGGCTTACTGTAACCGTTTCAATATTGCTGAAACAATGTTGCATTGTGGGTATTGATGGCTTACTGTAACGGTTTCAATATTGCTGAAACAATGTTGCATTGTGGGGTATTGATGGCTTACTGTAACCGTTTCAATATTGCTGAAACAATGTTGCATTGTGGGGTATTAATGGCTTACTGTAACCGTTTCAATATTGCTGAAACAATGTTGCATTGTGGGGTATTAATGGCTTACTGTAACAGTTTCAATATTGCTGAAACAATGTTGCATTGTGGGGTATTAATGGCTTACTGTAACAGTTTCAATATTGCTGAAACAATGTTGCATTGTGGGGTATTAATGGCTTACTGTAACCGTTTCAATATTGCTGAAACAATGTTGCATTGTGGGGTATTAATGGCTTACTGTAACCGTTTCAATATTGCTGAAACAATGTTGCATTGTGGGGTATTAATGGCTTACTGTAACAGTTTCAATATTGCTGAAACAATGTTGCATTGTGGGGTATTAATGGCTTACTGTAACAGTTTCAATATTGCTGAAACAATGTTGCATTGTGGGGTATTAATGGCTTACTGTAACCGTTTCAATATTGCTGAAACAATGTTGCATTGTGGGGTATTAATGGCTTACTGTAACAGTTTCAATATTGCTGAAACAATGTTGCATTGTGGGGTATTAATGGCTTACTGTAACAGTTTCAATATTGCTGAAACAATGTTGCATTGTGGGGTATTAATGGCTTACTGTAACCGTTTCAATATTGCTGAAACAATGTTGCATTGTGGGGGTATTGATGGCTTACTGTAACCGTTTCAATATTGCTGAAACAATGTTGCATTGTGGGGGTATTGATGGCTTACTATAACCGTTTCAATATTGTTGAAACAATGTTGTATTGTGGGGTATTGATGGCTTACTGTAACAGTTTCAATATTGCTGAAACAATGTTGCATTGTGGGGGTATTGATGGCTTACTATAACAGTTTCAATATTGCTGAAACAATGTTGCATTGTGGGTATTGATGGCTTACTGTAACCGTTTCAATATTGCTGAAACAATGTTGCATTGTGGGGTATTGATGGCTTACTGTAACCGTTTCAATGTTGCATTGTGGGGTATTGATGGCTTACTGTAACCGTTTCAATATTGTTGAAACAATGTTGTATTGTGGGTATTGATGGCTTACTGTAACCGTTTCAATATTGCTGAAACAATGTTGCATTGTGGGTATTGATGGCTTACTGTAACTGTTTCAATATTGCTGAAACAATGTTGCATTGTGGGGGTATTGATGGCTTACTATAACCGTTTCAATATTGCTGAAACAATGTTGCATTGTGGGGTATTAATGGCTTACTGTAACAGTTTCAATATTGCTGAAACAATGTTGCATTGTGGGGTATTAATGGCTTACTGTAACAGTTTCAATATTGCTGAAACAATGTTGCATTGTGGGGTATTAATGGCTTACTGTAACCGTTTCAATATTGCTGAAACAATGTTGCATTGTGGGGGTATTGATGGCTTACTGTAACCGTTTCAATATTGCTGAAACAATGTTGCATTGTGGGGGTATTGATGGCTTACTATAACCGTTTCAATATTGTTGAAACAATGTTGTATTGTGGGGTATTGATGGCTTACTGTAACAGTTTCAATATTGCTGAAACAATGTTGCATTGTGGGGGTATTGATGGCTTACTATAACAGTTTCAATATTGCTGAAACAATGTTGCATTGTGGGTATTGATGGCTTACTGTAACCGTTTCAATATTGCTGAAACAATGTTGCATTGTGGGGTATTGATGGCTTACTGTAACCGTTTCAATATTGCTGAAACAATGTTGCATTGTGGGGTATTAATGGCTTACTGTAACCGTTTCAATATTGCTGAAACAATGTTGCATTGTGGGGTATTGATGGCTTACTGTAACCGTTTCAATATTGTTGAAACAATGTTGTATTGTGGGTATTGATGGCTTACTGTAACCGTTTCAATATTGCTGAAACAATGTTGCATTGTGGGTATTGATGGCTTACTGTAACTGTTTCAATATTGCTGAAACAATGTTGCATTGTGGGGGTATTGATGGCTTACTATAACCGTTTCAATATTGCTGAAACAATGTTGCATTGTGGGGGTATTGATGGCTTACTATAACCGTTTCAATATTGCTGAAACAATGTTGCATTGTGGATATATTGATCACTTCCTGTACTAGGAATACCAGTCATTATTTATAAAACGTTTATGTTATCTCTGTATTGAAATAAATGTACATGCATCGTGTTTTGCGTCTTTAAGCATTAAAATACAATTATGACTATATATTGCTTTCTTTCTCTTCCCGCCCGCCCGCCCGCTAGATCTCGACCGATCTAGATTAATCACAATAATTCAACAACAAGGTACTGCTCGAAGCAATCCTTATGTCTTCGTGTTGGCCGACGTGCGCAACCTCAGAATGTGATAAACTTCTTTTTTTTCTCTTGGATACGTTTATTTATCGCCGTACTCGGGGGCATTGCCTCAGAACTATATTTATTGTCATACTCGGGGGCATTGCCTCAGAACTATTTTTATCGCCGTACTCGGGGGGCATTGCCTCAGAACTATATTTATTGTCATACTCGGGGGGGCATTGCCTCAGAACTATATTTATTGTCATACTCGGGGGCATTGCCTCAGAACTATATTTATTGTCATACTTGGGGGCATTGCCTCAGAACTATATTTATTGTCATACTCGGGGGCATTGCCTCAGAACTATTTTTATCGCCGTACTTGGGGGCATTGCCTCAGAACTATATTTATTGTCATACTCGGGGGGGGCATTGCCTCAGAACTATATTTATTGTCATACTCGGGGGGGCATTGCCTCAGAACTATATTTATTGTCATACTCGGGGGCATTGCCTCAGAACTATATTTATTGTCATACTCGGGGGGGCATTGCCTCAGAACTATTTTTATCGCCGTACTCGGGGGGCATTGCCTCAGAACTATATTTATTGTCATACTCGGGGGGGCATTGCCTCAGAACTATATTTATTGTCATACTCGGGGGGGCATTGCCTCAGAACTATATTTATTGTCATACTATGGGGCATTGCCTCAGAACTATATTTATTGTCATACTCGGGGGTCATTTCCTCAGAACTATATTTATTGTCATACTTGGGGGGGGGGCATTTCCTCAGAACTATATTTATTGTCATACTCGGGGGGGGGGGCATTTCCTCAGAACTATATTTATTGTCATACTCGGTGGGGCATTGCCTCAGAACTATATTTATTGTCATACTCGGGGGGGGCATTGTCTCAGAACTATATTTATTGTCATACTATGGGGGGCATTTCCTCAGAACTATATTTATTGTCATACTCGGGGGGGGGCATTGCCTCAGAACTATATTTATTGTCATACTCGGGGGGGCATTGCCTCAGAACTATATTTATTGTCATACTCGGGGCATTGCCTCAGAACTATATTTATTGTCATACTCGGTGGGGGCATTGCCTCAGAACTATATTTATTGTCATACTCGGGGGGCATTGCCTCAGAACTATATTTATTGTCATACTCGGGGGCATTACCTCAGAACTATATTTATTGTCATACTCGGGGGGCATTGCCTCAGAACTATATTTATTGTCATACTCGGGGCATTGCCTCAGAACTATATTTATTGTCATACTCGGGGGGGGGCATTTCCTCAGAACTATATTTATTGTCATACTCGGGGGGGGGGCATTGCCTCAGAATTATATTTATTGTCATACTCGGGGGCGATGCCTCAGAACTATATTTATTGTCATACACGGGGGCGATACCTCAGAAATATATATATCAGGGGCGATTCCTCAGAACTATATTTATTGTCATACTCGGGGGCGATGCCTCAGAACTATATCGCCGTACTCGGGGCGATGCCTCAGAACTATATTTATCGCCATACTTGGTGCGATGCCTCAGAACTATATTTATCGCCATACTTGGGGCGATGCCTCAGAACTATATCGCCGTACTCGGGGCGATGCCTCAGAACTATATTTATCGTCGTACTCGGGGGGGGAGCGATGCCTCAGAACTATATTTATCGCCGTACTGGGGGGGGCGATGCCTCAGAACTATATTTATTGTCATACACGGTGGCGATACCTCAGAAATATATATATCGGGGGCGATGCCTCAGAACTATATTTATCGCCATACTCTGGGGCGATGCCTCAGAACTATATTTATCGCCATACTTGGGGGCGATGCCTCAGAACTATATCGCCGTACTCGGGGCGATGCCTCAGAACTATATTTATCGCCATACTCTGGTGCGATGCCTCAGAACTATATTTATCGCCATACTTGGGGGCGATGCCTCAGAACTATATCGCTGTACTCGGGGCGATGCCTCAGAACTATATTTATCGTCGTACTCGGGGGGGGCGATGCCTCAGAACTATATTTATCGCCGTACTGGGGGGCGATGCCTCAGAACTATATTTATCGCCGTATTCGGGGGGGGCGATGCCTCAGAACTATATTTATCCCCGTACTTGGGGGCGATGCCTCAGAACTATATTTCGCCGTACTCGGGGGCGATGCCTCAGAACTATATTTATTGCCGTACTCGGGGGGGGGGGGCGATGCCTCATAATTATATTTATCGTCGTACTCGGGGGGGGGGGGGGGGGGCGATGTCTCAGAACTATATTTATCGCCGTACTGGGGGGGGGCGATGCCTCAGAACTATATTTATTGTCATACACGGTGGCGATACCTCAGAAATATATATATCCGGGGCGATGCCTCAGAACTATATTTATTGTCATACACGGTGGCGATACCTCAGAAATATATATATCCGGGGCGATGCCTCAGAACTATATTTATCGCCATACTCGGGGGGGGACGATGCCTCAGAACTATATTTATTGCCGTACTGGGGGGGGGGGCGATGCCTCAGAACTATATTTATCGCCGTACTCGGGGGGGGGCGATGCCTCAGAACTATATATTTATCGCCGTACTCAGGGAGGCGATGCCTCAGAACTATATTTATCGCCGTACTCGGGGGGGGCGATGCCTCAGAACTATATTTATCGCCGTACTCAGGGGGGCGATGCCTCAGAACTATATTTATCGCCGTACTCGGGGGCGATGCCTCAGAACTATATTTATGCCATACTCGGGGGGGGGGCGATGCCTCAGAACTATATTTATTGCCGTACTTTTGGTACTAGGGGGGGCGATGCCTCAGAACTATATTTATCGCTGTACTTTTGGTACTCGGGGTCGATGCCTCAGAACTATTTATTGCTGTACTCGGGGGGGCGATGCCTCAAAATTATATTTATAGTCGTACTCGGGGGCGATGCCTCAGAACTATATTTATTGTCGTACTCGGGGGCGATGCCTCAAAACTATATTTATCGTCGTACTCGGGGGCGATGCCTCAAAACTATATTTATCGCCGTACCTTGGGGGCAATGCCTCAGAACTATATTTATCGCCGTAATTAAATTTGGGTACTCGGGGGGGGGGCATTGCCTCAGAACTATATGTATTGCCGTACTCGGGGGGCGATATCTCAGAACTATATTTATTGCCGTAATCGGGGGCCGATGCCTCAGAACTATATTTATTGCCGTACTTTGGGTACTCGGGGGCGATGCCTCAGAACTATATTTATTGCTGTACTCGGGGGCGATGCCTCAGAACTATATTTATTGCTGTACTCGGGGGCGATGCCTCAGAACTATATTTATCGGAGGGCGATGCCTCAGAACTATATTTATCGCCGTACTTTGGGTACTCGGGGGATTGAACCTGCGATCCCTGGATTACCAGTCCAGCGTGTTACCACTGGACTACAGATCCGTCTGTACACAGATTTTCATAAAACCATGCAGACTTTTATACTCTCATTTATATAACATTCTGTTAGTGACATCATGTCTGGTCACTTGTTTGTTCTGTGGAAGGTGTAGCAGGAGCCTCGTAAATGGTGATTGACCCAATCACTGGACCGGCTACACTATATGATATACTTTCTGAAATAAGCATACATTTCGACACATTTAGTCATCTTTCAAATTAGCATGATATTTGTCATGTAAATTTAACCTTATGTATATGCCAGTAAAGCGCTAAATCCGTATAAAGTGTGCATTCAATAATAAAATGATATTCATCATCTAACTTGTTACATACATTGTATAAATATGATATAGTTTGCTACGTAAATGTTTATACATTTCATAAGTTACAAAGAATAGCATGTATTCCTTTATCCAGTTACTAAGACTAGACCCCGTAAAATCTTTATCTCAACCAGCTGATCAGAATATAGTATCAACCACGCATAACGCGCCTTCATCACTTGCGCCGCCCAGGGTTAGGGTCAAAACGCGTGGTTGATGTCATTATTCAGTTGGGTGGTTGAGAAAAAAGGCTTACCTTACACCTTTGTCATGCATTTTAGAAAACGTCCACGATATTCACTTATTTATGTGAATATATCGCGGCAGTCGTGGGTTTAAAGTGTCATCCGAAATACTAGGATATTGGTCCCAGTGTTTGGTTATTTTAGTATGGTAACGCAATGGATCGAACCATTCGTGTATTTTAGTATGGTAACGCAATGGATCGAACCATTCGTGTATTTTAGTATGGTAACGCAATGGATCGAACCATTCGTGGGGTTGTCCCTGGATTACATAGTAGCATATCTTAGCGTGTGCTTTACGCTTATTTATCGTCGCTACCGGTTACCCATGCGAGCGACTCTTCCTGAAGAGATTGGTCATTTTAGATTTAGTAGGATAACGCAATGCTATAAACAGCATTCCAGAGAATACCGTAAAGCACAAACACGAGACATCGGTTTTATGTCCTAACTAAATTACTCTTAATATTATTATTGGCAGACAGGGGTCGAAGCTACTACCACTGGATTCGCAGTCCTACGTGTTAACCACTGGACTACCGACCCGTCTGTACGAAAGTAGCGACTTTAAATTGGCTACATATAGTATGCATAATTATGACTGAATTAACAAAGAACTAATCTCATTAGGTAGCGACTTGTGAGAACGATGTTTTCATTGGTTGACTAAAAGAACTTTTATTTCGCAGAAGCAGAAAGTCATTTAGGAGTGCGAAACGATCAGTTCGGGTCCATTTTATCGTTCTATAACGATAATTAGTTAAAATTATACTAAAATTAATTATGCACAGGCGCAATTGTTATTATTATTGATATAACAGCTATTTATAAAAGTAATTTGACGTGAATATTTCGAACATAAATTTGAGAAAATTACGTAACTGATTTTACACAAATAGTATAGTCATAAAAGGATGTAGAAAATGGGATTATGTCTTGTATGGATTTGTGAGTATACATTTTATTAGATAGCTATGACCCAATTTTAATCAAGGTCATATGCATAACATGATCAAACAATGTTTTTGATTGAGGGGTGGAGTCTATTAAACAAATATATTAAATAACGACTAGAGAGCTGGAACTTGGGCTGCATATAAAACAATTAAGTAGCCCATTAAATGATAACGTGATTTATAATAGATATTAATAGATATTAATAATAATTAAAACTTTAGTTAACGATCGAGGAATCTCAGTTTAGCAATAAAAACCTTCCACGAGACCTTCATTACAAGTATACTGTATTATACCTATGTACTATATCTATGGAATGCTTACACTCTCTACTGCTAGTAAAGTATACGACGGACTTAATAATAATAAGTTATACACATGTTAATAATAAAAAAATACTTCCTTGGATTATATAAAGAATAGTCATACAATTGTTAGTAAGATTAGTCATTTTAGATAGTGCAATGATACAGACAGAGATCCATTCCAGAGTTTCCTCTGGTTCTTATACGTGCACGGTGTAAAGCACCGACACGAGACCTCTGATTAAAATCCCATCAGAAAGACTGTTAATTTTATTAGGGTCAGACGGGGGATTGAACCTGCTATCCCTGGATTACCAGTCCAGCGTGTTACCAACTTACCACTGGACTACAGATCCGTCTGTGATTGAATACATACTTTAATCAAACACATTAAGTACAAGAGGTAGTTACAAAGTTGTTACTTTCGTGGATGAGTGGTTAGAAGGTTTACTGCCCCTCGATTTGATTTTTACTGTGTTCCATACGCCTTATATAAATGTGTAATATATACGATTATTAAATGTCCCAAGTACGATTCATACCAAGCATAGCATTTACAATTCTTATATAATTCGAGTACACTACTAAGCGCATTACTGGTAAACCAACATTGCATAAAACAATTCAATGAAGCGTTGATTGAATATTATAACTGTTTAAGCATCAGTTTATGTTCTCACAGACGGATCTATAGTTCAGTGGTAACACGCTGGAGTGGTAATCCAGGGTTCGCAGGTTCGATCCCCGTCTGACCCTAATAAAACAGTCTTTCAGATGGGACATTAAACCGAGGTCTCGTGTCGGTACTGTACATCGTGCACGTAAAAGAACAGAGGAGACTCTAGAATGGGTCTCTGTCTGTATTACTGCACTATCCTACAAAAATCTAAAATGACTAATCTCTTCAGGAGGCGTCGCTCATATGGGCAACCGGTAGCGACGATAAATAAACGTAAAGCACACACAATGTATGTTCTTGGAGGCATATATTTGGGCAAAATAATGCAAAACTGTCGTCTTCCATTTCCATAACTTCACCATTTAAAGTAATAAACTGTTCGATAGTTTAGGTAAATGGCAACTCTATATATATATATGTTTATTATACCATTATGTACATGCAATAAATATATAGGAAAACAGTATGTATGCAATGGGACTCGAGCATACAGCGGTGAGGAACTAGTGATTTGAAGTCAACGACAATAGCCCCACGTGGAGGTCCTAAAGCTGTCGATCTCTGTATAATATATACATATATAATATATATGGTTGCCCATTGCTTGGTACACATGCAATTTAAATCACTACATGTATATACGATTTATATTTATAAACGATAGGTTGCGATATTTGCCGATAGTGTGCGATATTTGCCGATAGTTTGTGCGATATTTGCCGATAGTTTGTGCGATATTTGCCGATAGTGTGCGATATTTGCCGATAGTTTGTGCGATATTTGCCGATAGTTTGTGCGATATTTGCCGATAGTTTGTGCGATATTTGCCGATAGTTTGTGCGATATTTGCCGAGTTTGTGCGATATTGCCGATAGTGTGCGATATTTGCCGATAGTTTGTGCGATATTTGCCGATAGTTTGTGCGATATTTGCCGATAGTTTGTGCGATATTTGCCGATAGTTTGTGCGATATTTGCCGATAGTTTGTGCGATTTTGCCGATAGTTTGTGCGATATTTGCCGATAGTTTGTGCGATATTTGCCGATAGTTTGTGCGATATTTGCCGATAGTTTGTGCGATATTTGCCGATAGTTTGTGCGATATTTGCCGATAGTGTGCGATATTTGCCGATAGTTTGTGCGATATTTGCCGATAGTGTGCGATATTTGCCGATAGTTTGTGCGATATTTGATGAGGATTTGGCGATGTATTCAATCAAGTTATTTATGGGTCTCTAAATTAAATCACTGTAAATACGACTTAAATCTAATGCTGGGAACTGTACATACGCTGGTATGTAATCCCGTGGGAATCGTGTGTTCGATCCACTACTTAAAGTGTGTTGAGTCTCCGTTGTGTAATGGGTACGGTTTCCGCCGTCTTGTTACCGATATTGAGTTCGTTCGAGCCCCATATGAACCACGGTGGTGGTGGTGTCCTTAGGCAAGACACTGCGAGCGCGATTCGTCTAATGTCGTAAAAACATGCTTCGCAAATGACTACTTGGGTTATATATCGGAATAGAGGTCTTGTATCCGGGAACCCTAACGAACAACGGGGAACATCTGTAATGTAGACTATCTAATTATTACAGTATTCATATATGTGTGCTTTAAATAGTTTGGAAAGCGATGTAGTATTCAAACGTTAAATTCATTTATGTTCTTTACTTTTTGCCCCCCCCCCCTTCCCCCCATCCCACATAAACAAATCTCGACATAGACACACAGAGAAAATGCTTTAGTCTAAATTATTCTCTCAGATATTGTACGGTGACAACGTCATGCATAAATTATACGTTGCAATAACATACATCAATGCTACCATATTTGTATATAACACCTAATAATGGCTTGTTTGACACATCATTACAGACACGCGACGGTAATTACAAACACACTTATGCAGGCAATTCACACATGATCGAATCAGGTGTGATAATCGAATTAAAAACAGTAGGCAATGTAATGACCTTGATAGCAGTCGGTCTATTTGTTTGATGCTAGATTCTACGGTGCCGAACACGCCCGTTTGATATTGGATTCATTAACGCCATGTGCGAGGGGACCTCGTCGTTCCTCCCTTCCACCACATGTTCATATTTACAACAAAGTTCAACAAAGCAAAACATGCAAACGCATGTAACCTGTCTGGTGAGGTGACAATGAAGTCAAGTTCAAACGCATGTAACCTGTCTGGTGAGGTGGCAATGCAGTCAAGTTCAAACGCATGCCGTCAATCAAATTCCAAATATTGCGAATATTTTTGATGTCTCAATTCAATGTATAGTCAATTAATTTCTTTCATTCCGTGTGTATTAGTGTGTATATTAGCTTATACAAATTTATTGTAGTTCGATTACGAAACAAGTTCTGACAACATTAGTTATATCGCCCTGGAGACCTCATTCCTGATTGAATCAATGTCCATGAGGGAGAGAAGAGGACATGTGGAGATTAAGCTTCTTGCCTAAAGCAGGATATTTTTGATTGACATATAGTTATGTTCCTGCCGCAAAACGCACAGACGGATATGTAGTCCAGTGGTAACACGCTGGACTGGTAATCCAGGGATCGCAGGTTCGATCCCCCGTCGGACCCTAATAAAATTAACAGTCTTTCAGATGGGACGTTAAACCGAGGTCTAGTATCGGTGCTTTACACCGTGCACGTAAAGGAACCAGAGGAGATTCTGGAATGGGTCTCTGTCTGTATCATGCACTATCCTCCAAAATCTAAAATAACTAATCTCTTCAGGAGGCGTCGCTCATATGGGCAACCGGTAGCGATGATAAATAAACGTAAAAACACACGCAAAACGCGCACACTTAACGGCTACAGCTGGGCGTCAACTCGGGGCTTCTCGCACCTGAGCCAACTCACTACAAATACGCTATAACAACGTCCACAAAGATGGGACATTAACCGATGTCTAGTGTCGGTGCTTTACACCGTGCACGTAAAAGAACCAGAGAAGATTATGGAATGGGTCTCTGTCTGTGTCATTGCACTATCTTCCAAAATCTAAAATGACTAATCCCTTCAGGAGGCGGCGCTGATCTCTCTCTCTCTCTCTCTCTCTCTCTCTCTCTCTCTATATCTCCCACCCTCTCTCTCTCTATATATCTCCCTCTCTCCCCATCTCTCCCTCCCCTCTCTCTCTCTCTCTCTATCTCCTTCTCTCTATGTATAAGCTATTGTCGCCTAATTTAAACATAGATAAATATTTATACCAATTTTAAGTAAGTTTAATAAAAGTTTGTTTTCAACCTTTGCTTTCAATCTCACACCCTGAGCCTTAATAGTATATCATACGTATATATTATCCATTGTTGTCTAATACATCTTTCTGTCTCAAGTTTTAACTTGAACTTACTTTCGCAAAACCTGCCATAAATAGCCTAAGGGTGATGATCGGGGATTAAATAGTATATGTGGACATATACCATTTTTCTATGGGAAGGGCTGTAAATAATGTTGTCAGAACTTGTAGCCCAACCCAATTGCTCCCCCCCCCCCCGATTAAATAGTATACAGCAATAATAATAAATCCTAATATAATTTCATATTGTTTTTCTACGTATTTCATTGTGTGTATAATTGTAATGTAATGTATGCGGAAAATATGTAATAAAATATTATTAAATACCATTTTTCTAAATTACGAAATATTGTCAACATTTTCTGATAACAAGACACGCACATTTTACGTTTATTTATCGTCGCTACCGGTTATATGAACGACGCTTCCTGAAGAGATTAGTAATTATAGATTATTGGAGGATACTGCAATTAAACAGACAGAGACTCGTTCCAGAATCTCCTCTGGTTCGTTTATGTACACGGTGTAAAGCACCGATACGAGACCTCGGCTTAAAGTCCCATCTGAAAGACTGTTAATTTTATTAGGGTCAGACGGGGGATCGAACCTGCGAGACAAGGCGCACACGGCTTTATATCACAGCATATAGTAGCATGAGGCTGAATGCTCTACTCGGTACACAAGTCGAAACATTTCCTATGAAGCATTATAAAATATCTGCAACATTCGACATTTAGTCATTATCATTTATCATAAGTCACATGGGGACGAATGATATTATTATTGAATATATATTAGTTATATCTGTCATCATGTGGTTTATTAAATGTGGATCGAACAGAATATTTTAAATATGACCTTTAATCGCTAAATGTTACATTGAAATTGAGCGTATAATGTTCACCTCCGGTGTGAATAGACCGGAGTTCGCGCCCAGCTGTAGCTTCATATTGCCTCTTCTCTCTCCCTCATGGCAATGCATTTCATCGGGAATGAAGTCTCGAGAGTTATTAATATCATGTTGCAAACACTTGTTTCGCAATTGAGCTAAAACAAATTTATATAAACTAACATATATTACTAGTTCCGATTGAGGGGTACACTCACAGCACTTATGAACACGACTCGTATCCCGACACATGGTGTCCTGAGCTTACGGTTTTATACATGAACACAGGGATTCTTCAGACATATATTACCCGATAAGGGTACACTTTGTACTGCATGTGAAGGGCTGTTACCTACTCTGCCAAAAAGGTGTACACATATTACTCTATGTATTATTTGCATATGACCTTTAAAATGTTGCAGCATTGATGTTAGATCAACCTAGCTAAAAGCTGCCCCGTGTATCTTCATCCCAGTGTAGTTAACATTTATGTCTTGGGATGCGCATTTATTAACGTGATCGCGTACATGCAATTGAGCTATGATATTTCTTTGAAGTCACCTCCGCCAAGGCACATGGGTAGTCCTTTTCTCCGTGATCTTTTTGATTGATCTATCTAGGTTACTGTTCTTCCCAAGAATCAGCCATGTCTAAAATAGACCGCCGACCGCTCCACTGGCGCGGCAGAAATACATATATGTTATTTAGACACCGTATTACGTGTGTGTTGCCATCTCCTCAATGCATAGATACAGAGTGTGTGTGCATATTCTTAGTCTTCTACAGACGGATCTGTAGTCCAGTGATAACACGCTGGACTGCTGGTAATCCAGGGATCGTAGGATCGATCCCCCGTCTGACCCTAATAAAATTAACAGTCTTTCAGATGGGACGTTAAACTGAGGTCTCGTGTCGGTGCTTTACACCGTGCACGTAGAAGAACCAGCAGAGACTCTGGAATGGGTCTCTGTCTGTATCATTGCATTATCCTCCAAAAATCTAAAATGACTAATCTCTTCAGGAGGCGACGTATAATAAACGTAAAACACACACTTAGTCTTCATATATCGTACATATACAGCTGCACATAATCGAGATTGATTACCTGTCTTACCCTCCCGTATAACAAAGTCCATTCTACATTGAGATTCACGAATGAGTGTCCATTTAACGGAAGAATAATTAGTTTCAAGTTCCTCAACCGGGTTTAGAAACATGCAACGGACATATGATGCCACAGAGTGGGGTTACCCCGGGGGTACGTGCCTAGGTCACGAAGTATGGACGGATGGTATGGACGGACGGACGGACATTCATGCTAAATATATAATACTATAATAAAATATCCCAGTTCACATGTTGCTTTATCAATATGTTATCTAGATCTTAGAATTACATATGGTAAGAGCGAATTAAAGAACGCAAAGCAAAAACTACTTTTCGTTAGTTTAATTTCTTTTTGTTAAACACAACCAGTCGAAATATTTCCAACGATTCAAGTCGAGGCGCGTATGCCGAATTTCAAACATGTAGATTATTTGTAGACAATGAAGGGATTAAAGATTTGCGCCTGTGCATATTTTAATAGATGGTTATATGTCAGATTGAAATATAATGTGTGTGATTCTGAGGATGTAAAATAGCAGCAGATATGAGTGAAAATATAGATGTAAGTAAATGTTTACATTTTTGTATCGCGGAAACTAATGACGGAATTCCATATTGTTTCCCGGTGAAACATACCTGAATGTTTCAGATGATATTTAATTTATTATGTATTAGTGATGTATATGTTTGTAATATTCAATGTATTTTATGAATGTTGTCAATACTGACTCGAATATAGTAAACATTTTATTCATGTGGGAATGTTTGACAGATGGCCGATGTCAGATTCTGAGATTGCATACCTGTCAGATTGTCAATATAGTAAAACAAATATGTTTTGAACATGGATACACACATTTCAATATTTGCGCAATAACAGTCAAACTAGTGTGGCGTCCGTGGTCCAATGGTAGAGCGTCGGATTTGGAATTGAACGGTCCGGGTTCGATACTCAGTCAGACCACGTGTCGTATGTAGTGTCATTGAGCAAGGCACCTCACACACATTGCTTAGTACTGGTTAACCGCTATGGTCGGCTAAGCATGCCCAGGAAAACATGTCTAGGTCCCCGCAATGGGTTTGACATTAATGGTACATACATACATACATACATAACTATCTCGTTGAGAAAACACAATTTAATGCTAATTTAGACAGCATGATGTATATTTTATTTGTTCTCCATTATGATTAGTTTTATAGTCGTACGCTCCACTCTGGGGGCATTATTGTACAATTCTCGTCTTACGACTACTGCCCATCAATAATGTTCTGATTAATAGTAGGAGGTCAATCTGTTGTAGCAGAGAGTAAATGTAGTCCATTCAAATTTCCTGGTCACATGTATTTAAACCATTCAACCAGTACTTTACTCTCCAAGTTCCTGACTGACAACTTTCTTACATATCACCATTTATCACTTGTCCCTAATAGGGAGTGAATTCACAGGGGTGGCAGTGAATGGAAAAAAGTTCTAATGACATTGTGTTTGGCCACGAGTGCTCTAAAATCAACCATCAATGATTATGTCAAAACCATTGCAGGAATGTAGGCACATGCCTGAGAGTATGTGATGTATCCAACCTAAGACTAAGTGACTAATGAGTACATGGTACTCTTCGTCCATTCATTCAGAATTTGTAATTACATGTATAATACCTAGAGACTATATGTAATCTCAGTACACATCCATGTACCCCAGTCAAATTTCGCATATTTCGATTCTAGTTAATTTGCATGTACATGTACTAAGTTACTGACAAAGTAAATCCAATCTAGGGAAGCTTACTCACAATTTATTTACTCTAACAATGCTTGCCGAAATGCTTCCGCTTGGATTCATCGTGTCTAATTCTATAATTGTTGTCTAACAAGTATGGCATGCATGCTACACATCAATATTTATTCAATCGATATTATCAATCAATATGTCATTACGGCTATTAATATCTTTCAATGCACATACCATTGTGGAAAATTAAGCTTCATAAATCCTGACTTGTGTATCCATGCATATAGAATACAGATTTGTCATTTGTGAAGTATTATTTTATATTTAATCCGAGCTACAGTCTACATATATATAATTATTGTCGTCTTATTAATAATAATATTATGTGACTGCAAATATATTTACTCTCTAAGTCTGTTAGATAGTCTGTTAGATACTGTACATAGTGTATTTCGACGTGGGTAGAACAACGGCCCGACTAGCTCAGTTGGTAGAGCTGTCCGACTAGTGTTCGGGAGGTCGTGGGTTCAAGTCTCACGTCGGGTCACTAACTTTTCCGCTCTTTCTTTGCTTGGTCACTTTAATACTTTCACCTTAGAGATTGGGATATATCTTTGTACTTGGGATGGAGCCATTTATGAAGCTCAAAACTGAAACAGCCTGTTCTATGTCTTAATGTTGCACTCGGGTACCAGACTACCATTGGTAGTGTTTTATTCTATTGGAACAACATCAAATGCAGGGAACATGTTGCTAGTTGCAGGCCAGGTACGCTAACATGTAATTTCGTGTTTCGCCATGAGACATAATACTGGGAGTTGAATGAATAAATGTAATAGGGTGAGGGAAATTTTGCTGCCAACCCGGAACTCGAACCAGAGACCTTTCACTTACAGGGAGAGCGCTCTACTGACTGAACTAGCCGACCTGACCACATAAACATAATCTACCCACTTCCTCAATTATTACATGTAAATACATTCAAATGGCAGCAGGGGTTAACATACAAAATGGTGCCATAGTTCATTATGTGACATATTTGATACAATGCTCCGCTCGATATCTGAATAGGGTGAAGAGCAAATATAAAAGTTGTGCGCTTGTATGTATACATATGTTCCATTAATGTCAAACCCCTTGCGGGGACGTAGACATGTTTTCCTGGGCAAGCTTAGCCGACCTAAGTGGTTAACCAGTACTAAGCAATGTGTGTGAAGTACCATGCTCAATGATACTACATACGTGACCTGACTGAATATCGCACCTGGGACCGATCAATTCCAAATCCGACGCTCTACCACTGGACCACGGATGTCACACTTGAGCTGCTTTGTGTCCACATCTGTCGGTAATGTGTGGCATCCATCCACTTAGGATTGGCGAGAGAATTAACCAAGTAGCCATATATATACATGTTGCTGACTTCACTACTACTATTTATACTGTGTTCAGTGTATACATGTATATTTAGGTCACCGGATGTGATGCAGTCATGATTTGGTTTTTTTTATCCATTTTCAGGATTATCGTGTCCTTAATCTGCTCGGGAAAGGTGGATTTGCCTGTGTATACAGGGCACGAGCAATCAAGACTGGCCTTGAAGTTGCCATTAAAATGGTAAGATGTGTTTCATAACTAATTTGTATACAGATGCTTTTATATTGTTTAATATGTGCAGCCTAGTTGTTCTAAGGCATAATAAACCTGTGTTAGAGGTCACCTCCGTTAACCAGTCAAGCTGTTTTAAGCAACCAGCCTCCAGATTCCCAAACTGGCATCTTGTTATTAATTTTATTTGACCTATTTTAAGCAGCTACCTGTACTAATCAGTCACTTTCGATTCCCATGACTGGCTGCATAAGACAGGTTAGACTGTACATACATGGGCCATTTGGAAATAATGTTAATTCATCTTGACTTATGTGTGATAAGTTGATAACGTACATGTAGATTGCAATTACTTGCCAGTCAAGTAAGTATCATGAAGAAGCTAACCAGTTGCAGGGCTTATCAGCTCAATCTACAAGGCAATTTCCGAGAAATAATCTCCCTAAGCTATGTGATAACTTCTCTCTATTCTGAGGTAAGGGAGAAGTGTTGTCATATGTTGGTAGGAGATATAGAGGACACCTGTAAGCGAGTCGGTTGTATACCGAAAACATCCCCATATTAAAAGCAATTGTAATGGTCTAGCTTTAAGCCTTGAGTTACAATGTAACTTCTGGAGGTTGGTGGTTGTACTATAAAAGAAGCATGTCTGCATAGTTTTGATGGGCATTTTCTGTGTTGTAATGCAATGCATGTAGGTTTGTACGATAGATCTAAATGTTTAATGTTATGTGTGCAAGAATTTAGAGTATATTTCATACAACACTCATCTTTAAATTTTGTATTTTCAGATTGACAAGAAGCTAATGAAAGCAGCTGGTATGGTAACCAGAGTAAAGAAAGAAGTGGAGATTCATTCTCGACTAAAACATCCATCTATTCTAGAGGTATACTCGTCTAATATAATATCATTGTCATCATCTCAGTGACGTCAGTCTTTAGTACATAGGTACTGTGTAGACCTGCAGATATGAATACAGAGAAGTTTGTTGACTTGAAAGAAGGGAGATACTGAGAGATTTTAAATGATTTATTAATAAATTCCACACAAAAACAACAAAAGGAGTGATAAAAAATAATAAAAATTCTAAAAAGGGAGACATAGGGCACCTAGGGGAGGGAGTCATTTTCATCGGGCGACCCATGTCACCCCCTAGGATGAGCCTGGTCTATAAAAATTACATATTCTATGTAAAAACTTCCCGTGGCGGTTACAAATAGGGAGACGGGAGACAGGTCAGGTACCTCCAGTCCTGTATGATGTAATAATAGCCAAACAGCCCCTGAATAGATGATAAATCTACTTGACATCCTACCGTATATAAAGTTACAAAGGGAGATTTTTATTAACATATACATGTATAATTAATATAAATTATGCAATGATGGTGTGTATGTTTTACGTTTATTTATTGTCGCTATCGGTTGCCCATATGAGGGACGTCTCCTGAAGAGATTAGTCATTTTAGATTTTTACCAACTTTTCATATAGAATTCTTTTATTTCCTCTTCTGGCAAAGTTGTCATTTGCGTAACCAGTTTTCTAGAATATTATAGTTATTGCGGGTCTTGCATGTACATGCGCACTCTGCAACATACATGTATGGATAAGTTGTGTTGTTATTATTGATTGAATGTATCAGTTTTGCATCTTGTCACTTATCGCCGTAGTCAACAAGTTGATAGCTATGCGAGATGTCTTGCCACGACTTGTCCTTTAGATTTCCCCAGTATCTTCATGTATAGTCTATAGATATTGATCTTGTCTGTCAGTGTACTTACCATCAGCTGACATATTGATTATTGAACGTAAATCGAGACAGTTTCAATGGGTGTGATAATTCGGAATATATATTAGCGTCAGATACACCCACACACCTTGACTAATCGTATTGGAAGTTTGTATGTATGCCAAAAACAGATACTTTCCCATTTTCTTAATTAGAAAAAAAATTAAGCTTTTAAAATATTTTAAGCCTTGAGATTGGAATTTTATTGTTAATTCTTTAAATTGAATTTAATTAGTTTAACCCATTCAACCCCAAGTAACTGACATGGACTGGTCCATGCTATTTTTAGACCAATAAATTAATAAGAAAATTACATTTGGACCAGTTCATTTATCAAAATGGGTAATTTTATCTAATAATAGTAATAATTATTACTGGCAAAAAAGTGCCGATCATGATGAGACGGCTCGTTACGAGCCGGCTCATCTGGATCTACACTTTTCATAAGCCTATTTAGAGGCCTGTGGGGTTGAAAGGGTTAAGTAGTGCTACGATATATTCCTGACCCTTGCTCTTTCTGGATAATTACATCGCTGTGCCGTTTAAGGCGTCTTTATGCACTTGATCTTTTTATCTTTGTGAACATGTTCTTGTGAAAGTGTTAGGTCCTTAAACATTGTGGTATTTAGGTCATTCAAAAATCAGTGTACAAATTGGGAGTAAAATAATACATAGAATGCAGTGAGATATTAGGACTAGATCAAGTCATATCATGTGTTCAATGTCTTTAAATCAAACAATGGGAATACAACATTGAATTGTTAATGGCCACAATTTGTGTGTCACCAGTCTATTGTTAGCCACTCAACGGGAACAAATGCGGACAAATTGTTTACAAGTATCAGATTAAGGTTATCCCACCTGTGCACCAGGCCGTGTATACTTGTAATAAAACGTGCATCAACTTTAATCCAATCAGATTACGAGATTGCAACGAAATGATTATCTTTTCCGAATATTCATGAATGTGCATAGACTGGTTCATATACCTGTGTCTTTTTTTGTTACCATCTCTAAGCCCCATTTTAATCCAATCGTGATCCGCTTGTCTTAACAGGTTTGCCAGTTGTTCAGTGAAGACAAGGCAGTGCCTCACTGTGTTTGCATACTTTAATGGGATTTAAATTAAGATGGACAAAGCATCCACTAATACATGAAGAGTATTACAATCATGTCCCGTTTTGTTGCACAGACTTGTTTAGATTCAGCACACTTACCAATATTTAAGTAAATATCTCTTGATAGGCAGTTCATTTCAGCCTTATCTCTCGGGTCTTGTTTGCTTGGGTTGGAAAGCTTGCTCTTTAATGTTTCTCCATACTGGATTGGGATTATATTGATTTGTGTATCGAATTTCATAGAGTGACTTCTTGCTCAATATATATATCGTTAGTATTGAGTTTCATGGTTATTCGGTTGATTTAAACAGTATTTATTCCATTAAATTACATGTTAACCCATTTCATTCTGGATACCGTTCAACCAGTATTTGCAAAGAACATAGAGCCAGATCAGTCGCCACGGAACTATGCTGTTTGCTATTCAGATGATCTTGCTAAGACACTTGGCTATGTAGCAAACAACGTAGATCCTGATCAGCATGCAGCGTGACGTTGTGGCTGATCTGGATCTATGTTGTTTGCAAAAGCCATTAAATGTATCCAGAATGAAATGGGTTAAGCATACAATGTACGAATATTACAATTTTTACATTGACAAATTTTGAATAATTTGGATTGAAAAACAAAATTTCAGTATTTAAACTTAATATTAATGTACACATTATGTATAAAGAATAATACTAAGTCGAGTGTTACTTATTATTGGGTTGGTAAAAGTATTTGCAATATATGCTCTAGCTTTAAAAGTTAAACTTGTCTATTTAAAAGTTAATATATTTATTCAATATTCAAGTACCGGTAGTTAAAAAAAAGTAAAAGTTTATTTTCAAGGAAAAACATCAGATTTAGAGAGGGTCTTCCTATATGTCCATTGTGTGAAGATTAATCTTTTTATTATTTTGTTGTTTGTTGTTGTATCTAATGAAGCATATATAGGCAAAGTGTTCACACTAAATTAGCAAGATTTATGATTAATAATGATTATCCAGTGTCATTTTTATATTGATTTTTCTTCAATTGCAAAAAAAATAAATCTATATTTTTCACATTGGGTGTTTAACTGTTTATCGTTGTTGACATTGGTTTACCAGTTTCTTATCACGTTTATTACGTGTTAATAAAGGGTGATAATTTATTTACAGTCAATATTGCACAAAACATTAGCAGTCATTGGTCAGATGTTCAGACTGTTACTTATGGATCAGATGTTTGTCATAAATAGTTCTATATTCTATAATATAGTAATTACTGCATAATCATCTGCTTTGCACATCTTTTTGTAGTGCTTTCAGTAACAGGAACTGGACTTACACAATTTTATGTAAATTGAATTCTGAAAATGATAAAAATTCATGAAATTGGTACAACTTGTTTTTTGTCATAGATCATATATATATATATATATATAAAAATTCATGACATTTTTTAAAACTTTAAAGGAATAAAAAAAACTCTACTCTTGAAAATCTGTATTAATGAAGGCACTGTAATAATATATTAAATTTAATGTAATAACATGCAACATCTTTTATCTTGCATAGAAAATGTAGCTTTAAAGGCACACCTGGTCAATTTATTAAATATTAATGCGGACACAACAACCATCTAGAATGTATAATAATGGTGTGTCAGTTGTATAACTATTATTAAATATTGATGCAGATGCAACAGCCAGGCATGTACAATGTATACTAATGTTACTTATTTCTTGTTACAGTTGTACAACTATTTTGAGGACAATAACTATGTATACCTGATTCTGGAGATGTGTCATAATGGTGAATTACAGAGGAACCTAAAGTCAAACTGCCGAGTATTGTGCGAGGCTGAAGGTAGGAATAGTCTTCTTTACATTGTATGCAACTCTTTTATTGTATCAGTTTATACAGATTTATTTTAGCGCGATTGCGAAACAAGTTCTTACAACTAACTAACTAACACTCTCAAGACCTCATTCCTGATGGAATCCATCGCCACGAGGGAGAGAGAAGAGGCAATGTGGAATTTAAATGCCTTGCCTAAGGGCACAATCGTAGTGGCTCCAGCGGGGCTCGAACTCAGGACCTTTCGCTCCTGAAATGAATGCTCATCCACTGCGCTATCACGACTTCCACTTTGTATCAGAATAAGGCACTGATCTACGTGTACATCGATACTATTAATTGGAATTTTATAATCAGTTCATTCAATGTGTTTGTATATCCACTAAGCAAACTAGTTGCGCTGTAGCGTGATTAATTATGTTATGTTATGTTATATTTCGGGTTTTACGCCTGCATCAGCACCATTTTGGGCTATATCGCCGGCGGGCAGTTTACTTAACAACACCTTTCCTGGGCAGGCTCCAGCGGTTAACCAGTACTTGGGTGCACCAACCTCTGTAAGAAACTGCCAACTTTTTCATATAAATGAGACACGGCCTGAGCGGGGCCGTGATTAATTAAGAGGGATTTTTATGTTACGGTGGGCATAGTTTCATTCAATATCCACTTTGAAGCATGAATAGAACTTTGATAAGGTAAATAAAGGTAAATAGACTCGTCAAATGTTGATTGGTATTCTTATATATCTCTGTTTGCAATCAACTCTGTCATGAATGATTGTTTTTTAATGGAATCAATTTTATAGCTGTTCTTTAATGGCATTTACTAATCATGTAATCGTCATCGGCTATTCTCTAGTCTTGATTGCCCCCTGAATTCTGTTTCTATCTAATGTTCACACCTTCATCAACTGCTCTTTTCTCTACTAATTATCAATGTTGGCTTTAATAATGTTTGATGTACACGATAATGTATTGGCATAGTGAGCTCTGGTTTCTATTTGATGTTCACACCTTCATCAACTGCTCTTTTCTCTACTAATTATCAATGTTGGCTTTAATAATGTTTGATGTACAGGATAATGTATTGGTGTAGTGAACTCTGGTTTCTCTTTAATGTTCACAACTTTATCAACTGCTGTTTTGTGCAGTGTTTGTTTACATTGACTTTAAGATTCTCTAATGTACATGTGTGATTTAGTGTGAAAACATTGTCAGTAGTTCATCACTAGATGTACCGGTATATTTATTTAGCATATTTAGAACATCTAAACCATTGAATGAGGAATCACTATCTGGATGGATTGGCAAAGATACAATCTTTTTTATTTTGTTTACACTTTATAGTCTATTGTTTATTGTGCAAAATATTGCATTAATAACTAAAATTAAATGTTGACAACATTGAATAGTATATTGTACTGCTGGACATTCATACGTGGTATAACCTTTGACCAACTTGTCGATAATTTTATTTTTGTGACATTCATTGAGGACATATTTTTTATTTTCAGCTCGTCACTTTATGAAACAGATCATCGAGGGTATGCTGTATCTGCACTCGTACGGTATCCTACACCGAGATCTGACGCTAGCAAACCTTCTACTTACTAAGGATATGGACGTGGTAAGACAGCCATTTCTTTCATGTTTTCTGTTAACAATATAAAAATGTGATTATTTTTATTATCCATTTGTGTCAGACCTCTTGCGGGGACCTAGGCTTGTTTTCCTGGGCATGCTTAACCTACCTAAGTGGTTATCCAGTACTAAGCATTGTGTGTGAGGTGTCTTACTCAACGACACTACATGTGTGCCATGGTCGAGTATCGAACCCAAGACCCCTTGATTCTAAATAGGACACTCTGCTACTGGACCACGGATGTCAACTATTGATAACAAATATATATTGTAGGCATATTGAAGCTGTTCTGTTAATATTCAATGAACTTAACACTTTGGAATGTAGCAATACTTCATTGAATGTGCATTAAATTCAAGCTGTTTAGAACATTAATTAACTAATTGATTTATATTAATTTATTTTGCCATTTTTCCGGAACATTGATGTTGATGCTTTGTATTGCAGAAAATTGCTGATTTTGGTTTGGCAACAAGACTGAATGGCCCAGAAGAGAAACATTTCACGATGTGTGGTACTCCAAACTATATATCACCGTAAGTAACAATCTCTGCTTTTCGTCTATGTTCTAAAGTTTTCCAATTGAGGGTGGACACCATTTGTGATACACTACTAGTGTAGTTGTAATCATTGAATATATAACAGGCTGCAGATCTTTGGACCATTTCTAGTTTGTAGGTACGGTGTTTCTGCCTGGGGTATCAGACTGTGGAGGAGTATTGAACCTGTGGGCGGACATACATGATATATTCTCTGCTTGCTGCTACCTTGTTGATGGCATTACTCTTTGAATTATAAATATTCCAAGATTACTCAATACATTTATTGAATTGCAAAAACTGAGTCTATGGTCCAAGATTATAAAACTTTTCTCATATATCAAACTTCTGATTAGTTGAGCTGAGTGCAAATCTCAGAATCAACCAATCGTATCATTTGAGTCTGAGATTTTAGGAGTGTGTCGCAAAATGTGACTGTGATTTCAGTGTACACTTGAGTCGACATTAGACTGTTGCAATGATTACAGAAATGATGGAATACACTGGGAGACTTCCACAAACACATGTAGTTATAAAAATAGAATTATATGCTAACTTAGACAGTATGTTCAGATTGTTAATTTTGTTATTGTGTTTACAGGGAGGTTGCCAGTAGATCTGCTCATGGTCTGGAAGCTGATGTCTGGTCCCTCGGCTGTATGTTCTACACCTTCCTCGTCGGCACACCGCCATTCGACACCGACACCGTCAAAACAACTCTGAACCGTGTCATCAAAGGAGAATTTGACTTTCCAGACACGCTGTCGACAGAAGCAGTTGACCTCATACATCAACTTCTCCAGAAAAACCCAACTAAGAGAATCGCTCTGTATGGTACGTATCTTCAACTGTGTTCATTTACGTTCCAGTAATCAGCAGACAGCTCTACGCAGCCTTTTGTCCCTCATGTATCGTGTTTGGGGGGGAGGACCTCATCAGTCTTCACTGTACTTTGCCAGAGTTTGCCTTGACAGGTGATTTTAACGCGCTTAAAATTCCAGTTTATTTTGTGTCACCAAAAAAGTTTTGTCAGACATTTCAGGTGGTCTTATGGATTTCGGGAAAACTGCCATTAGTTGTTGGGAAATAACTTATTTCTTATTGAAACTGAAACATGTTGTGTATTCATACATTTGTTCCATATACACATTTCAAGAATACGGAAATTGTGAAAATATATATTGACAGTTATTGGAAACATACATCTGTGTATATACCTGGTATCTATACTTCACAGCGATGGAAGAATAACACACACAAACAAATCTCCATGAGTTCGTCGTAGCCAGCAGTGTGTTGACACCAGGTGTAATCATTATTTTTTTATAAATTATATATACTTTATTTATTTTACAACGATTGCGAAGCAAGTTTAACAACTTATATTAATCACTCTCGTTGGCTCGGATGAAAGCGTATATGTGGTCATTCATGTGGGAGGAAACCGGAGTACCCGGAGAAAACCCACCTGTCCGATCTGGCGACCATCGTACCATCTCACATACTTCCCTTTCCGAGGATCGAACCCGGGTCGCATTGGTGAGAAGCGAGCGCGCTAATCAGACAGCTAATCATCATTTTGCCCCGTCACATGTTTCGCTTCAGTGTGAGAGGCTCGCAGTTTTCTCCCAGCTGTACCATTACGATTGTGCCCTTAGGGAAGGCAGATAAATTCCACATGCCTCTTATCTCCCTCATGGCGTTAGATTCCACCAGGAATGAGGTCTCGAGAGCGAATAGACTAATGTTGTAAGAACATGTTTCGCAATCGTGCTAAAGTAAATTTGTTTAAATTTTAATAACGATGTTTATGTTTACATAATTCAGAACTTGTATGTATTTTCAGACGTGATGAACCATCCGTTTATGTTGAAAGAGAGCTCATCACATTACACTAAGGGCCACCAGGTAATGTTCATACTGTTACTCTCTTGCTTAATTATGTTACCTTTGTCCGGTGTTAGTCCGCCTCCGTGGTCGAGTGGTTAAGGTCGCTGACTTGTATACCACTGTAACCTATCATCACTGATGGTCACGGGTTCGAGCCCCGCTCAGGCCGTGTCTCATTTATATGAAAAAGTTGGCAGTTTCTTACGGAGGTTGGTGCACCCAAGTACTGGTTAACCGCTGGAGCCTGCCCAGGAAAGGTGTTGTTAAGTAAACTGCCCGCCGGCGATATAGCCCAAAATGGTGCTGATGCAGGCGTAAAACCCGAAATATAACATAACATATTGTCCGGTGTTAGGGTGTGCGTGTGTTCACGTGGTTCATTGTCCCACTTCGGGATTGTAAACTTTAGAATTACATCCGATTTTCATGTTCCCAGTTTTTGGGGTTTTTTAATAGTCCTCGTGAATACTGACTGATAGGAAACATTACAGATTGGCCGTATAACCCATGCTCATCCGTCCAGATGTTGTAAGTAATTATAAGCAACTAATTGGATCTGATTTCACCTTTCAGAACTTTGCTGAGGTGTCGATAGACAGCGGTCGCGGGACCATGTCGACAGGAATCATGTCACGCATGTCTGGCGCTCCGAAACAGCGGCCGATGCCAGCGATCCATCACATAGGGTCGAAGATTCCGGAAGATCGGGAAAACAGTGTCGGGGACAGTGATCGGTCGGCGGACGGGTATTACTCGGGGAATACGGCATCTAGGACGGGCGTCGCACAACACACGAATCCAGCGATGAGACATCCTCCTTCACCGCCGGTGCGGTTACATGACGGGTATGTTGTGGCAGTTTGTTAGACACTCACTGGGCTTGAACATTCCAAATTGTTTACTCATGCCTGATATGACCTTACTTGCTGCTTAACTCTTTGTATTCTGGGTAAAGTAAAGATAATAAACAAATAGGCCAAATAAGCAGACTGGTTAACTCTGCATTCTGGGTAAACTAAAGATAATAAACAAATAGGTCAAATAAGCAGACTGCTTAACTCTGCATTATGGGTAAAATAAAGATAATAAACAAATAGGTCAAATAAGCAGACGACAATTCATTAATGTGTTTTTCTTATTTGTAACTGAACTCTGGAAATGTATCGTGGAATTTGTTTCAAAACAATTCTAATGAAATTCCATGACATATTTGACCGTTATTTTCATCGCTATCGATCAAAGAGTTTACTAACCATCTAAAAAGGTAGCATAATCAACTTGCTCGCCCCACCCATTGCAACTCTATGTTTCTATGACAGAAAAACATCTCCCTCGCTCCGCCCATTGCAAACCTATGGCAGAAAAACATCTCATTCGACCCACCCATTGCAACTCTATGGCAGAAAAACATCTCCCTCGTCCCACCCATTGCAACTCTATGTTTCTATGGCAGAAAAACATCTCCCTCGCCCCACCCATTGCAACTCTATGTTTCTATGGCAGAAAAACATCTCCCTCGCCCCACCCATTGCAACTCTATGGCAGAAAAACAACTGCAATTTCCACCCCTGCATTGAACACATGTCCAATATTTGATAGGAGCAGTAATTATACAACGTCTATATTAATTGATGTTTTAATATGACAGTATGTAGCACACAATTTGCATAATGTTTGAGGTTTGTAAGTTACCTGTCTATATCCTGTATTTCTCTATTACAGTCAAAGTGAGAAATTATTTCCTGACAAGTATGTTGACCGGAGTGCATCCTCAAACCCAGAACTTATAGCGAACTCGCACAACGGAATGACCCCAAATCCACAACAGCATGAGCGGCTACATGACCCCAGCTGTACGCCAACAGCGGATAGTAGAAACACTCAGTTTACTGATCGCACTCCAAAAGTAAATCACACGTCAGAGTTTGCGTATAACGGTGGAGATACCGGTTACTGTAGCGCTCGCAAGCAATGTAACGGTAGTGATAACGATAATAGGGCGAATAATCCAAGGACGTTTGATATGCCTAGGTTAAACTCAGCTCAAACGCAAGCTCAATTTAATCCGACAAAATATCAGGAAAGGCTAACAAATCCGAGTAATTCTTCTGGTTGGTCGTGTAGTGCTTCTATGCACAGTAACGATGCGAAGGTTATCAGTCCAAGGGAGCACACTGACGCTAGTTCACATGACATGAAAAGAAAACAGTCGTCAATGTGTACAAGTGCTGTTTCAGACGCTTCTTCGCTTGATGGCAATGAATTTAGTTTGCAAAATACGAAAAAAGTGCTAAGTTTCGATGGAGATTCACAGTCCGGTAGCATCACTGATCAACATGAACAATATTCACATCAGTATGAAAATAGGGAATACGTTTCAAACTCGCAGCTTAGGCAGAATACAGACGTTAATAATAGGCAGCTATATGCGAGAAGTAACTCTGTAGATGAATTGGAATTTGATCGGCCTCGGCACAAAGTTATGGAAGCAAGGAGCAATTCGATGGACGATTTAGACTTCGATGAGCCCAGGGAGAGGCAGCCAAAGCCAGTGTCGACACTATCGAGTGGACATGAAAACTTGAATAAATGCGCCAATTCAGTGGCACAATGTTACTTAGCAACGCATTCTACAGACGCTAGTGTTAAATCAAAGCATGTTTCTAGTAAAGAAACGAGCGAGATGGGTTCGCCGATCAACTCGGCCAGGTTACGGCCGATTCGTCAACGGACTAGGAATGCTATTGTTAACATTATGGACAACGGTGAAGTGTGCTTGGAATTCGTGAAACAGAAACACAAAGAAGAGCGAGTCGTAGAAGTGTTTGTCATAACACAGAATGGAAATCAGGTACAGTAATACTACAGCTACCAGTCTCATCACTTCAAAACCGTTTAAATAAATAACATCTTGATCAGATATTTTTATAAATTAAAATATTGTGTTCTAAATGTCAGATGATATTGAAAGTATTTTATGTATGTGTTTCTTGTGTGTTCAATTTGAAATACAGTCAAACCTGTATTAAGCAGCCAGCCAAGGGAATCATAGAAAGTGGCTGCTTAGCGCAGGTTGCTGTTTAACAGAGGACAAATGTATAATTAAGCAACATTGGAACCTGGAAACTGACTGCTTAATACAGGTTGACTGCTTAATTGAGGTGACCACTAACACGAGTTTAACTGTATGCATGATTTAATCAAGATGGTTAAATATTATTCTGTGTTTTTCAGGTCAACATTTACCAGCCCAATAATGGCAAAGGGGTTCCTTCTGAGGATCAACCAGTTGCGCTCCCAAAGGTCCCTCTCAAATCATTCGCCTTCAGTGAACTCCCAGAAAAATACTGGAAGAAGTACCAATATGCCTCGAGGTAGGTTCTGAAATGTTTCATTTGTGCTTGAAGAAAAATGAGATTGTGAGTACCAACCAAGTTGTGTAAGTGAAAGTACAAACTGGTTGTTATTTGGAGGTAACTGTTGGTGAGAAGTTGTCAGGGTTATAGTTGAAAAGATGAAAAGAATCAATTCTACTGAGACTAATCACACAAGGTGGCCTCAGTCCTGTTGTTTGGAACTGGCTACATGAGAGTTTTCATGACTCAACCGTTACTATACATGTACAAGTAAGAGGCTAACTCTATTGAACATTAAATTACATGTCGTAGAGAGTCGTCGAGCTTCGATACAATTTCCAGGGATCATTCTAGAGGGCGATGTGGGCGAAATTGTCGCCCTAGGCACCATGACTTTGCCCTCTGGGGGCCCCACTTCTCCCTTTTTTGGTTTTTACGATTTTCAAAAAAAAATTGTCTATTTACACTGGCCCATTATAAAGCACTCCTTCTATTCAAATGTTGTATTTAATGGTTGTACTGTGTATTTTAACCCTATTTTGCAGAAGTATATTAAAGAACACCATTTAAGGAAGCGATCACGCGCTTTCTCACTTCTCCCAAAAATTCTGACCTAGACTGAACCCTGAATTTCCTTTAGTGATTAAGTTTGCATCACAGATGTTTAATCATATTTTATATTGCTCTATTATGACACAGAATCGACAGAATTAGACGGCTCTTAGTGTTTGGAATAACTATATTGTAAGACGCCAGTAATTGTGGTTAATAATGATCTTTTATTACCATCACATAACATAACCGTCCGATTAGCGCAGTGGTTAGCACACTCGCTTCTCATCAATGCAACCCGGGTTCGATCCTCCGACCAGGAAGTATGTGAGATGGTACGGTGGTCACCAGATCGGACAGGTGGGTTTTCTCCCACACGAATGACCGCATTTACGCTTTCATCCGCGCCAAAGAGAGTGATTAATATAAGTTGTTAGAATTTGATCTACAATCGTTGTAAAATAAATAAAGTTTAAACATAATTTAATCTATGCAACATGTCAAATTGTGTCAATTTGAGTTGGTAATATTCATGTTATTGCCTTATTTTGAGGATAAACTTGGTTTAGAAACTCGGCTCACTGCCGTGTTATAATGGCGGCGACCATGTTGGTTCGTCTACTTCCGGGTCAATTGTTTATATAATATTAACTGACCTTCTATATCGCGTTTGCATTTGCAATAACTTTGACCAGATTTCTTACCTCACAGAAATACCGGTCATGAGTTAAATCCTTCTGCATTCTTTGCAGCTACCTAGTCTTTGGTTGTGTGTGCTCAACAATTCTAATTGACTTTTGTCTATAGTTGTTTAAAGTTTCATACATCTACTATCTAGTCTACACCTGTACCTGCCTTGTGCATGTACATAGTGTTTTTTCATAGTGAAGAAGTTCATGAAAAACTGATACGTTTGAAAAATGAACAATTTTAAAATGTTCATGTGTTTAATACATTTATTTTGTTTTGCAGATTTGTGAAGCTTGTGCGTTCCAAGACCCCTAAAGTTACGCTGTACACCCAGCGCTGTAAGTGTATGCTCATGGAGAATGGCCCCGAAGCCGACTTTGAAGCTGTATTCTATGATGGTAAGCTAACTATTTGTAAATAAACTCATTGTATTAATCGAGAGGTGTTTTACGCTCTAGCGTTTACAGGTAGTGTCTACATACGGGCAATTTATAAGTGGTTTCCATTATGTAATCATGGGACTGTAGATCTAGATATTAACAGCCACACTCGAAATAAACATCAACTTGATGAAAGATGTGACAGTACAGCGAGAGGTTTGGCAGACTTCCTGAGCTTTAATATATGTACCACACTTCTTATTTTGAGCTCAACAACTAACTTCTTATTTTGAGCTCAACAACTAGTTGTTACATAGAATATATGCTAGAGGACCCATGGCAAAGTCCAACAAATATTTTTCCTCCTGTATGCCTTAAGCTTCTCACTACAAAGTAATGGATTTGTTTACGCCCAGACAGTTTACTACTATTCACGTATATAGGGACTTGCTCCCCCAAGTTGATGCTTCTGTCGTATAGCTATGACGTTTTATTCAGATAAACCAGATAAAAGTGTTGTCCCACGAAGGGGATGCGATGACTCTGATATTATTAGTTGGAGTAAGTTTGGCACGGTGTGTGACAGTCTCACGTGTTTCAAGCATTTGTTTGAAGTGCCAATAAGCACCTGAGTGAACATTTAAGGAAGCACTTGTATTAAACATTAGCGCACATAAATGCATATTATTTGGATTAGGTAAAATAGACGCAGAATAATCACAGATGTGATATATAAAATATTTGTATTAATTAGCAAAAACACCATGCCTGATAAATGTTTCTGTATTTGGCTTAAATTTTTTATTTTCCCTGCTAACACTTTTTCGTCAGAAAATATTTATGCTTTTTCGTCAGAAAATAGGTATATACCAAATAAATAAATACAAAGTAGTTGTCTGATCAGTTAATTAGTCTAAAAATACAATGTGCAGCACAGCCTTGTCGTGTATAGTTTGCAACTCGTGAAATAGATTTAATATTATACAATACAATGCTCAGCACAGCCTTGTCGTGTATAGTTTGCAACTCGTGAAATAGATTTAATATTATACGACAATACAATGCTCAGCACAGCCTTGTGGTGTATAGTTTGCAACTTGTGAAATAGATTTAATATTATATGACAATACAATGCTCAGCACAGCCTTGTGGTGTATAGTTTGCAACTCGTGAAATAGATTTAATATTATACGACAATAGCCTAATTTATTTTATGATTTCCAATGAAATATAGAAATTTATCAGTGAAATAAATGTGTTATTCCACTGGTTGAAGTACTGTGGTACCTTGCTGCTGCAAGTTAGCACATTTCTTATGTAATTTATGGTAGTCTCAACACTCTAGCGCCATTTAACTCACGGTTGCAGCATTTTCTATCATATAAACACTTTTCAGCCTAAAATAAAAAGAAAGTGTGTTCGCTTGAGCGCCACTCGTGGAAACAATGCTTTTCAATGGTCCTCCGCTGAAATACAATCCAATAATTCACTGAAACAAATAAATATCCTCTTAATGTTCTTTATAGACGGATACCTTATATTGTGTAATTTAAAATTGTTATTGTGATTTGTAGCGGCCGGTTCATTAATTGGTATGTGTGTAGTGATACACAGTGTGTCGTGTCGTGTGTTTATTCCCTGTACTATATATATATATACCTTCCATTGTTGTCAAAGCTTTATTCTTCATTATCATTTCATTTTATTCTCAGTCAACTGTTCCTTGGAGTTGCAAATTACCAATAGTTTCTAGGGACTTTCCCCATCTACCGCATGCTTAATATTTATGTATACATGTATGTCACCTTGATGTACGTTGTGCTTTGTATACTAGTAGCATTGCGTATTCCTGCGTTTTTCTACCTGTAAGTCTGCACCCTATTACTCTTCGTTTGAATTATCATTTAAATTATTCATTTTTTATGATGGTCTACTAATAAGGTGAAGGGGCGCTCTGTGTCTGTGCGCTTACGGTCGTTGTCTTCAAATATGTTTATTTTATTTCCCATTAAATACCGGTAATGCAAATACAAATATTTCGATTTTACCATGACCGACAAGATTATATCAAATTGTCATCACGTCACTAAATCGTCATCACGTCACTATGCAAAGCAGCGTTATATTTATGTTTTAATCAACGTTATAATTGCGTCAAGACTTCTTTTAAATCGTAATTTGTCTTACCATTAACGTTATGTACCAATTTCAAATAGAAATATGCATAATTTAAAGTTTAAAATACAAATTAAAAGGATTATTCTCTCAACCAATCAGAATCCTTCCAGGTGTTATTACCTAAAATGAGCCCTGTGGTATTGTTATATACCGGTTATACCCAGGAAAGGTGTTGTTAGGTAAACTGCCCGCCGGCGATATAGCCCAAAATGGTGCTGATGCAGGCGTAAAAACCCGAATCATAACATAAAAAAATATATACCGGTTATGCAGTTTTTATGTGAGATATAGTAATCATGTAGAGAATTTATTCAAAACCAGTCTATTTAATAATTTCTTCTTGTCTATGTTACAGGCGCCAAGTTTACTTCGAGTAGTCGAGGCATGAGAATTATTGAGCGTACAGGGACATCGCTGGTCCTTGAGTCCCCCGACATGGAACAGAGGCTCACGCAGGAAACCCAGAAACTCCTGGAGTACGTCAAAGAGGTATGAACGTCTACTAGTTGTAATTTTATTGGTCAATCTATCGGAGGAGGCGTTCACGGTCCCTGTGTCGTGTCACCTCTCTGCTGATTGTAGGTTAAGCCATTCACTCACTATGTTACTGCGTACCGATGCACAGCCACATCTCTGTATAGGTATTTGCTGATATTACAATATCCAAGGACATCAAAATGTTGCACAGAATTCTCTTGCAATTTTTGGAAGTCACACACCGTGTTAAAATGCAACTGTAGGGGCTTCTATTGAAGAGTGGCTGTGGTCGTTGACTTCCATCTGTTGCCCCTCGCTGCTGTAGGTTGGAATCCCACTGGGAGTGTTGAATTCTTTCCTCGGAGGAAGTTATCCAGCTGGCTTGGGGAAGGTCGGTGGTTCTAACTGAGGGCCCTTCCGTGCCTGAAATACTGCTCGAATGGTGGGGAACACAGGGTATTTGCTGCGACTTTAACCCCCCAAAGCAAGCAAGCACAAAATGTAATTGTTGTTGCTTACAGCTTTTTGTTGTTTGTTTCTCCTACCACTCACTATCCATGGTTGTTTGTTTGTAATCTTTATGTTGTTTGTTTGTAGTGCTTCTATCCCAGTTTGTAACTTTTACCTTGTTTGTTTATAGTGCCGGCAGCAGTGTCTGGAGTTGGAATGTGTGGTAACGGCTGTGCAGGCGCGATGCTCCCTTCAAGAGGAGCTCTTCCCAATCATCATCGGCCGCAGACCAAACTCGGGTAATCTGAACGACTCGGGCAAGTTTAGTACTGCGAGTCTCGGTACAGGAAGTGATGAACATAACACCAGTAACAGATCTTCCGAAAGCAATAGGCCCCCCACAGTAAGTTGTAATTTATAGAAGTAAATACTCGGAATTCAATCAATTTTGATCAATAATCTGAAATTGTCTATACATGTGTACGAAATTGTCTATACATGTGTACAAAATTGTCTGTGCATATGTACGAAATTGTCTATGCACGTGTACGCAAAATTGTCTAATCATGTGTACGAAATTGTCTATGCATGTGTACAAAATTGTCTATGCACGTGTACGCAAAATTGTCTATGCATGTGTACGAAATTGTCTATGCACGTGTACGAAATTGTCTATACATGTGTACGAAATTGTCTATACATGTGTACAAAATTGTCTATTCATGTGTACAAAATTGTCTATTCATGTGTACAAAATTGTCTATTCATGTGTACAAAATTGTCTGATGAATAACTTGGTGAATTTGAAATGGCTGACAATATATTAATGTTAAAAAAACGGTTAAAAACTTGATCCTGTTTCATATTTTTGTTATACACTACATAATTACATATACATATTATATATATATACAATAGTCGCAACCACTGAAAGCTTGATTAAAGGACAAGTTTAAAGAACGCAACTTTTAAAACTTCAATGAGTTTTTCACACTATTTGTAGTTTACTGGTACAGATGCTGTTCTATATTTATAAATAACTTCCTGGAATATAAATGCATTCGTTCACAACCCATTTCTGTCTTCAGATGACATCATTTGACGGTACAGTAGTGAGTACTGTGACAGACTGCGGAGATAAGATGAAACCTGACAGTTACCATGACAACACAGTGAGGTCACCATCTACGGTAATGGGGGCACAGGCCAATGTCTCACCCACCGGCAGCCATGTACGCAAGTTCACGTCCAAGGATATACTACGACAAGTCATGGTACAGGAGGTTGGCTGGGCATCACAGGTAATTAATTTTCGACAATTGTCATGTTAGAAAACGATATAAGATTGTGATGTTTTCGAACAACCGGTATTAATTACCTATTCTTAAGTAATTTTTAAATTCAACAGTTCTTAGAACTTCAACATAAGTCAAAATTGTAAATCGGGGAAGTCATGATAGCGCAGTGGTAGCGCGTCCGCATCCTGTGCGAAAGGCCCGTAGTTTGAGCCCAGCTGTAGCCGTTACGATTGTGCCCACAGGTAAGGCATTTAAATTCCACGTTGCCTCTTCTCTCTCCTTCATGGCGATGGATTCCGTTAGGAATGAGGTCTCGAGAGTCATTAATATAAGTTGTAAGAACTTGTTTCGCAATCGAGCTAAACACAATTTTGTATAAACTAAATTGAAAATCGTCAGTTGACACCAATACATACAGTATGTTTTATGAATAGTAGACATGGTAAATATAGAAGCAAAATGCTAGTGTTTGGAATTAATAGAGGACCTGTATTGTCGGGTGGTCAACTTGTTTAAATTGACAAATCGATTACCACTCACTTGTCTGGGTTTGAGTCTTCGTGTGTCAGGAAGGCTCCTTGTGTCCCACTTCACCACTGACCGTTTGGTGCTGCACTTCACTTCACCACTGACCGCTTGGTGCTGCACTGACCGCTTGGTGCTGCACTTCACCACTGACTGCTTGGTGCTGCACTGACCGCTTGATGCTGCACTTCACTTCACCACTGACCGCTTGGTGCTGTACTTCACCACTGACCGCTTGGTGCTGCACTTCACCACTGACCGCTTGGTGCTACACTTCACCACTGACCACTTGGTGCTGCACTGACCGCTTGGTGCTGCACTGACCGCTTGGTGCTGCACTGACCGCTTGGTGCTGCACTGACCGCTTGGTGCTGCTGCACTTCACCACTGACCGCTTGGTGCTGCACTTCACCACTGACCGCTTGGTGCTGCACTTCACCACTGACCGCTTGGTGCTGCACTTCACCACTGACCGCTTGGTGCTGCACTTCACAACACCACTGACCGCTTGGTGCTGTACTTCACCACTGACCGCTTGGTGCTGCACTTCACCACTGACCGATTGGTGCTGCACTTCACCACTGACCGCTTGGTGCTGCACTTCACCACTGACCGATTGGTGCTGCACTGACCGCTTGATGCTGCTCCAGCTCCGAGCATGGAAACAAAAACTAACTGGTTTTAATTATGTTAATTTTATTCCACAGCATGCCAATGGAGAGATTTGGGTGAAGTTCTTTGATGGTACACAACTAGGGGTGAAATCAACTACCACAACGATCAAATTTATTGATCACAAGGGAAAAACCAGCAGGTAAAACACTCATCTTATCTAGCAAACAGTGCAATCTTATCTTTATCACTCATCTTATCTAGCAAACAGTGCAATCTTATCTTTATGCCTTTCCACTGAAATTGATGGAAAGTGGAAGTCGCGATGGTGCAGTGGTAGCGAGTTCACGCCCAGCTGGAGCCGTTACGATTGTTCCCTTAGGCAAGACACTTAGCTTCCACATTTCCTTTTCTCTCCCTCATGCTGATGGATTTTATGATTGTTCCCTTAGGCACGACACTTAGCTTCCACATTGCCTCTTCTCTCCCTCATGCCGATGGATTTTATGATTGTTCCCTTAGGCAGGGCACTTAGATTCCACATTGCCTCTTCTCTTCCTCATGCCGATGGATTTTACGATTGTTCCCTTAGGCAAGGCACTTAGCTTCCACATTGCCTCTTCTCTCCCTATGCCGATGGATTTTACGATTGTTCTCTTAGGCAAGGCACTTAGCTTCCACATTGCCTCTTCTCTCCCTATGCCGATGGATTTTACGATTGTTCCCTTAGGCAAGGCACTTAGCTTCCACATTGCCTCTTCTCTCCCTATGCCGATGGATTTTACGATTGTTCCCTTAGGCAAGGCACTTAGCTTCCACATTGCCTCTTCTCTCCCTCATGCCGATGGATTCCATCAGGAAAACGGTCTTGAGAGTGAGTAAAGTGTTGTATAGCTTATTTCGCAGTCTAGCTAAAATAAATCTGTATAAACTAAGCTGAAACTGATGGCTCCCCCCCCCCCCTGTCCGAGTTTTTGTCGTATAAATATAAATTTATAGAAAATTGAGAGTTGTTTAATCAATTTATATAGTGTGACAAATGTTAATGCAACATAGATATAGTACCCATATAGAGAAGAAAGATTTTAGTGAGTGAATTATCATAGCTGTATGAAAGGGACTCTCATAGTTATCAGACCGACTTGGCTCAGTGTTGAACAACTGTGTAGATGTATTCACCAGTATGTGTGGTCAATGTTACAACAGTCAGTGTTGAACAACTGTGTAGATGTATTCACCAGTATGTGTGGTCAATGTTACAACAGTCAGTGTTGAACAACTGTGTAGATGTATTCACCAGTATGTGTGGTCAATGTTACAACAGTCAGTGTTGAACAACTGTGTAGATGTATTCACCAGTATCACCAGTATGTGTGGTCAATGTTATAACACTATTTTATACATTTTCAGATTCCAAAAAACGGACATGTTACCCGATTTTGTGAAGTCTCGGCTGGAGAAAGTGCCGCTGGTGCTAGAGCAGTTACTACAAGGCTCTCAGCAACATGTGACCATCAAACGACATACTCCCAGATGAAACCGAGCAAAATGCTCATCCTTGGACATGATTAAAAAGCCTTATCTGTGATAAAATAGACGTCTGCCAGCATTGTTCATTGGTGGTAATTCATGTGTAACAGTGTTTGTGGAAGCTGTAGAATAGGATGAATGCTCTCCGGTCGACACTTAGTGTTGCTGGAATATAGTGATTATGAACAACGTAGTTCTATGTGAATATTTATAGAAGTTTAGATAAATGCTCATCTCTCATTCTGAACTAGTGTTTCATAGTGAAGCGCTGAAGCTGATTGGTCAATAGACCAACATATAAATTATGGATGCTTATAAATGTCAGAAGACAATAGATAAATTATGGAAGCTAGAAAGTGTCAATAGACTATAAATAGATTATGGAAGCTAGCAAGTGTCAATAGACAATAGATAAATTATGGAAGCTAGCAGGTGCCAATAGACAATAGATAAATTATGGAAGCTAGAAAGTGTCAATAGACAATAAAAAGATTGCGGAAGCTAGCACATGTGAATAGACGGAAAATCTATTTCAAAAGTCGCGTACGCCTGAAATTGTTTGCATTTTAGTGGAGAAGTTTGCCTTGTGTAAAATAAGGGTGTGTGCTGGAATGTTTGATATGTGATGAAAGTAGAACACTGAGGTGTGTATTATAAACTACTACATTGTGCTGTTAGAAGTTACTCGTTTTGTGCTAGCTTGTCTGATATTGTAAATGTTACAGACTAATATTTATTGACACCTAACTTATTTAATATTTAAAATATTGCTTTCTACTGCATTTAAGCAGTTGAGAAATGAAATATAGAAACCATGCAGAATTCTCTTTGTAAATTGTGGTTGTTTTTCGACCATTCTTTATTCCAATTTACTGCCTTTTCTAACTACCTTGCCATCATTTCTCATCTTTAAAGCAGCTTGCTCTACAGTTTGGAGTCTGTTGTTAATTCTTAGAATGCCGAATAAATTGGAAGGAATGCTGTTCAAGTGATTTAGCTCCACTATCCGAATAGCAAACAGCATAGCGCCTGATCAGATGGAACATTAGCGCTCGCTTCTCACCAATGCAACCCGGGTTTGATCCTCGGACCGGGAAGTATGTGAGATGGTTTGGTGGTCGCCAGATCGGACAGGTGGGTTTTCTCCGGGTACTCCGGTTTCCTCCCACACGAATGACCACATTTATGCTTTCAACCGCGCCAACGAGAATGATTAATATAAGTTGTTGAAACTTGCTTCGCAATTGTTGTAAAATAAATAAAGTTTAAACGTATGCTGTTTGCAAAAGTAACTCGTTGTGATTAGCAAGTACGTTACAGGTTGATCATTTGTTATAAATTGTTTTCTGCTGACGTCGGGAATGAGGTCTCGAGAGTGATTAATATAAGTTGTAAGAACTTGTTTTGCAATCGAGCTAACATTTGTATAAATTAAAATTAAGATCCAGTGTGTTGAACATATAACCATATGTCGATATTCATCAGTATGAACCATATTGTTTTCAGAAGAAATTATTCTTAACCCACTAAGCTGTTCCTCACTAAGCTGTTCCTCACTAAGCTGTTCCTCAGTGGCCATCTAGCCGTTTACTACTGTAGGTTTGAATCCCACCATGGCTGTCCAGCTCTTTCATGTGATGAAGCTGGCTGGCTTAACCCCAAACTGTTCACTAAGCTGTTCCTCAGTGGCCATCTAGCCATCTACTGCTGTAGGTTTGAATCCCACCATGGCTGTCCAGTTCTTTCATGTGATGAAGCTGGCTGGCTTAAGATTGGTGGTCCATACATGGGGTACACAGCTGAGTCAGAAATACTGTTCCATATGTGTACCCGAGGGCTTTCTCCACCAATATCAGCTGGAACATCTGTATGGGACCTAACCATCAGTATGATTTTAAGCGAACACCCCATCCCCCAAAATATAACTGCACACAACATCAGTAAAGTGTCATCTGGCTGCTTTGACGGTTAGAAATCTGTTGTATACCAGCATTATTTATAAAGAACTACCAGCATTGAAAACTACCTGTGCCTTTATAAAACTTCCATCTACTTGTACACCTGTGTTTACAGTGTCGTTGTTAAATGTCCTAATCAATGCTTACACCGGATGTGCATAAACATAAAGATTTACCCTATATATATATTGGTCCTTTTAGTTGGAATCCTTTGTTTTTATTGTTGTCGTCTAAACAGATGTTGCGTTAGGATAAATGTAATTTTATCAAAATTGTGTTAATTAATTGAACCGATTTTTACAGTATAGTACCCATTGGACATGCTAAAGGATATCTGTCGAGATTTAATAATTTCATAATTATGACGAGAATACGGATGAGAATGGAAAACATGTGGTGCAAAGGAAATAATGATAAAAACAGAGGAAACCAATTAAGAGGACCAATATACTATTAGGATTATTCAGGGGCAGTAACTCACTAATGTTTCTCATTCTATCTGATGTGTCGAGGGGAGATAATAGAGAAATTGTAAAATAAAATACTGTGTTTCAGGAATTGAACATATCTATATTGTTCATTGCTCAGGGATGCATGAGAAATCGCTTGTATACACGTAAGCTTTATACATGTAACAACATAGATGTGCTGTACAGAAATTGGCTTTATCTTATAAACTTCAAAATATTTTACCACAGGAACTGGTTCAATGGTATGTGTATTATAAAATGTTTGTTAATGCTGAGATTTTTAGTATGTTGAGAAATTACTGTTTATTATAATTTTTTAGATGACAGGAACACTTTTTAAGTTATAGTTTTATACACTACACTGTGTATGGATGGTTATAAAGATTTTTAGATCGTAAAAATCTTTTATAGATATGTTAAAATATAACATTATGCATTTAGTTTTGTCAGTTTCTGATATACCATATATGCCAGTTCCTTTGTTGGAATAGATATTCTTTATTTCTATTACTATTTATATGCTAGTCTCAACATATATATATATAATAAACTGCTAAATAAAAGAAAAAAATGAATCTGTGGTTTTTAGTTATCTGATGGCAATCTGGTCACTCGTATTAAGATAAGAATGTGGGGCAGATCAGCTGTACAGTTGTTAACACATTCTGCACATCCAAAGAGTTATTGGGCGGTCCAGTTGTAACACATTCTGCACATCCAAGTCTTGGGGCAGATCAGCAGTCCAGTGGTTAACACATTCTGCACATCCAAGTCGTGAGGCAGATCAGCAGTCCAGTGGTTAACACATTCTGCACATCCAAGTCGTGGGGCAGATCAGCAGTCCAGTGGTTAACACGTTATGCACATCCAAGTCGTGGGGCAGATCAGCAGTCCAGTGGTTAACACATTCTGCACATCCAAGTCGTGGGGCAGATCAGCAGTCCAGTGGTTAACACATTCTGCACATCCAAATCGTGGGGGGGGCAGATCAGCAGTCCAGTGGTTAACACGTTCTGCACATCCAAATCGTGGGGCAGATCAACAGTCCAGTGGTTAACACGTTCGGCACATCCAAGTCTTGGGGCAGATCAGCAGTCCAGTGATTAACACATTCTGCACATCCAAGTCGTGGGGCAGATCAGCAGTCCAGTGGTTAACACGTTCTGTACATCCAAGTCGTGGGGCAGATCAGCAGTCCAGTGGTTAACACGTTCTGTACATCCAAGTCGTGGGGCAGATCAGCAGTCCAGTGATTAGCACATTCTGCACATCCAAGTCGTGGGGCAGATCAACAGTCCAGTGGTTAACACATTCTGCACATCCAAGTCGTGGGGCAGATCAGCAGTCCAGTGGTTAACACGTTCTGTACATCCAAGTCGTGGGGCTGATCAGCAGTCCAGTGATTAACACATTCTGCACATCCAAGTCGTGGGGCAGATCAACAGTCCAGTGGTTAACACGTTCTGCACATCCAAGTCGTGTGGCAGATCAGCAGTCCAGTGGTTAACACGTTCGGCACATCCAAGTCGTAGGGCAGATCAGCAGTCCAGTGGTTAACACATTCGGCACATCCAAGTCGTGAGGCAGATCAGCAGTCCAGTGGTTAACACGTTCTGCACATCCAAGTCGTGGGGCAGATCAGCAGTCCAGTGGTTAACACGTTCTGCACATCCAAGTCGTGGGTGGTGTGGTTTTGTTGTGGGGTGTGTGTTTTGTGTTGGGGCGATCAGCAGTCCAGTGTTAACACATTCTGCACATCCAAGTCTGGGGCAGATCAGCAGTCGTGTTAACACTTCTGCACATCCAAGTCGTGGGGCAGATCAGCAGTCCAGTGGTTTTGACATCCAAGTCGTGGGCAGATCAGCAGCAGTGTTACACATTCTGCACATCCAAGTCGTGGGGCAGATCAGCAGTCCAGTGGTTAACACGTTCGGCACATCCAAGTCGTAGGGCAGATCAGCAGTCCAGTGGTTAACACATTCGGCACATCCAAGTCGTGAGGCAGATCAGCAGTCCAGTGGTTAACACGTTCTGCACATCCAAGTCGTGGGGCAGATCAGCAGTCCAGTGGTTAACACGTTCTGCACATCCAAGTCGTGGGGCAGATCAGCTGTACAGTGGTTAACACGTTCTGCACATCCAAGTCTTGGGGCAGATCAGCAGTCCAGTGGTTAACATGTTCTGCACATCCAGGAATCACAAGTTTGATCCACCATAATATAAAACAATATATGGAATAAGTGCTAGCCGCCAGGCAGGGATAGGTGTAGATCATTAATGTGTGTAATAGGAACTACCATTCCAGGAGTGCCAAGTTTGATCCCCATTCCCACCATAGTAATATTAAGAATATTTCGAATTGAAGCATAAACCGAGGTCCTACGTATCAAGTGCTATGCACCAGCCTATTAGAAGGTGCATATCAGTTGTCTAGTGCTTAATGTGGCCAATATGTGTTAAGTATGTCCATAAAACATGTCTTGTCATAAATGTGGGGGAGGGGGGGGGGATACTAGTACTTTGGAATATCGTGTATGTTTGAATAAGTATTGAATGTGTAGCACAATTACCCCCAAGATTAGTCATATGTAACATGGTTGTTAGCCATATATCTGCCATAACTGAATAGCACTATGTAAGATCATCTATACACATGACTGCGCCCTGTACAGGCTGTATAGGAATATATTCCGTGAGGCAGATTGCATATTATGCGAAGTTACACCGACAGACTGGCAATCTGGGAAGAGACTGGAATTGAATGCCACACTTTGTGTCACATACCGCCAAACCCAAATCCCGAAATATATGCATCGCAATCAAGTTCTTGAGATTGTGGTATAAGCAAAGTACATAGGCGTATAACCATCACAATTTCATTGTATTTCAGTACTTGCATCCAAACTATTCCCTGCAAATCCAACGAGATCATGACTTATAAGACTCAGACCCGGGTTGACTATGCATCCCAAATTTGGAGTCCTTTTGTACAAATTGATTTATATATGAGTAAAAATGGGATAGAGAACAGCGGCTATGTGGTGTTGTAAACCTGGATGGAATTAGAGTCACGCCAACATAGACAGGTCAACGGTTCGGTTTCTATAAAATACACTAATCTGATACAAGGTATTCTCCGTCACACCCCACTCAGTATAGTAGACCCATATCTTCAATGATACAAGGTATTCTCCGTCACACCCCACTCAGTATAGTAGACCCATATCTTCAATGATACAAGGTATTCTCCGTCACACCTCACTCAGCATAGTAGACCCATATCTTCAATGATGTTTTGTTATTCTTTCCGATGGTCTTACATTTATGTAACTCACATACAAACGGTACCACATGCGTTAAAATGATAAATCTCACTGGATTGTCTATTACCTCCCTTGACAGATAAAGTCCGATTTATCTCTAAATGTATAGCGGTTCTTTCAATTGGAATCCTTTGTTTTTACAGTTGTTCCCTAACCAGATGTTGCGTTATGATAAATGTGATTTTATCCAAATCATGTTCGTTAATTGATAAAAAAAGTTTACAGATTGTTTACCCATTGGATATACTGTAGGATATCTGTCGAGATATAGTAACATAATAATAATAAGATAAGAAAATGGGGAAAGAAATGATAGCATGTTGTGCAAAGAAAACAACGATAAGAACAGAGGAAACAATTTAAGAGGACCTACATACTTTTAAAGAGTATTCAGGGGTAGTAACTGACCCTAGTCCAACTTTTTAGACTTGAAAAATGTAACATTTTACTATAAAAATGTATGTATAGGTCTTATATATAGGACTAGATCTCTCCCATATATCTATCTGTCTGTCTGTCTGTCTGTCTGTCTGTCTGTCTGTCTGTCTGTCTGTCTGTCTGTCTGTCTGTCTGTCTGTCTGTCTGTCTGTCTGTCTGTCTGTCTGTCTGTCTGTCTGTCTGTCTGTCTGTCTGTCTGTTGTCTGTCTGTTCTGTCTGTCTGTCTTTTGTCTGTCTGTTGTCTGTCTGTCTGTCTGTCTGTCTGTCTGTCTGTCTGTCTGTCTGTCTGTCTGTCTGTCTGTCTGTCTGTCTGTCTGTCTGTCTGTCTGTCTGTCTGTCTGTCTGTCTGTCTGTCTGTCTGTCTGTCTGTCTGTCTGTCTGTCTGTCTGTCTGTCTGTCTGTCTGTCTGTCTTCATTTGATGTCGAATCCCTCGCTGGGACGTAGACATGTTGCACGTCAAAAACAGCAAAGAAGTTAAAAGTATGAATAGTTAAAAGCATAATTTAAGAAAGTAGTGAAAATAAGTTGTGGTAAAAGTTTAAAAGCAGCTGCGCAGAACAACTAGGGACTGGCTGACTGACTGTAGATCTCTCTCATACATGTAGATCTCTCTCATACATGTATATATCTCATATACAGGTAGATCTCTCGTATACATGTAGATCTCTCCCATACATGTAGATCTGCCCAATACATGTAGATCTGCCCCATACATGTAGATCTCTCGTATACATGTAGATCTCTCGTATACATGTAGATCTCTCCCATGCATGCACATCTGCCCAATACATGTAGATCTCTCCCATACATGTATATATCTCTCATACATGTAGATCTCTCTCATACATGTAGATCTCTCCCATACATGTAGATCTCTCCCATACATGTAGATCTCTCTCATACATGTAGATCTCTCTCATACATGTATATCTCTCCCATACATGTAGATCTCTCCCATACATGTAGATCTCTCCCATACATGTATATCTCTCGTATACATGTAGATCTCTCTCATACATGTAGATCTCTCCCATACATGTAGATCTCTCGTATACATGTAGATCTCTCTCATACATGTAGATCTCTCTCATACATGTAGATCTCTCTCATACATGTAGATCTCTCTCATACATGTAGATCTCTCCCATACATGTAGATCTGCCCCATGCATGTAGATCTCTCTCATACATGTAGATCTCTCCCATACATGTAGATCTGCCCCATACATGTAGATCTCTCCCATACATGTATATCTCTCGTGTGTATATATGAAGATCTGCCCCAAACATGTAGATCTCTCTCATACATGTAGATCTCTCTCATACATGTAGATCTCTTCCATTCATGTATATCTCTCCCATACATGTAGATCTGCCCCATACATGTAGATCTGCCCCATACATGTATATCTCTCTCATACATGTAGATCTCTCTCATACATATAGATCTCTCCCATACATATATATCTCTCTCATACATGTAGATCTCTCCCATACATGTAGATCTCTCTCATACATGTAGATCTCTCTCATACATGTAGATCTCTCTCATACATGTAGATCGCTCGTATACATGTATATCTCTCCCATGCATGTGTATCTCTTCCATTCATGTAGATCTCTCTCATACATGTAGATCTCTCCCATACATGTAGATCTCTCCCATACATGTATATCTCTCCCATACACGTATATCTCTTCCATTCATGTAGATATCTCGTATACATGTAGATCTCTCCCATACATGTAGATCTCTCCCATACATGTATATCTCTCCCATACATGTGGATATCGTCCATTCATGTAGATCTCTCGTATACATGTAGATCTCTCCCATACATGTTGATCTCTCCCATACATGTATATCTCTCCCATACATGTGGAGCTCGTCCATTCATGTAGATATCTCGTATGTATACATGTAGATCTCTCCCATACGTGTAAATATCTCCCACACATGTATATCTCTCCCATACATATATATATATATATATATCTATATATCTCTTTAATTTCCTTATTGCTGTCTTCCTGATCTATGCATGTTCAGTTACGACAGAAAGTCAGACAGGCAAGGAAAAGACTAAAAAGAAATCGTCGTGTTCGTTTAATTTCTTTGGGTTAGTTAGTGTTGCATATTCGGTTCTTCTGCAAATGATATAACAAATTTTAATTTGCTTTGTAAAATAGCAATATTAGCTTGTTTCAGCGTGATTTAATTTGAGAAATGTCTGTTGCACATTTGGATACATCCATCGTAGTTGGAAGGTAGGATTTATGTGTGTGTGCATAAACATAATTTGCATTTTTCCAGTCCATTCGTACCAAGTTATTTCGACTTTCGCCCTCTTCCTCTTCAATTTAGTTCGTTACTTTTCATCTATCGTTTTGTAATTATTACTGAGAGGTGAGTGTATTTGCTTGGAGAGAACACAGACTTCCTTTATTATATACTAATTGACACTGAGCTATCTGACTCTGCAAGTCGTAGGGTTTAAACTTTATTCTAGAGCTGAAGTAACAGTTCAGTTGTTCTGCGCAGCTGCTTTTAAACTTTTACCACAACTTATTTTCATTACTTTCTTAAATTATGCTTTTAACTACTCATACTTTTTAACTTCTTTGCGGTTTTTGACGCGCAACATGTCTACATCGCTGCTAGGGGTTCGATATTAAAGGAAGATAGAAAGGGTGGGTCAGAAAAGTGGCAGTGCATTTTGAGCGGAGAAGAGGGTAAGTGCGGGGCTGTGTATTTGGTGGTATTTACCCCTAGAAAATTTACTAACTTATGATACTTGACAGCTAATAAATTATGCTTGTTCAACGTGGCAATCGTGTGGACGATTTCAAGTTTACAAAGGTCTACACGAAGGCACTCACCCGTTGAGACTAGTAGTAAACAAATTTAAGAACAAAATTTATAAATAGGGCAGACATAAAGGGCGGGGCTAAATAGGGGTAGGGTGGGGCACCCTCTTAGTATCGATATTACCAAAATGGTAGTAAGTAGTACAAAGGGTGTTATGATTTGAAAGAATAGCCTGTGGTGGGATTTTATCTTATTGGTGAACCCATGACAATGCTGATACCATACTCTTGAAATAGCGAGACACTTCATGTATACAAGGGAGAAGGTAGGTTCAGGTATACAAGGGAGAAGGTAGCTTCAGGTATACAAGGGAGAAGGTAAGTTCAGGTATACAAGGGAGAAGGTAGCTTCAGGTACACAAGGGAGAAGGTAGGTTCAGGTATACAAGGGATAAGGTAGCCTAGGTATACAAGTAAGAAGGTAACTGGAAGTCATGATAGCGCGCTCGCTTCAGATGCAAAAGGCCTGGAGTTTGCGTCCCGCTGGAGCTGTTATGATCGTGCCTTTAGGCAAGGCATTTAAATTCCACATGCCTCTTCTCTCTCCCTCATGGCGATAGATTCCATCAGGAAAGAGGTCTCGAGAGTGATTAATATGAATTGTAAGAACTTGTTTTGCAATCAAGCTAAAATAAATTTTCATAAACTAAGTGAGAATGTAGCTTCAGCTATACAGTGAGAAGTCATTGAAATTCACCTAAATATTGACTAGATGAACAAAAACTTACAAGAGTTGTGAAAAAATGAAGGTAACTTTACCCGAAGAAATGACATTTCATCTTGTTTTTGCTATTGACAGTTGCGGAACTCTGACGGAAATATTATATAGTAAGCACAAAATGCGGATGTGTGGTTCATTTGGATTTATTCTGATATCACCGCTAATTAGTATTCACATGTAAAATTACAGTTTAATTGTTTGCAGATCTTAAAAATGTTAATATTATTAAAAAATGGAGATTCATTTTTATCCTACCTTTGCGAAATAAATGCGAAATAAACGTTGCTTTATTAGTAAGTGCCTAATAAACATTTTGTGTCATCATAATGCTGCATGTATAGTGTCATACCTGTATGTCCACAGATGACCGTATGTCCACAGATGGCCTGATAAACTTCAGGTCATGAATACTCTCTAAGACTTCTTTAACCCATTCAACCCCAAGTAACTGACATGGACTGGTGCGTGATAATTTCAGACCAATAAATTAATAAGAAAATTACCTTTGGACCAGTTCATTTATCAAAATGGGTAATTTTATCTAAAAATAGTAATAATTATTACTGGCAAAAAAGTGCAGCTCCTGATGAGACGGCTCGTCACGAGCTGGCTCATCTGGATCTACACTTTTCATAAGCCTATTTAGAGGCCTGTGGGGTTGAAAGGGTTAATATCCGAAGATAGGATAAATAGAATATTAGGTTCCTGTGTTTAGTGTCTAGGCTCATCTTCGAAAAATACAGAGCTCGACAGAGCCTCGCTTTGTATATTAGCAGAACCTCGCCTTGTATATTGGCAGAGCCTCGCCTTGTATATTGGCAGAGCCTCGCCTTGTATATTGGCAGAGCCTCACCTTGTATATTTGCAGAGCCTCACCTTGTATATTGGCAGAGCCTCACCTTGTATATTGGCAGAGCCTCACCTTGTATATTGGCAGAGCCTCACCTTGTATATTTGCAGAGCCTCACCTTGTATATTGGCAGAGCCTCACCTTGTATATTGGCAGAGCCTCACCTTGTATATTGGCAGAGCCTCACCTTGTATATTTGCAGAGCCTCACCTTGTATATTGGCAGAGCCTCACCTTGTATATTGGCAGAGCCTCACCTTGTATATTGGCAGAGCCTCACCTTGTATATTGGCAGAGCCTCAACTTGTATATTGGCAGAGCCTCACCTTGTATATTGGCAGAGCCTCGCCTTGTATAATTTATCAAACTCGCCTAATAAATTAAAATTTATGAAACAGTAACCTGATATTCTCTATATACGGCAGTTAGTACAATTTTAATCATCCTTCCCTTAAAAACATCTTTGTGTGCTGCACATTCAAAGTAAGTGCAATGGAGCCTTTAACATTGGTATAATGCAGAGTCATATAAATAACATGGGTGCCTTTAACATTTGTATAATGCAGGGACATATAAATAACATGGGTGCCTTTAACATTTGTATAATGCAGGGACATATAAATAACATGGGTGCCTTTAACATTTGTATAATGCAGGGACATATAAATAACATGGGTGCCTTTAACATTTGTATAATGCAGGGACATATAAATAACATGGGTGCCTTTAACATTTGTATAATGCAGGGACATATAAATAACATGGGTGCCTTTAACATTTGTATAATGCAGGGACATATTTGCAAATAACATGGGTGCCTTTAACATTTGTATAATGCAGGGACATATTTGCAAATAACATGGGTGCCTTTAACATTTGCATAATGCAGGGACATATAAATAACATGGGTGCCTTTAACATTGGTATAATGCAGGGACATATAAATAACATGGGTGCCTTTAACATTGGTATAATGCAGGGACATATAAATAACATGGGTGCCTTTAACATTTGTATAATACAGGGACATGTAAATAACATGGGTGCCTTTAACATTTGTATAATGCAGGGACATGTAAACAACATGGGTGCCTTTAACATTGGTATAATGCAGGGACATATAAATAACATGGGTGCCTTTAACATTTGTATAATACAGGGACATGTAAATAACATGGGTGCCTTTAACATTTGTATAATACAGGGACATGTAAACAACATGGGTGCCTTTAACATTGGTATAATGCAGGGACATATAAATAACATGGGTGCCTTTAACATTGGTATAATGCAGGGACATATAAATAACATGGGTGCCTTTAACATTGGTATAATACAGGGACATGTAAATAACATGGGTGCCTTTAACATTGGTATAATGCAGGGACATATAAATAACATGGGTGCCTTTAACATTGGTATAATGCAGGGACATATAAATAACATGGGTGCCTTTAACATTGGTATAATGCAGGGACATATAAATAACATGGGTGCCTTTAACATTGGTATAATGCAGGGACATGTAAACAACATGGGTGCCTTTAACATTGGTATAATGCAGGGACATGTAAACAACATGGGTGCCTTTAACATTGGTATAATGCAGGGACATGTAAACAACATGGGTGCCTTTAACATTGGTATAATGCAGGGACATGTAAACAACATGGGTCTATGTATGATGACCATTTCCATCAGAAGTTTGGTCTGTTAGAACAGTTTGAGACATATTTGGGGCTAGGTCATGTTTAGTTTATAATTTAAGATATATTTTTGCAGTCTGTTGCCATCACATAGCCAAAGAACTTCAAACAATATTAACCAATGCAACCCGGGTTCAATCCTCGGACCGGGAAGAAAGTGAGATGGTACGTGGTCGCCAGATCGGACATGTGGATTTTCTCTGGGTACTCCGGTTTCCTCCCACACGAATGACCACATATACGCTTTCATCCGCGCCAACGAGAGTGATTACTATAAGTTGTTAGAACTTGCTTCACAGTGTTCACATGAATCCTGTCATTTTCCATAGAAATTGTATGATATTTATTTAGCTGTTTGATTGTTTTATTGTTTATATTGCAGATTATGCACTGTTTAAAGAAATACCAATAATGCTGCAGAAGAGGACCGTGGACAGAAAGAATCGTGACAATGAATAATTAATATGGCTATGAAACGATTGAAGCACTGTAGCATTGTTTTTAACGTCGATAGAAAATGAGTTGGGTCAGAGTCTGTAAATACATGTATAATAAACAGTTTACTGTCTCGGAGGTGAAATTTACTATTGGAAAGTTGACTGCTACAGGTGAAGCAGAAGACACAGATAATGTTGATGATGCTGTAAAACATCATTTGTATTCCAGTTTCATTGAAACAGACTAAGGGTTTTATCTTTACAATATTGTTGCGGCGGCAGAAAGTAATAAAAATGCTGGACAAAGCACTGAACGAGACGGAGAGCTTTATCAATCGTATTGAGGTCGAGATTCCAAAGTCAACTCTCTACTGGTTCTTCATATCGCTATCGGCGGCAATAATATGGACTCTCTATTTGGCCTACTATAACTCGAGGGTGATGGGGCTGATTACTTCGTTATTGCTCAACAAATTCGGCAAATATGGCCGCATCAATATCGGTACGTATTGTTATGTACAGTATGTTTTATTACTTTGTTCTCACATCCACTCTTAGTGGTACGGTGCCTGTAGCCATATTCATATTTACACTATAAACAAGTCAAATGACAGTATTTTTGTTCAAATATGGACATTTTCGTTTCATATTCTCAATCTGCTGTTTCTTTTCATACGGACCAAATTAGTGTCTTATTGATTGTGATGTAATGATGAGATTTTACATATTGTGCATTACTTCCAGTGTCCAGTTGATAAACATTACTACCCTCGGTAATTAATATAAGGGTATCTGACTTCGTTTGTGATGCGTTTCTGCAATTTTGGTCACAAACGATTAACGCAGTGGTTAGCGCGCTCGCTTCTCACCAATGCGACCAGGGTTCGATCCTCGGTGGTCGCCAGATCGGACAGGTGGGTTTTCTCCAGGTACTCCCTGTTTCCTCCCACATGAATGATCACATATACGCTTTCATCCGAGCCAACGCGAGTGATTAATATAAGTTGTTAAAACTTCCTTCGCAATCATTGTAAAATAAATAAAGTTTTAAAAAAGCGATTAACATTTGTAGAAATTAGAATGAGTTTAGGTACATGTTGGAGGAGTTTGACTGAGAAAGTGTCATATGTGTAATGTGAGTATGAAAGTAACCATGGATCTATGCTTACCAAGTGGAGCTCCCTGACCATATGGACAGCTACACTTCATAGTGATGCATTGGTGAAAGTGTAATGAAGTTCACCTAACCAAACATAGTATTAGCCACAGGTAAATAAGCTAAATTTACAGAGCTCATTCTAGGTAAACATTTTTGGAGAAGCGAGAAAGCTAGCAAAATCAACAAAATAGGGTTAAAATATACAACATGACCATTAAATTCAACATTTGAATAGTAGTGCTTTATAATGGGCCAGTGAATCTTACTTGGCAAAATTGTGTGTGAAAATTGTAAAAAAATAAAATTGTTTTACTTTTATTTAGGGAGAAGTGGGGCCTCAGGGGGTGAAGTCAGGGTCACTAAGGTGACTATTTCGTTCATGAAGATGTGTACAACCGTACAAATATATACTGTGTGTATACATGTATATCTGTATTGTATTATAATCAGGTACTCTGATTGTATGTTTCTTGTTTTATTTATTTCAGGCTCCATATCTCTGTCGGTACTGACAGGTAAATTAATGTTCAGGGGAATACACTACATCACCGAGGACTTCTCTATCAGAATAGAGTATGGCTGGATCATCTTCAAATGGTGGAGACCCTATACTTATAAGGAACTTGGCGCTGGTAATGCATCTCTCTGTATCCATTTATCTTATCTTTTGTGTCTTCCTTCTCTTTTAAATTGTCTTCCTTCTCTCTGTATCCAGCTTTCTTCTCTTTGTATCCATCTGCCTTCTCTCTATATCCATTTTCCTTCTCTTTGTAATTGTCTGCCTTCTTTCTGTATCCATCTTCATTCTCTCTGTATCTGTCTGCCGTCTCTCTATATCCATCTTCCTTCTCTTTGTAATTGTCTGCCTTCTTTCATTATCCATCTTCATTCTCTCTGTATCTGTCTTCCTTCACTCTGTATCTGTCTGCCTTCTCTCTATATCCATCTTCCTTCACTCTGTATCCGTCTGCCTTCTCTCTATATCCATCTGCCTTCTCTCTGTATCCATCTTCCTTCTCTATGTATCCGTCTCTCTCTATCCATCTTCCTTCTCTCTATATCCATCTTCCTTCTCTCTGTATCCATCTTCCTTCTCTTTGTAATTGTCTGCCTTCTTTCATTATCCATCTTCATTCTCTCTGTATCTGTCTTCCTTCACTCTGTATCTGTCTGCCGTCTCTCTATATCCATCTTCCTTCTCTTTGTAATTGTCTGCCTTCTTTCATTATCCATCTTCATTCTCTCTGTATCTGTCTTCCTTCACTCTGTATCTGTCTGCCTTCTCTCTATATCCATCTTCCTTCACTCTGTATCCGTCTGCCTTCTCTCTATATCTGTCTGCCTTCTCTCTGTATCCATCTTCCTTCTCTATGTATCCGTCTCTCTCTATCCATCTTCCTTCTCTCTATATCCATCTTCCTTCTCTCTGTATCCATCTTCCTTCTCTTTGTAATTGTCTGCCTTCTTTCTGTATCCATCTTCATTCTCTCTGTATCCATCTTCCTTCTCTCTATATCCATCTTCCTTCTTTCTGTATCCATCTTCCTTCTCTTTGTAATTGTCTGCCTTCTTTCATTATCCATCTTCATTCTAGCTGTATCTGTCTTCCTTCACTCTGTATCTGTCTGCCTTCTCTCTGTATCCATCTTCCTTCACTCTGTATCCGTCTGCCTTCTCTCTATATCCATCTGCCTTCTCTCTGTATCCATCTTCCTTCTCTATGTATCCGTCTCTCTCTATCCATCTTCCTTCTCTCTATATCCATCTTCCTTCTCTCTGTATCCATCTTCCTTCTCTTTGTAATTGTCTGCCTTCTTTCTGTATCCATCTTCATTCTCTCTGTATCTGTCTTCCTTCACTCTAGGCCATCTGTAGAACCTGCCGCTCATCGCTGTAGGTTCGATTCCAACTATGGGTGTCAAATTCTTTCATGTGAGAAAGCTATCCAGATGGCTTGCAAACAGTTGGTGTTTCTACCCAGGTGCCCATCCATGCCTGAACTACTCATCGAATGGGCACCCAGGTTCTGGTTCAGGGTCATGCACCCAAGTTCACCAATAACAGATGAACAGTTGCCATTTGACCTAAGCTGCCATGTGACTTTGAACCTAAACACAAACAACATTACTATTTGTAAAACGGTGTTGAGTTCATTCACTTGTGCATCACTAGAGTGTGATACACATTCGGCAATTACTGGTTAGAATTGTCTGTATCAATTGAACAAAATCATGACACTGCTTGTACTCGGAAATTTGATGTGTCCTACTACATTATTCTGTCAGAGACTTTTGTTGCATTTTCAGAATATCTTTCCTTTAATGAACATAGAATACTATATTCTACTACAGTTGACCTTTCCATAGCTCTTGTTGTTCTTAAAACTAATTTGTTGCGCATCTATCAGTAATCATTTTTGCAAATAATATTAGTACATGTACCATATACCAGATCAAGCCATGGGAAAATTGCTGTACAACTATCATAGTATGCCTAGAAATATGCAATTAAATGTTTTCGAATTGCTTCTACCCAGGTGCCCATCCATGCCTGAAATACTGGTTTAATGGGCACCCAGGTTGTTCCTCCACCAATAACAGATGAAGAGTTGCCATTTGACCTAAGCTGCCATGTGACTTTGAACCTAAACACAAACAACATTACTATTTGAAAAAGGTGCTGAGTTCATTCACTTGTGCATCGCTAGAGTGTGATACTACATTAGTCTGTCACTGATATCACTGGTTAAGCTTCATTTTGCAAATAATATTGGTACATGTACAATATACCAGATCACGCCTAGGGAATTTCATTACGACTTAGAAATATGCAGTTAATTACTTTCTAATTGTGTATTGCAGACATGTCACATTCGGAGACCAGGTTATTTATGTTCATTGATACGTTTGAAGTGCACGTTTACAATCGATCTGCTACCTACACTCGTCTTGAGAAATTGTTTGGCCTAAAAACAGAACTTAATGATGACGACGAAGAATATGATGATGAAGAGGCGGGTAAGAACGAACATGCTACTCATGACAAAGGGGAATCTCCAGACAGCGGCAAGAAGATCAGGTAAATTGAAAAGTGCTGTCAAAGAAAAAGTATTTTGATATGAAATGTTATAATCATGTTATTGTTAAGTTCATACAAGTTCAGGTATGTGGATCAGTTTATCTCTGTCCACTAATATATTATAATTGAACAGTTGCATTGTAAATACAGTTAGATACATATGCTCTGTGTATGAACTTGCCAATAAAACTGACATGTTTGTGGAATGGAAAACCAATCCAAACGTCGTGGAATCAATTCCCAGTTGCAGTATATTATTGAAATAATTTGTAGTATTTCCCACCCTTTACAAGTGTTTGGTATGGGACTATTGACCGCGGTCATGCGCTTACCACAAGCATGTTAGCAATCTGGCGGACCTCATTGACAACAAGTAGGGTATCAGACCAACGTCCCTCTGGAACCTCATCCACCTGCCCTGTGGTGGCTCTATATAACCATAATAGTGTCTATGTGTCGTATGTCTCATCCCCTCCTAAACACAGAGCCACACTATAACCTTCATATATATGTAAGTTGATGTTCTGAAATTTCAGTGTCAGTAAGAAAAGTCAACACTGGAGGGATTTGATACCTGTTTGTAAAGTTGATATCACAACGGTAAGTGTATTCCGACATCACAATGGTACATGTATTCTGATATCATAATGGTACATGTATTCCGACATCACAATGGTTCATGTATTCTGATATCACAATGGTACATGTATTCCGACATCACAATGGTTCATGTATTCTGATATCACAATGGTACATGTATTCTGACATCACAATGGTTCATGTATTCTGATATCACAATGGTTCATGTATTCTGATATCACAATGGTTCATGTATTCTGATATCACAATGGTTCATGTATTCTGACATCACAATGGTACATGTATTCTGATATCACAATGGTACATGTATTCTGACATCATAATGGTACATGTATTCTGATATCACAATGGTACATGTATTCTGATATCACAATGGTACATGTATTCTGACATCATAATGGTACATGTATTCTGATATCACAATGGTACATGTATTCTGATATCACAATGGTACATGTATTCTGACATCATAATGGTACATGTATTCTGATATCACAATGGTACATGTATTCTGATATCACAATGGTACATGTATTCTGACATCATAATGGTACATGTATTCTGATATCACAATGGTACATGTATTCTGATATCACAATGGTACATGTATTCTGACATCATAATGGTACATGTATTCTGATATCACAATGGTACATGTATTCTGATATCACAATGGTACATGTATTCTGACATCATAATGGTACATGTATTCTGATATCACAATGGTACATGTATTCTGATATCACAATGGTACATGTATTCTGACATCATAATGGTACATGTATTCTGATATCACAATGGTTCATGTATTCTGACATCACAATGGTTCATGTATTCTGACATCACAATGGTACATGTATTCTGACATCACAATGGTACATGTATTCTGACATCACAATGGTACATGTATTCTGACATCACTATGGTAAGTGTATTCTGACATCATAATGGTACATGTATTCTGACATCATAATGGTACATGTATTCTGACATCATAATGGTACATGTATTCTTACATAACTCCATTAATTGTATTCTGACATCATAATGGTACATGTATTCTGACATCACTATGGTAAGTGTATTCTGACATCATAATGGTACATGTATTCTGACATCACTATGGTAAGTGTATTCTGACATCATAATGGTACATGTATTCTGACATCACAATGGTACATGTATTCTGACAGCATAATTAAAAAAAACATTAATAACAACATGATACCATTAATAACAGCATAATTAAAAACAGTAATAGCAACATAATAAACCATTAATAACAGCATAGCATAATAAAAACATTACTAGCAACATAATAAACCCATTAATAGCAACATGATAAACCATTAATAGCAACATGATAAACCATTAATAACAGCATAATTAAAAACATTAATAGCAACATGATAAACCATTAATAACAGCATAATAAACCCATTAATAGCAACATAATAAACCATTAATAGCAACATGATAAACCATTAATAGCAACATGATAAACCATTAATAACAGCATAATAAAACATTAATAGCAACATAATAAACCCATTAATAGCAACATAATAAACCATTAATATCAACATTATAAACCCATTAATAACAGCATAATTAAAAACATTAATAACAACATGATAAACCATTAATAACAGCATAAAAAACATTAATAGCAACATGATAAACCATTAATAACAGCATAAAAAACATTAATAGCAACATGATAAACAATTAATAACAGCATAAAACATTAATAGCAACATGATAAACCATTAATAACAGCATAATAAAAACATTACTAGCAACATAGTAAACCCATTAATAGCAACATAATAAGCCATTAATAGCAACATAATAAACCCATTAATAGCAACATAATAAACCCATTAATAGCAACATAATAAAACCATTAATAGCAACATAATAAAACCATTAATAGCAACATAATAAACCCATTAATAGCAACATAATAAACCCATTAATCGCAACATAATAAAACCATTAATAGCAACATAACAAACCCATTAATAGCAACATAATAAAACCATTAATAGCAACATAATAAACCCATTAATAGCAACATAATAAACCATTAATAGTTACACATGATACACCTTTAATAGCAACATAATAAACCCATTAATAGCAACATAATAAAACCATTAATAGCAACATAATAAAACCATTAATAGCAACATAATAAAACCATTAATAGCAACATAATAAACCCATTAATAGCAACATAATAAACCCATTAATAGCAACATAATAAAACCATTAATATCAACATAATAAACCCATTAATAGCAACATAATAAAACCATTAATAGCAACATAATAAAACCATTAATAGCAACATAATAAACAATTAATAGTTACACATGATACACCTTTAATAGCAACATAATAAACCCATTAATAGCAACATAATAAAACCATTAATAGCAACATAATAAAACCATTAATCGCTAAATCCAACTACTCTCACAACTACCCTTAAATATTTCTTCAAAGCAAAAACTGTACATATTTTTGAGGATCTTTCTGGCAAATGAGGCAGTGTGTGCTTGCTATTAAACATTAGCGCTTTATTTCAGTGCCGTTTTGTATTCGGCAACAACCTAATCCCAAATACACTGATAGTGCACCTGGATGAGAGTCACGTGACGTACACGACCACTTCGCCTTCCACACCGTTCGATCAGTTCATGCATGACTTGAAGGTGAAGTCGGACAGGCTGAGGATAATGTTTGTGCCCAGCGATAAATACCAGATGAATTCGCAGTTTTTCTTCGGCAAGGTGGATGACGAGTAAGACGTTTTGTTTCACGATATTTTACCGGACAAGTGCTGGTTGCTTTTTTGGAAACTGATCCAGTTAATGTAATATATGGGTCAGTTTCCTTTGTTAACGTGGCTGACTTGTATACCACTGTAACCTATCATCGCTGATTGTCCTGGGTTTGAGCCCCGCTCAGACTGTGTCTCTTTATATGAAAAAGTTGGCAGTTTCTTATGGAGGTTGACGCACCAAGTACTTGTTAACCGTTGGAGCCTTCCCAGGAAACCAGGAAAGGTGTTGTTAGGTAAACAGCTCGAAGGTGGTGATGAAGGTGTAAAACACAAACAAACAAAACATAGACCCAGTCATTTCTGACTTATGAGACACCTCTTATGAACATCAGTACTTACCGAATCCTATCCTTGCAAGCCAGGCATCAGGCTGATAGGCAACAGGTAACCATTATTTAACCAGCTGACGGCTCACCAACCATATCAGAATGAACCCCTATACAAGGTTTAAACCTTCGACCTCCCTCTGCGTAGGCGTATGCCGTAACCACTAGACCGTACCAGTTAAACACTAGTACATTTAGTGTGTCTGAAAATGATTGTTGTTTAGTTATATATTCATTTTGTGGCCCTATTTATATGTAATGATTGTTTTGTAGGCCTCCCCGTATGATGGGAGAAGGGTTTGTTGTGATGCAGTCTACAGAAGTGAAACTACACTACTATATGGATGAGCCAGGTTTGTTTCTCGGTTGCCGTCACATTTTTGTATAATCCAAGTCCCCATCCTACCAGTGAAAGGTAAAGCTTTGAAACTTGGCATGTACATCCGAGGGCTAATTCTCCCACTACAACCACAGCCAGATCCCCATCCTACCAGTGAAAGGTAATGCTGAAACTTGGCATGCACATCCGAGGACTAATTCTCCACTACAACCATAGCCAAGTCCCCATCCTACCAGTGAAAGGTAATGCTTTGAAACTTGGCATGCACATCCGAGGGCTAATTCTCCCACTACAACCAAATCCCTACCCTAACAGTGATCGTAAACTTGAACAAAATGGCATGATTTCAGAAATTATTTATGCATCAATTGTTTTGAACCATCACTTATACAGTCAATCACCAGTAGTGATATATATTATGTAATATATTTGGCCAGTCTTCTATATGCATATCAGTAGACCATTGTTACAGTAGCCCCAAACCACAAACAGTTTGCTATATGACTAGGTGATCTGAGGTCAAGGTTGGGATCACATTATGTTATACAGTGTGCTCTGTGACTAGGGGATCTGAGGTCAAGGTTGGGATCACATTATGTTATACACAGTGTGCTCTATGACTAGGTGATCTGAGGTCACTGTTGGGATCACATTATGTTATACACTGTGCTCTATGACTAGGTGATCTGAGGTCAAGGTGGGGATCACATTATGTTATACACAGTGTGCTCTATGACTATGTGATCTGAGGTCAAGGTGGGGATCACATTATGTTATACACAGTGTGCTCTATGACTAGGTGATCTGAGGTCAAGGTGGGGATCACATTATGTTATACACAGTGTGCTCTATGACTATGTGATCTTAGGTCAAGGTGGGGATCACATTATGTTATACACAGTGTGCTCTATGACTAGGTGATCTGAGGTCAAGGTGGGGATCACATTATGTTATACACAGTGTGCTCTATGACTATGTGATCTGAGGTCAAGGTGGGGATCACATTATGTTATACACAGTGTGCTCTATGACTATGTGATCTGAGGTCAAGGTGGGGAACACATTATGTTATACACAGTGTGCTCTATGACTATGTGATCTGAGGTCAAGGTGGGGATCACATTATGTTATACACAGTGTGCTCTATGACTAGGGGATCTGAGGTCAAGGTGGGGATCACATTATGTTATACACACTGTGCTCTGTGATCTGAGGTCAAGGTGGGGATCACATTATGTTATACACAGTGTGCTCTATGACTAGGTGATCTGAGGTCAAGGTGGGGAACACATTATGTTATACACAGTGTGCTCTATGACTAGGTGATCTGAGGTCAAGGTGGGGATATGTTATACACAGTGTGCTCTATGACTAGGTGATCTGATGTTACGGTGGGGATCACATTATGTTATACACAGTGTGCTCTATGACTAGGTGATCTGAGGTCAAGGTGGGGAACACATTATGTTATACACAGTGTGCTCTATGACTAGGTGTTCTGAGGTCAAGGTGGGGATCACATTATGTTATACACAGTGTGCTCTATGACTAGGTGATCTGAGGTCAAGGTGAGGATCACATTATGTTATACACAGTGTGCTCTATGACTAGGTGTTCCTAGGTTAATGTGGGGGATCACATTATGTTATACACAGTGTGTTCTATGACTATGTGATCTGAGGTCAAGGTGGGGATCACATTATGTTATACACAGTGTGTTCTATGACTGTGATCTGAGGTCAAGATGGGGGATCACATTATGTTATACACAGTGTGTTCTATGACTAGGTGATCTGAGGTCAAGGTGGGGATCACATTATGTTATACACAGTGTGTTCTATGACTAGGTGATCTGAGGTCAAGGTGGGGGATCACATTATGTTATACACAGTGTGTTCTATGACTAGGTGATCTGAGGTCAAGGTGGGGGATCACATCATTGTTGGGCACATTGTGTGGAAGTGTTATTTATGTATGCTGTTCTTGTATAAAACAGTTGTATAAAACAGTTTAACATGTGAATGTACGTGCTCTGTTTACAGGTGTAGTGCCTTATGAACCAGAGATGGTGGAGTTGGCAGATGGGGAGACTATTGTACGGAGAACATATCCTACGATAGGCGTAGACATACAGTGTGGCAAAAACACTGACTTCAACTACGGGCCCTGGGCGGATAGACAACGGTACATATCCTACTATGTTTTGGGCAGATTTCAGCATATATTGTATAAATGTGTGAATTTGATTGCTATGTCCTCATAAACTCAAGCATAAAGTGTTATCTGAAACAATTTGCGTTTAATGTTTTAAAGGCATCATTTTATTGTCATCCAAGCCAGCATGTGTCCTTGAATTTCGGAAACGGGTTCTTGACTGTCCAGAAATATGATCTTCCCATTAAGAATGGGAACCCTGTATTATGTCTGATGTAAGTTGTTATTCCTGATGCTTGCAGTCTATCTACTTGTGTATTATAATGTATATTTACATTCATGCTGTATTCGCTTTTGTTAACCTAATATTGATATCCTAATGCTGTGAAATACATTCTCTCTCACTGAATCACACTGGCTATGGTTACCTAACGTTCCATTTCATTGGATGTCGTATTCCATTAGATGTCGTATTCCATTGGATGTCATATTCCATTGTATGTCGTATTCCATTGTATGTCATATTCCATTGTATGTCATATTCCATTGTATGTCATATTCCATTGGATGTTGTATTCCATTGGATGTCATATTCCATTGTATGTCATATTCCATTGATGTTGTATTTCATTGGATGTCATATTCCATTGTATGTCGTATTCCATTGGATGTCATATTCCATTGGATGTCATATTTCATTGGATGTCATATTCCATTGTATGTCGTATTCCATTGATGTTGTATTCCATTGTATGTCATATTCCAATGGATGTCGTATTTCATTGGATGTCGTATTTCATTGATGTTGTATTCCATTGTATGTCATATTCCATTGGATGTCATATTTCATTGGATGTCGTATTTCATTGATGTTGTATTCCATTGTATGTCATATTCCATTGGATGTCATATTCCATTGTATGTCATATTCCATTGATGTTGTATTTCATTGGATGTCGTATTCCATGGATGTCGTATTTCATTGGATGTCGTATTCCATTGGATGTCATATTTCATTGGATGTCGTATATCATTGGATGTCGTATTTCATTGGATGTCGTATTTCATTGGATGTCGTATTCCATTGGATGTCGTATTCCATTGATGTCGTATTTCATTGGATGTCATATTCCAATGGATGTCGTATTTCATTGGATGTCGTATTCCAATGGATGTCATATTTCATTGGATGTCGTATTTCATTGGATGTCGTATTCCATTGATGTTGTATTTCATTGGATGTCATATTCCAATGGATGTCGTATTTCATTGGATGTCGTATTCCAATGGATGTCATATTTCATTGGATGTCGTATTCCATTGATGTTGTATTTCATTGGATGTCATATTCCAATGGATGTCGTATTTCATTGGATGTCATATTTCATTGGATGTCGTATTCCAATGGATGTCGTATTTCAATGGATGTCGTATTCCATTGATGTCGTATTTCATTGGATGTCATATTTCATTGGATGTCATATCGTCTCACCCCTCATGTTCATGCACACCGCAAGTTCGTGCTATTTATTTTTACCTCGACACCGGTTGAGCGCGTGACGTTTTACTGCCAGGAAAAACAAAAACAAACAAAACTAGGTCACAGCTTTCAAAGTTGTAAACATCAAATAAAATGCGCTTCCAGGATGTAAGTATTTGTCACTTTTATTTGGAGGAGCAGTTTTACCTTGTAAATTCACTATTCTCAAACTGTTGCCATGTTAACTATCGATTTTTCTGCATAAAACAACAATTATTTTGAAAGTCACAAGTTCGTCTGTACCGTCTGGCATGTTGGTAAATTGACAGCCTCGTTTTGAATTTTAGTTTACTGGCCAAGCACATTAGCAAAGAATGTTTGTTACTGGTGTCAAAATCTGCAAATTTTGATAATTAATTTTTTTTTATGCCTTTCCTCATCACTTGAAGTCAACGTACAAAGAATCCTTACCCACATCTGCATAATGCATACAAATGTATCCATGAGGAGTGTGATGGAGTAAGAGATGGCAAGGCATGTATGCACTGGGTGCATGTAAAGTACTGTACACAGGCTCAGAATGTTGGTGAGACCTATGCTGATACGTTTTACTGCCTTCATTGCACTGAGGAATAGAACTGTCCATCTAGTTGAAGTGTTCATGTTCTGTGTTAAAACTGTTTAAAATTCAGTACCTGTTGTATTTATCTAAAAAACAACAAACAGGACATACCAGCAAACATTTGACGTGATTGACCTAATTTAGTAAAGCCCAATTTTATAATTATCACGATTGACAGAATGTACACAAACTTAGGGGAGGCAACTCCAAGTAAATATGTTTCACATGTAGACTGTTTACTTTCGTTTATAGGTGCATTAAATGTGTTGTTTTAAAGGAATTTATGGATAAAATTATAGATAAAGGATGAAATAAAGCGAGTAAGTACAGTTTATTATTTATCCTTCCTAATATTGGTTGTGACATGCATTTTGCTGGAAAGGGGCACGGACTTCGGGTGATCGAGGATATTCCAATGGATGTCGTATTCCATGGATGTCGTATTTCATTGTATGTCGTATTCCATTGGATGTCATATTTCATTGGATGTCATATTCCATTGTATGTCGTATTCCATGGATGCCGTATTTCATTGGCTGTCGTATTTCATTGGATGTCGTATTCCATTGTATGTCGTATTCCATGGATGTCGTATTTCATTGGATGTCGTATTCCATTGTATGTCGTATTCCATTGTATGTCGTATTCCATGGATGTCGTATTTCATTGGATGTCGTATTTCATTGGATGTCATATTCCATGGATGTCGTATTCCATTGTATGTCGTATTCCATGGATGTCGTATTTCATTGGATGTCGTATTCCATTTATGTCGTATTTCTTTGGCTGTCGTATTCCAATGGATGTCATATTTCATTGGCTGTCGTATTCCATTGGATGTAACCTGGAAAAAACATTTAAACTGTTCAAAGTACCATAAACAAAGCCTCTACACCGAGGAAAGCTAAGATGTGAGTTTGTTTGATACTTGTGTTATTTAGGGAGTACCTGTGGAAGTTCTTCTACCCGTCCGATCACCAGCCCATGGAACCAACGAAGATAGCTGAGTCTGGGGAGATACGTCAATTCCGGACATTTGAATTCAGAATTAATATTGTTGCCGAGGCTACCAATGATGTGCTGTTCACCAAGAACTCTGTAAGTATAGGCAGATATCAGTATGTGTGTGACTTCAACTCTGTAAGTATAGGCAGATATCAGTATGTGTGTGACTTCAACTCTGTAAGTATAGGCAGATATCAGTATGTGTGTGACTTCAACTCTGTAAGTATAGGCATATATCAGTATGTGTGTGACTTCAACTCTGTAAGTATAGGCAGATATCAGTATGTGTGTGACTTCAACTCTGTAAGTATAGGCAGATATCAGTATGTGTGTGACTTCAACTCTGTAAGTATAGGCAGATATCAGTATGTGTGTGACTTCAACTCTGTAAGTATAGGCATGTATCAGTATGTGTGTGACTTCAACTCTGTAAGTATAGGCATGTATCAGTATGTGTGTGACTTCAACTCTGTAAGTATAGGCATGTATCAGTATGTGTGTGACTTCAACTCTGTAAGTATAGGCATGTATCAGTATGTGTGTGACTTCAACTCTGTAAGTATAGGCAGATATCAGTATGTGTGTGACTTCAACTCTGTAAGTATAGGCAGATATCAGTATGTGTGTGACTTCAACTCTGTAAGTATAGGCAGATATCAGTATGTGTGTGACTTCAACTCTGTAAGTATAGGCAGATATCAGTATGTGTGTGACTTCAACTCTGTAAGTATAGGCAGTATCAGTATGTGTGTGACTTCAACTCTGTAAGTATAGGCAGATATCAGTATGTGTGTGACTTCAACTCTGTAAGTATAGGCAGATATCAGTATGTGTGTGACTTCAACTCTGTAAGTATAGGCATGTATCAGTATGTGTGTGACTTCAACTCTGTAAGTATAGGCATGTATCAGTATGTGTGTGACTTCAACTCTGTAAGTATAGGCATGTATCAGTATGTGTGTGACTTCAACTCTGTAAGTATAGGCAGATATCAGTATGTGTGTGACTTCAACTCTGTAAGTATAGGCATGTATCAGTATGTGTGTGACTTCAACTCTGTAAGTATAGGCATGTATCAGTATGTGTGTGACTTCAACTCTGTAAGTATAGGCATGTATCAGTATGTGTGTGACTTCAACTCTGTAAGTATAGGCAGATATCAGTATGTGTGTGACTTCAACTCTGTAAGTATAGGCAGATATCAGTATATGTGTGTGACTTCAACTCTGTAAGTATAGGCATGTATCAGTATGTGTGTGACTTCAACTCTGTAAGTATAGGCAGATATCAGTATGTGTGTGACTTCAACTCTGTAAGTATAGGCAGATATCAGTATGTGTGTGACTTCAACTCTGTAAGTATAGGCAGATATCAGTATGTGTGTGACTTCAATTCTGTAAGTATAGGCAGATATCAGTATGTGTGTGACTTCAACTCTGTAAGTATAGGCAGATATCAGTATGTGTGTGACTTCAACTCTGTAAGTATAGGCATGTATCAGTATGTGTGTGACTTCAACTCTGTAAGTATAGGCATGTATCAGTATGTGTGTGACTCAACTCTGTAAGTATAGGCAGATATCAGTATGTGTGTGACTTCAACTCTGTAGTTGGTTTGTAGTATAGGCAGATATCAGTAGTGTGTGACTTCAACTCTGTAAGTATAGGCATGTATCAGTATGTGTGTGACTTCAACTCTGTAAGTATAGGCATGTATCAGTATGTGTGTGACTTCAACTCTGTAAGTATAGGCAGATATCAGTATGTGTGTGACTTCAACTCTGTAAGTATAGGCAGATATCAGTATGTGTGTGACTTCAACTCTGTAAGTATAGGCAGATATCAGTATGTGTGTGACTTCAACTCTGTAAGTATAGGCAGATATCAGTATGTGTGTGACTTCAACTCTGTAAGTATAGGCAGATATCAGTATGTGTGTGACTTCAACTCTGTAAGTATAGGCAGATATCAGTATGTGTGTGACTTCAACTCTGTAAGTATAGGCATATATCAGTATGTGTGTGACTTCAACTCTGTAAGTATAGGCATATATCAGTATGTGTGTGACTTCAACTCTGTAAGTATAGGCAGATATCAGTATGTGTGTGACTTCAACTCTGTAAGTATAGGCAGATATCAGTATGTGTGTGACTTCAACTCTGTAAGTATAGGCATATATCAGTATGTGTGTGACTTCAACTCTGTAAGTATAGGCATGTATCAGTATGTGTGTGACTTCAACTCTGTAAGTATAGGCATGTATCAGTATGTGTGTGACTTCAACTCTGTAAGTATAGGCAGATATCAGTATGTGTGTGACTTCAACTCTGTAAGTATAGGCATGTATCAGTATGTGTGTGACTTCAACTCTGTAAGTATAGGCATGTATCAGTATGTGTGTGACTTCAACTCTGTAAGTATAGACAGATATCAGTATGTGTGTGACTTCAACTCTGTAAGTATAGGCAGATATCAGTATGTGTGTGACTTCAACTCTGTAAGTATAGGCAGATATCAGTATATGTGTGTGACTTCAACTCTGTAAGTATAGGCATGTATCAGTATGTGTGTGACTTCAACTCTGTAAGTATAGGCAGATATCAGTATGTGTGTGACTTCAACTCTGTAAGTATAGGCAGATATCAGTATGTGTGTGACTTCAACTCTGTAAGTATAGGCATGTATCAGTATGTGTGTGACTTCAACTCTGTAAGTATAGGCATGTATCAGTATGTGTGTGACTTCAACTCTGTAAGTATAGACAGATATCAGTATGTGTGTGACTTCAACTCTGTAAGTATAGGCAGATATCAGTATGTGTGTGACTTCAACTCTGTAAGTATAGGCAGATATCAGTATATGTGTGTGACTTCAACTCTGTAAGTATAGGCATGTATCAGTATGTGTGTGACTTCAACTCTGTAAGTATAGGCAGATATCAGTATGTGTGTGACTTCAACTCTGTAAGTATAGGCAGATATCAGTATGTGTGTGACTTCAACTCTGTAAGTATAGGCAGATATCAGTATGTGTGTGACTTCAACTCTGTAAGTATAGGCAGATATCAGTATGTGTGTGACTTCAACTCTGTAAGTATAGGCATGTATCAGTATGTGTGTGACTTCAACTCTGTAAGTATAGGCAGATATCAGTATGTGTGTGACTTCAACTCTGTAAGTATAGGCAGATATCAGTATGTGTGTGACTTCAACTCTGTAAGTATAGGCATGTATCAGTATGTGTCAGACTTCAACTCTGTAAGTATAGGCAGATATCAGTATGTGTGTGACTTCAACTCTGTAAGTATAGGCAGATATCAGTATGTGTGTGACTTCAACTCTGTAAGTATAGGCAGATATCAGTATGTGTGTGACTTCAACTCTGTAAGTATAGGCAGATATCAGTATGTGTGTGACTTCAACTCTGTAAGTATAGGCAGATATCAGTATGTGTGTGACTTCAACTCTGTAAGTATAGGCAGATATCAGTATGTGTGTGACTTCAACTCTGTAAGTATAGGCAGATATCAGTATGTGTGTGACTTCAACTCTGTAAGTATAGGGTTGTTGTGTTGTTTGTGTTGGGATATCAGTATGTGTGTGACTTCAACTCTGTAAGTATAGGCATGTATCAGTATGTGTGTGGACTTCAACTCTGTAAGTATAGGCGATATCAGTATGTGTGTGACTTCAACTCTGTAAGTATAGGCAGATTCAGTATGTGTGTGACTTCAACTCTGTAAGTATAGCATGTATCAGTATGTGTGTGACTTCAACTCTGTAAGTATAGGCATGTATCAGTGTTGTTGTGACTTCAACTCTGTAAGTATAGGCAGATATCAGTATGTGTGGTGACTTCAACTCTGTAGTATAGGCAGATATCAGTAGTGTGGTGACTTCAACTCTGTAAGTATAGGCAGATATCAGTATGTGTGTGACTTCAACTCTGTAAGTATAGGCAGATATCAGTATGTGTGTGACTTCAACTCTGTAAGTATAGGCAGATATCAGTATGTGTGTGACTTCAAGTCTGTAAGTATAGGCAGATATCAGTATGTGTGTGACTTCAACTCTGTAAGTATAGGCAGATATCAGTATTGTGTGTGAACTTCAACAATTCTGAAGTATAGGCAGATATCAGTATGTGTGTGACTGCAACTCTGTAAGTATAGGGCATGATATCAGTATGTGTGTGACTTCAACTCTGTAAGTATAGGCATGTATCAGTATGTGTGTGACTTCAACTCTGTAAGTATAGGCATGTATCAGTATGTGTGTGACTTCAACTCTGTAAGTATAGGCATGTATCAGTATGTGTCAGACTTCAACTCTGTAAGTATAGGCAGATATCAGTATGTGTGTGACTTCAACTCTGTAAGTATAGGCAGATATCAGTATGTGTGTGACTTCAACTCTGTAAGTATAGGAAGGATATCAGTATGTGGTGACTTCAACTCTGAAGTATAGGCAGTATCAGTATGTGTGTGTGACTTCAACTCTGTAAGTATAGGCAGATATCAGTATGTGTGTGACTTCAACTCTGTAAGTATAGGCATGTATCAGTATGTGTGTGGACTTCAACTCTGTAGTATAGGCAGATATCAGTATGTGTTGACTTCAACTCTGTAAGTATAGGCATGTATCAGTATGTGTGTGACTTCAACTCTGTAAGTATAGGCATGTATCAGTATGTGTGTGACTTCAACTCTGTAAGTATAGGCATGTATCAGTATGTGTGTGACTTCAACTCTGTAAGTATAGGCATGTATCAGTATGT
>CM026391.1:91001482-91031693 GCA_014843695.1 Archivesica marissinica
CTTCAACTCTGTAAGTATAGGCAGATATCAGTATGTGTGTGACTTCAACTCTGTAAGTATAGGCAGATATCAGTATGTGTGTGACTTCAACTCTGTAAGTATAGGCATGTATCAGTATGTGTGTGACTTCAACTCTGTAAGTATAGGCAGATATCAGTATGTGTGTGACTTCAACTCTGTAAGTATAGGCAGATATCAGTATGTGTGTGACTTCAACTCTGTAAGTATAGGCATGTATCAGTATGTGTGTGACTTCAACTCTGTAAGTATAGGCAGATATCAGTATGTGTGTGACTTCAACTCTGTAAGTATAGGCAGATATCAGTATGTGTGTGACTTCAACTCTGTAAGTATAGGCAGATATCAGTATGTGTGTGACTTCAACTCTGTAAGTATAGGCAGATATCAGTATGTGTGTGACTTCAACTCTGTAAGTATAGGCAGATATCAGTATGTGTGTGACTTCAACTCTGTAAGTATAGGCATGTATCAGTATGTGTGTGACTTCAACTCTGTAAGTATAGGCATGTATCAGTATGTGTGTGACTTCAACTCTGTAAGTATAGGCATGTATCAGTATGTGTGTGACTTCAACTCTGTAAGTATAGGCAGATATCAGTATGTGTGTGACTTCAACTCTGTAAGTATAGGCAGATATCAGTATGTGTGTGACTTCAACTCTGTAAGTATAGGCAGATATCAGTATGTGTGTGACTTCAACTCTGTAAGTATAGGCAGATATCAGTATGTGTGTGACTTCAACTCTGTAAGTATAGGCAGATATCAGTATGTGTGTGACTTCAACTCTGTAAGTATAGGCATATATCAGTATGTGTGTGACTTCAACTCTGTAAGTATAGGCAGATATCAGTATGTGTGTGACTTCAACTCTGTAAGTATAGGCATGTATCAGTATGTGTGTGACTTCAACTCTGTAAGTATAGGCATGTATCAGTATGTGTGTGACTTCAACTCTGTAAGTATAGGCAGATATCAGTATGTGTGTGACTTCAACTCTGTAAGTATAGGCATGTATCAGTATGTGTGTGACTTCAACTCTGTAAGTATAGGCATGTATCAGTATGTGTGTGACTTCAACTCTGTAAGTATAGGCAGATATCAGTATGTGTGTGACTTCAACTCTGTAAGTATAGGCAGATATCAGTATGTGTGTGACTTCAACTCTGTAAGTATAGGCAGATATCAGTATGTGTGTGACTTCAACTCTGTAAGTATAGGCAGATATCAGTATGTGTGTGACTTCAACTCTGTAAGTATAGGCAGATATCAGTATGTGTGTGACTTCAACTCTGTAAGTATAGGCAGATATCAGTATGTGTGTGACTTCAATCTGTAAGTATAGGCATCAGTAGTGTGTGACTTCAACTCTGTAAGTATAGGCAGATATCAGTATGTGTGTGACTTCAACTCTGTAAGTATAGGCAGATATCAGTATGTGTGTGACTTCAACTCTGTAAGTATAGGCAGATATCAGTATGTGTGTGACTTCAACTCTGTAAGTATAGGCATGTATCAGTATGTGTGTGACTTCAACTCTGTAAGTATAGGCATGTATCAGTATGTGTGTGACTTCAACTCTGTAAGTATAGGCAGATATCAGTATGTGTGTGACTTCAACTCTGTAAGTATAGGCAGGTATCAGTATGTGTGTGACTTCAACTCTGTAAGTATAGGCATGTATCAGTATGTGTGTGACTTCAACTCTGTAAGTATAGGCATGTATCAGTATGTGTGTGACTTCAACTCTGTAAGTATAGGCATGTATCAGTATGTGTGTGACTTCAACTCTGTAAGTATAGGCAGATATCAGTATGTGTGTGACTTCAACTCTGTAAGTATAGGCAGATATCAGTATATGTGTGTGACTTCAACTCTGTAAGTATAGGCATGTATCAGTATGTGTGTGACTTCAACTCTGTAAGTATAGGCAGATATCAGTATGTGTGTGACTTCAACTCTGTAAGTATAGGCAGATATCAGTATGTGTGTGACTTCAACTCTGTAAGTATAGGCAGATATCTCAGTATGTGTGTGACTTCAACTCTGTAAGTATAGGCAGATATCAGTATGTGTGTGACTTCAACTCTGTAAGTATAGGTAGATATCAGTATGTGTCAGACTTCAACTCTGTAAGTATAGGCATGTATCAGTATGTGTGTGACTTCAACTCTGTAAGTATAGGCATGTATCAGTATGTGTGTGACTTCAACTCTGTAAGTATAGGCATGTATCAGTATGTGTCAGACTTCAACTCTGTAAGTATAGGCATGTATCAGTATGTGTGTGACTTCAACTCTGTAAGTATAGGCATGTATCAGTATGTGTGTGACTTCAACTCTGTAAGTATAGGCATGTGCTTGGAGACATAGCGATGTACACTGGAGAAGTTTGATGACTTAGCTAAGTGTCTGTAAGAAAATGCTTCTCCCTGACCTTGGATTAGGGAGAAGTAATGTAGCTCAGCGACCCTAAATCACCCTTTAGCTCATGCCCTGACTACGAGGTATAGAACAGAAAATGCTTCTCCCTGACCTTGGATTAGGGAGAAGTAATGTAGCTCAGCGACCCTAAATCACCCTTTAGCTCATGCCCTGACTACGAGGTATAGAACAGAAAATGCTTCTCCCTGACCTTGGATTAGGGAGAAGTAATGTAGCTCAGCGACCCTAAATCACCCTTTTGCTCATGCCCTGACTACGAGGTATAAAACAGAATTACACTTGGGTGTAGAAAACGGAATACTTGAGTCTGCGTTTGAGAAAAGTTTATAACCAGCAGGTCTAGTGTTTGTCAAAGGTAGGATAGTATTTTGGGTATACCTCCAGCAGTTGAATTTGGTGTTTAGGAAGTAACACACATTTATTCGTTTATGGTATTATATTGGGCGACTGTTTGTCGTTCTGATAAACCACTGTTTGACGTTCTGATAAACCACTGTTTGACGATCTGATAAACCACTGTTTGTCATTCTGATAAACCACTGTTTGTCGTTCTGATAAACCACTGTTTGTCGTTCTGATAAACCACTGTTTGACGATCTGACACGTAGGAATTAACAGCAGGCCTGCGTGGTTAATTCCTACGCATCAGAACGACAGACAGTGGTTTATTCGCCGTTAAATAAACGCAAGAGAAATATTATTTTCATTCTAACATGACCCAATAGTGTGCTATAAATGTATAAATATGTGTATTATTATGTGTCCTTGTCTGTTATTTGGCTGATGGCTTTACAAATTACCTCCCTGTAAAATACCTTCTGTATTCCAGTGGCACTGAAAATCCTCCTCCAGCTATCGACACTATATTTCCTGTATTGCTGATTATTAACACTACAAATACTGCTCAATTGCTGTACTCAATTCCAATGTAAAATTGTTAAAAGTTGTGCATATTTATACCATAAATAAGTTTTGTTACAGGGAAAGCAAAATTCAACAGCCGAACCGTGGTTTTTGTAGATTTAGCTTAGCACTAGATTTGTTCTTTGTTTATAGGAACAAAGCATCAAGTCATGTTAGAATGTAGGCTATGCAATGTTCTGAAAGATATCATGAATAAATTCTTTTCGTTGTCCGCAGGAGACACAGGCTATTCATATGAACATGGGTCAGGGGTCATACATTGAGGCTACTATACCTTGGATAACGGAAGAGACCGGTTATACGTCTGTTATACGAGGCCAACTGCTGTTGTTGGAGGCCACGACCAGCATGAAATACCGGTCTCTACTGGAGTGTGAAACCTTGGATGTAAGTATCAACTGCTGTTGTGTGGAAAAAAAACTTTAAACTTTATTTATTTTACTATGATATGAAACAAGCTTTAACAACTTATATTAATCACTCTCGTTGCCGCGGATGAAAGCCTAAATGTGGTCAATCGTGTGGAAGGAAACCGGAGTACCCGGAAAAAACTCACCTGTCCGATCTGGCGATCACCGTACCATCTCACGTGCCTCCCGGTCTGAGGATCGAATTTATGAGTTTATTTTAGACTTTGATTCAACATGCTCTACAAATATATATTAAATTTATTTGACAATAATAATAATAATAAAGACTTTATTTAATGAGAGAACTCAAATACTCAACAAATAATTTTCCATGGACCAGTCAATTCTCGCAGATGATATAAATTACACAATATCATTGGTAGCGCTCCATTATAAACACATTTCCATGGACCAGTCAATTCTCACAGTTGATATAAATTACACGATGTCATTGGTAGCGCTCCATTATAAGCACATTTCCATGGACCAGTCAATTCTCACATTTGATATAAATTACACGATGTCATTGGTAGCGCTCCATTATAAACACATTTCCATGGACCAGTCAATTCTCGCAGATGATATAAATTACACAATATCATTGGTAGCGCTCCATTATAAACACATTTCCATGGACCAGTCAATTCTCACAGTTGATATAAATTACACGATGTCATTGGTAGCGCTCCATTATAAGCACATTTCCATGGACCAGTCAATTCTCACATTTGATATAAATTACACGATGTCATTGGTAGCGCTCCATTATAAACACATTTCCATGGACCAGTCAATTCTCACATTTGATATAAATTACACGATGTCATTGGTAGCGCTCCATTATAAGCACATTTCCATGGACCAGTCAATTCTCACATTTGATATAAATTACACGATGTCATTGGTAGCACTCCATTATAAACACATTTCCATGGACCAGTCAATTCTCACATTTGATATAAATTACACGATGTCATTGGTAGCGCTCCATTATAAACACATTTCCATGGACCAGTCAATTCTCACAGTTGATATAAATTACACGATGTCATTGGTAGCGCTCCATTATAAGCACATTTCCATGGACCAGTCAATTCTCACATTTGATATAAATTACACGATGTCATTGGTAGCGCTCCATTATAAGCACATTTCCATGGACCAGTCAATTCTCACATTTGATATAAATTACACGATGTCATTGGTAGCACTCCATTATAAACACATTTCCATGGACCAGTCAATTCTCACATTTGATATAAATTACACGATGTCATTGGTAGCGCTCCATTATAAACACATTTCCATGGACCAGTCAATTCTCACATTTGATATAAATTACACGATGTCATTGGTAGCGCTCCATTATAAGCACATTTCCATGGACCAGTCAATTCTCACATTTGATATAAATTACACGATGTCATTGGTAGCGCTCCATTATAAACACATTTCCATGGACCAGTCAATTCTCACAGTTGATATAAATTACACGATGTCATTGGTAGCGCTCCATTATAAGCACATTTCCATGGACCAGTCAATTCTCACATTTGATATAAATTACACGATGTCATTGGTAGCGCTCCATTATAAACACATTTCCATGGACCAGTCAATTCTCACATTTGATATAAATTACACGATGTCATTGGTAGCGCTCCATTATAAGCACATTTCCATGGACCAGTCAATTCTCACATTTGATATAAATTACACGATGTCATTGGTAGCACTCCATTATAAACACATTTCCATGGACCAGTCAATTCTCACATTTGATATAAATTACACGATGTCATTGGTAGCGCTCCATTATAAACACATTTCCATGGACCAGTCAATTCTCACAGTTGATATAAATTACACGATGTCATTGGTAGCGCTCCATTATAAGCACATTTCCATGGACCAGTCAATTCTCACATTTGATATAAATTACACGATGTCATTGGTAGCGCTCCATTATAAACTAATTTCCATGGACCAGTCAATTCTCACAGTTGATATAAATTACACGATGTCATTGGTAGCGCTCCATTATAAACACATTTCCATGGACCAGTCAATTCTCACAGTTGATATAAATTACACGATGTCATTGGTAGCGCTCCATTATAAACACATTTCATGATTTCTGCAAATCATTTTTTAATGTCTACAAGAAAAGCATAATAAGTGTCACCATTCTATTCGTGTAGTTTATACAAATTTATTTTAGCTCGATTGCGAAACAAGTTCTTACAATTTATATTAATCACTCTCAAGACCTCATTCCTGATGGAATCCATCGCCACGAGGGAGTGAGAAGAGGCAACATGGAATTTAAATGCCTTGCCTAAGGGCACAATCGTAATGACTATCTATCTATCTTCCTTAGATGTCAAACCCCTCGCTGTGAGGGATGTAGTCATATTCCTTCTATAATATCTATTTCAGTAATTGATTTTGACTTCAACCCTTTATTGACTTTCCCCATTGATAGGTGGTGCCTATTTCATGTGTGTGTTTTACGTTTATTTATCGTCGCTACCCGTTGCCCATATGAGTGACGCCTCCTGAAGAGATTGGTCATTTTAGATTTTTGGAGGATAGTGCAATGATACAGACAGAGACCCATTCCAGAGTCTCCTCTGGTTCTTTTATGTGCACGATGTAAAGCACCGACACGAGACCTCGGTTTAAAGCCCCATCTGAAAGACTGTTAATTTTATTAGGGTCAGATGTGGGATTGAACCTGCAATCCCTGGATTACCTATTTCATATTATTTCTGTACCAATTTATACTTTCAGTTCCATGTGAAAGGGGCGTATCCCCTGCAGTGGAATCAGCACCAGGATTGGACATGTACATTTACAGCATGCAAAGCTACAGTCTGCCTCATATTTGCACATAAAAACTTCTTTGGCGGTAAGTTTAGTAGGAATACACAGTGTACAGTTTGTTCATCAATATTTTCACGATTGTAGTCCTTTTGATAGTTTTAACAACTTATATTAATCACTCTCGTTGGCGCGGATGAAAGTGTAAATGTGGTCATTGGTGTGGGAGGAAACCAGAGTACCCGGAGAAAACCCACCTGTCTGATTTAGCGACCACCGTACCATCTCACATGCTTCCCGGTTCGATCCTCGGACCGGGTTGCATTGGTGAGAAGCGAGTGGTTATGTATTCCCTACTGTATTGACCGAAACAAAGAGCAATCAGGATGATGCAAAAGGTCTCTGTGGCCGATCGGTTGTGGTTATTGTCACAATTCTAATTCCTCCACGATCTATGAGCAGAATACTGAAGTCTTGAGTATCATGCATTTGATTCCCAGCTGATGAACTTTGTCATTTACCATTTCACAAGCATATTTCACATATGGAAGTCGTGATAGCGCAGTGGATGCGAGTTCGCTTCAGGTGCGAAAGGTCCGGAGTTCGAGCCCCGCTGGAGCCGTTACGATTGTGCCCTTAGGCAAGGCATTTAAATTCCACGTTGCCTCTTCTCTCTCCCTCGTGGCGATGGATTCCATCAGGAATGAGGTCTCGAGAGTGATTAATATAAGTTGAAATAACTTGTCTCGGAATCGAGCTAAAATAAATGTGTATAAACTAAGCATATTTCATCCTCATGTGTGGCGTACCCAATTGTACAACAAGGGAAATGTGAGTCGGAGCAGACTGGAAGGTGGTAGATTTGAATTCTATATGAATATAGAGGATATTTGTGTTTATTAGTGTAAGATAGGATTTTGTTTCATCGAGTGATCACCGAAATTTGTATTTCCACGTTGATCACGAGATGAAATCAAATTCCTATCTTACAGTAATAAACACAAATCTTCTATTTCTTTTATGATTTCCAATGACTTTGTGGCTAATATAATATTAGTTTTCGAATTATATTCATTTTAATTTAAAATTGTAACAAAAATAATTATTTTATATATATACAGTCAAACCTGTGCTTGAAGGCCACCTCCTAATAAAGGCCGCATATGAAAAACCTGTCTCTAATGACCACCATTTTTCTCTCCGGTCGAGCCATTTTCAATTCATTTTAACCCTCTATTGACAGGCCACCTGCCAACAAAGGCCAGGTTTTACGGTATGTTATAATAATTTTTTTTAGGGAGAAGTGGGCCCCGCATGTGGTGAGGTCAGGGTTCCTCGGGCGACTATTTCGCCCAAATCGCCCTCTAGACTAACCGATGTATTTATAGGCACACACCATTAAAACTAAAATCTTCATATGAGCTGTTTGTCTGACATTTTTAAACCGCCAAAAAGAAACAAACGTAAAACAACTGTGCATCCGTTTTTATCTAAACAGATCTGATAGATGATTGGTCATTAAAGAGTGTTCCAGACATCCTACATTTCGTGCCATACACATACAACATCAACATTCTCATCAACCAGTTCGAGGTGGTCACATTGTGTAATGAGTATAACTGGATAGATACCTCGTCTCATAATCCGGAAAATGGTAAGTATACGCGATATGTTCTATGTTCTATGTTATTTACTTAACCCTTTCAACACCACGGACTGTCCGATTAGCGCAGTTGTTAGCGCGCTCGCTTCTCACCAATGTAATCCGGGTTCGATCCTTGGACCGAGAAGTATGTGAGATGGTACGATGGTCGCCATATCGGACAGGTGGGTTTTCTCCGGGTACTCCGGTTTCCTCCCACATGAATGACCACATTTACGCTTTCATCTGCACCAACGAGAGTGATTAATATAAGTTGTTAAATACTTGCTTTGCAATCGTTGTAAAATATATAAAATAAATAAATAACACCACAGACCTCGAAATAGGCTTACGAAAGGGTAGATCCACATCAGCCGGCTCATGATGAACTGTCTCATCAGATCTACTCTATTTGCCAGTAATATTACTATTTATGAAAAAGTTGGCAGTTTCTTAAGGAGGTTGGGGCACCCAAGTACTGGTTAACCGCTGGAGCCTTAAGTAAACTGCCCCCCGGCGATATAGCCTGAAATGGTGCTGATGCAGGCGTAAAACCGAAATATAAATATATAACATATATTTTTAGACAAAATTACCCATTTTGATAAATGAACTGATCCAAATATAATTTATTGGTCTAAAAATATCATGCAATGTGGAATGGTCCAGTGGAAGAGATCTCTTGGTGGAGTTGTGAAATTGTCCAGTGAAGAATTTAATGTGGTCGAATTGTGCAATGTGAGATCCTTGGTAGCTTATATATATATATTATTATAATTGTAAATGCATTATTAAACAGGGACCTCCTTGACCATATGATTTATTCTGGAGTGGGTGGGTCAGAAAATGTGCAGGGTGGGTCAGAAAATGTGCAGGGTGGGTCAGAAAATGTGCAGGGTGGGTCAGAAAATGTGTAGGGTGGGTCAGAAAATGTGTAGGGTGGGTCAGAAAATGTACAGAGTGGGTCAGAAAAGGTACAGGGTGGGTCAGAAAATGTACAAGGTGGGTCAGAAAAGGTGCAGGGTGGGTCAGAAAAGGTGCAGGGTGGGTCAGTAAATGTGCAGGGTGGGTCAGAAAATGTGCATGGTGGGTCAGAAAAGGTGCAGGGTGAGTCAGAAAATGTACAGGGTAGGTCAGAAAATGTACATGGTGGGTCAGAAAAGTGCAGGGTGAGTCAGAAAATGTGCAGGGTAGGTCAGAAAATGTACAGGGTGCGTCAGAAAATGTGCAGGTGAGTCAGAAAATGTGCAGGGTGGTGTGTGGGTGGGTCAGAAAATGTGCAGGGTGGGTCAGAAAATGTGTAGGGTGGGTCAGAAAATGGACAGGGTGGGTCAGAAAATGTACAGGGTGCGTCAGAAAATGTGCAGGGTGGGTCAGAATATGTACAGGGTGGGTCAGAAAAGGTGCAGGGTGGGTCAGAAAATGTGCAGGGTGGGTCAGAAAATGTGTAGGGTGGGTCAGAAAATGGACAGGGTGGGTCAGAAAATGTACAGGGTGCGTCAGAAAATGTGCAGGGTGGGTCAGAACATGTGTAGGGTGGGTCAGAAAATGGACAGGGTGCATTTTGAGATGTGTTGGGGGGTATTTTGGGGTTAGCCCCTAGAAAACTTTGCTAAATTATGGCGATTGAACAAAGAGGCAGTAAGGCAGTACATGTAACAGTGAAATGGGCGGACAAGTTCTAATGTAAGTTATATATATGTCTGCCCGCCCGAAGGCATCTGTTGAGTCTTGTATACAAATCTAATGAGAATAAAAAAGCATTAAAAAATTATTTTTTTAAATGGCAAGAGGGGGATGGGGTGGGCAATGTGCAGAATGGCGGGGCTGGAACGGGCAGGGTGGCATGTCCTGCCATTCTGCTCTAGAAAAAACCCATGATCAAGTTCTTAGGGTTGTAGAATTCCAATAACTTTACGATTGACTGACCTGGGTGTTATTCTTTCATGTGTATCTTGTGTTATTACATTGAAATTTGTATCATTATTTCAGCTCATATAGCGCTGTGTGGAGAGATGTTTGACCTGTCATTGCAGCTTCCATATACAGACTTCCTACCCGACACTAACTCCATAGGATTCATATTCAAGGTGACAAAAAATATCTTGAAACATCGTTTGTTTGTTTCATTAACCCTTTCCCTCATAGAAGCACCTCTTGACGCCATTACCAATACGACATACATTGACAATGTAGTAGCCAAATCAATGTTCATAAACCCTTTCCCTCATAGAAGCACCTCTTGATGCCATTACCAATACGACATACATTGACAATGTAGTAGCCAAACCAATGTTCATAACAAAGGCCAGAATCTCATGTAGTCCCAATAATATCTATGGAGGTGGGATAGATATGGTGACTACTTATCCACTGCATGATAGCTAAATGGCTGTCGTTTGTATGGAGATGTAATAGTATATTAACCTAAATCTCTATGTAGTCTCAGTAATATCTATGGAGGTGGAATAGATATCGCGACTACGTATCCACTGCATGATAGCTAAATGGCTGTCGTTTGTATGGAGATGTAATAGTATATTAACCTAAATCTCTATGTAGTCTCAGTAATATCTATGGAGGTGGAATAGATATGGTGACTACTTATCCACTGCATGATAGCTAAATGGCTGTCATTTGTATGGAGATGTAATAGTATATTAACCTAAATCTCTATGTAGGAAAGGGTTAAATATACAATAATGTCATGTCCTGCTTGTTTGGAATGTTTGAAAGGTGCTTCCAGGACACAAACATAGTGTATATAAATTTGGGACCATTATCTTATCATTAACCCTGAACCGGCTAATCACAAATAAAGTTGCTTTTGCAAACAGCATAGATCCAGATCAGGCGGCACAGAATGTACCATGCTAACCTGTTTGCTATTCGGATAGTCGAGCTACAACACTTGGCTGAATAGCAAACAACATAGATCCTGATCTGCACATTCCTTCCACTTTATTCAGCATTTTAGGGTTAAGAAGTGACAAAATAGGATCGGAACACATGGTATATATAGCTGCATCTCTGAAGTCCACAGCAGGTGTGAACATATTGATTCCATACCTCATAATGATAATCTGTATAATGGTGAAACTTAGATATGATAGATAAGTGGAGCCGCCCAGGTATAATGGATACAGTATCTACCTCGTAATTGAGGTTGTTGCAACCTCGAACCACCGAAATCATGAAGCAAGACATTTAAATACACATTGCCTTTTTCTTTCTTACCTGTGGCAATGAATTCAAGCCACCTTTATTAGTCTCCATTTGCATTGAGCAGCCAGTAACCAGGTTCCCTGTGGCAATTGTTCAACATTTAGTCTATTTAGCAGCCACCTGTATTAAGCAGCCACCTGTATTAAGCAGCCACCTCTATTAAGCAGCCAACTGGTATTAAGCAGCCAGTAACCTGTGGCAATTGATCAACATTTAGTCTCTATTTAGCAGTCACCTCTATTAAACAGTCACCTCTATTAAGCAGCCAACTGGTATTAAGTAGCCTGGTATTAACCAGGTTCCCTGTGGCAATTTGTTCAACATTTAGTCTCTATTTAGCAGCCAGTGTTCATCATTCCCATGGCTGGCTGCATACGACAGGTTTAACTGTATTGTCATGTTGGGTGTTGAGGTATGTATTGGTAGGTTTGAAATGAGGTTTCCACCTTCACTTCAGCATTGTTAAATATAAGTATTATGTTTCTTCTTCTTCGCGGAATTTCCGTGGCTTCTTTGATAATTGATGAAAACAAATTGATTGAGGGGGGGGGGGGTGTCCTTGTCCGAGTGGTTACGGTCGTCGACTTCAAATCACCTGCTCCTCACCACTGTAGGTTAAAATCTCACTGGGTTGTTGAATAATTTCATGTGAGGAAGCTATCTAGCTGGCTTGTGGTAGGTTGGTGGTTCTATCCAGAGTGCCTGTCGGTGCCTGCTCGGTGGGGCACCTGGGTATTCCTCCACCAATAATGGCTGGAGAGTCGCCATATGACTTTAAACCCCATAAACTGTCCGATTAGCGCAGTGGTTAGCGCGCTCGCTTCTCACCAATGCAACCCGGGTTCGATCGTCGGACCGGGAAGTATGTGAGATGGTACGGTGATCGCCAGATCGGACAGGTGGATTTTCACCGGGTACTCCGGTTTCCTACCACACCAATGACCACATATTTAAACCCCATAAACAAACAAACAAATGATGGACTTGGAAAATAAATATGAAGATTATGCCAATAATTTTGTGTAGATAATAAAATAATAAATGAATGATTTAGAGAATTAGATTAAATGAAAAATATGTCATTTATTTAGGTGGAGACGGTGTTTTGTCGTATTTATCTGCCGGAAAACAACACCAGTCGGCATGTGATCATAGCGCTATCGGAGAATATGAAGATCGTTGATCGAGATGGAAACATCCAGGATGGGCCGTTCTGTTACGATATAAAGAAACAGTGGAGGAAATTAACGGAAAGGAGGTAAATAATTACGCTAGAGTGAAATAGACGTGAGCAAGGTAGGATGTCAGGGCCTGTCCTGGCTAGAGTGAAATAGATGTGAGCAAGGTAGGATGTCAGGGCCTGTCCTGGCTAGAGTGAAATAGACGTGAGCAAGGTAGGATGTCAGGGCCTGTCCTGGCTAGAGTGAAATAGATGTGAGCAAGGTAGGATGTCAGGGCCTGTCCTGGCTAGAGTGAAATAGAGTGAGCAAGGTAGGAGTCAGGGCCTGTCCTGGCTAGAGTGAAATAGATATGAGCAAGGTAGGATGTCAGGGCCTGTCCTGGCTAGAGTGAAATAGATGTGAGCAGGTAGGATGTCGGGGCCTGTCCTGGTAGAGTGAATGAGTGAGCAAGGTAGGATGTCGGGGCTGGTGGTGTGGTGGTGGCTGTCGGCTGAGTGAAATAGAGTGAGCAAGGTAGGATGTCAGGGCCTGTCCTGACTAGAGTGAAATAGATGTGAGCAAGGTAGGATGTCAGGGCCTGTCCTGACTAGAGTGAAATAGATGTGAGCAAGGTAGGATGTCAGGGCCTGTCCTGACTAGAGTGAAATAGATGTGAGCAAGGTAGGATGTCAGGGCCTGTCCTGACTAGAGTGGGGGTTTGCATCTCTCCAACTTCTATTCTCGAGTTGTTATTATGACAGTGACTACCTGTTGAGCGGAATAACGTGTGCTTAATTCCAGTCGGTTGCTACGGAGATCATGAATATCAGTAAGTTTGTATGCGATCTGTGTGTGGCGTATCTCTCTGATCTCAATTGATATATTATATGCATGTAGCAGTTAGCCATACATCCCGCCCTCTTGCTGATGTGTCATGCACTTGAATCTTGTCTGAAGTTTTTAATCGGTATTTAATGATTAATTTTACTACTGTTTCAATGCTTTGTGAAATATACAATCACAACCTTTGTATAACGTGTTTGGCAAAAGGTGGTCTTTATCAAGATTTAAAATATTTAGTTTACTCCGAATGCGTAAGAAGCTGTAGCAACTTAGAGTAATTACTCCTATTTGCGAGTCTGAAACTGTATATGTGGTCATTCGTATGGGTGGAAACAGGAGTACCCGGAGAAATCCACTTCCGATCTGGCGACCACCCTAACTTCCTAATCCGAGGATCAAACCCGGGTTGCATTGGTGAAAAGTGAGCATACTAGCCACTGCATTGTCCGGTTGTGTTTGTTCACATTCAGTTTGACCTTATGTACCTACATGCAGTGTTTCCTCTGGGTCAATTTTAGTTTGCGCCATCAAATTCGCCAATTAGAAAAAGTTTGCGCCAATGGCTCCAATGTTGGAGCCAGCAGTCTATAGTGCCATATTCAATCGGACATCTGGTATGTGCTGATGTTAAACAAGTTGTCAACTTGTGTGCATGTACTACTGTTAATTACTTGTACTTCTGCTGTAGTTGTCTACATGCACTAATGAATAAATAAATACTGTGTAACTTACTACCTACCAATCATAAAAAATCAGGTTTGGGAAATTGGAAAGTGCACTAAGACTAACCATGCATTTTCTTGCACCCACTACGTTCTAAATTCGCGTTTTAGTGTCATGTATTTATATGTGTATTATATTTGTGTTTTGTGTTTGCAGTGCTGGTTGGGTGGATTGTTGGATGTCGTCCAACGTCTCCCTGAGTATCCTGTACAAGTATCACCCCATGCCTCCACTGCTGAAGGTCGACAACCATCACATCATGATCCCATCCGTGGAGGACCTTACTGGCATCCCAGAGAGTCCCGGCATGGAAGAATACATTCCGTTGAACTATATGAGGACCGAGTCGGTCAAGGTGCCCGAGAATTTTGATCCTGGGATGATGGACTCTGACCTGATCAGCGTCGAGTTGGAGGTGGCTCCCTCGGTACTGTGCGCTTATGGGTCATTATTGAGGAATATCATACATTTGAAGGCAAGTATCAGTTACAACAATTTTCATCTAGCCCGAGTCATGCAGGGAGAATGGAGATAGCTGAGGGAGACTACTCCCAAATCATCCTCTAGCTCAATCCCTGCAGGGAGAATGGAGACAGCTGAGGGAGACTACTCCCAAATCATCCTCTAGCTCAATCCATGCAGGGAGAATGGAGATAGCTGAGGGAGACTACTCCCAAATCATCCTCTAGCTCAATCCCTGCAGGGAGAATGGAGATAGCTGAGGGAGACTACTCCCAAATCATCCTCTAGCTCAATCCCTGCAGGGAGAATGGAGATAGCTGAGGGAGACTACTCCCAAATCACCCTCTAGCTCAATCCCTGCAGGGAGAATGGAGACAGCTGAGGGAGACTACTCCCAAATCATCCTCTAGCTCAATCCCTGCAGGGAGAATGGAGATAGCTGAGGGAGACTACTCCCAAATCATCCTCTAGCTCAATCCATGCAGGGAGAATGGAGACAGCTGAGGGAATCTACTCCCAAATCACCCTCTAGCTCAATCCATGCAGGGAGAATGGAGACAGCTGAGGGAGACTACTCCCAAATCATCCTCTAGCTCAATCCCTGCAGGGAGATGCGAGACAGCTGAGGGAGACTACTCCCAAATCATCCTCTAGCTCAATCCATGCAGGGAGAATGGAGATAGCTGAGGGAATCTACTCCCAAATCACCCTCTAGCTCAATCCCTGCAGGGAGATGCGAGACAGCTGAGGGAGACTACTCCCAAATCATCCTCTAGCTCAATCCATGCAGGGAGAATGGAGACAGCTGAGGGAATCTACTCCCAAATCATCCTCTAGCTCAATCCCTGCAGGGAGAATGGAGACAGCTGAGGGAGACTACTCCCAAATCACCCTCTAGCTCAATCCATGCAGGGAGAATGGAGACAGCTGAGGGAGACTACTCCCAAATCACCCTCTAGCTCAATCCCTGCAGGGAGATGGAGACAGCTGAGGGAGACTACTCCCAAATCACCCTCTAGCTCAATCCCTGCAGGGAGAATGGAGACAGCTGAGGGAGACTACTCCCAAATCACCCTCTAGCTCAATCCCTGCAGGGAGATGGAGACAGCTGAGGGAGACTACTCCCAAATCACCCTCTAGCTCAATCCATGCAGGAGAATGGAGACAGCTGAGGGAATCTACTCCCAAATCACCCTCTAGCTCAATCCCTGCAGGGAGATGCGAGACAGCTGAGGGAGACTACTCCCAAATCACCTCTAGCTCAATCCCTGCAGGTAGACAGCTGAGGGAAGACTGCTTCTCCCTAGTCTCTGCCTGGATGTTATAAATCATTTCTTCAACCTCGAGCGAAGCCTCAAGGTTTCTGATTGGTTGATCCAAGAGCAAATCTCAGACTCAACCAATCAGATAACTTGAGCTTCAGTTTGAGATTTGAGAAAAGGTTTATAACCTCCAATCCTGGCCTTTGAAACAGGAGATATTTGCTTCTTGGTTATATCATTAGTATAAAAACAGGTAATATTTGCTTCTTGGTTATATCATTAGTATAAAAACAGGTAATATTTGCTTCTTGGTTATATCATTAGTATAAAAACAGGTAATATTTGCTTCTTGGTTATATCATTAGTATAAAAACAGGTAATATTTGCTTCTTGGTTATATCATTAGTATAAAAACAGGTAATATTTGCTTCTTGGTTATATCATTAGTATAAAAACAGGTAATATTTGCTTCTTGGTTATATCATTAGTATAAAAACAGGTAATATTTGCTTCTTGGTTATATCATTAGTATAAAAACAGGTAATATTTGCTTCTTGGTTATATCATTAGTATAAAAACAGGTAATATTTGCTTCTTGGTTATATCATTAGTATAAAAACAGGTAATATTTGCTTCTTGGTTATATCATTAGTATGAAATGCACTGGGGTTATTATTGAGAGTTATTGTCTGTGAATACTTCAGGAATGTATTTTATATATCTGTATGTATATTTACTGTCTTCCAGGTAAACAAATCATTTTATGGAAATAAGATCAACATTTATTATTATTAAACTTTATTTATTTTATGATTGCGAAGCAAGTTTTAACAACTTATATTAATCATTCTCGTTGGCGCAGATGAAAGCCTATATGTGGTCATTCGTGTGGGGAGGAAAACGGAGTACCCGGAGAAAACCCACCTGTCTGATCTGGCAACCACCGTACCATCTCACATACTTCCCGGTCCGAGGATGGAACCCGTGTTGCATTGGTGAGAAGCGAGCGCGCTAACAACTGCGCTAATTGGACAGCCAATTTATTATTATTATTATATACCAAATTTATGAAGCACCCTTTTCACTTAAAATACAGGTTCAAAGGCGCTTTACAAATCACATATCACAGATATGAACGCATAAAAAACATAGCATACCATATATCAAAATTTCAAAATTAAAACAAATATATATGATAAAGTTATGGTTAAAATCTGAAAGCTAACTATAATGTAAAAAAGGGAATTAATTTAACCAAACTCGAGATAAGATGGATTATAGACCGGAAACAAATATTAAAGCTAAAACATAATGAATCTTGATTATTTGTAAAAGAGAACAACAATAAGATGGAATGCAAAACAAAGATTGAATATATATACCATTAAAATAATAGTGGATAAACATATCAAAATAGCAATTTGATGATAATTGAAATAAGTTTGAGACTTTAAAGGGACATTACATTGCAAAAAGCAATTAAAATTCATTTTTTTGCACTAAAAATTCTTCCGAATACATTCGAACACTAACAATTAATCAATAAACAGTGTTTTTGTGGTTTACAAACTTTCAAAAGTGAAAGTAGCATTTCATATAACGTTCATCCATGCTCCTGATTTGACGTTTGATTGTCATTGGAGTCAATACTAAATGCATGATACTGTCGTTTAGAGATAGTTTGACTAAGATTAGTATACAAATAAATATGCATTGGCACAAATGTGAGATATAACGGTAAATCTGTGTTATTCAGGATACACTTACTCATGAATGTCCACCTATTTTACATTATTTTATTATATCAACAAATGGCGTATACGACGATTGTTTATTTGTTGAAATACTCAGTTTTTGAGGCAAATATTTGGAAAATAATTATACCATATAATAGGAAATTACATTCTGTAGAAATTTGCTTTTTCACTGATGTAGTGTCGCTTTAAGAGTTTGGTAAAACAATGATATGTTATACGAATGTTTATCATACACTTATTAAATATATATCAGTGTAATATTCCTCATGCAATCAAATCTTTTTTCAATACTGAAGTAATCCGTGAGTCTTTACTTCTCTCTTAAATCTTTGCAATGTCTGACAGTCTCAGTCAAACCTGTCTTAAGCAGCCAGCCAAGGGAATCACAGAATGTGGCTGCTTAGCACAGGTGGCTGCTTATTAGAGGTCAAATGTATAATAAAACAACAAATTGGAAATCTGGCAGCTGGCTGCTTAATACAGGTTGGCTGCTTAATGGAGGTGACTATTAACACAGGTTTGACTATTTCATATCTGTAGGAGAATTACCTTGGTGAAGACCAAACCTTCACAGATTTCTACGACATGCCTGACACAGGGTTGGAACCTAAAGAGACGGAAGGTCTGCAGGGGCCGTTGACGGAGACGGAGGTAGTGGAAGGGGAGTTTGATGCCAGAAAATACCGACCATTCTCTGTCACTGTTTCCGTGACCTTGCACGACATACAAGCTCATTTAGTGAAGGTAAGATCACTGCATTACACGACATCTACCATCTGTGAAGCTCGATATTTCAATTAAACATTATTTATCTTACAACGATTGCGAAGCAAGTTTAAACATCTTATGTTAATCACTGTCATTGGCGCGGATGAAAGTGTAAATGTGGTCATTCATTTGTGAGGAAACTGGAGAAAACCCACCTGTCTGATCTGGCGACCACCGTACCATCTCGAATACTTCCTGGTCCGAAGATCGAACCTGGGTTGCATTGGTTGGAAACGAGTGTGCTAACCGGACAGTTATTTCAGTATATCACACAGTGCATGATATACCATATATATGCACAACATGTGTATGTCCTGGCTAGCCATTTGTCCATCGCTGGACTGGTAATCCAGAGATTTCAGGTTCGATCCCCCGTCTAACCCTAATACAATTAACAGTCTTTCAGATGGGACGTTAAACCGAGGTCTCGTGTCGGTGCTTTACAACCGTGCACATAAAAGAACCAGGGGAGACTCTGGAATGGTCTCTGTCTGTATCACTGCACTATGCTCCAAAAATCTAAAATGACTAATCTCTTCAGGAGGCGTCGCTCATATGGGCAACCGGTAGCGACGATAAATAAACGTAAAACACACACACCTTTTATCCTCATTTTTGAAGTTCATATATAAAATTAATTTCGCTGATATTATATCAACACAACCAGAAGAAAGTGGAAATCGTGATAGCGCAGTGGATGCGCGTTCGCTTCAGGTGCGAAAGGTCCGGAGTTCGAGCACCGCTGGAGCCGTTATGATTGTGCCCTTAGGCAAGGCATTTAATTTCCACGTTGCCTCTTCTCTCTCCCTCGTGGCGATGGATTCCATCAGGAATGAGGTCTCGAGAGTGATTAATATAAGTTATAGTTTATACAAATTTATTTTAGCTCGATTGCGAAACAAGTTCTTTCAATTTATGTTAATCACTCTCGAGACCTTATTCCTGATGGAATCCATCGCCATGAAGGAGAGAGAAGAGGCAATGTGGAATTTAAATGCCTTGCCTAAGGGCACAATCGTAACGGCTCCAGCGGGGCTCGAACTCCGGAACTTTCGCACCTGAAGTGAACGCGCATCCACTGCGCTATCACGACTTCCACTTTCTTCTGGTTGTGTTGATATAATATCAGCGAAATTAATTTATAAGTTATAAGAACTTGTTTCGCAATCAAGCTAAAATAAAGTTGTATAAACTAACCAGAAGAAATAAGTTTCAGAGACGATATATTTTCAATTTATATCATTTAGAAGTCGGAAACTAGAAATTTATTGTTTCGCCACTTCTGTAGAAAGTTGGACGTAACGGTAATTTTTCTAGCGATGGCAGTTGAGCAGAGATATTAAGTCGCATTCATTCAAAGCTAGCCAGGCTGATTTATAATCGACTTTTTTGTCATTACATTTTTACTACATATAAATCCATCTTGTATACAAGTACAATATACTTACCCGGCGCGATATAGCCGATCTTGGCTGATGCGCTGTTAAACCAATACTCACTCACTCACTCACTATTTGTAGAACTGTAATGTAGAGAATGTTGCGTGCCCAACCGTATACGTCGAGCGGGTGGGGTTTGAGTTGGATAAGCAATACAGACAGACCAAGCTGCAGGTGCTCATCTCACCGGTCATTCTTATTGCCAGAGACAGTTTTGAGGTAAGTGGTTTCAAAGAACGCCAGATGCCTTCATGTTTATTTTAAGCACACCCGATTCACAACCTCAATGAATACTACTAGACTGCACTGCGGGGGCCTCTGCGGTAGAGCGGGTACTGTCATTGACTTCAAATCACTTGCCCCTCACTACTGTGGGTTCAAATCCCACCGGGGTGTCGATTTCTTTCATGTGCTTGCGGGAAGTTGGTGGTTCTACCTGGATGTCTGTGCTAATAGTGCTAATAGTACTTGGAGTGCCGAAGCTATTGTTGTGATTTTCAAAGCCTAAAACAAGCGAACAAAGACTGCACTACATACCTTATATAATTATGTTTTATATGTTATTAGTTTTAGTATGCAATGTTTTAATTTGGCCAGTGAGACATATCATTCAAGGTAAAATACTTAATCGCTGCCAAGACAGTGGACATGTTTCACAAAGCACACTTTCCCTAGGCAATGTCCAGTAAACAGTACGCGGCTCAATGTCACTTGTTCCCGAGATTGAGTGAAACTACGACCCTGATTATAGCAGTTAACCCTTTCAACACCACAGACCTCTAAATTGGCTTACAAAAAAGTGTAGATCCAGATGAGCCGGCTCGTGACGAGCCGTCTCATCAGGATCTGCACTTTTTTCAAGTAATATAACTATTTTTAGAAAAAAAATTACCCGTTTTGATAAATGAACTGATCCAAATGTAATTTTGTTATTAATTTATTGGTCTAAAAATATCATGGACCAGTCCATGTCAGTTACTTGGTGTTGAATGGGTTAAAGGTGAGTTATAACAATGGTATGTTAGACCACTCGGCCACATAAGCTCTTTTGGACATTTGGAAAAGGAAAGAATTTCCTTTGCTATCTCAACATTTGAATGGTTTCACGTATATTTCAAAGCACTATTTCAACTTAATAATCATATAGATGGAATGTTTATGTCCAGTAGCAACATATAGTATTGTATCATTTCAGAGGGAGCCAGATCAAGGTCATGTGAAGGAAGGTCATCTGGCATTGTCAGGGTTGCAGGTCAGGGGTCATGCCTTGTTTTCGCACAGAGATCTGCCGTTGGAAACTGAAACATTAGAGTATGGCTGGTTGGTGGAAGCTGTGATTGGTGACATTTCTGGTAGACTGACCTCACCTCATGTAAGTTCAAGGTCATCATGTGCTATGTATGTATGTATGTATGTTCCATTAATGTCAAACCCCTTGCGGGGACCTAGACACGTTTTCCTGGGCATGCTTAGCCGACCATAGCGGTTAACCAGTACTAAGCAATGTGTGTGAGGTGCTGCTCAATGACACTACATACGTGGCCTGACCGAGTATCGAACCCGGACCGTTCAATTCCAAATCCGACGCTTTACCATTGGACCACGGACGCCACACCATTATGCTTACAGATCAGAGATTTTTGCATATTGCATATTCTGTTATTTAATCCAAAACCATCAACGAAAGGTGTCAAAATACATTGTAAGTGCATATAATTTAAAATTAACGCCCTTTATTAATAATTAGCTCAACAAAAATGTACAAAGATTTTCTATAATTTTGTCTCTTTTTTTCCATCACCATGAGGGCCAGAAGGGTCAATGTGGCTTTTAAGTATCTTGCCTTCGGATACCACCACCGTGGTTATGGCCCGACTTACTCACAACCTCTCGGAAACACGTATCAGTTACACCACGTTTATTCTGCCTTATTTAATCCAAAACCTATCAAATAGTATCGGAATACATTGTATGTGCATATAAATAAAGAAGAAACGCCATTTATTAATAATTAGGTCTACATAAATGTACAAGGATTTTGTATAATTTCTTCTCTTTTTTTTCATTACCACGAGGGAGAAGGGTCAATGTGGCTTTAAGTATCTTGCTTTCGGATACCACCACCGTGGTTCTAGCAGGGCTCGAACTGACAACCTCTCTGTTACAAGGCAAACACGTATCCATTACACCATGGAGACCCCAACACATCATGGCTTTGCAACCCCTAAACAAATCATAATCCTTCAAGTGCTTGTTTGCTTTCAGATTCAGAATATAGTTGAGTTTGTACAGACCTTCGTTATGTTGGTAGAAGACTCGGAGAACAGCCTTCAGCAGTCCGTATCGTACCAGCTGTGTCAGCACATGATTCCCCAGCACCGATGTAAGAAGTTGAACCCTCGGTACAATATAACGTGTCCGTCCTCGGAGGATATCAAGTACAGGATGACACGAGCGTCCGTTGATTCGTTGAACCTGTATCTAGTAGAAGGAGGATCGGCCCTCAGTATTCAGGTATGAAAGAGCAGCATGCAATATATCGTCGGTGCTCGAAAAATAGGACAGCCGGGGCCCCTCAAAATCCAAGACGGGCCTGTATCTCTTTAAATCTGACAAGCCCGCAGGCATGTGTCTAACGAAATACTTTCCGTGAGCACTGTATCGTGTCCAAAGATTTGCATTACAGGAAGACCTGGGTCAACCTGGATTCAGTTATCCTTGGACCTCCACTGTGGTCGAGTGATGATGATTGATTGAGCTTATTTACCCTCACCGCCGGCGAACCACGTGGTTATGGTCACTGACTTGTACACTGTAACCTATCATCACTCATGGTCACAGATTCAAGCCCCGCTGAAACTGTGTCTCTTTATATGAAAAAGTTGGTAGTTTCCTACGGAGGTTGGAGCACTTAGTACTGATTGAACCTGCCCAGGAAAGGTGTTGTTAGGTCAACTGCCCGCAATCGATATAGCCCAAAAATGGTGCTGATGAGGCGTAAAACCCAAACAAACAAAGAAAGACTTCTTTCAATGAAATCATACTGGTATTACTAGCATTACGCTAAAAACAACATGTAAACCCCTCTTGTAAACCCCTCTTGTAAACCCCTCTTGTAAACTCCTCTTGTAAACCCCTCTTGTAAACTCCTCTTGTAAACCCCTCTTGTAAACCCCTCTTGTAAACTCCTCTTGTAAACCCCTCTTGTAAACCCCTCTTGTAAACCCCTCTTGTAAACTCCTCTTGTAAACCCCTCTTGTAAACTCCTCTTGTAAACCCCTCTTGTAAACCCCTCTTGTAAACTCCTCTTGATGTAGGGAGGTTATAAGAATGTTTATATAAATGTTGGCCATTTTGAATTTGTTCTGTGTTCATGACTGTATAATGCTCAAATATGTACGGTCTTATAATGCTAATAATAACAAGTTTATATAATACATATACCCCTGCCTCTGTGGTCGAGTGGTTAAGGTCGCTGACTTGTATACCTCTGTAACCATCACTGATGGTCACGGGTTCGAGTCCTGCTCAGGCCGTGTCTCATTTATATGAAAAAGTTGGCAGTTTCTTACAGAGGTTGGTGCACCCAAGTACTGGTTAACCGCTGGAGCCTGCCCAGGAAAGGTGTTGTTAGGTAAGCTGCCCGCCGGCAATATAGCCCAAAATGGTGCTGATGCAGGCGTAAAACCCGAAATATAACATAACATATACCCGCTACAAATGCAGCAATATTGAACCTCCGTAGCTGAGAGGTTACGGTCGCTGACTTCAAATCACTTACCCCTCACTGCTGTAGGTTAGAATCCCACTGGGGGTGTCGAATCCTGTCATGTGAGGAAGCTGGCATGCAGAAGGTTGTTGGTTCTACCTGGGTGTCTGTCTGTGCCTGAAATACTGATTGAAGGGGCACCAGGGGTTCTACCTGGGTGTCTGTCCGTGCCTGAAATACTGATCGAAGGGGCACCAGGGGTTCTACCTGGGTGTCTGTCCGTGCCTGAAATACTGATCGAAGGGGCACCTGGGGTTCTACCTGGGTGTCTGTCCGTGCCTGAAATACTGATCGAAGGGGCACCTGGGGTTCTACCTGGGTGTCTGTCCGTGCCTGAAATACTGATCGAAGGGGCACCTGGGGTTCTACCTACACTGAAGATAGCTGGAGAGTCACCATATCACCTAAGCTGTTGGTAAAACCCCAAAAACAAGCAAACTACAAATGCATTTGCATCATGAAAACAATTTTGCTTGGGATATGATATTGGGATAATTCCTTTGTACTTATATATTTGCATTACATGTAATATGCTACTGTAAATCAGTGTGTTTTATATATTGTTTGTAATGTCGTTCAAAGAGCCTCTTGTAACATATTTACATGTATAACCTCATGTGTTCATGCTAACATGAATTGAGAGAAATAAAGGATTTTGACTTATTTATGATTGGGTACTTAGGAGGCAAACTACAAATGCATTTATGATTGGGTACTTATGAGGCAAACTACAAATGCATTTATGATTGGGTACTTAGGAGGCAAACTACAAATGCATTTATGATTGGGTACTTAGGAGGCAAACTACAAATGCATTTATGATTGGGTACTTATGAGGCAAACTACAAATGCATTTATGATTGGGTACTTAGGAGGCAAACTACAAATGCATTTATGATTGGGTACTTAGGAGGCAAACTACAAATGCATTTATGATTGGGTACTTAGGAGGCTAGGAATCGGTTAGTACAGAAGAGTTGTTAAGGATGTCTGTCACGTATTCAATGGTTTAAAACCATATTTCTCATATTTTCTCAGGTGTTTCCTGTAAGACTTGCAACTTGTAACCTGCACGGAGAAAACACGAGGGCAGGAATAACTGGTCTGATTGAGCATATCTCACTGAAACAGTACATCTCCACGGCTCCTATCAGGCACGACACCAGCCAACCAGAGGTCTGGATCGAGTCAGGTGGCGTGTCACTCGGACCAATCAAAGCAGAGGCAGCAATGGCATTACCCAATCTGGACTTCCATGAGATTCAAAATGAATTTTTGCTGACTCATGATGCCCGTAGTATGAGATTATGGTTTTTGTGGCCTGTGGATATTATCAAAATACCGACAGCTGTGATAGGAAAATGTGGATGCATTGGGGGCTGTACATTCTTCGGCAAGAACAAGAACGGCATTGGATTCTTTCATCCCAAGACGGTTCATGAAGCGACTCCAAATGCAGTGTGCAAAGTGACGCCAGAAGGCAATGACCCTGGTTTCGGACAAAGTTTATTACACAAAAATAAGCTTGTGTTTGATATTGGGACGGCTGCTGGTTGGGGCACACCGAGTAAGGAGTTTACATTCACCAGAGGGTACATGAGCAATTTGACGACCCCTGATTCTCCCGGTACGAGCATTACTGTGATAGAGGAGTATGCGACCCAGCAGAACACGTTGAAACCCGGAAATACAACGGAGGTGCCATTCAGTTGTCACCAGCGCTCACTGACGCGGAGTCCAACTATCGAGACACAGTCTACATCGAGCTTTACCGGCGAAACTGCACCTGATAATGTCAGTATAAATCCATTTGATACCGTGAAGTCCACTGAATCTTCGGTGTTAAGGGATGGGGATAGAAGCATGCATGAGGATCAGGGAAGTAAACCTGCCCGAAGTATATCCCAAAGTTCATCTTCATCTCCGCCACCGTTCAGCCCCATGATGCGCTCATCTATCGCCCACAGCCCCTCTTCACGATCATCAGTTCATAGTCCTTCGGGGCATTCATCGCTGCGCAGTGCAAGTCCGACATCGCTCAGGTTGAGGTATGGTTCCCGGTACGACCCCAACAGACAAACGTCGATTGTATCGTTAGATAGTGAAATGTACTTCTCGGCCGAGGAGGACGCATTATCATCCTCGGACCCAAATTTCTCATCCTTGAAGCAACCGTCATTTCCAGACATGGTCTCCTCAGAAGGTGAGAGTGTAACGTGGGTACCGGAGGAGAATTCACCGAGGTTGAACACGAGTGATGTTACACAGATTGATGAGACGGTCATCGAGAGAAAGGATAGCTATACATCCACAAACTCAACGCTGTCATACATGTCGGCCGACACTGACCCGGATGAGAATATGTCTGGTGGAATTCCCTCGGAATTCTCTATGGTGGATCTTCATAGTCAGGCATGTGCAACTAAATTATAACATCTTCGTATGATATTTTCATCTATAGTTTTTTTAAACTTTATTTATTTAAATGGATATTTATAACGATTGCGAAGCAAGTTCTAACAACTTATATTAATCACTCTCGTTGGCGTGGATGAAAGCGTATATGTGGTCATACGTGTGGGAGGAAACCGGAGTACCCGGAGAAAACCCACCTGTCCGATCTGGCGACCACCGTACCATCTCACATGCTTCCCGGTCCGAGGATCGAACCAGGGTTGTATTGGTCTATAAAATAGATTCAAACATGAGTCAGCGTCTTGTCTGTATATGGTATTAGGTATTTACCATGTTTAAATCTGCAATAAATCATTGTTGAGCGCGTGATGTCAAACATCATTTTACTAGCAGCTTTGTGACGTCGTTTAACGATTTCTAAAAAATAACTCCGATTAGTGTGGCGCATTTTAGATACTTTGGTCAAGTTAGAATCGAAATGATATTTGTATTTGCGTTATTTATAGTCGAATGAAACATGGTTTGTTGTTCTGAGCGCCGGAATTAACCACTTACGCCTACGGCCTGCAAGGTTAATTCCTACGTGTCAGAACACCGAACCATGTTTTATTAAATGCAGTAAAAATCAATTTGACGCGGTCAACATCGTACATGGACCAGTTCTATTATAAATCCCACCCCAACGTTTTACTAGATAAATACATTCCATTAAACATTATGAGACCTGCAACCAAATAAAATCTGACCTAGCAGCAGGGTTCATTCTACGTCAGAATATTTGGGAGAAGTGAGAAAGTACATGATCGCTTCCTTAAATGGTGTTCTTTAATATACTTCTGCAAAATAGGGTTAAAATGCACAGTGCAACCATTAAATACAACGTTTGAATAGGAGTGTTTTATAATGGGCCAGTGTATATCTTACTAGACAAAATTTTGTTTGAACCACAAACATTTTTTTTTTTAGGGAGAAGTGGGGCCCCCAGAGGTCGAAGTCAGGGTCCCTAGGGTCGCCCTCTAGAATGATCCCTGCTAGCAGACGAAATTATATCGATTAAAAGACTGTTTGACTTTATAAAATTGTATTTTATTATAGTGTAAATGGATTTCAGGTAAAGAATGCTATCACCAAGTCTCCGGTGTTACTGCCATGTTACTCTAATCACATGACGCGCTTACAATGTAACAACTGGGAGTCGGCCGCCCCATTCCCGGGTCGATGCCACAGTGTACAGACCGAGCAGTCTCGGTTCTCATTGTCTTCCGTCGGGCAGAGCGCTCAGTTGGGACAATCTCAGATATGTCTACCTCACTTTGTTAAGGTAAGTCTTGGTATTTGGTGTGCATTCCTTGTTATCTGTGTTAACAGATATGCCTACCTCACTTTGTTAAGGTAAGTCTTGGTATTTGGTGTGCATTCCTTGTTATCTGTGTTAACAGATATGCCTACCTCACTTTGTTAAGGTAAGTCTTGGTATTTGGTGTGCATTCCTTGTTATCTGTGTTAACTATGCCTACCTCACTTTGTTAAGGTAAGTCTTGGTATTTGGTGTGCATTCCTTGTTATCTGTGTTAACAGATATGCCTACCTCACTTTGTTAAGGTAAGTCTTGGTATTTGGTGTGCATTCCTTGTTATCTGTGTTAACAGATATGCCTACCTCACTTTGTTAAGGTAAGTCTTGGTATTTGGTGTGCATTCCTTGTTATCTGTGTTAACAGATATGCCTACCTCACTTTGTTAAGGTAAGTCTTGGTATTTGGTGTGCATTCCTTGTTATCTGTGTTAACAGATATGCCTACCTCACTTTGTTAAGGTAAGTCTTGGTATTTGGTGTGCATTCCTTGTTATCTGTGTTAACAGATATGCCTACCTCACTTTGTTAAGGTAAGTCTTGGTATTTGGTGTGCATTCCTTGTTATCTGTGTTAACAGATATGCCTACCTGTGGTATTATGTGATTGGCGAGACATGTTTTTGCCTTTGCCTTCCATCCGTACACACAAATGGATACCTACGTGGCTAGAAAAACAATATATATTATATACCGGTATATTTTCTAGTGGCCATTGGTTAGCTATGTGGTTAAAAATGCTCGTCATGGCATATAGAACAAAAGAGAGAACAATGTGTAGCTACTTAACCCTTTGCCTGCTGAGCAAATAAAATCACATTTGCAAACAACATAGATCCAGATCAGCCAAGGCGTAACGCCGCTTCTGATCAGGATCTATGTTGTTTGCTATTTAGCCACTATCTGAATAGCAAACAGCATAGAGCCTGATCAAACTGCACATTCTGTGCCGTGATCTGGCTCTATGCTATTTGCAAAAGTGTTAAGTATCCATTTGTAGGAATGTCCGTCTGTCCAATTACTGGATGTTCACCAAGGTTGGTATGAAGCATTAGTATTTTGTCTACTTGTCATGATGTAATCCCATTTATTTTGGAGGATTCTTTTGCTGATTTACAGGCATTTGAACATTTTTACAACACAAAGCTTGTCCGATCTAGCGAGCACTATGCCATCTCACCTACTCCCGTCTACTCAGATATACAGGACAGACATTCCCGACTACTCAGATATACAGGACAGACACTCCAGTCTACTCGTATATACCGACTCGGTACACTCCCATATATCGAACCATTCTCTAACAGTATCATGTACAGTCAAACCAGTATTAAGCAGCCAGCCAAGGTAATTACAGAAATTGGATGCTTAATAGAGGGCAAATGTATAATAAAACATGTTGGGAATCTTGTTGACTGCTTAATAGAGGTGACCACTAACACAGGTTTGACTGTATGTATGTATGTACTACAGCAAGACTTACACCAGCTTGAACAATGGGAATCCAAATGGGAAATGAAATTCAATCCATCAAAGTGCCAGGTTATTCAGATCACCAAACGCAAACTAGTCATATCCACGAAATATCGTCTGCATAATACCTTCTTAGAAACTGTTTCTTCAGCAAAATACCTGGGAGTAACAATATCAAGTGATTTAAACTTTAACAAACACATAGACAACATCAGCAAAAAAGCAAGTCAAACATTGGGTTTTCTAAGACGAAACATCAAAGTACACTCAGAAAGGTTAAAATCAACAGCATACAAGACACTGGTAAGGCCCCAGCTTGAGTATAGCTCCACGGTTTGGTCACCGTATACGGCAGTTCTCATAGACCAGCTTGAGTCTGTACAGCGCAGAGCTGCCCGCTGGGCCAAACAAGACTACGGCCGAACGTCCAGTGTCACAGAAATGTTGAACTCCCTAAATTGGAGACGCCTTGACCTTCGTCGCATCGACCAAAGATTGGTTATGTTCCACAACATCCTCCATAACCAAGTTGCCATTCAAGCTGAAAACTACCTTACCCCAAATACAAGATCTTCCAGAACATCCCATTCCCAAGCATTCCGACAGATCCAAACAGTGACTGACTACCATAAATATTCCTTCTTTCCAAGAACCATTGTCCACTGGAATGCTTTGCCCCCAGATATTGTCACCTTGTCTGGCCCACAGTTCAGTCTGGCTGTAAGTTGGATTGAACATGTTTCTCCCTAAATAAACCTGCCCTGTTCTTAACCTGTTTTTAACCAACCTAACATCATTCTTTTATCATCTTTTATTTCATTTCTTACTAACATTCTTGTCAGTTGACGCGCGTCAAAGTCTAAGGTCCCCATCAGGGGTTTGACTAATAGGAAGATAGATAGATAGATGTTTATTTTCTTTCAGACAAAGCAGGGATTTAGTACTCAGATTATGAAAGCCAAAGATTTACTGTTCCCCGTGGAGAAAGTAGATGACCTAGATTCATGGGACAATATAGAGGAACCGCTACTAGGTATGACTACTTGCTTTCTAGTCAGCTGGCTTGCAGAATGATATCATTGGGAATTATATGGATGGTTGTACAGGCGGCGATGTGTCATGGTGGTACAGGCGGCGATGTGTCATGGTGGTACAGGTGGCAATGTGTCATGGTGGTACAGACGGCGATGTGTCATGGTGGTACAGGCGGCGATGTGTCATGGTGGTACAGGCGGCGATGTGTCATGGTGGTACAGGCGGCAATGTGTCATGGTGGTACAGGCGGCGATGTGTCATGGTGGT
>CM026391.1:91032693-91131669 GCA_014843695.1 Archivesica marissinica
TCATGGTGGTACAGGTGGCGATGTGTAATGGTGGTACAGGTGGCGATGTGTCATGGTTGTACAGGCGGCGATGTGTCATGGTGGTACAGGCGGCGATGTGTCATGGTGGTACAGGTGGCGATGTGTCATGGTGGTACAGGTGGCAATGTGTCATGGTGGTACAGGTGGCGATGTGTCATGGTGGTACAGGTGGCGATGTGTCATGGTTGTACAGGTCGTGATGTGTCTATGACACGACTTCGAAACAATGTTGACTAGTTTCGTTCATGTTGAACTCGTCAGATAGTATTAGTAATGCTGCCCAATGTGGATCGTAAGCTATTTATGTCAAGCCCTACTTTCTAGGAAAAATAAAGAAAAATATGACACATTTGTTATCTGCTCATTTCGCTCACAGCGAGCTAAAGGTTAATAGGTGTTTGGCTTTCAAAGTATAACACTCTCTAACTAAAATAGCCTGAATCTGACCAAGTAATTCTTTCATATTGAACAAGACTGTATACTCGAAAAGCCTAACTCAACAACTGATTATTTGTAATAGATACGGTGGATGGTACAACCATGGAGAATGCGAGCCGAACCACTGCCACAGTAAAACTGAGAGGATCGGTTGACATGCTGCTCACACCATTACTACTGGAGTCATTCCAAAGGTATGCTAGAACTTTGGTATGTGTGTTTTACGTTTATTTATCGTCGCTACCGGTTGCCCATATGAGCGACGCCTCCTGAAGAGATTAGTTATTTTAGATTTTGGAGGATAGTGCATGATACAGACAGAGACCAATTCCAGAATCTCCTCTGGTTCTTTTACGTGCACAGTATAAAGCACCGACACGAGACCTCGGTTTAACGTCCCATCTGAAAGACTGTTAATTTTATTAGGGTCAGACGGGGGATCGAACCTGCGATCCCTGGATTACCAGTCAAGCGTGTTACCACTGGACTACAGATCCGTCTGTTATACTTTGGTACATGTATACATTTGTTACTAGTCATTCCAAGGTATGTGTGACTGCAACTGATCATGAAGCAGAGAATGTAATTGTTCTGAATGCATTCATCAAGGGCTTAGCTATGTATTAAATATATAATTAATGTTGCCTACTACGCTTCCATGATAGGAGAGAGAACTACATAAAAACTTTATTTATTTTACAATGATTGCGAAACAAGATTTAACAACTTATATTAATCACTCTCGTTGGCGCGGATGAAAGCGTATATGTGGTCATTCGTGTGGGAGGAAACCGGAATACCCGGAGAAAACCCACCTGTCCGATCTGGCGACCATTGTACCATATCACATACTTACCGGTTAGAGAACTACATACATATTTCCTTTCTTGTGTCCACCTCATAACGTGGCGTTGCGATTTCAAACCCCACTAGATCCATAGTTTTTGTGTCCTTGGGCAAGATGCTGAGTTCAATATTTCCCCCTTCCTCTTGGTGATGGGCTCCATGAGGAATGAGGTTTCCAGAATGAATAAACTAATGTTCTAAGAACTTGTTTCGCAATCGAGCTAAGATAATTTTGCATAAACATAAACCGACCAATCAAAATTGCCTACCCACCATTCATACAAACAAGTGTCTAGCTAAGCAGTATAGCATCTGCCTATGAAATAAGAGAGGATATTTTGTTTGTTTCAATGTATTATCCGTCTGCCTCTGAAATGGCTCCTAATATTTCAATTTGGCGATTTTCAGAAAATTGCACAAACAATCGGCATAAATAACGTTTGTGCCATATTTTAACCCTTCATACTCACTGGTTTTATTTACCATTGACGACGGCGCTTTCCAGTTAAAGAAAAATCGATACACAGTCTGTGTTCATTGTATCTTTGACTGGTTACAATTTGTTTGCTCTGATATACGCTATCGTTTGGCGAAACAATCGATTCACAGTCAAAACAGCTGTGTACATGTGCTGGAGGCATATTACCATCATAAATTGCAATCAAAACAAACTTGTAAATTAGCGGTATATGATCACACATTTACAGTTTTGTATAATGGGAATGATTCGATAATTGAGGTCCTTTGAAGATTATGTAAACATGATCGGATGACCGAATGACTGTAACTTGTGTACATAATTAGGTAATAATTATTGGCGTTGTTTTTCACAAATAAGATCAAAGGTAGTAGTTGTGAAAAATATGATTTTCGTGTCCTCAACTATAAAAAGTGAATGAAACTTGTCCAAATCGCCGATAAATAAACATAAAAAAAAATAATTACGACACCCCTCCCACACACACCCCCCATCGTTCACACAGATAAGTGGCCCCAACTTTTTTCGGCCCATTGTGGGCCCTGCCGCTGTAGAGTGGTTACGGTCGCTGACTTGTATACCACTGTAACCTATCATCATGGTTTCGTGCCCCGCTCAGACTGTATCTCATTTATATGAAAAAGTTGGCAGTTTCTTACGGAGGTTGGTGCACCCAAGTACTGGTTAACCGCTGGAGCCTGCCCAGGAAAGGTGTTGTTAGGTAGGTAAAGCTGTCTGCCGGCGATATAGCCCAGAATGGTGCTGATGCAGGCGTAAAACCCGAAATATAACATAACATAATCAATGTATCATCAAATTATATTTCACCGAATGAACATTGAAAGCAATATTAACACGAGTGTCTCAAGGCCTAGCAATAATGTTAGCTTTAAATTATAAGTGAAATATCATGAGAGACATACTGTTGTTTCTATTACCTCCCTTGACTCCGCCTCCGTGGTCGAGTGGTTAAGGTCGCTGACTTGTATACCACTGTAACCTATCATCACCTGCATTTAGATAACATCATAAATGACGTCACTAACAGGTTGAATCTGAAAACATTGACAACATTTTCAACATGCAGCGGCTAGGAACCACAAGCGTAAAGCAATGAGAAATAAAATGTGTATTCCACTGCTTTCAAGGAAATGAATAACACATTTTATTTCACTGTTAAATTTCCAAATGTCAATGAAAACCATTGAACAAAATGTGTAAGTTCACTGCTAGCAACCAGCTTCTTATTTCATTGGAAAGCATAGCATAAAACTTGCTGCCGCACACTGTATCATTCAACTTGATTGAACCACTGCAGGTTATGTGAAGCCGTAACTCCGGCGCTAACGAACCTACACCCATCATCAATACTAGACGGACTGCATTCGCGTTGTCTGGACCGACTGAAGAGTCATAACAGGCTGAAAAAGAGCGAGAATTCGACTGATGCAGAGACACCCGACAGTGATGCATCCGGTCCGCAGAGGCAGTTTAGTACAGATAGCAGGAAACCAGAGGAGATCAAAACATCGAGTTACCAAGCTCTGATTAGCTTACCCAGAGTAAGTTAGTTGTATGTAAATTGACTGTATATAGTGTGGTATAGCTGTCCAGTGCAGGGTTCCCTCCGTCTGAATGTACAAAATATTGCGCCAAATATTTTTGCCAATTCACAAAATTTAGCGCTAATATTTGTTTTTTTGTCGCAATTGGCACCATTGGCGACTGACAACAGGAACCCTGCAGTGATTGGCACTGTAGACTACTATTCCAGTCCGCCTTCGTGGTTACGGTCGCTGACTTGTATACCACTGTAACCTATCATCATTGATGGTCACGGGTTCGAACCCCACTCATGTCGTGTCTCTTTATATGAAAAACTTGGCAGTTTCTTACGTAGGTTGGTGCAACAAGTACTGGTTAACCACTGGAGCCTGCCCAGGAAAGGTTAACTGCCCGCCAGTGATATAGCCCAAAATGGTGCCAATGAAGGCTTAAATCTCAGCCAAAGTGTATCAATGTTTGTTCTAATTCTAGTTCTTACAAGTCTATTGTACGAGACTGTGAAACATGGACCTGAGGACTGTGCAACATGGACCTGAGACTGCAACATGGACCCGAGACTGTGCAACATGGACGTGAGACTGTGCAACATTGACCCGAGACTGTGCAACATGGACCTGAGACTGTGCAACATGGACCTGAGACTGCAACATGGACCCGAGACTGTGCAACATGGACCTGAGACTGAAACATGGACCTGAGACTGTGCAACATGGACCCGAGACTGTGCAACATGGACCTGAGACTGCAACATGGACCCGAGACTGTGAAACATGGACCTGAGACTGTGCAACATGGACCTGAGACTGTGCAACATGGACCTGAGACTGTGCAACATGGACCTGAGACTGTGCAACATGGACCTGAGACTGTGCAACATGGACCTGAGACTGTGAAACATTATTATTATTATTATACCATATTTATATAGCGCCTTTATCATATAAAAATTATACGTTCAAAAGCGCTTTACATGTTCATGTAACAATTAACACATATAGAATAAAAAGTACAAAAATAGAAGTCAAGTGGTAAAAGTACAGATAAACCTTATACTTAAAATAATGATTGCAATTTACAGATAAAGTTTAAGAACAAATACAAAAGGACATAATAATAAAACAAAAAGTATTTCAACATTACAATATGAAGTAAAATAAATCTATTTTACATAGATAAACAAAAGTCATTTTAGCAGTGATAAAAAACATGTATATCCGAAATTAAATAAGTGTAGTTACAAATCCAAAATAATTAATAATATGTTATATACACACAGTCACTTTATGCACGTCCAGAGTATTGTCGAACATTAATCTCCATGTGCTTGCACAAAAAAGTGAGTTTTCAATGATCTTTTGAATAAACACAATGTCTCAGAGTCTCTTATTCCTGGTGGTAACGCATTCCATAATTTCGGCGCAGCTGTTCCGAAACTCCTGTCTCCGTATGTTACTGTTCGATTTGTTGGTGTCACGAGTCGAAGTGAGCTATTCTTTGATCTTAAGTTTCGTGTTGGTTGATATACACTCATGAGGTTAGTGATATACTTCGGTGCCTGATGATGTAGTGCTTTGTAGGTCAGAGTAAGGATCTTGTACTGGACCCTGTATTGTATTGGCAGCCAATGGAGCTCCTTCAGGATTGGAGACACGTGATCGTATCGGGACGTTTTTGTAATTAGGCGCGCTGCTGTATTCTGGACGTTCTGTAATTTGTTCAGAATTGTATTTGGTACCCCAGTCAGCAGCATATTACAATAGTCTAACCGTGATGTAACTAATGAGTTGACTAGAGTTTTTGTTGCATCAGCTGTTAGGAATTTTCTAATATGACCGATTTGCCGTATTTGGCCATAGCAGGACCTGCAGACAAACATGGACCTGAGACTGTGAAACATGGACCTGAGACTGTGCAACATGGACCTGAGACTGGGAAACATGGACCTGAGACTGGGAAACATGAACCTGAGACTGAAACATGGACCTGAGACTGTGCAACATTGACCTGAGACTGTGCAACATGGACCTGAGACTGTGCAACATGGACCTGAGACTGTGAAACATGGACCTGAGACTGTGCAACATGGACATGAGACTGTGCAACATGGACCTGAGACTGCAATATTGACCCGAGACTGTGCAACATTGACCTGAGACTGTGAAACATGGACCTGAGACTGAAACATGGACCTGAGACTGTGAAACATGGACCTGAGACTGTGAAACATGGACCTGAGACTGTGCAACATGGACCTGAGACTGTGCAACATGGACCTGAGACTGTGAAACATGGACCTGAGACTGTGAAACATGGACCTGAGACTGGGAAACATGGACCTGAGACTGTGAAACATGGACCTGAGACTGTGCAACATGGACCTGAGACTGAAACATGGACCTGAGACTGTAAAACATGGACCTGAGACTGTGAAACATGGACCTGAGACTGTGAAACATGGACCTGAGACTGTGCAACATGGACCCAAGACTGTGCAACATTGACCTGAGACTGTGAAACATGGACCTGAGACTGTGCAACATGGACCTGAGACTGAAACATGGACCTGAGACTGAAACATGGACCTGAGACTGTGAAACATGGACCTGAGACTGTGAAACATTGACTCGAGACTGTGAAATATGGACCTGAGACTGTGAAACATTGACCTGAGACTGTGAAACATTGACCCGAGACTGTGAAACATGGACCCGAGACTGTGAAACATTGACCTGAGACTGTGAAACATTGACCCGAGACTGTGAAACATGGACCCGAGACTGTGCAACATGGACCCGAGACTGTGCAACATGGACCCGAGACTGTGCAACATTGACCTGAGACTGTGAAACATGGACCTGAGACTGTGCAACATGGACCTGAGACTGAAACATGGACCTGAGACTGTGAAACATGGACCTGAGACTGTGAAACATTGACCCGAGACTGTGAAACATGGACCCGAGACTGTGCAACATTGACCTGAGACTGAAACATTGACCCGAGACTGTGAAACATGGACCCAAGACTGTGCAACATGGACCCGAGACTGTGCAACATGGACCCGAGACTGTGCACACTATATTAAGAGAATCTGTTGCTGTATGTATCTTTCAGATCAACATCTGCACGTTGCAAGCTGGCATGGTTGAGGAACTAATCTCATTCTCCGCCTTGGATAACATACACGAGCTCACATGTGTCTCTCTGATGGGCGTGTCAATCGAGGACATGCACTGCCAGTTACTGTCAAACAGTCACTCGTGCAAAACATCAAACAACGTTCTGCCGGACGTGTTAAATTCCTCACCAGCTGCACACCGCGTCAAGACAGACATCATGGAGACGGACAAAGATGATCATCCAGAAGTTTTACGGGAAGAAGCTGTGGGGTCTGTAAACATCAACGCTATACACTTTCAACTAAGGAGACTGTTGAAAGATAGCAACTTCTCAGATGGAATTGTGTTAACTGCGATCCCAGAACAAAAGTCCAAAGTGATGTTTACGTTTGAAAATGATGTGACAAAATTGTTCTCTCCTGTATCGGCAAGAAGCTGTGGAAAGGTGAAACGGAGTTCGTCAGCAAGAACGGAGAAGGTCAAAGACGATGCTGACCGGCGACATTCCTTTGCCAGGCACATTAGTCACGATGTGCCGAGACACACGGACGAGAGGTCATCGTTAAGGAATCTGGAGTCGGAAGAGAATCCATTTGATGCGGCACCACAACCTAAGGTTTTACGCCAGAAAAGCATCAGCAAGGAGAAACCGGAGGATCTGCTTCACCAGAACGCCAAAGAGAAGATTCAGAATCGAAATAGCATAGGTTATATTATGTTTGAATGCGGTTTAGAGGATATAAGCATTACCGCTGTTAGACGTCTCGGTTATAAGGACAAAAATGTGCCAAATATATTACCTCAAGCAGACGACTTAGAAAAATCTGTGAACAAAACGCCAAAAAAAACGAAAATTGAATGTGATGGGTCAAATCAAGAGGTTAAGGGTCAAGGTCAGACTTCTCAGAAGTCGGTGCCAAAAGGTCATGGGCAAGGTCAGATGACGTCAGGAACACCAATAAATCAGTCGCAGACATCGTCACAAACCAACAAGGGTACACTTCGACTTGAAGTAGATCCATTAGGTGTTGGAAAACCTGTTGAAATATATACAAGTTCAAACTCGGTCCATTCTTGGGACTCTAGGATTTCAATTCCGTCGGACTGTGGCAGTCTAAGGGAGGTGAATCCGCTAGTTAGTGATGCGTCCAGTGGAATGTTGCACTTGAAGACTGTCTGGTTTAACTTTGCTGCTCCGCCCCCATTACCGATCAAAAGAAAGGCAGATTTTACCAAGTAAGTCTCATAATTGGATGTTTTTGTAACAAAATGAAGCAATTATGTCTTTGTGTTATGTTAAATGTTGACACACTATGTCTTTAATTTATTTTACATTTATGTTTATGCACTATTACCCTTACATTAGATTTGGGATCAGAGAAGAAAGATTCAAACAAAATGGTAGTGTATAAAATGGCTCGGGTATGTACACTCGACACAATTGCTAATCGGTCACCTGGTGTTTTTACAGTATTTGGAGCACACTAATAACCAAATCATATCAATATTCATATAGTCTTATTGGTTATATTTTATTACAGATCATTATGAATGATTTTCAGGGATCATTCTAGAGGGCGATGCGGGCGAAATTGTCGCCCTAGGGACCCTGACTCCGCCATCTGGGGGCCCCACTTCTCCCTAAATAAAAAAAAATAAAAAATATTTTTTGGTCTTCACTATTTTCAAACATAATTGTGTCTAGTAAGATACACTGGCCCATTATAAATCACTCCTTCTATTCAAATGTTGTATTTAATGGTTGTACTGTGTATTTTGCAGAAGTATATTAAAGAACACTATTTAAGGAAGCGTTCACGCGCTTTCTCACTTCTCCCAAAAATTCTGACCTAGAATGAATCCTGATTTTCTGTATGATCATTTAGGATAAAATGCATTACATGAAAATATATATATTGTATGATTATTAATTGGCTCTAAACATTATGAAATACTAGGCGACCGATTAGGAATTTTGTTGAGTGTAGTTTCAGACAAATCTCGTGAAGGCAAACTTATTTGAGTGTACCCATTAAATACTGTATAGATGGTTCTACCCGGAAATGTATCATATTTTTGCTTCATTCGCGATCATAAAATTTCCTGTAAATTTTAAACAACATAATTTTGAGGCCAGACATGAATCAGTGTTGTAAGTACAGCCAAACCTGTATATATTTTAGGCTGTCCGATTAGCGTAGTGGTTAGCGTGCTCCTTCTCACCAATGCAACCTGGGTTTGATCCTCGTACCGGGAAGTATGTGAGATAGGACGGTGGTTGCCAGAGCGGACAGGTGGGTTTTCTCCGGGTACCCTGGTTTTCTCCCACACGAATGACCACATTTACGCTTTCATCCGTGCTAATTGGAACTTCCGAAGAAGTGGATTTTGTTGACAAGTTAAAATGCAATGACAATAGCTTGATGGGAAAATTCAATGAGGCAAATGGTTTGATATGTTCAAATATGTTTAATTTTCGAACGTAATTTAGTGACATTATTGTACTATGTTTTAGATATGATTGGAATCTGCTAAGTACAGCTACCCCAGCCATCAACGCCTGGCTCAGTCCATTTGACAGGTTGATGACCGCGGCTCGAACCCTGGCACAGGAGCTGACACATCGAACAAACTCGGTGATGGCATGCATCATGACTGAGGGCCTGGAACATCAGAGTATACACATGCCATATAAGGTAATGTTCACATTTATAGGTGGATGACTGGAGCCCTGGAACATCAGAGTATACACATGCCATATAAGGTAATGTTCACATTTATAGGTGGATGACTGGAGCCCTGGAACATCAGAGTATACACATGCCATATAAGGTAATGTTCACATTTATAGGTGGATGACTGGAGCCCTGGAACATCAGAGTATACACATGCCATATAAGGTAATGTTCACATTTATAGGTGGATGACTGGAGCCCTTCTCTCGCTCGTATTTCCTGGTGGCCATTTTGCAATGAATATGTTCAGTGTGTTCAGGTTGACAACAGTTACTAAGGTTTCTTGTTCATATTGAAGTGGTCGAGTTGTTATGGTCATCGACTACAAATCACTTGTGCATTTTCAACTGCAATTTACCGGGAAGTATGTGAGATGGTACTGTGGTCGCCAGATTGGACAGGTGGGTTTTCTCCGGGTACTCGGTTTCTTCCCACATGATTGACCACATTTACACTTTCATCTGCGAGAGTGATTAATATAAGTTGTTAAAACTTGCTTCGCAATCGTTGTAAAATAAATAAAGTTTAAACTAATTTTAACTAAATAATACAATCATGTAGGTTATATGAAAAAGTTGGCAGTTTATTACGGAGGTTGGTGCACCCAAGTACTGGTTAACCGCTGGAGCCTGCCCAGGAAAGGTGTTGTTAAGTAAACTGCCCACCGGCGATATAGCCCGAAATGGTGCTGATGCAGGCGTAAAACCTGAAATATAACAACCATGTAGGCAACTAAAATGAGTTATAAAATGAAAAATACAAAGGCTTTCATCCGCGCCAACGAGAGTGATTAATATAAGTTCTTAGAAATTGCCTCGCAATCGTAAAATAAGTAAAGTTTTAAAAACAACAACTGCAATTTACCCTGTAAATCGAACAGCAACTTGTCTAGATAAAATATGAAATTGAGTATTCGTTTAAACGAAAAAAGTCGTGATAGCGCAGTGGATGCGCGTTCGCTTCAGGTGCGAAAGTTCCGGAGTTCGAGCCCAGCTGGAGCCATTACGATTGTGCCCTTAGGCAAGGCTTTAAATTTCCGCGTTTGCCTCTTCTCTCCTTCATTGCGATGGATTCCATCAGGAATGAGGTCTCGAGAGTGATTAATATAAGTTGTAAGAACTTGTTTCGCAATCGAGCTAAAATAAATTTGTATAAACTAAATGAAAAAATAACTTTCAGCTATTATTTTCAGATTTTTAGAATATTGTATTGTACACTGTTCCTATCACTGACTTGTCTTCCGTTGCAGAGTAAATACTCGATGATTACAAGTTTCTCAAGGGCTCTGCAAGAAGACGCCTCCTGTCAGCTCCTGACGGTACTGCGTCGCTACATCCACAAACAGGATACATTGTTAGTGGAGCAGGCCGTGAGCTCAGAAACCATTCCACAGCTTATCACCATTCAAAAGGGCATCCTGGCTCTCACAAGACAGTGGAAAAATGTACTCTACATGCCACAGATATCTCAGTTTAACTTCAAATCTAGGAAACATCGGCCATACACGGTATCGTTTGCCGTACCGACATCGGAGAACGACTTTGATGACGACGATGATGATGATGATAGTGGTGATGATGATGATAATGCATCAGTTCATGTTGAGGATGAGAATATATCGCTCGTTGATGAGGACACTGCTAAGCCAAAGAATACTGGTTCCCATCAAAGTTTAGGAGGAAGGCTATCCAATGCACAGAGATACGGAGATGCCTCCAGGGAACCAGCACAAAGTGTGAATATGTCGAGAGCTTCTTTATATTCGAGAGCACAGAAAGGACCAAGAGGTCATCAGGTAATAACTTATTACATGGTTCTTCTATGGTCCGCCCTTTTACCTTAAAAAAAAATTGTTGTTTTGTTGTTATAAGATCGGACATGTGACTGCCTTCAGGCGGGCAGTACACATCCATATAAAGTTCTTTGCCTCTTTGATCAAGCATAATTAACTGTCAATCACTGTATGTTAGCTACTTTTTCATAGGGTATCTCCCAAATACTCGCTCCCGTATCTACCCCCTTTGCTGCTCAAAATGCACCCTGTCTCTACAGACCACTTTATTGATCTATTAATACAACCACCTGCCTCTACAGACCACTTTATTGATCTATTAATACAACCACCTGCCTCTACAGATCACTTTATTGATCTATTAATGCAACCACCTGCCTCTAGAGACCACTATATTGATCTATTAATACAACCACCTGCCTCTAGAGACCACTTTATTGATCTATTAATACAACCACCTGCCTCTAGAGACCACTTTATTGATCTATTAATACAACCACCTGCCTCTAGAGACCACTTTATTGATCTATTAATACAACCACCTGCCTCTAGAGACCACTTTATTGATCTATTAATACAACCACCTGCCTCTAGAGACCACTTTATTGATCTATTAATACAACCACCTGCCTCTAGAGACCACTTTATTGATCTATTAATACAACCACCTGCCTCTAGAGACCACTTTATTGATCTATTAATACAACCACCTGCCTCTAGAGACCACTTTATTGATCTATTAATACAACCACCTGCCTCTAGAGACCACTTTATTGATCTATTAATACAACCACCTGCCTCTAGAGACCACTTTATTGATCTATTAATACAACCACCTGCCTCTAGAGACCACTTTATTGATCTATTAATACAACCACCTGCCTCTAGAGACCACTTTATTGATCTATTAATACAACCACCTGCCTCTAGAGACCACTTTATTGATCTATTAATACAACCACCTGCCTCTAGAGACCACTTTATTGATCTATTAATACAACCACCTGCCTCTAGAGACCACTTTATTGATCTATTAATACAACCACCTGCCTCTAGAGACCACTTTATTGATCTATTAATACAACCACCTGCCTCTAGAGACCACTTTATTGATCTATTAATACAACCACCTGCCTCTAGAGACCACTTTATTGATCTATTAATGCAACCACCTGCCTCTAGAGATCACTTTATTGATCTATTAATACAACCACCTGCCTCTAGAGATCACTTTATTGATCTATTAATACAACCACCTGCCTCTAGAGACCACTTTATTGATCTATTAATACAACCACCTGCCTCTAGAGACCACTATATTGATCTATTAATGCAACCACCTGCCTCTAGAGACCACTATTTTGATCTATCAATACAACAACCTGCCTCTACAGACCACTATATTGATCTATCAATACAACAACCTGCCTCTAGAGCCACTATTTTGATCAATCAATACAACCACCTGCCTCTACAGACCACTATATTGATCTATCAATACAACAACCTGCCTCTACAGACCACTATATTGATCTATCAATACAACAACCTGCCTCTAGAGCCACTATTTTGATCAATCAATACAACCACCTGCCTTGGGCCTCCGTGGCTGAGTTGTTATGGTCATTGACTTCAAATCACTTGCCCCTCACCAATTTAAATACAAATAGGTGTTCTTTTTTTCAATTTGAGGCCCCTAGTGGGTAGCCCCTTTTATTTCCAGTTATAAACATATAATGTACAACATGCATTCAGTTGCCATGGTTATATATATGTATATTTACATGAACAGTTATACATACACATATTTGAAGCATAGGCATTTCTTTTACATATTCTTATTTGATAGCTTAAATATGTATAATGCATATTCACATTTTATGTGTATGTCACAGTGGTCACTTCTAGCACAAACTTGACATAGGTTCATATACTTTATTTTTCAATTAAATTTGGCCAAAGCGTCTGTTGTATTTCTATATATATATATATATATATATAGTGCAATGTTAATATTAACATTACAATTTGTTTAGCTCATAAGAGAATCCTGTCCTAACTCCCTGGAAAGTGTGGCGTCCGTGGTCCAGTGGTAGAGCGTCGGATTTGGAATTGAACGGTCCTCGGTCAGGCCACATATGTAGTGTCATTGAGCAAGACACCTCACACACATTGCTTAGTACTGGTTAATCGCTTAGGTCGGCTATGCCTGCCTAGGGAAACATGTCTAAGTCCCCGCAAGGGGTTTGACATTAAAGGAACATACATACATACATACATACAAGATATTGTAATTATAATCAGTCAGAGGATTATTATTATAAACAACCATTGCATGCAATTCTTTCATACTATAATCCATTCATACACATAAAACAGACACAACGATTGGACATATACAGAACAACTCTAACTTTAATATGTGATATGTGTTCACGGACAATTTGCTCGAAATTGCATGGGTAGCATCGGCTATTTCCGTCGTTGACGTACATTGCCGAATGTCCCCAATACAATTACTTAGGCTAGAACACATATACAACTAGAACAACCGGATTAATTAATGAGATAAAACGAACGTAACCGATGTTTGTGGCGATGCTGACGCTTCTGTTTGCCTACCACACCTTAAGAACTTCAGTTAAAACCTATGTATAAATTATAAACGGAGAGTGATGTAGAAGTGGGTGAAAAAATAGGTGTTCAAGTTGCTTCATTCTTTATATACAAGAGTCCGCCTCCGTGGTCGAGTGGTTAAGGTCGCTGACTTGTATACCACTGTAACCTATCATCACTGATGGTCACAGGTTCGAGCCCTGCTCAGGTCGTGTCTCATTTATATGAAAAAGTTGGCAGTTTCTTACGGAGGTTGGTGCACCCAAGTACTGGTTAACCGTTGGAGCCTGCCCAGGAAAGGTGTTGTTAGGTAAACTGCCCACCTGCGATATAGCCCGAAATGGTGCTGATGCAGGCGTAAAACCTGAAATATAACATAATCTTTATATACAAGAATATTTAAACAGTATTTCGTGGAAACCTACTTATTCTCTCGTTATCTTCCAGCCTCGTAGAGTATTTGAGTCACCCCAAAGAGAGACAAACCCACACATGACAAACCTATTGCGCAATGACAGTGTTTACAGTTTCCAGTCAGCAAGTGGTATGAGCGTTGACCACCATGTGACACCCACGCCACCGACCACACCTTACAAGGTATGTTGTATAGATCCTCTCCATACTTATAGTCAGTGTCCAATGACAATGTACACAGTAATATTGCTCCTACACCTTACAAGGTATGTTGTATAGATCCTCTCCATACTTATAGTCAGTGTCCAATGACAGTGTACACAGTAATATTGTTCCTACACCTTACAAGGTATGTTGTATAGATCCTCTCCATACTTATAGTCAGTGTCCAATGACAGTGTACACAGTAATATTGCTACCTTACAAGGTAGGTTGTATAGATCCTCTCCATACTTATAGTCAGTGTCCAATGACAATGTACACAGTAATATTGCTCCTACACCTTACAAGGTATGTTGTATAGATCCTCTCCATACTTATAGTCAGTGTCCAATGACAATGTACACAGTAATATTGCTACCTTACAAGGTAGGTTGTATAGATCCTCTCCATACTTATAGTCAGTGTCCAATGACAGTGTACACAGTAATATTGCTCCTACACCTTACAAGGTATGTTGTATAGATCCTCTCCATACTTATAGTCAGTGTCCAATGACAGTGTACACAGTAATATTGCTCCTACACCTTACAAGGTATGTTGTATAGATCCTCTCCATACTTATAGTCAGTGTCCAATGACAGTGTACACAGTACTATTGCTCCTACACCTTACAAGGTATGTTGTATAGATCCTCTCCATACTTATAGTCAGTGTCCAATGACAGTGTACACAGTAATATTGCTACCTTACAAGGTAGGTTGTATAGATCCTCTCCATACTTATAGTCAGTGTCCAATGACAGTGTACACAGTAATATTGCTACCTTACAAGGTAGGTTGTATAGATCCTCTCCATACTTATAGTCAGTGTCCAATGACAGTGTACACAGTACTATTGCTCCTACACCTTACAAGGTAGGCCGTAAAACCATCCCATGCTCATAGTTAGTGTTGTTAATGCAATAAAATCTGTTTTTGGCATAATGCAGTGAAGATTCTTCTTATGATAATTGTTTGCCTAAGTTCGTTTTTGAATTATGGCAGTTGTGTTGCCTAACAGATGGGACTGACGTAGCCAAGTATCCTCTATGTATTTTACATGAAATAAACTGCGGTATACTACCCTCTCGTCACCAGCTAGCTTGTTGCCCTGGAGTAACCCATGCCGTAGTTTGCTCCCCTTGTTCAGTGAGAATTTATCCCAATAATATCAATAGTTCAGATATACAGGAGGAGTTGTTGCGATGTGTAGATACATATGTTGATATGAATTTTCTGTGTAATGCAGGGAGATGCTCTGAAGAGCAGCATGTTGAAGTCCAAGGTAGACGACTTGTATCGCTGGATGACCATGCAACAGAATGGTGGGTTTTCGTCCCAGACCCTGGACGAGGAACCCATGGGCTCGGTCAGGAGACAGGACTCGTTTCTCGAGGCGTTCGGTCGCGGACTTGGCACAGAAGACAGTCATACTGATATAAATATGGAGCACTTCACTTTGGGCACATCAATAATGCAGTTAGCTGATGCTCAGAATCTGTTTAAGCCATTCCTACAAAGCATAGGTCTGCACGTCGAAAATGTGCGTCCGACTGCCATGTTGAAAAACTTTGGTGGGAACTTGTCTCTTCAAGGGAAATTGGAAGTATTGAAGATTCAGATTGCTGATTCTGTTAGAACTAAGGGGAAAGGGAAAGGGAAGGGAAAGCGAAGCATGAAGATAAATGATTCTGTTTTAGACTCGTCGGCATTTCTGTGTGATATGTTTACAATGAAGGTATCTATGAGAGATGTGATTGACTTTGAGAAAAGGGATTGCGAAGATGATGACAGGTTTAAGAAATTCCCATTCAAATTTGCGATGCATAAACTCGAAGCTAAACCAGCTACGTTACAAGTGAACTTGTTAGTGAACTGTCAGGCCGTGACACAGTACGTGGACATGCCATTGCTCAGACTCATACACCAGTTCGTGACGATGATTGGAAACGTGAACGAGACACGGATCGAGTTGAAGCGAGGTCATTCCTCTGTTGATTGGATCAGGACACACCGGAAGCAAGATTCAAAGGGGTCATCATCCAGTGCGGAGACGATCCATTCGGAAGCATCCAGGACCGGGCTGGCTAGTAGCGGGAAGGCCGATGAACGTAGCATTTCTTCGTCCAAGGTGCTTGTTTAATTGATTAAATGCTCTTCATCAGTGGTTTGATGTAGAATTCAGTAATTAGAGCTATAGAAAATATGATCATCATGAATTAAATTAAACACACTAAGATAAAACGTGCTTATTTAGTCTAAAGTTAAATAGACACAAGATGAACATAGGAAGCTAAATAATAAAACAATAATACAACAATTCGGCCGTCCGATTAGCGCAGTGGTTAGCTTGCTCGCTTCTCACCCATGCAACTTTGGTTTGATCCTTGGGCCGGGAAGTATTTGAGATGGTACGGTTGTCGCCAGAGCGGACAGGTGGGTTTTCTCCGGGTACTCCATTTTCCTCCCACACGAATGACCACAGTTACACTTTCATCTGCACCAACGAGAGTGATTAATATAAGTTGTTAAAACTTGCTTCGCAATCGTTGTAAAATAAATAAAGTTTAAACTAAATAATACAACCATGTAGGTTATATGAAAAAGTTGGCAGTTTCTTACGAAGGTTGGTGCACCCAAGTACTGGTTAACCGCTGGAGCCTGCCCAGGAAAGGTGTTGCTAGGTAAGCTGCCCGTCGGCGATATACCCCGAAATGGTGCTGATGCAGGTGTAAAACCCGAAATATAACATATAACAACCATGTAGGCAACTAAAATGAGTTATAAAATGAAAAATACAAAGGCAATTTAAGCAGTAACTGAACTGAACTCCATCCATACTGATCCCACACTGTAGGACCCACTATCTGGTACAGCATACTACACACTTACAGTCATTTCCATTCAAAGAGGAAATCCAACTCTTGAAATGACTGTTCTAACTAGCTGTATCCTTGAAGTGATCAGGCAGGGCAGGCAGATTGGAGATCCACAGTGTAAAGCCCCACTACATGCTTATGTACAATGTACTGCACGCTGAAATGTTTTTTAAGTAGTGGATGAATTTTTTTATACAAATTTATTTTAGCTCGATTGTGAAACAAGTTATTTCAACTTATATAAATCACTCTCGAGACCTCATTCCTGATGGAATCCATCGCCACGAAGGAGAGAGAAGAGGCAATGTGGAATTTAAATGCCTTGCCTAAGGCACAATCGTAACGGCTCCAGTGGGGCTCGAACTCCGGACCTTTCGCATCTGAAGCGAACGCGCATCCACTGCGCTATCACGACTTCCACAGTGGATGATTTGAATATATCAATAATAAATAAGGGGCCTCCGTGGTCGAGTGGTTACGGTCGTTCACTTCCACTTGCCCCTCACTGTAGGTTCGAATCCCAATGGGGTGTTGAATTCTTTCCTGTGAGGAAGCTGTCAAGCTAGCTTGTGGAAGGTTGGTGGTTCTACCGGCATGCCCGTGTCAATACTGCTCTAAGGGGCACACGCGGGGTCATCTTCCACAAATAATATAGTCTCCACCTTGTAACTGAAAGGTTGTGAGTTCGAGCCTTGTGAGAACCACGGTGGTTGTATGTATCCATAAGCTTTTGCATGCTAGCGGCAGATAAAATCACTTTTGAAAACAGCATAGAGCCAGATCAGATAGCACAGAACATACTCTAAGCTCTTTGCTATTTGGATGTTGGAGTTAAAACATTTGGCTGAATAGCAAACAACATAGATCCTGATCAGACGGGTCGTTACGCCGTGACTGATCTGATTCCGTCCAATTTATTCGGTTATAGGTTATTAAGCAAGATATTTACATTCACATGGTCTTTCTCTGTCATGTCCATGGCGATGGATTCCATCAGTAAGGAGGTCTCTAGAGTGTATACATTTGTTTCGCAATTGAGCTAACATTTATTTGTAACAAATCTAAATACAATACAATACAATAGAATAAGTTTATTGCATAAAACAGTATACATGTGTGTAGCAATAAGTAAAAACAGGCAGTGACATGGAACTTTACAAAAGAGCACAATCACAAGTTCAAATATATGTGTAAAATATGCGTTAGTTACGTTGCTTATTTGCAAAATATATAAATTTGGAAAGACCAATGGTGATTTTTTTTATTTGCATGACAAAAGATTAATAGATTTCTGTACAGTCTGCCAGGATGGAATGATGTTAATTTTTTGGTTTTCAGTCTAACTTAGCGATGGAAGCAAGGCCATCGGAGACCACATTGAAGCAGACGAGGAGCAAATCATCCATGTCTTCCTTCAAATTCCCATTCGACACCATCAGACCGGAGAGACTCAGCTTCCCATCATCGCTAAAGAAAACCAACCTGAAAGTCTCGAAAGAAAAGAAGGGGCAAAAACTGGAGACAAAATCCCCGGGGACTCAGTCTGATATCTTGACCCCGCCGCAGTCGCTCAACCTGAGTGATTCGGTGCAGATTGACATGGGTGATACGTCCTCTCCAGCTATTGCGGAGAAGACAATTATCGATGAAATCAAAGAAGGGACACCGAGGTGTTGGAGGACTCTGTATCATTTGTTGGAGTTGTACTCCACCATGCCGGAGACCAAGAAAGTAGATAGGAAGTCGACACGGCAGCATTTACCGGTGATTGAGGAGGAGCCTGATAAGGCTAATATGAGTACGCCGTCCGGTAGCGTGAAGACGCGGATTGATTTAGCGGCTGAGGAGGAGGCTGCTTATGGTTCGTTCATAAGTAGCCTGTATTTATTGTTTAACCCTATCATTCATTAGTAGAACCCATAATGTATGATTTAGTATGATAATAGTTTATACAAATTTATTTTAGCTCGATTACGAAACAAGTTCATACAACTTATATTAATCACTCTCGAGACCTCATTCCTGATGGAATCCATCGCCATGAGGGAGAGAGAAGAGGCAATGTGGAATCTAAATGCCTTGCCTAGAGGCACAATTGTAACGGCTACAGTTGGGCGTGAACTCCGGACCTTTCGCACCTGAAGCGAACGCGCTTCCACTGCGCTATCATGCCTTCCACAAGATAATAGAAACCATAGCATGAATACAAGGGATAATATGTCATCTGTGGGTGAGTTTGGTGTAATCTGTGGGTGAGTTTGGTGTAATCTGTGGGTGAGTTTGGTGTAATCTGTGGGTGAGTTTGGTGTAATCTGTGGGTGAGTTTGGTGTAATCTGTGGGTGAGTTTGGTGTAATCTGTGGGTGAGTTTGGTGTAATGTTAGTTCGATCCCCCATCTGACACTAATAAAATTAGCAGTCTTTCAGATGGGAATTTAAGCCGAGGTCTCGTGTCGGTGCTTTACACCATGCACGTAATAGAACCAGAGGAGACTCTGGAATGGGTCTCTGTCTATATCATTGCACTATCCTCCACAAATCTAAAATGACTAACCTCGTCAAGACGCGTCGCTCATATGGGTATATGTAATTCCAATACAAAGAGAAGCAAATGGATATTGCGTCTTGCGACAAGTTCTGATAACACGTCATAACATGTTACTGACGAGTACATTTAAGTATTGAGGGTTAATAGTTTCCATCGGGGTATGAACTACATTGGGTGTGAGGCCGGAGGTCAGGGGACAACGAAATCGATTTTGTTTGCCCAAGTCGCCCTCTAGAATGAGGCCTGGTTCCAATAGGGGGTACGTTTGATATATTTACTTACAATAAAGAGACTAGAGGTACAAATCTTATTTCTGAAAGATCTTATTTGAAATAAATTTGTTGGAATCTCTCGAGCGCGGGGCATTGGGGGCGGGGAGTAGGATGGGGAACAATCTGCTCTGAAAGGGAATTCTTTGCTTCTTCGTGTGTGTAGTAGTAAACATATTGATGTAATTGTACATGCACAGGAAATGTTTGTACATTTTAGGTACGGGAACCAGCAGTAGTGGAGAGTATGAGAATACGCCGCTGGCTCGATCAACGTTCAGGAGGACGAGGTTTAAACAAAGTGAGTCTGCTTCTTGCTTCAGCTTCATCTCGCATGTTTTGTCTCAAAGTGTTCAGCGAAATATGAAACATAGCGTTGTTTTTTTAAACTTTATTTATTTTTCAATGATTGCGAAGCAAGTTTTAACAACTTATATTAATCACTCTCGTTGGCACAGATGTGTATTTTATCTTGCACGTTTGTTTCAATAAATTGTTTGGCGAAATATGAAACATAGCGTTTTTTTCTTTTAAACTTTATTTATTTTCCCATTGATTGCGAAGCAAGTTTTAACAACTTATATTAATCACTCTCGTTGGCGCACATGAAAGAGTAAATGTGGTCATTCATTAACCCATTGACTGCTGAGTAAATAAAATCACATTTGCAAACAACATAGATCCAGATCAGCCGTGGCGTAGCGCCACATCTGATCAGGATCTATGTTGTTTGCTAATTAGCCAAGTGTTTTAGCTCCACTATCCAAATAGCAAACAGCATAGAGCCTTATCGTCTGATCAGGATCAATGTTGTTTGCTATTCAGCCAAGTGTTTTAGCTCCACTATCCAAATAACAAACAGCATAGAGCCTGATCAGCCGTCTGATCTGGCTCTATGCTGTTTGCAAAAGTGATTGTATCTGCCGCTAGCATGCAAAGGGTTAAAAGGAACGACCATGTAAGGGATAAATCACTGTAACCACAGCAACGTATTTTGTTTGACATTTGCAGATTATTTCGTGACAAGTACCGTAACTCTATTTCTTTGCAGGTATCTATATCGGTGATAGTATTCCACTGGTTGTGTTTGGAATAGCCAAGATCGAGAAGTTCAAGATCCTAGCTGTACTCAGTGGTCTGAAACTGGAGGCCGAGATGAGGAATGTGCATGCCACGTCGACAATTAAAGAGAAAGTGAAGGGCTTTCTGCAGAGGAAGTCTTCCGAATCGTCGTTCACAGCTCACGTGGGACACACAATGTTGGTACTGCTTGAGGGTCCCAGTTTACAGTAAGTAGAAGGAGCTCATCGTGTTTGTACCACCAGCATGAGGGTTCTGCTTATACTACTGGCCGCTTCAATTTATATTAAGTTTACGAGCCTGTTCAAATTTACATTAAGTTTACGAGCCAGTTCAAATTTACATTAAGTTTACGAGCCAGTTCAAATTTACATTAAGTTTACGAGCCAGTTCAAATTTACATTAAGTTTACGAGCCAGTTCAAATTTACATTAAGTTTACGAGCCTGTTTAAATTTACATTAAGTTTACGAGCCAGTTCAAATTTACATTAAGTTTACGAGCCAGTTTAAATTTACATTAAGTTTACGAGCCAGTTCAAATTTACATTAAGTTTACGAGCCAGTTCAAATTTACATTAAGTTTACGAGCCAGTTCAAATTTACATTAAGTTTACGAGCCAGTTCAAATTTACATTAAGTTTATGAGCCAGTTCAAATTTACATTAAGTTTACGAGCCAGTTCAAATTTACATTAAGTTTACGAGCCAGTTAAGTCTATGAGGAACATACCAGTCTACTGGAGCTATTGAATGGTTCAAATTTGCAGTGTGTCTATGTTTGTCATTCCACGTTACCACTCTCCAGTCCAAATATACAATACGTTTAATTTAAGTAAGAAAACCATGTTGGAGGGTTGTAACTGACATTAAATCTGTGTTGTTCTGTATTTTCCACTGTAGGGTCCAACATTACAGTAAGTCTATGTAATACTAGATTTAAGAAATAATAAATATCAACCGTGGTATATCGCAGAATAACCCGAGTTTGAAGTTCTTATGCGTAGAAATATATCACGAAGGCCGAAGGCCTGAGTGATATATTTCTACGCATAAGAACGACAAACGAGGGTTATTCTGCGATATACCACGGTTGATACTTATTATTTCGATTCTAACACGACTTACTTCTAATAATTTTAAAGGAGTATTTTCTTCAAACGCCGCTGCATTTGGCTTTCGAAATTTCCTCCCGCGTAAGGGGTGATGACGTTATTTTTTATAGAAAATATCAATCTAGTGCATAAATGAACAAAAGTTGTAACTGATCAATAATTTTATTTATTTTGTCAAATAAAACTGTACAGAATAGTAACTGAAACGTTACTTAACAGAAAAACAAGATGGACAAGAGATTATCTGATTCTAAAAATAGCTCACTTCCGTGAATTCCAACGGTATTTTTTACAAACATCGCGTGACTTTCATTCATAAAACTTTACACGCATTGTATAAATGACGTAGCCAAAACACGGTGCGTGTGCAGCATAGTTCAAGGTAGGTATATTGCAGAATAACCCGAGATTGGTTTTACTCTAGACGTATGTATGTTATTAGCTGGGTCGTGTTAGAATAAGTAATACATACTGTAATCTCATGTATATAGAACATTTTAAAATGTTAAATTGTATATCATACTTATCACGTGTATATTATCGATAGTGTTATCAAGTGATTGTGAAAATAAAAAATATTAGTATAAGTATATTTAAAAAAAAGTTCGCCTCCGTGGTCGAGTGGTTAAGGTCGCTGACTTGTATACCACTGTAACCTATCATCACTGATGGTCACGGGTTCGAGCCCCGCTCAGGCCATGTCTCATTTATATGAAAAAGTTGGCAGTTTCTTACGGAGGTTGGTGCACCCAAATACTGGTTAACCGCTGGAGCCTGCCCAGGAAAGGTGTTGTTAGGTAAACTGCCCGCCGGCGATATAGCCCGAAATGGTGCTGATGCAGGCGTAAAACCCGAAATATAACATAACATAATATTTTAAAGAAAAAAATGTAATTTGCATGACTCCTCAATATTCTTGGCTTTTTACTTGGATTACGAATGGTTGTTATATATATATATTATTATAACACACTTACTAGGAACAAAAGGGAAGACATACTGTGACTTTTCTATTTATTTTCACAGAACTGTGGTTACAGTGAATGTTGGTCGCTCGCAAGCCTTGCATACTGCAGTAAAGCGTAGAGGAAAGGGACACAACTCTGCCCTGGTATCTATTGGAGAAATAGAGGTGGACATACCACAGCACCCTGTGGTTCTGCATGGAATGTTGACAAGGGGAACAAACCAGTTATCGAGCACTCTACAAGAGTTCCGTAGACCAATCTCCCGAGCAACGTAAGTTGTGTTCTGCATAGTGCTTTTGGTTTATACAACTTTATTTTAGCTTGATTACGAAACAAGTTCTTACAACATTATATTAATCACTCTCGAGACCTCATTCCAGATGCCCCTTCTCTCCCTCGTGGCGATGAATTCCATCAGGAATGAGGTCTCGAGAGCGATTAATCTAACGTTGTAAAAACTTGTTTCGCAATCGTGCTAGAATAAATTTGTATTGACTAATAAAGTAAAAATAAAATAATAAAATAAAATAATTGTGAATTGATATTATTATTTACATGTTTGCATGGTTGATGTCTTTCAAAATATACAAACAAACAATTACAAGAAAATATCGTCACTTCCGTCACGAACATTAACGTGACAAGAAACGCCATAATTCACAAATTTTGGACAGACATATTATAATCATTGTTAGCATTGTGAGTCGATTGTAATTGCATGCTTAGACTCGGTAACGTCACTCCAATTTAAATCTGTACAAGCTGTAAATTTCACGTTCAGTGGTAAGCACGTTGGCCGGCAAATCCAGGGATCACAGGTTCGATCCCCCGTCTGACCCTAATGATATTAAGAGTCATTCAGATGGGACTTTGAACCGAGGTCTCATGTCGGTGCTTTACATTGTGCACATAAAAGAACCAGAGGAGACTCTGGAATGGGTCTCTGTCTGTATCATTGCACTATCCTTTAAAATGACTAATCTCTTCAGGATGCGTCGCTCATATGGGCAACCGGTAGCGACGATAAATAAACGTAAAACACACATACTTTACTTTCACAAACGGTACTATGTTGCTTTGTTTCAGTCGCAATATAGAGACGGAGTATGGAACCATAGACTCTAAAGGATCTGGAACGGAAGTGCCCCTACCCTCCACACTGCCACGCCCACAGCGGATCATCGAAGCCAAGAAGTCTGTGACCCTTCATATACACCTGAAAGCTATTCTACAAGGGATAACAATAGGGGCTTCACTTCTACCCTCACTGAAAGCACAGTACAAGGTATGATCTGTTGCTAGTTATATGAAGATATTATAAACTGGGTGTATAGCGAGTTTATGTCGCACGTGAAGTCATGTTTCACTAAGTTTGTTTGGAAAGCTAGCGATTGCTTTTGGGTTCAGCTCAAAACCAATGTTATTGTTACTAAATTTAGAAAAAATGGTTTAGATGGAAAATGGTTTAGATGGAAAATGGTATTTTATGCATTGTTATAGATATGATTTTATACATTATAGATGTTTACATTATAGATGTATACATTATAGATGTATACATTATAGATGTATACATTATAGATGTATACATTATAGATGTATACATTATAGATGTATACATTATAGATGTTTACATTATAGATGTATACATTATAGATGTATACATTATAGATGTATACATTATAGATGTATACATTATAGATGTATACATTATAGATGTATACATTATAGATGTATACATTATAGATGTTATTATAGATGTTTACTGTTGTCGCCAGATCGGACGGGTGGGGTTTCTCCGGGTACTCCGTTTTCCTTCCACACGAATGACCACCTTTAAGCTTTCGTCCTCGCCAACGAGAGTGATTAATATAAGTTGTTAAAGCTTGTTTCGCAATCATTGTAAAATAAATAAAGTTATTCTATGCCTTATTATCGATCTTATTTTAACTAATCAAGGATTTATCATGAAATTATTGGTCATGTATAAATTAATCGAGGTTTGTCATGAAACTGATATGAGTATGTAAATGAAAAAGTCGCACAAGTGCTCACCATAAAATGTATAGAGTGAGAACACTCTAAGCCGGAACCCCTCAAATCAGAACCCCTCAAGCCAGAACCCCTCAAGCCGGAACCCCTCAAGCCAGAACCCCTCAAGCCGGAACCCCTCATGCCGGAACCCATCAAGCCAGAACCCCTCAAGCCGGAACCCCTCAAGCCAGAACCCCTGACTGCCCCTTGAGGGGGGGTCCCACTTCTCCATAAAACAAATTCAATTTATTTTCATACACAATATTTGTCCAGTAAGCTACACTGGCCATTGTAAAGCACGCCTTCTATTCAAATGTTGTATTTAATGGTCATATATATTACAACCCATTTTGTTTCTGCCCTAGGATGAGCCCTTCTAGACGCCCAGATATAACCACATATCAGCTTCCTTTCAGATATAACCACGTATCAGCTTCCTATCAGATATAACCACGTATCAGCTTCCTTTTAGATATAGCCACGTATCAGCTTCCTATCAGATATAGCCACGTATCAGCTTCCTTTCATATATAACCACGTATCAGCTTCCTTTCATATATAGCCACGTATCAGCTTCCTTTCAGATATAGCCACGTATCAGCTTCCTTTTAGATATAACCACATATCAGCTTCCTTTCAGATATAGCCACGTATCAGCTTCCTTTCAGATATAGCCACGTATCAGCTTCCTATCAGATATAACCACGTATCAGCTTCCTTTCATATATAGCCACGTATCAGCTTCCTGTCATATATAGCCACGTATCAGCTTCCTGTCATATATAGCCACGTATCAGCTTCCTATCATATATAACCACGTATCAGCTTCCTATCAGATATAACCACGTATCAGCTTCCTGTCATATTTAGCCACGTATCAGCTTCCTTTCAGATATAGCCACGTATCAGCTTCCTGTCATATATAGCCACGTATCAGCTTCCTTTCAGATATAGCCACGTATCAGCTTCCTTTCATATATAACCAAGTATCAGCTTCCTTTCGGATATAACCACGTATCAGCTTCCTTTTAGATATAGCCACGTATCAGCTTCCTTTCATATATAACCACGTATCAGCTTCCTTTCATATATAGCCACGTATCAGCTTCCTTTCAGATATAGCCACGTATCAGCTTCCTTTTAGATATAACCACATATCAGCTTCCTTTCAGATATAGCCACGTATCAGCTTCCTTTCAGATATAGCCACGTATCAGCTTCCTATCAGATATAACCACGTATCAGCTTCCTTTCATATATAGCCACGTATCAGCTTCCTGTCATATATAGCCACGTATCAGCTTCCTGTCATATATAGCCACGTATCAGCTTCCTATCATATATAACCACGTATCAGCTTCCTATCAGATATAACCACGTATCAGCTTCCTGTCATATTTAGCCACGTATCAGCTTCCTTTCAGATATAGCCACGTATCAGCTTCCTGTCATATATAGCCACGTATCAGCTTCCTTTCAGATATAGCCACGTATCAGCTTCCTTTCATATATAACCAAGTATCAGCTTCCTTTCATATATAGCCACGTATCAGCTTCCTTTCATATATAGCCACGTATCAGCTTCCTTTCATATATAACCAAGTATCAGCTTCCTTTCATATATAACCAAGTATCAGCTTCCTTTCATATATAACCAAGTATCAGCTTCCTTTCAGATATAGCCAAGTATCAGCTTCCTTTCAGATATAGCCACGTATCAGCTTCCTTTTAGATATAACCACGTATCAGCTTCCTTTCAGATATAGCCACGTATCAGCTTCCTTTCAGATATAGCCACGTATCAGCTTCCTTTCAGATATAGCCACGTATCAGCTTCCTTTCAGATATAGCCACGTATCAGCTTCCTTTCAGATATAGCCACGTATCAGCTTCCTTTCAGATATAACCACGTATCAGCTTCCTTTCAGATATAACCACGTATCAGCTTCCTTTCAGATATAACCACGTATCAGCTTCCTTTTAGATATAGCCACATATCAGCTTCCTTTCAGATATAGCCACGTATCAGCTTCCTTTCAGATATAACCATGTATCAGCTTCCTTTCGGATAAAACCATGTATCAGCTTTCTTTTAAGCCTCGTGGATTAGAACTGTTTATTTAGGATGCATCTCTTCCACTATGAAAACTGATGCACCTTACCATGGTAATTTGGAATTCCACTGGGGGTGTCAAATTTGTGCAAGTGATGAAACTATCCAACTGGCTTGTAGAAGATCGTGGTTTCTACCCGGTTACCCGTCTGTGCCTGAAATACTGTTAGGAAGGTCTCTCGTGTCCTTCCTCCACCAATAATAGCTGACGAGTCGCCATATAAGCGAAAATGATTCAAATTAAGCTATTCGTCTGGTCCGTTGGCCAGCTGGTTTAGACGGATTTTGTTATATACAATATGGGATATTTATTTTGTTTGTTTTTTGTTTTTAATTTTGAGGCCCCTTTTGGAGTAACCCCGTTTATTTCTTTCTTGTATGTACATAAAAAGCATTTACACAATTATTACACATATTTATGCCAAATTATGGAACTCATGATTTCAGACTGGCCCTATTGCAATCAGTGGTTTGACACTAAAGAAAGCCAAGTTTACGTTAGATCTGCCACATCATACACTCAGCTTCAAGTCAAAGGTTTGTCACTATATGTATATATATGTAAACCTGTGTTAAGCAGCCAGCCAAGGGAATCACAGAAAATTACTGTTTAGCACAGGTGGCTGCTTACTAGAGGTCAAATGTATAATAAAACAACACATTGGGAATAAAGAATCTGGCTGATTAATACAGGTTGGCTGCTTAATAGAGGTGACTTTATAGAGAGAAGTATATATATTTAGAAATACACCAAGAGAAGTATATTGTGTTTCAAAGTGTCTCCACATATAATTGTTTATCACATGGCTTTGCTTGTATTCAGGGTAATACAGCCATTACATATTTCTTTATATCAACACGCGTGTAATAATACTTAGAAGTATTTTGATTGGTCACGGCAGGACAGCTTGCTTTTGACACATTTGACATGTATAGTTTGCAACTTTGGTGTTGAAAATCAATAAAATGTTAAATATGCACTAGCAGCATACAGATATAATGATTAAAAGTGTTGTGTCGATTTTTTACGTGGATTTTTTTGTTTGATTATCGGGTATAATTTACATCATCTTCTCACAAATGTTCACTATTTTGAGTGAATGTGTCGCAGGCAAGACCCAGGTTTTTAAACCAAGGTTTCGTGTCGGTGCTGTACACCGTGCATGTAAAAGAACCAGAGGAGACTCTGGAATGAGTCTCTGTCTGTATCATTGTACTATCCTCCAACAATTTAAAATGACTAATCGCTTCTGGAGGCGTCGTTCATATGGGCGACCGGTAGCGACGATAATATACGTAAAAAACACAAATCTTCTACCATATAATCAATATTTCTTGTAGCTTTAGATGTATTTCCCTTATGTTGTATGTCATATATTTGAACTGTCTCGTAGATGTGTTGCATGCATTTTATTTTATAGCAATTTGACTGTGGAATGGTCTTGATTTGCTCAAATAGAGTATGCATTTCTACCCACATTTCTAGCCTCGTTGTTTGATTGCCGAATGGCGGCGAGCAGTTTCCGGATTCAAAATGGTTTCTGTGCAGTAAAGTTTTATAGAGCGAAACTAAGAATAGAATAAGTTTATGTAGAAAACTAACCATGATTACTTTTGGGTAAGTCGGTACACGGTCAAGGTAACTGTTGTTAAATAAAGAAAACAGTTTTGGTCCAATGACTTTTGTTTGGAATAAGGTACTAATTTGCTTTTCCGAAGAAAAGTATTTTGTTTGCATGGTTCACTGGATTCAAGGTCAAGTTCACGGTCGCTATAAATAGAAAAAAAAGGTTTCCACTTGGTAACTTTTGTATTCAAAGAAATATTGAAACCAAACTTATCACTTGCAGGTAAATGATACAATTGTTTTTTGGGGTAACTGGGGTCAAGGTCAATATTGTTAAAAATAGGCAAACAGTTTCCATTCGCCATGTTTGCAAATAGATATTGAGATCAAAATTAATGCATGAAATGTTTAGTTTAAGACAATGTTAAAGCTTGCGGATGGCAGTCTCAGAGGTCACAGAGGTCACCAGTGTAAAGGTCAGGGCTGCAATTACTAAAACTGAAAGTAAAATTGTTTTAAATCAATGAATTGTTTGGAATGAAGTATTGAATGTGTTTTTATTCTTGAAACAAGATTACTTCCATTTCATATATTTTTTCCCTAAAAAAATAAATATATTTTTTGGTTTTTACGATTTTCAAACAAAATTTTGTCTAGTAAGATACACTGGCCCATTATAAAGCACTCCTTCTATTCAAACGTTGTATTTAATGGTTGTACTGTGCATTTTAACCCTATTTTGCAGAAGTATATTAAAGAACACCATTTAAGGAAGCGATCACGCGCTTTCTCACTTCTCCCAAAAATTCTGACCTAGAATGAACCCTGATAGCCTCCAGGCCTGGATACATTTTTTAATGTTCACGTACCGTACTAAAGCATTGTTTTTGTGGACTTTCTATATTTCTCGTTCCAAACACAACACATACCCCGGTAGTACTTGTTGCACTCTTGTAGTTCCACAGTCAAAGATTCAGCATGAATGCTGCGATTTTTGTACAAATACGGTTATATTTTGTTCTTTTATTTATTATTTCTTCCATTGACATTTCATGTGTTTATATTGTGTCTTGTTTACCTGTATTTATAGACAGAAATGTTGAAGAAGGTATACTATAGTATATACAAAATTCACCTGACTGTTTTCGTCACAATTTGCATGCTTATTGCTTTACTTTGTCTTTTGTATTATCAGGAATGTAAATAGGCAGGGATTAGAAATGTTCGTTATCGTGTTTAATCGGTGTTAAACAAACTGCCAATTACTCAGAAAAGTACTTTAACCCTTTCCTTCATAGAGATTTAGGTTAATATACTATTATATCTCCATACAAACGATAACCATTTAGCTATCAGTGGATAAGTAGTCGCCATATCTATCCCTATAGATATTTAATACTGGGACTACATGAGATTCTGGCCTGTATTATGAACATTGGTTTGGCTACTACATTGTCAATGTATGTCATATTGGTAATGGCGTCAAGAGGTGTTTCTATGAGGGATAGGGTTAAAACAATAAATGAATTGTATTGAAGTAAATATGAAAGATTGTAGAATGTACTAACATAATTACTTTTCACGGATCAAGCGATTTGCTGGAAGTTGTGATAGAGCAGTGGTAGAGTGTTTGCTTCAGGTGCGAAATTCCCGGAGTTCGAGCCCCGCTGGAGCCGTTACGATTGTGATAGACAAGGCATTTAAATTCCACATTGCCACTTCTCTCTCTCTCTCTCATGGCGATGGATTCCATCAGGAATGAGGTCTCGAGAGTGATTAATATAAGTTATAAGAACTTGTTTCACAAACAAGCTAAAATAAATGTGTATAAACTAAACGTTTCGCTATTTGTTTTGCAGATAATTGTTAGTTTTGCATACATTAGAAATTTTGGAATATGTTTTTTCAGTAATGGATTGTGAAATTTGGAAAATTAGTTTCGTTTCTGATCCCTCTTAACCTTTAGCACGCTGTAGGCGGATGGAACGATTTAAATGAAATGTCAAGCCCAACTTTATAGGAAAAATATTACTCATTTGTTACATGGGACAATTTGAATGAAAAGTCAAGCCCTACTGTCTAAGAAAAATAAGGAAAATATTAAACATTTGTTACATGGGACGATTTGAATGAAATCTCAAGCCCAACTTTCTAGGAAAAATAAGGAAAAATATTACACATTTGTTATCTGCTGATTTCATCTACAGTGTGCTAAATATTAATTTACATTGCTGATTGAAGGTATTTTTGAGAATTTTACGAGACATAAGTCATGAGTTAGTTATTTCGTTTAGTGCTTGCTGCAAGCTTGTCACAAAATGACATACCATTTTTCTTTGGTTTGTACTGAGACATCAAGGTTGCCATTTAAAGTAATTACCCTATTCACAGTTCCCTCTCTCTGAATTTATGTCTGCGCGATATTTTTGTCGCCAATTGAAAAATACTGGAGCCAATTTGAAAAACGCGGAGCTAACTAAGAGCCATATATTCACAGATAAATACTTGAAGCCATGTATTTAACGAAACATGTTGCGCCAACATTTTTCACCAATTCAAAAAATTTAGTGCCAGTATTTGGTTTTATGATCCAAAACAACTAAAAAACATGCTTTGTACTAATGCAATAGTTACTAGTGGAAGTCGTGGCTTCTAATATGTCCGGTCTGTCGGTCTACGACCAATTTTTGAATCAGAAGATCGCTTCTAAAAATAAAAACTGGAATCTTCGGTCCTAAAAATGTTGCAATAGCATAGAAATTGGTCATACAAAAATCAAATTTTGGAAAGCAGTTCCGATCTACTGAATCAATATGTTACAACTCTGCTTGACGTTTGGCGATGTTGCCATTGCCTTTAAATGCTTTTGTGTTCATGTTTTATGTGGATACCGTTTTGCATTCTTGGGGGGGGGTATTGGAAAGACGTCTGGGATTACGGCCAGCCGATTTTGACATTGGTCAATTTGGTTTTAGCTGCAGATAAAATCACTTCACATCTAATCAGGCTCTATGCTGTTTGCTATTCGGATAGTGGAGCTGAAACACTTGGCTGAATAGTAAACAACATAGATCCTGATCAGACGCAGCGTGATGCAAATGTGATTTTGTTTACTCAGCAGGCAAAGATTATAGAGTGAGTTTACAATGTCTAGGATAATTGTTGTAAATCTCTTGAGAATCAGTTTCCGTAACTATTTGGTCAATTTTGGCACCAATACAAAGTCAATATACATTTTACTTTATTTTGTAAATGTGAAAATAAGAAAAACTTAATCCATGATATCTTCAAGTTGTTGACGTACATGTTTGTTGATAGTTTGACGAGTACGTGTTTGTTGATAGTTTGACGAGTACATGTTTGTTGATAGTTTGACGAGTACATGTTTGTTGATAGTTTGACGAGTACATGTTTGTTGATAGTTTGACGAGTACATGTTTGTTGATAGTTTGACGAGTACATGTTTTATTTTTAATGAAATAATTACGTAATGGTCGGCCGTCTTCATAGAAGCTGTGCTATCATCTTCTCTGCTTTCTGTCACATATTTCTCACTTTTCATCACCGTTTTAATGCAGTTTGTCAACCAAGGCAATGTGAATATTTTCTGCTCTGGTTCACTTTTCACACTTGCTTGCTGTGTTTGTAGGTCATACTATACATAGCCAACATCATATCAACTTTCTCTCACAGGACTGTAGATACCTATTCACACTTGCTAGCTGTGTTTGTAGCAACATCATATCAACTTTCTCTCACACGACTGTAGATACATATTCACACTTGCTAGCTGTGTTTGTAGGCCAATACTATACATAGCCATCATATCAACTTTCTCTCACAGGACTGTAGATACCTATTCACACTTGCTAGCTGTGTTTGTAGGTCATACTATACATAGCCAACATCATATCAACTTTCTCTCACAGGGCTGTAGATACCTATTCACACTTGCTAGCTGTGTTTGTAGCAACATCATATCAACTTTCTCTCACACGACTGTAGATACATATTCACACTTGCTTGCTGTGTTTGTAGGCCATACTATACATCGCCACATAGACAGACTGTAGAACATTGGGTCACACAGACCAACTGTAGAACATTGGGTCCCATAGACAGACTGTAGAACATTGGGTCACACAGACAGACTGTAGAACATTGGGTCCCATAGACAGACTGTAGAACATTGGGTCACATAGACAGACTGTAGAACATTGGGTCACATAGACAGAATGTAGAACATTTGGTCACATAGACATACTGTAGAACATTGGGTCACATAGACAGGCTGTAGAACATTGGGTCCCATATACAGACTGTAGAACATTGGGTCACACAGACAGACTGTAGAACAGTGGGTCACATAGACAGGCTGTAGAACATTGGGTCACATAGACATACTGTAGAACATTTGGTCACATATACAGGCTGTAGAACATTGGGTCACATAGACAGACTGTAGAACATTTGGTCACATAGACAGGCTGTAGAACATGGGGTCACGTAGACAGACTGTAGAACATTGGGTCACATAGACAGACTGTAGAACATTGGGTCACATAGACAGACTGTAGAACATTGGGTCACATAGACAGACTGTAGAACATTGGGTCACATAGACAGACTGTAGAACATTGGGTCACATAGACAGACTGTAGAACATTGGGTCACATAGACAGACTGTAGAACATTTGGTCACATATACATACTGTAGAACATTTGGTCACATAGACAGACTGTAGAACATTTGGTCACATATACATACTGTAGAACATTGGGTCACATAGACAGACTGTAGAACATTGGGCCACATAGACAGACTGTAGAACATTGGGTTACATAGACATACTGTAGAACATTGGGTCACATAGACAGACTGTAGAACATTGGGTCACATAGACATACTGTAGAACATTGGGTCACATAGACATACTGTAGAACATTGGGTCACATAGACAGACTGTAGAACATTTGGTCACATAGACAGACTGTAGAACATTGGGTCACATAGACAGACTGTAGAACATTGGGTCACATATACAGACTGTAGAACATTGGGTCACATAGACAGGCTGTAGAACATTGGGTCACATAGACAGACTGTAGAACATTGGGTCACATAGACAGACTGTAGAACATTTGGTCCCATTGAATTGTGAGTTTGGAAGAAATTTGTTTTAAACCTTTCTCATATCTCATTTGTGGTCCATAGGGTAAAACAGTGAGCACTACTTATGTTTATCTATTGTCTATGAACTTTCTTGGTCACAAGTTTGAATCTTTATTAAACTTTATCACTAACGGTTGTCTGTTGTATCTCACAGCCACAGTGGCTGGGTCTTTGATAAATAGCAACACAATTTGAAGGGGACCCATCTTGTATGCGGTTCATCTGATCAACAATTAAATATTGCAGACAGAAAAAAATAAAAAATAAGTTTGTATATTTTTCAAGTTGATTAAAGTCGTCTACCATGTCTTAATTTGCATGTACCCGATATGTGAACACTTCATTATGACTAGTCTGCTTGTAGTCTGTCGGATTTGTGCTTGCTCTATTTATTTCACTTGTATTTCACCTGTATTAATTATACATTTTATTCTTCAGGTGAAGACGCTGGAAACTTCAATACCTTCATCAGCCAGTATAGACCTGCCACCTATGCATGTGTATGCCGACTACAGACACTATAGTGCTAATGCTCCTATAACAGAGGACCTGACTGAGGGACTCATGCTGAAGGTAAATGATTCATAAATCAATATGGACCTGCCACATATCCACGTGTATGCCGACTACAGACACTATAGTGCTAATGCTCCTATAACAGAGGACATGACTGAGGGACTCATGCTGAAGGTAAATGATGCATCAGCCAATATAGACCTGCCACCTATCTACGTGTATGCTGACTACAGACACTATAGTGCTAATACTTTTCTAGTTGGCTGTAGTAATGTTTCATAGCTCAATCTATATATCTTAAGCTGAGCACAGTTTGACTACTGGGGTATATATTTGTATACTGTATTTACAGGAAGGCAATTACTTGAATGGTGTGGCTGAAGTGGGCATGTTTGAGCACAGTTTGACTACTGGGGTATATATTTGTATATTGTATTTACAGGAAGGCAATTACTTGAATGGTGTGGCTGAAGTGGGCATGTTTGAGCACGGTTTGACTACTGGGGTATATATTTGTATATTGTATTTACAGGAAGGCAATTACTTGAATGGTGTGGCTGAAGTGGGCATGTTTGAGCACGGTTTGACTACTGGGGTATATATTTGTATACTGTATTTACAGGAAGGCAATTACTTGAATGGTGTGGCTGAAGTGGGTATGTTTGAGCACAGTTTGACTTCTGGGGTATATATTTGTATATTGTATTTACAGGAAGGCAATTACTTGAATGGTGTGGCTGAAGTGGGCATGTTTGAGCACAGTTTGACGACAGATCTCCTAAACCATCTCGTCTTTGTGCAGAAAGTCTTCATGAAGGTCAGCGCTTTATTTAACCCATTGCTAGCGATAAAATTACTTTTGCAAACAGCATAGAGCCAGATCAGACTGCACAGAACGTGCCGTCCGATCAGGCTCTATGCTGTTTGCCATTCGGATAGTGGAACTAAAACACATGGCTGAACTGAACAGCATAGATCCAGATCAGATGCAGAGTTTTGCTGCGGTTGATCTGGATCTATGTTGTTTGCAAATGTGATTTTATTTACTCGGCAGGCAAAGGGTTAAGGAATGTAATATATCATGTAATAGAGGGCTCTGTTTATTTTAGTGTCTTCACGCAAAACCTTTCATATACTTAAATCTTATATTTCACAAATAATATAAATTTGTTGCTTTGTGTTTAACTGTAAGTAAGTAACCATTATTTTGTCATTATGCAAGACCACTCCATGAAGATAACATCTATATTTGCCTGCCTGAGCTGTATCTAGATGTGGTATGACGGCCTGTCTGAGCTGTAGCTAGATGTGGTATGATGGCCTGCCTGAGCTGTATCTAAATGTGGTATGATGGCCTGCCTGAGCTGTAGCTAGATGTGGTATGACGGCCTGTCTGAGCTGTATCTAGATGTGGTATGATGGCCTGTCTGAGCTGTAGCTAGATGTGGTATGACGGCCTGTTTGAGCTGTAGCTAGATGTGGTATGATGGCCTGCCTGAGCTGTATCTAGATGTGGTATGATGGCCTGCCTGAGCTGTAGCTAGATGTGGTATGACAGCCCGCCTGAGCTGTAGCTAGATGTGGTATGATGGCCTGTCTGAGCTGTATCTAGATGTGGTATGACGGCCTGCCTGAGCTGTAGCTAGATGTGGTATGACGGCCTGCCTGAGCTGTAGCTAGATGTGGTATGACGGCCTGTCTGAGCTGTAGCTAGATGTGGTATGATGGCCTGCCTGAGCTGTAGCTAGATGTGGTATGATGACCTGCCTGAGCTGTAGCTAGATGTAGTATGATGGCCCGCCTGAGCTGTAGCTAGATGTGGTATGACGGCTTACCTGAGCTGTAGCTAGATGTGGTATGACGGCTTGCCTGAGCTGTAGCTAGATGTGGTATGACGGCCTGTCTGAGCTGTAGCTAGATGTGGTATGACGGCCTGCCTGAGCTGTAGCTAGATGTGGTATGATGGGCTGCCTGAGCGTATCTAGATGTGGTATGATGGCCTGCCTGAGCTGTATCTAGATGTGGTATGATGGCCTGTCTGAGCTGTAGCTAGATGTGGTATGATGGCCTGTCTGAGCTGTATCTAGATGTGGTATGATGGCCTGCCTGAGCTGTAGCTAGATGTGGTATGATGGCCCGCCTGAGCTGTAGCTAGATGTGGTATGACGGCCTGCCTGAGCTGTAGCTAGATGTGGTATGACGGCTTGCCTGAGCTATATCTAGATGTGGTATGACGGCCCTCCTGAGCTGTAGCTAGATGTGGTATGACGGCCCGCCTGAGCTGTAGCTAGATGTGGTATGATGGCCTGTCTGAGCTGTATCTAGATGTGGTATGACGGCCTGCCTGAGCTGTAGCTAGATGTGGTATGATGGCCTGTCTGAGCTGTAGCTAGATGTGGTATGACGGCCTGTCTGAGCTGTAGCTAGATGTGGTATGATAGCCTGCCTGAGCTGTAGCTAGATGTGGTATGATAGCCTGCCTGAGCTGTAGCTAGATGTGGTATGATGGCCTGCCTGAGCTGTAGCTAGATGTGGTATGATGGCCCGCCTGAGCTGTAGCTAGATGTGGTATGACGGCTTGCCTGAGCTGTAGCTAGATGTGGTATGACGGCTTGCCTGAGCTGTAGCTAGATGTGGTATGACGGCCCGCCTGAGCTGTAGCTAGATGTGGTATGATGGCTTGCCTGAGCTGTATATAGATGTGGTATGACGGCCCTCCTGAGCTGTAGCTAGATGTGGTATGACGGCCTGTCTGAGCTGTATATAGATGTGGTATGATGGCCTGTCTGAGCTGTATCTAGATGTAGTATGACGGCCCGCCTGAGCTGTAGCTAGATGTGGTATGACGGCTTGCCTGAGCTGTAGCTAGATGTGGTAAGACGGCTTGCCTGAGCTGTAGCTAGATGTGGTATGATGGCCTGTCTGAGCTGTAGCTAGATGTGGTATGATGGCCTGCCTGAGCTGTATCTAGATGTGGTATGATGGCCTGCCTGAGCTGTATCTAGATGTGGTATGACAGCCTGTCTGAGCTGTAGCTAGATGTGGTATGATGGCCCGCCTGAGCTGTAGCTAGATGTGGTATGACAGCATGCCTGAGCTGTAGCTAGATGTGGTATGATGGCCCGCCTGAGCTGTAGCTAGATGTGGTATGACAGCATGCCTGAGCTGTAGCTAGATGTGGTATGATGGCCTGCCTGAGCTGTAGCTAGATGTGGTATGACTGCCTGTCTGAGCTGTAGCTAGATGTGGTATGATGGCCTGTCTGAGCTGTAGCTAGATGTGGTATGACTGCCTGTCTGAGCTGTATCTAGATGTGGTATGATGGCCTGCCTGAGCTGTATCTAGATGTTGTATGATGGCCTGCCTGAGCTGTAGCTAGATGTGGCATGATGGCCTGTCTGAGCTGTAGCTAGATGTGGTATGATGGCCTGCCTGAGCTGTAGCTAGATGTAGTATGATGGCCTGTCTGAGCTGTAGCTAGATGTGGTATGATGGCCTGCCTGAGCTGTAGCTAGATGTGGTATGATGGCCTGTCTGAGCTGTAGCTAGATGTGGTATGATGACCTGCCTGAGCTGTAGCTAGATGTGGTATGATGGCCTGTCTGAGCTGTAGCTAGATGTGGTATGACGGCTTGCCTGAGCTGTATCTAGATGTGGTATGACGGCCTGTCTGAGCTGTAGCTAGATGTGGTATGACGGCCTGTCTGAGCTGTATCTAGATGTGGTATGATGGCCTGCCTGAGCTGTAGCTAGATGTGGTATGACGGCCCTCCTGAGCTGTAGCTAGATGTGGTATGACGGCCTGTCTGAGCTGTAGCTAGATGTGGTATGATGGCCTGTCTGAGCTGTATTTAGATGTGGTATGATTGCCTCTCTGAGCTGTAGCTAGATGTGGTATGACAGCCTGCCTGAGCTGTAGCTAGATGTGGTATGACAGCCTGTCTGAGCTGTATATTATATGAATATTGCACGTAGTGTTTAGATTATATTTTAGCACTCCTTGTCTAAACATTGTTTATACTACAGGAAATCAATGAGCTGTTACAGAAAGTGTCTGGCGGAGACCGGCCTGTCCCCATCTGGTCGGATATAGACCAGACCGTCGAATCATCCCCTAAAGATCATATACTCTACTCCTTCCATTTTAGACTGAAGGTTAGTCAGCATTCAATAATATCATTGTTTACCTTGGCATGAATAGTCAGCAGTCAATAATATCATTGTTTACCTTGGCATGAATAGTCAGCATTCAATAATATCATTGTTTACCTTGGCATGAATAGTCAGCAGTCAATAATATCATTGTTTACCTTGGCATGAATAGTCAGCATTCAATAATATCATTGTTTACCTTGGCATGAATAGTCAGCAGTCAATAATATCATTGTTTACCTTGGCATGAATAGTCAGCATTCAATAATATCATTGTTTACCTTGGCATGAATAGTCAGCAGTCAATAATATCATTGTTTACCTTGGCATGAATAGTCAGCATTCAATAATATCATTGTTTACCTTGTAGCACAGATATGTACATTGTATGTACCACAGATATGTACATTGTATGTACCACAGATATGTACATTGTATGTACCACAGATATGTACATTGTATGTACCACAGATATATACATTGTATATACCACAGATATGTACATTGTATGTACCACAGATATATACATTGTATATAGCACAGATATGTACATTGTATGTACCACAGATATGTACATTGTATATACCACAGATATGTACACTGTATGTACCACAGATATATACATTGTATATACCACAGATATGTACACTATATATACCACAGATATGTACATTGTATGTACCACAGATATGTACATTGTATGTACCACAGATATATACATTGTATATAGCACAGATATGTACACTGTATGTACCACAGATATGTACATTGTATGTACCACAGATATGTACATTGTATGTACCACAGATATGTACATTGTATATAGCACAGATATGTACATTGTATGTACGACAGATATGTACACTGTATGTAGCACAGATATGTACATTGTATGTACCACAGATATGTACATTGTATGTACCACAGATATGTACATTGTATGTACCACAGATATGTACACTGTATGTAGCACAGATATGTACATTGTATGTACCACAGATATGTACATTGTATGTACCACAGATATGTACATTGTATGTACCACAGATATGTACATTGTATGTACCACATATATGTACACTGTATGTAGCACAGATATGTACATTGTATGTACCACAGATATGTACATTGTATGTACCACAGATATATACATTGTATATACCACAGATATGTACACTGTATGTAGCACAGATATGTACATTGTATGTACCACAGATATGTACACTGTATGTAGCACAGATATGTACATTGTATATACCACAGATATGTACATTGTATGTACCACAGATATGTACATTGTATGTACCACAGATATATACATTGTATGTACCACAGATATGTACACTGTATGTAGCACAGATATGTACATTGTATGTACCACAGATATATACATTGTATGTACCACAGATATGTACACTGTATTTAGCACAGATATGTACATTGTATGTACCACAGATATTACATTGTATGTACCACAGATATGTACATTGTATGTACCACAGATATGTACATTGTATATACCACAGATATGTACATTGTATATACCACAGATATGTACATTGTATGTACCACAGATATATACATTGTATGTACCACAGATATGTACATTGTATGTACCACAGATATGTACATTGTATATAGCACAGATATGTACACTGTATGTACCACAGATATGTACATTGTATGTACCACAGATATGTACACTGTATATAGCACATATATGTACATTGTATGTACCACAGATATGTACATTGTATGTACCACAGATATGTACATTGTATGTACCACAGATATGTACATTGTATATAGCACAGATATGTACACTGTATGTACCACAGATATGTACATTGCATATACCACAGATATGTACATTGCATATACCACAGATATGTACATTGCATGTACCACAGATATGTACATTGTATATACCACAGATATGTACGTTGTATGTACCACAGATATATACATTGTATGTACCACAGATATGTACATTGTATGTACCACAGATATGTACATTGTATATAGCACAGATATGTACACTGTATGTACCACAGATATGTACATTGTATGTACCACAGATATGTACACTGTATGTACCACAGATATGTACATTGTATGTACCACAGATATGTACATTGTATGTACCACAGATATGTACATTGTATGTACCACAGATATGTACATTGTATGTACCACAGATATGTACATTGCATATACCACAGATATGTACATTGCATATACCACAGATATGTACATTGCATGTACCACAGATAGGGAGACAAGTTTGTTTGACCTATCATTCAGGTTTTCTGGATGAGAACTGCTAAACCCATATTACATTATGTGCATGCCATTGTCCTGTTCCGTTTAGTTAGGTTATCTCATTTTGGAAGATTATATGGAACAGTTTATGTTCAGACTAGGTTGCCGAGTAATGAGATAATCCCAACGATGGCATATTTGATTTGTTTTTGTGTCATGGCGACATGATACTGCGGAATATTTCATTAAAATAATATATTCTTATTAAAGATAATATTTTTTATTTAGAGTAATTTCTGACATTGGTTGTATGTAATGTATATTGTAGGGTATACAGATCACGGCTACCACACCAACTGCTAGTGCTGTGAGGATGGAGACGGAGGCTATAGATGTTGAGGTGTCCAACAGGGTACAGATGGCCTCCCAGGAGGCGTACCCCAATGCCGGTATGGAGAATTACTGTCAAAAGTTACTTTCAATGACTCATGTACCCAGTGTATTGTCAGCAATGTATGTAAACAATTGATGGTACGTGCAAGCAGGGCTTGGGCTCGTGGACAGTTTTGGAGAAATTATCTCCCTGATCTGCTTAGCATCTCCCAATTTTGCGCCTAGGGTGAAGTATTTTCATATAGAATATATAGGGGACAGTTGTGTGTGTGTTTTACATTTATTTATCATCGCTACCAGTTGCCCATATGAGCGATGCCTCCTGAAGAGATTAATGCCTGTGTTAGTGGTCACCTCCATTAAGCAACCAACCTGTATTAAACAGCCAGTTTCCAGATTCCAAATATGTTGTTTTATTATACATTTCACCTCTTAGACTATTAAGCAGCCACCTGTGCTAAGTAGCCACTTTTCTGTGATTCCCTTGGCTGGCTGCTCAAGACAGGTTTAACTGTATTCAAATTTATTTGAGCTCGTTAGATTAATCACTCTCGAGACCTCAGTCCTGATGGAATCCATCGCCATGAGGGAGAGAGAAGAGGCAATATGCAATTTAAGTGCTTAGCCTTAAGGGCACAATTGCTACAGCTGGGCGCACACTCTGGGCCTTTCGCACCTGAAGCGATTGCGCTACCACTGTGCTAACACGACTTCCACATTATTATTACAGCTTATGAAGATGACCAGAAGGTGTTCATGAAAGCCCAGATAAACCTTAATGTGTCCCTTGGCCAGCTTATAAAGGTTGGTACTTGTAATTTATAAAACAGTGTGTGTTATTTACCATCGTCACATGTACGACACCTCCAGATGAAAATGCTCATGTTATATATTGGAGGATAGCGCATGGCTACAGACAGAACCTCATTCCAGAGGATCCTCTGGTTCTTTCACATGTACAATGCACAGTAGCCTGCTAATAGGTAATATTGCAATACATATGTTTTGTATTCCACTAGTGTAATAACTAAGCAAATAAGCACTGTATACATATTCATACACTCAAAACATAAACAACCAACATGGCTGTCCGATTAGCGCAGTGGTTAGCGTGCTCGCTTCTCACCAATGCAACCCGGGTTCGATCCTCGGACCGGGAAGTATGTGAGATGGTATGGTGGTCGCCAAATCGGACAGGTGGGTTTTCTCCGGGTACTCCGGTTTCCTCCCACACGAAGGACCACATATACGCTTTCATCAGAGCCAACGAGAGTGATAAATATAAGTTGTTAAAACTTGCTTCGCAAACCAACATGGCATTTGAAAATTCAATGGCACTGAAAATCATCAACCAGCTATGAACACTATGAATCTTGCATGGCGGGATATTAACACTACAAATCCTGCCCAATCACTGAATTCACCAATAGCCATGTCCAGCTACAGTAGCAATTGCAATGTAAAACTTGCTAAAAGTTGTGCAAGTGACCGATATTTAATCGTTACACTTTAAGCTTTCGATTAAATCTATTTTCATTCTGTATACAATTGATATGTACTGTACATTATGAATGAATAAATATGTTTAAACTAGCGATGGCAACGAATATTCGAATATTCGCTCGAATGTCCGAATATCTGAATACTATTCCAGTATTCGAATATTCAGGGAAAAAATATCATATTGTCCTCAAAAATGCCGTTCAGTCACACGTTTGGAAATGCTTGAATCGCTCTGAGAATAAGAAAACTGCTAGGTGTAATCTATGCAAATTGGACTTAGCATATTCGGGTACAATATTAATCTGAATAATCATTTGAAGAAGATGACGTTTACGCGTAAAACAGAAATTAGGTTAGTTCGGCAATTTTTATAAGAGTGAGTGATTTTGAGTATTTAATAGAATTCTATCGAATATTCGAATATTCGATTACCTTCCCGACCGAATATTCGAAGAGTATAATCGCTATTCGTTTAAACTAATCGTTACACATTTTGACCGACTTGGCAGATACGTACTTGTGATGTCCCAGTCGCACGTGCTCTATTCACACAATTGACATAATAGAACATATAGAACACACACACTGTTGTTTAGAATACATTTACTAGTTTTTTGTCTTACAAGTAGTTTCATGAATTCAAAAGCTGATTATCGCGTAATCAAAGTAATTTATAAGAGTAAGATTACAAATAATATGTGAAATACATTTTGTTGCGTTTGCTATTCATTGACATAACGCGCATCATCGACTGTAACTGAAGCACAGAAACATTCGCATGTACAGCATTTTGGAAGATTATGTTATAAATAGTTATTGAATCTATTTAGTCCTTTCCACACCACAGACCTCTAAATAGGCTTACAAAAAGTGTAGATCCAGATGAGCCGGCTCGTGACGAGCTGTCTCATCAGGATCTGCACTTTTTGCCAGTAATATTACTATTTTTAGACAAAATTACCCATTGCAAAGATGTCATTATGGTGCATATAGAGTGAACAGATTCTTGCTACCAAGTGTTGCAAAGATGTCATTATGGTGCATATAGAGTGAACAGATTCTTGCTACCAAGTGTTGCAAAGATGTCATTATGGTGCATATAGAGATAACAGATTCTTGCTACCAAGTGTTGCAAAGATGTCATTATGGTGCACATAGAGTGAACAGATTCTTGCTACCAAGTGTTGCAAATATGTCATTATGGTGCACATAGAGTGAACAGATTCTTGCTACCAAGTGTTGCAAAGATGTCATTATGGTGCATATAGAGTGAACAGATTCTTGCTACCAAGTGTTGCAAAGATGTCATTATGGTGCACATAGAGATAACAGATTCTTGCTACCAAGTGTTGCAAAGATGTCATTTTGGTGCATATATAGTGAACAGATTCTTTCTACCAAGTTTTCGAAGAACCAAGTGAAAAAACATCCCATTTAGTCACCACCTTATATTTTGATCAACAATATTTTTCAGAATCCCATGTTTGAAGAGGCTGACCCAGAATTCCAAACAATGGCGTTTTTCAAAACTAAGATATCAGTAAGGAATGCTCTACAGGTTTGTAATCTACTTATTCTTTCACTTTCCGGTGCCATGTAGGCCAGGAGCATTTACACCGGTGCCGTGTAGGCCAGGAGTATTTACACTGGTGCCGTGTAGGCCAGGAGTATTTACACTGGTGCCGTGTAGGCCAGGAGCATTTACACCGGTGCCATGTAGGCCCGGAGCATTTACACCGGTGCCGTGTAGGCCAGGAGCATTTACACCGGTGCCGTGTAGGCCCGGAGCATTTACACCGGTGCTGTGTAGGCCAGGAGCATTTACACCGGTGCCGTGTAGGCCAGGAGCATTTACACTGGTGCCATGTAGGCCAGGAGCATTTACACTGGTGCCATGTAGGCCCGGAGCATTTACACTGGTGCCATGTAGGCTAGGAGCATTTACACTGGTGCCATGTAGGCTAGGAGCATTTACACTGGTGCCGTGTAGGCCAGGAGCATTTACACCTGTGCCATGTAGGCCAGGAGCATTTACACTCGTGCCGTGTAGGCCAGAAGCATTTACACTGGTGCCGTGTAGGCCAGGAGCATTTACACTGGTGCCATGTAGGCCCGGAACATTTACACCGGTGCCGTGTAGGCTAGGAGCATTTACACCGGTGACGTGTAGGCCAGGAGCATTTACACCGGTGCCGTGTAGGCCAGGAGCATTTACACTGGTGTCGTGTAGGCCAGGAGTATTTACACCGGTGCCGTGTAGGCCTGGAGCATTTACACTGGTGTCGTGTAGGCCAGGAGCATTGACACTGGTGCAGTGTAGGCCAGGAGCATTTACACTGGTGCAGTGTAGGCCCGGAGCATTTACACTGGTGCAGTGTAGGCCTGGAGTATTTACACCGGTGTCGTGTAGGCCAGGAGCATTTACACCAGTGCCGTGTAGGCACGGAGTATTTACACTGGTGCCATGTAGGCCAGGAGCATTTACACCGGTGTCGTGTAGGCCAGGAGCATTTACACCGGTGCCGTGTAGGCCTGGAGTATTTACACTAGTGCCATGTAGGCCAGGAGCATTTACACCGGTGTCATGTAGGCCAGGAGCATTTACACCGGTGCTGTGTAGGCCTGGAGTATTTACACTCGTGCCGTGTAGGCCAGGAGCATTTACACTGGTGCCATGTAGGCCAGGAGTATTTACACCGGTGCCATGTAGGCCAGGAGCATTTACACTGGTGCCATGTAGGCCAGGAGTATTTACACCGGTGCCATGTAGGCCAGGAGCATTTACACTGGTGCCATGTAGGCCAGGAGCATTTACACTGGTGCCGTGTAGGCCAGGAGCATTTACACTGGTGTCGTGTAGGCCAGGAGCATTGGCACTGGTGCAGTGTAGGCCAGGAGCATTTACACTGGTGCAGTGTAGGCCCGGAGCATTTACACTGGTGCAGTGTAGGCCTGGAGTATTTACACCGGTGTCGTGTAGGCCAGGAGCATTTACACCAGTGCCGTGTAGGCATGGAGTATTTACACTGGTGCCATGTAGGCCAGGAGCATTTACACCGGTGTCGTGTAGGCCAGGAGCATTTACACCGGTGCCGTGTAGGCCTGGAGTATTTACACTAGTGCCATGTAGGCCAGGAGCATTTACACCGGTGTCATGTAGGCCAGGAGCATTTACACCGGTGCTGTGTAGGCCTGGAGTATTTACACTCGTGCCGTGTAGGCCAGGAGCATTTACACTGGTGCCATGTAGGCCAGGAGTATTTACACCGGTGCCATGTAGGCCAGGAGCATTTACACTGGTGCCATGTAGGCCAGGAGTATTTACACCGGTGCCATGTAGGCCAGGAGCATTTACACTGGTGCCATGTAGGCCAGGAGCATTTACACTGGTGCCGTGTAGGCCAGGAGCATTTACACTGGTGTCGTGTAGGCCAGGAGCATTGACACTGGTGCAGTGTAGGCCAGGAGCATTTACACTGGTGCAGTGTAGGCCCGGAGCATTTACACTGGTGCCATGTAGGCCAGGAGCATTTACACTGGTGCAGTGTAGGCCAGGAGCATTTACACTGGTGCCATGTAGGCTAGGAGCATTTACACCGGTGCCGTGTAGGCTTGGAGTATTTACACCGGTGCCGTGTAGGCCAAGAGCATTTACACTGGTGCCGTGTAGGCCAGGAGCATTGACAATGGTGCCGTGTAGGCCCGGAGCATTTACACCGGTGCCGTGTAGGCCCGGAGCATTTACACCGGTGCCGTGTAGGCCAGGAGCATTTACACCGGTGCCGTGTAGGCCCGGAACATTTACACCGGTGCCGTGTAGGCCAGAAGCATTTACACTGGTGCCGTGTAGGCCCGGAGCATTTACACCGGTGCCGTGTAGGCCCGGAACATTTACACCGGTGCCGTGTAGGCCAGAAGCATTTACACCGGTGCCGTGTAGGCCCGGAACATTTACACCGGTGCCGTGTAGGCCAGAAGCATTTACACCGGTGCCGTGTAGGCCAGGAGCATTTACAATGCTGGTTTCACAAAAAGAAATAACTATGAATTAATTCCTGTCCGTCTGTCAGTCACAAATGTGTGTCTGCTGCATAACTCTCGAACCACTGGAGGAATTTTAAGATTCCTTAGTTTATACAAATTTATTTTAGCTTGATTGCGAAACAAGTTCTTACAACTTATATTAATCACTCTCGAGACCTCTTTCCTGATGGAATCCATCGCCACGAGGGAGAGAGATTGCTTGGCACCAATGTTACCCATATCAAGATGATGTTCAGAGAGCAAGTTTCATCCATGTTGGTTCAAGATCAAGGTCGCATTTAGAACTTAGAGAATTTGAATGGCTATTTTCGTGTCTGCCAGAGGAATTTTCTACTAACTTGGCACACATGTTAACCATGTTAAGACCATGCCTCGAGGTTATAAAACTTTTCTCCAATCTCAAAACTCAGTCTCAAACTTCTGATTGGTTCAGCTGACAATAGTCCGCCTCCGTGGTCGAGTGGTTATGGTCGCTGACTTGTATACCACTGTAACCTATCATCACTGATGGGCACAGGTTCGAGCCCCGCTCAGACCGTGTCTCATTTATATGAAAAAGTTGGCAGTTTCTTACTGAGGTTGGTGCACCCAAGTACTGGTTAACCGCTGGAGCCTGCCCAGGAAAGGTGTTGTTAGGTAAACTGCCCGCCGGCGATATAGCCCAAAATGGTGCCGATGCAGGCGTAAAACCCGAAATATAACATATAAATATAACATATCAGCTGACAATAACACTTGAACAATTAACCAATCGCTTGAGCTTAGAATTAACCAATCACTTGAGCTTAGAATTAACCAATCACTTGAGCTTAGAATTAACCAATCACTTGAGCTTAGAATTAACCAATCACTTGAGCTTAGAATTAACCAATCACTTGAGCTTAGAATTAACCAATCACTTGAGCTTAGAATTAACCAATCACTTGAGCTTAGAATTAACCAATCACTTGAGCTTGAGTTTGAGATCTGAGAAGAGTTTTATAACATCGGGGCCATGTCCAGTGTGCAGGATTCAGCCATGTTGCAAAATCAATATCATATGGTTACAGTGTTATTGCGTAGATTTGTTCAGATTACAGTCAAACCTGTGTTAAGCAGCTGGCTAGGGAATCATAAAGAGTGGCTACTCAGCAATGGTGGCTGCTTAATAGAGGGCACATGTATAATAAATATAAATAATAAATCAAACTATTGGGAATCTGGAACACTTGCTGCTTAATGCAGGTTAGCTGCTTTATAGAGGTGACAACTAACACAATTTTTGAAGAAAGCTCTGTTCCTTTTGGTAATAGGTCGTGGCCGTATTAAAATTAGGTTAATAGTTACATAGTAGAATTACAGAAAATGATAGCAGACAGTGTAACTACACCATTTTGGTCTATGTTAATTTTATAATTGCACAACTGCATCACACGCAGGCGTAACAGTGCAAATAATGTAATGGGTGCTGAAAAAATACTCAAAAATGAAGAAAAAAATGTTTTTATAAAAGACATAATATTTTGAAAGAATTAAAAACATTTAAAAAAACATTTCCCCCTCAATTTTTTTAACTTTTTTTTACATTAGCCCAATTTTTCTATCAATTAAAATTAAAAAAATACCTTGTATTTAGATATTTATGAACCTTTCGGTAATTGGCCATTTGTGCGAGAATATACTAAATGACAAGGTCAAATTAAGAAAAATCTTTCAAAATACACCAGAGCCACGGTGATGTCCTTAGACAAGACTTAAAACCCACATTGTCTCTTCTCTCGCCTTGAAGTCGATAGATTCAATCAGTAATGTTGTCTCGAGAGCGATTAAACTGATGTAAAACTTTGAAATCGAGATAAATTAAATTTGTATATACAAAAGAAAATCCTGAAATATACATGTACAGTCAAACCTGTGTTAAGCAGCCAGCCAAGGGAGTCAGAGAAAGTGGCTGCTTAGCACAGGTTGTTGCTTAATAGAGGTCAAATATATAATAAAACAACTGATTGGGAATCTGGAAATTGGCTGCTTAATACAGGTTGGTTGCTTAATGGAGGTGACCACTAACACAGGTTGGAATGTATTGTATAATTGATCCAAATTTGTTCATAATATGCATTTTTATGCGAGCTTGGTTCGTCTTGATCAAAACTAGGTCACTATGCAATATACCTGAAATCCTTATAATCACTTGAGCAACTGATGTGAGCGACTCTGCTGGTCGATTGTGTATAATTTCTAGCTGCACAAAATAAATAGGAAGAGATTTTGTATTCAGGATGAGATGATACCGGGTGTCTCCACTGACCAGGAAGCTTTGCTCATGCACATGTACCGCCCCATCGTTCTCGCACAACCGCTGGCATTTGACAAAGGTAAAAAAAAAATGTTTTTGTTCTTTTTGAATAAAGTCACAGTTTACGTTATTTCATTCTGATAGAACACCATCGACCCGCTAACCAGCTGGCTAAGTTTTATCACCTGAAATACAGTCAAACCTGTCTTAAGCAGCCAGCCAAGGGAGTCAGAGAAAGTGGCTGCTTAGCACAGGTTGTTGCTTAATAGAGGTCAAATATATAATAGAACAACTGATTGGGAATCTGGAAATTGGCTGCTTAATACAGGTAGTCTGCTTAATGGAGGTGACCACTAACACAGGTTTGAATGTAGCTTGACACCCCTATTGGGATTTTAAGCCAACTATGATTGAGTGATAATCGATTTTAAATAATGACCGTAACCACCCCCCATCGTGGGCATTTGACGAAACTTAAATAGTTTTGTCTGGGTTTAAAGTCACAATGACAGCTTATATATTAGGTCATATGGCAACTACCCAGATTTGGAACAATAGGTCATATGTCAACTACCCAGATTTGGAACAATAGGTCATATGGCAACTACCCAGATTTGGAACAATAGGTCATATGGCAACTACCCAGATTTGAACAATAGGTCGTATGGCAACTACCCAGATTTGGAACAATAGGTCATATGGCAACTACCCAGATTTGGAACAATAGGTCATGTGGCAACTACCCAGATTTGGAACAATAGGTCATATGGCAACTACCCAGATTTGGAACAATATGTCATATGGCAACTACCCAGATTTGGAACAATAGGTCATGTGGCAACTACCCAGATTTGGAACAATAGGTCATGTGGCAACTACCCAGATTTGGAACAATAGGTCATATGGCAACTACCCAGATTTGGAACAATAGGTCATATGGCAACTACCCAGATTTGGAACAATAGGTCATATGGCAACTACCCAGATTTGGAACAAACGTAACATTTCAGGCACGGGCATCACTTGCTTAATGGCAGAGCTTATGGTAGCTTAATAAGCAGGGCTTCGAAAATTTTCAAAACCAAATCGGTCCGGGCCGAAATCGAGTCAGTACCCCCCCCCCCCATCATGTCCTGCCAATATTTTTGCACCCCCCCCCCCCATAAAATCGTAATTCCAATTTGCTTTTTTTGCTTTATTTCCATGCTGTCACCAGTCAATTATATTTAAAAATCGCATGTATGTTCAGGACAAACTGTACTTTACCCGTTACTATAGGTCTGGTAAATTTTCCTTTTGTCTAATAATAGTTTTAAGTGTACGGCATTTAAAAATAAATGAATGGTAGGACATTTTGATAGAGGTAAATTTTATCTAGTCACCTGTATCACCGGTGGAAGCGGGTGAACTCGGCCCAAATCGAACTCGGTCCCGTCAAACTATATTATATCAACTGCATTTGACTCTTTAAACATCACAGATATACTGCGTTGTGCCATTTCAATATTGAATTGAAGGGCGCTGTACAATAAAAATACTAAACATTATATACCCGTCGTATATTTTGAGTACATTCCGAGTCATAACGGATTTTCGGATTTCTATTTAAAATATTAATTATTATTTAATTGCAAATTAATCCTAGCACACTTCTTTAATTTAATGCAAACATTTTAAAAACAAATTCTTTATAAAATTCTAAAATAATCGACTGTCAATCATTCAGTCCACTTCAAAGAAACTAACAAATGTCGGTAGTTTTGCTGTAAACATCAAACGATTACCGCACTAATATCATGTAATTGACATGACATGCATTGATCGCCTGATCACCATGGAGACATGTGGCCTCAGGTGGCAATTATCCAGTTCGGTCGTAAATTGGAAACGTGTGAAATGTTTCAACGGATTATACTTACCAAATTAGGTTCGTTATAGACCGATTTCTTGACTTTTTTCAACAATATTTTGGACCGATTTTTAAAGGTATTTTGACTGTTAGAATCGGTCTGAAATGATAAAAATCGGTCGAAAACCGACAAACCGGTAATTTTCGAAGCCCTGTTAATAAGTTAGTTTACCGTACTTACTCAAATATAAGACGGGCTTTTTATCACCAGATTATTTTGCATCAAAGTTGCAAATCAGTTTATTCCTACTCGAAAATTGATGACTTTGTATCGAAATAACTCATATAGGTGTAACAAAAGCATAGACTTTCATTTCAGGTTGTAGCCTGTAACTACACCATTTTGGTCTATGTTAATTTTATAATTGCACAACTGCATCACACGCAGGCTTAACAGTGCAAATAATGTAATGGGTGCTGAAAAAATACTCAAAAATGAAGAAAAAAATGTTTTTATAGAAGACATAATATTTTGGAAGAATTAAAAACATTAAAAAAAAAACATTTCCCCCTCAATTTCTTTACATTAGCCCAATTTTTCTATCCATTAAAATAAAAAGCAGATAATTATTTATGTATTCTATAAAACATTTTTACTTTCTGTTTTTTAAATATTTTCTCAACACCCATACTATCAAAGCACGTGTCTCTGTAAACTGCATAATTCTTTTCTTTGAATTTTTTAGCTGTGTTAGTTTGGTTGAATTACAAGAATGCGTATGAATACTGGACGGAACAGAGGCTCGCGCTAAACAAGGAGATTCAGAGCGCGACCCGCCAGGTGATAGACCGGCTTCCTCAGATCTCGTCCTCCACGCAGCAGGCTCTCAGCACGCTATTCCTGCAGCTTACAGTTGATGATATTGGACTCTGTCTCCCGGTCGCTCCATTTAATTCCTTTGTACGTTTAAGATTATCTTAACTTAATTACTTACTTTCATCCCTGCTTTCTTAATTTATTTATCCAAAGAAACTGGAAGCAGTGTAATAACAAAAAGTACTGTAGAATACTTTAATTTCGCGAACATTTTATTTCGCGATTTTCACGATTTTATGTTATATGTTATGTTATATTTCGGGTTTTATGTCTGCATCAGCACCATTTTGGGCTATATCGCCGGCGGGCAGTTTACCTAACAACACCTTTCCTGGGCAGGCTCCAACGCTTAACCAGTACTTGGGTGCACCAACCTCCGTAAAAAAAAGCCAACTTATTCATATAAATGAGACACGGTCTGAGCGGGGCTCGAACCCGTGACCATCAGTGATGATAGGTTACAGTGGTATACAAGTCAGCGACCTTAACCACTCGACCACGGAGGCGGACTTTCACGATTTTAAACATTTTCAATTAATTCTCAGAGTTTTGAATTCATGCATCCATGGTGGATTATGAAAAATGAAGGTGACTGTGTTTATGTATATTGTTTATAATTGTATTGACTTTCAAAATGTTGATAAAATGTACATATTTACGGATATAACTTACATTCAGACACATCATTATTCCCGAGAATCATGAATAATTGTTGCGAAAATTAGCGAAATACAAAATCTGGGGATTAAATATTGTTCTACAGTAACACATTTCATTTGGGGATAGCGTAAACTGTACTGCTGCGCCGTTCAACCCATATTCATTCACTCACTCGTCACACAACACCACGCGTATATAGAGGATTGCATTCTATATTTTGGTGAACAATATTTCATACATTCCATATACAGGTTCCCAGCAAGATAACAGACACCGAGCCGGGTGCTGCAGTAGTGATGACAATAGAGAGCACGCAGATCTGTGCATGCTCTTCCGGTTCCCTGGTGAGCAAAGGCAAATTTAAGGGTAAGTACTTTAGAATTTATTAATAGCGTGATGAGCAACCAGATCTGTATATGTACTTTACTGGTTCCCTTGTGAACAAAGGCAAATTTACGGGTATGTACTATATATTAGAATTTATTAATATTGCAATTAGCAATCAGATCTGTGCATGTTCTTCCTGCTACCTGGTAAGCAAAGGCAAATTTACAAGTACTTTATTACAATATTGCCTATTGATTAGCAACCAGATCTGTGCATGTTCTTCCTGCTACCTGGTAAGCAAAGGCAAATTTACAAGTACTTTATTACAATATTGCCTATTGATTAGCAACCAGATCTGTGCATGTTCTTCCTGCTACCTGGTAAGCAAAGGCAAATTTACAGGTACCTTATTACAATATTGCCTGTTGATTAGCAACCAGATCTGTGCATGTTCTTCCTGCTACCTGGTAAGCAAAGGCAAATTTACAGGTACTTTATTACAATATTACCTGTTGATTAGCAACCAGATCTGTGCATGTTCCTCCTGCTACCTGGTGGGCAAAGGCAAATTTACAGGTACTTTATTACAATATTGCCTGTTGATTAGCAACCAGATCTGTGCATGTTCCTCCTGCTACCTGGTGGGCAACGGCAAATTTACAGGTACTTTATTACAATATTGCCTGTTGATTAGCAACCAGATCTGTGCATGTTCTTCCTGCTACCTGGTAAGCAAAGGCAAATTTACAGGTACTTTATTACAATATTGCCTGTTGATTAGCAACCAGATCTGTGCATGTTCTTCCTGCTACCTGGTAAGCAAAGGCAAATTTACAGGTACTTTATTACAATATTTGACCACAGACAAGCAACCAACTTGGTCATTGTCATACTTGAATTGTGATTTCACAAACTGTATTCCGAGTTAATTCCATTGAGGATATAATACTAATAAATCGTGTTAAACAATACCAGTTATGATTCATATTACAAGGTGGCACCATAATATCTGTATAATTATAAAGATTGCTAAGAATGTTTCTGTCCGCCTCCGTGGTCGAGTGGTTAAGGTCGCTGACTTGTATACCACTGTAACCTATCATCACTGATGGTCACGGGTTCGAGCCCCGCTCAGGCCGTGTCTCATTTATATGAAAAAGTTGGCAGTTTCTTACGTAGGTTGGTGCACCCAAGTACTGGTTAACTGCTGGAGCCTGCCCAGGACAGGTGTTGTTAGGTAAACTGCCCGCTGGCGATATAGCCCAAAATGGTGCTGATGCAGGCGTAAAACCCGAAATATAAATAAATATATAAATATAAATAAGAATGTTTCTTAATTGTCAAAGAACTTGTGCGTTATACACTTTATAATAAAAGTTTAGTCTAGTTACCAGAAATATAAGGATCTTAATTGTAATCTATAATGTTATTAATATTTCAGGATTCTGTCTGCGGATAGCGGAGGATTTTGAGCATTATGTTATTAATATTTCAGGATTCTGTCTGCGGATAGTGGAGGATTTTGAGCATTATGTTATTAATATTTCAGGATTCTGTCTGCGGATAGCGGAGGATTTTGAGCATTATGTTATTAATATTTCAGGATTCTGTCTGCGGATAGTGGAGGATTTTGAGCATTATGTTATTAATATTTCAGGATTCTGTCTGCGGATAGCGGAGGATTTTGAGCATTATGTTATTAATATTTCAGGATTCTGTCTGCGGATAGTGGAGGATTTTGAGCATTATGTTATTAATATTTCAGGATTCTGTCTGCGGATAGCTGAGGATTTTGAGCATTATGTTATTAATATTTCAGGATTCTGTCTGCGGATAGCTGAGGATTTTGAGCATTATGTTATTAATATTTCAGGATTCTGTCTGCGGATAGCGGAGGATTTTGAGACCAGTCTTGATGATTGGAAGCCTAGGCATGATGATGTACAGGTGATGAATGCCTGCGTAGTGCCCGAAGGAACATACGAAGTCTGCTCACAGACCATCACCTCACAGGCCACTGGTAAGTCTGGCTCCTTCCGCACCCACCTCCGCCCCACTCTCATACCACACTGGTAAGTCTGGCTACCTCCGCACCCACCTCTGCCCCACTCTCATACCACACTGGTAAGTCTGGCTCCTTCCGCACCCACCTCCGCCCCACTCTCATACCACACTGGTAAGTCTGGCTACCTCCGCACCCACCTCTGCCCCACTCTCATACCACACTGGTAAGTCTGGCTCCTTCCGCACCCACCTCTGCCCCACTCTCATACCACACTGGTAAGTCTGGCTCCTTCTGCACCCACCTCCGCCCCACTCTCATACCACACTGGTAAGTCTGGCTCCCACCGCACCCACCTCCGCCCCACTCATACCACACTGGTAAGTCTGGCTCCTTCCGTACCCACCTCTGCCCCACTCTCATACCACACTGGTAAGTCTGGCTCCTTCCACACCCACCTCCGCCCCACTCTCATACCACACAGGTAAGTCTGGCTCCTGCACCCACCTCCTCCCCACTCTCATACCACACAGGTAAGTCTGGCTCCTTCTGCACCCACCTCCGCCCCACTCTCATACCACACTGGTAAGTCTGGCTCCTTCTGCACCCACCTCCTCCCCACTCTCATACCACACTGGTAAGTCTGGCTCCTTCTGCACCCACCTCCGCCCCACTCTCATACCACACTGGTAAGTCTGGCTCCTTCCACACCCACCTCCGCCCCACTCTCATACCACACAGGTAAGTCTGGCTCCTTCTGCACCCACCTCCTCCCCACTCTCATACAACACAGGTAAGTCTGGCTCCTTCTGCACCCACCTCCGCCCCACTCTCATACCACACTGGTAAGTCTGGCTCCTTCTGAACCCACCTCCGCCCCACTCTCATACCACACAGGTAAGTCTGGCTCCTTCTGCACCCACCTCCTCCCCACTCTCATACCACACAGGTAAGTCTGGCTCCTTCTGCACCCACCTCCTCCCCACTCTCATACCACACTGGTAAGTCTGGCTCCTTCTGCACCCACCTCCGCCCCACTCTCATACCACACTGGTAAATCTGGCTCCTTCCGCACCCACCTCCGCCCCACTCTCATACCACACTGGTAAGTCTGGCTCCTTCTGCACCCACCTCCGCCCCACTCTCATACCACACTGGTAAGTCTGGCTCCTTCCGCACCCACCTCCGCCCCACTCTCATACCACACTGGTAAGTCTGGCTCCTTCTGAACCCACCTCCGCCCCACTCTCATACCACACTGGTAAGTCTGGCTCCTTCCACACCCACCTCCGCCCCACTCTCATACCACACTGGTAAGTCTGGCTCCGTCCGCACCCACCTCCGCCCCACTCTCATACCACACAGGTAAGTCTGGCTCCTTCTGCACCCACCTCCTCCCCACTCTCATACCACACTGGTAAGTCTGGCTCCTTCTGCACCCACCTCCGCCCCACTCTCATACCACACAGGTATGTCAGACTCTTTCTTTTCCACGTTTGCCCACCCATACTCCACCACATACCCATATTCCACCAGTAAGTCTGGCCCTCTATCTGACCACTCTGCCATGCACATACCCCTCGATCTACTGTAAATCTGCCACACACTTCTGCCCCTCCACCCCACTTCTGCCCCTTCTTGCCCAAGGCGAGAAGAATCAATGAGTTTATGTACAGACAGACCACTAATGTTAAACGTGTATATATGGGTGTTTATGTTAACATATGCATATATCCACAGGGTTCCCGTTGTCGGTTGCCAATGGTGCCAATTGCGACAAAAAACAAATGTTGGCGAAAATATTTGTTACAGCTTTTTTTTTTTTGGCACATGTTTTGTCAAATACATGGCTTCAAATATTTATTTGTGAACTATTTGGCTCCAAGTTTTTTAAATTGGCTCCAGTGTTTTTCAATTGGAGACAGAAGTTGCGCAGACAAACATTCAGGCAGATGTGGGTTCTACCTGGTGATGGCTGTTACCTGGACTTGTATAGTATGTGACGGAGTGGACAAATTCCTGTCATCAATTCATAGTCAATAGATAAATCACCAGCCTAGGTGTTCATCCCAAATTAATAGGCAAGTCATAATCGACAGGTGAGTACCCATCTCCTCAATAATAGTCTACCCCTGTTCACGAGGCAGGCACACAACTTTGGTTATAACTACCATATTTATGCCACTATAAATGATGTTGCCTGTAAGGTGGCAGTGTTGTTGGAGTCTTCTACTTTGAGCAGTCATTGTGGCTCGCCCGAGAGTACACACTTTGCCTTCCATTTAGATACAGTTTCCATGCTCCCAAAGCTTAAACATGGAATCCTGCTTGTCACCATTTACGATGTCCTTGGTACGTTCATAAGTTTTGTTTGCATGGATCAAAACTCCAATTTACCGTATTTAGCTATGTATAGTGCGCACATTTCTTACTGAAATCCTCATCCATTTTATCTACTGCGCATTATACACCAGTACAGACATCAGGACATTTTTTTCCGCACCAAAATTGACCAATATTTCATGAAATTCGACCCTAACGGCCCCACAGTCATTCTATAATTTGTTACATTCGACAAACGTTATAAACTAGCTATTAAAACCAGTTGAGTCTATATAAATAAATGAAATGAATAAGACCACAAAATTAGCATATATTGCGTTTATTTTGGCAAACTTTGAAGAATTTAATTGAAATTACTAAATGCATAAAAAATGGCGATTTGATAACATCACATGGTTTTATCGTATGTAATATTTCCCGTACTTTTCGCGTACTTCGCCGCATAAAGCGACGCTGCCTTCGTACGATATCATAGAGGTAAAGAAACTTTGTAATTATAGTTTATTTGATTTAATATACCGTATGTTTTTAAATACGACATGATTAAAGACACGATGTGTTGGTTATTTTTTTTGGCTTCAGTATTTCAATTGTTTGTAGCGATAATTAATTTCGACAAACCATTCACAATGGGTCCCAGTTAATTAGGTAGGCTACACGTGTTGAGAAGTTTGAGCATCTGCTGACATGTTTGAGAACGTGTTGAGATGTTTGAGAACGATATGCATGTAATTTTCATGAAATCATGCCTGAGTGCGTTACAGTTCCTCGATGAGGTATCTCGAGTGATTAATATAAGTTGTAAAAATCACGGAGCACAATTTTTAGCGATTCGTGAGAAATGTTAAATTTTGACTTGGAAAATTGCGTTTTTCACGTGCGCAGTATACATCGGAACTCAGTTTTCCCCCCAATTTTCGTGCCAAATCGTGGGTGCGCATTATACACGATAGTGCACTATACATAGCTAAATACGGTAGTAAACAAATAGCTGCTAAGCAATCACTCAACTGCGATTGCATGTACTGGCTGTTATCATAAGTCATGGTTTCTTGTAATCTACACAGATCATGTATTATATAGTTCTTGTAATCTACACAGATCATGTATTATATAGTTCTTGTAATCTACACAGATCGTGTATTATATAGTTCTTGTAATCTACACAGATCATGTATTATATAGTTCATGTAATCTACACAGATCGTGTATTATATAGTTCTTGTAATCTACACAGATCGTGTATTATATAGTTCTTGTAATCTACACAGATCATGTATTATATAGTTCATGTAATCTACACAGATCGTGTATTATATAGTTCATGTAATCTACACAGATCGTGTATTATATAGTTCTTGTAATCTACACAGATCATGTATTATATAGTTCTTGTAATCTACACAGATCGTGTATTATATAGTTCTCGTAATCTACACAGATCATGTATTATATAGTTCATGTAATCTACACAGATTGTGTATTATATAGTTCTCGTAATCTACACAGATGACAGTGACATTTATTCACTCTCTGTGTAAGCTTACTGGTCATACCGCTAAACAACATCAGTGACAATAAGTGCTGTTTGAACAGTGACATTTATTCACTTTGTATGTGAGTTTATTGGTCGTACCGCTAAACAACAATACTTTTACAGTGACATTAATGAGTAACCTCGTTGGCTTTTCTATTACCTCCTTTAGCAGATAACGTCTGATTTATCCCTGAGCTTATAGCGGTCCTTTCAGTTGGAATCCTTTGTTTTTCCTGTTGTACCCTAATCAGATGTTGCGTTATGATAAATGTGATTTTATCCAAATCATGTTAGTTAATTGATAACAAAAAATATTACCGATTTTTTGCCCATTGGATATACTGTAGGAAATCTGTCGAGATTTAGTAACATAATAATTATAATATGAGAAAGTGGTAGAAAATTGATAGCATGGCGTGCAAAGGAAACAACGATAAAAACAGAGGAAACCACTTAAGAGGACAGGACGTACATACTTTTAGGGAGTATTCAGGGGCAGTATCTGACCTATGTCATTCATTCATTCACTATGTCAATAATATACTTTTTATACACAGTGAATACCAATGTGGCAACCTGTAATTGGGTCTATGTTTCATGATTGACCACAGAGTTAGATACTGCTCATGAATGTGGCAACCTGTAATTGGGTCTATGTTTCATGATTGACCACAAGGTTAGGTACTGCTCATGAATGTGAGAACCTGTAATTGGGTCTATGTTTCATGATTGACCACAAGGTTAGGTACTGCTCATGAATGTGAGAACATGTAATTGGGTCTATGTTTCATGATGGACCACAAGGTTAGGTACTGCTCATGAATGTGAGAACCTGTAATTGGGTCTATGTTTCATGATTGACCACAGAGTTAGATACTGCTCATGAATGTGGCAACCTGTAATTGGGTCTATGTTTCATGACGGACCACAAGGTTAGGTACTGCTCATGAATGTGAGAACATGTAATTGGGTCTATGTTTCATGATTGACCACAAGGTTAGGTACTGCTCATGAATGTGGCAACCTGTAATTGGGTCTATGTATCATGACGGACCACAGGGTTAGGTACTGCTCATGAATGTGGCAACCTGTAATTGGGTCTATGTTTCATGACGGACCACAAGGTTAGGTACTGCTCATGAATGTGAGAACATGTAATTGGGTCTATGTTTCATGATTGACCACAAGGTTAGGTACTGCTCATGAATGTGGCAACCTGTAATTGGGTCTATGTATCATGACGGACCACAGGGTTAGGTACTGCTCATGAATGTGGCAACCTGTAATTGGGTCTATGTTTCATGATGGACCACAAGGTTAGGTACTGCTCATGAATGTGAGAACCTGTAATTGGGTCTATGTTTCATGATGGACCACAAGGTTAGGTACTGCTCATGAATGTGAGAACATGTAATTGGGTCTATGTTTCATGACGGACCACAGGGTTAGATACTGCTCATGAATGTGAGAACCTGTAATTGGGTCTATGTTTCATGATTGACCACAGAGTTAGATACTGCTCATGAATGTGAGAACCTGTAATTGGGTCTATGTTTCATGACAGACCACAGGGTTAGGTACTGCTCATGAATGTGAGAACATGTAATTGGGTCTATGTTTCATGATGGACCACAAGGTTAGGTACTGCTCATGAATGTGAGAACCTGTAATTGGGTCTATGTTTCATGACAGACCACAGGGTTAGGTACTGCTCATGAATGTGAGAACATGTAATTGGGTCTATGTTTCATGATGGACCACAAGGTTAGGTACTGCTCATGAATGTGAGAACCTGTAATTGGGTCTATGTTTCATGACAGACCACAGGGTTAGGTACTGCTCATGAATGTGAGAACATGTAATTGGGTCTATGTTTCATGATGGACCACAAGGTTAGGTACTGCTCATGAATGTGAGAACCTGTAATTGGGTCTATGTTTCATGACAGACCACAGGGTTAGGTACTGCTCATGAATGTGAGAACATGTAATTGGGTCTATGTTTCATTATGGACCACAAGGTTAGGTACTGCTCATGAATGTGGCAACCTGTAATTGGGTCTATGTTTCATGATGGACCACAGGGTTAGGTACTGCTCATGAATGTGGCAACCTGTAATTGGGTCTATGTTTCATGACGGACCACAGAGTTAGATACTGCTCATGAATGTGGCAACCTGTAATTGGGTCTATGTTTCATGACGGACCACAGGGTCATACCTACTGCTCATGAATTGTTTTGTGATGCACGTGTATTCCTTGTTGACTAATTGCATTCAATTACTATTCCCCAAGGAAAGTTTCAGTTTAAACTTTATTTATTTTACAACAATTGCGAAGCAAGTTTTAACAACTTATATTAATCGCTCTCGTTGTAGGAAATCTGTCGAGATTTAGTAACATAATAATTATAATATGAGAAAGTGGTAGAAAATTGATAGCATGGCGTGCAAAGGAAACAACGATAAAAACAGAGGAAACCACTTAAGAGGACAGGACGTACATACTTTTAGGGAGTATTCAGGGGCAGTATCTGACCTATGTCATTCATTCATTCACTATGTCAATAATATACTTTTTATACACAGTGAATACCAATGTGGCAACCTGTAATTGGGTCTATGTTTCATGATTGACCACAGAGTTAGATACTGCTCATGAATGTGAGAACCTGTAATTGGGTCTATGTTTCATGACGGACCACAGGGTTAGGTACTGCTCATGAATGTGAGAACCTGTAATTGGGTCTATGTTTCATAAGGGACCACAGGGTTAGGTACTGCTCATGAATGTGAGATCATGACGGACCACAGAGTTAGATACTGCTCATGAATGTGGCAACATGTAATTGGGTCTATGTTTCATAAGGGACCACATGGTTAGGTACTGCTCATGAATGTGAGAACCTATAATTGGGTCTATGTTTCATGACGGACCACAGGGTTAGGTACTGCTCATGAATGTGGCAACCTGTAATTGGGTCTATGTTTCATGATGGACCACAGAGTTAGATACTGCTCATGAATGTGAGAACCTGTAATTGGGTCTATGTTTCATGATGGACCACAGGGTTAGGTACTGCTCATGAATGTGAGAACCTGTAATTGGGTCTATGTTTCATGATTGACCACAGAGTTAGATACTGCTCATGAATGTGAGAACCTGTAATTGGGTCTATGTTTCATGATGGACCACAGGGTTAGGTACTGCTCATGAATGTGAGAACCTGTAATTGGGTCTATGTTTCATAAGGGACCACAGGGTTAGGTACTGCTCATGAATGTGGCAACCTGTAATTGGGTCTATGTTTCATGATGGACCACAGGGTTAGGTACTGCTCATGAATGTGGCAACCTGTAATTGGGTCTATGTTTCATGATGGACCACAGGGTTAGGTACTGCTCATGAATGTGAGAACCTGTAATTGGGTCTATGTTTCATGATGGACCACAGGGTTAGATAATGCTCATGAATGTGGCAACCTGTAATTGGGTCTATGTTTCATGATTGACCACAGGGTTAGGTACTGCTCATGAATGTGAGAACCTGTAATTGGGTCTATGTTTCATGATGGACCACAGGGTCATACCTACTGCTCATGAATTGTTTTGTGACTGCATATGTGTATTCCTTGTTGACTAATTGCATTCAATTACTATTCCCCAAGGAAAGTTTCAGTTTAAACTTTATTTATTTTACAACAATTGCGAAGCAAGTTTTAACAACTTATATTAATCGCTCTCGTTGGCGCGGATGAAAGCGTAAATGTGGTCATTTGTGTGGGAGGAAACCGGAATAACCGGAGAAAACCAGCCTGTCCGATCTGGCGTCCACCATACTATCTCACATACTTCCCAATCCGAGGATCGAACCCGGGTTGCATTGGTGAAAAGCGAGCTCGCTAATCGGACAGCCCAAGGAAAGTAGCGAAAGCAATATGAATAACAACATGATGAAATGTTTGTCGGATAAGATTGGACCGGGTACTAATTCATTGCTCTGCCCCAAAATACCCCCGGGATGAAACAGATATCCACTACACCTCCATGATCATATTTCAAGTAAATAGGTAACATTTCTTTGTCTTTCGTAACCTCAAAAGTGAACGAACGGTAACCTGGGTTGGTTTAAGCATATTTATTCATTCAAAATGTACAGTACATATCTATTGTATACAGAATGAAAATGGATTTAATCAAAAACTTAAAGCTAATTGAGATTATCTCCTAGGTTACTGTTCTATGTAATCACTTATTTCATTATTTACTAAGGACAGTAATGATATTTTAAGTAACCAGGTAGTCGTTCTTTGTCTTTAAAAACCACATATAACAGGGATTACTGTTCTATATAATCAGTTATAGCATATTTTATGTGCATTGTGTCTGTGGTCCAGTGGCAGAGCGTCGGATTTGGAATCAAACGGTCCCGGGTTCGATACTCGGTCAGGCCACGTATGTAGTGTCATTGAGCAAGGCACCTCACACACATTGCTTAGTACTGGTTAATCGCTTAGGGTGGCTAAGCCTGCCCAGGAAGACATGTCTAGGTCCCTGCAAGGGGTTTGACATTAATGGAACTTACAGACAAAATAGGATATAGGCAGTTATCCCAGTTACCAATAGTATAATAATAATAATAATAATAATAATAAAGACTTTATTTAAGTATGAATATATACAACTGGTTACAAATACAAAGGTACATTTTAGTTTGGGTCGTATATCGGAAAACACCCTGCTGTTCATGTCATGATAGCTCAGTGGTAACATGTTTGCTTCAGACATGATATGACCGGAGTTCGCGCCCAACTGTAGACGTTACGTTGAGCGTACGACCCCCCCGGGCATATTCTCCCCCAAGTTTATTGACAGCCCCTTATAAACATCCAGATATTATATAATTAGCCTTTACATTGCATTTTCTTCCTACGATATGAGCTTAAAATGATAATATTTAAGTATTACTCCCAACAGTCAATACTGAAGTACAGTGGTTAACCCTTTCAACACCACAGACCTCTAAATAGGCTTACAAAAAGTGTAGATCCAGATGAGCTGGCTCGTGACGAGCCGTCTCATCAGGATCTGCACTTTTTGCCAGTGATATGACTATTTTTAGACATAATTACCCATTTTGATAAATGAACTTGTCCAAATGTGATTTTCTGATTCATTTATTGGTTTATGAATATCATGGACCAGTCCATGTGAGTTACTTGGTGTTGAATGGGTTAAACATCTCGTTAAGTGAACATGTTAAAAAAAAATGGGTACAGATTTGGTAAACACTCTACCCACATTAAAAATAAATATCATTAAGTATATTGCGAAAAATTCTCTTGACAGAGCGAGACAATCAATATAGATGATGATGATGATTACGCAAGTTACAACCATCAGCATGTCACGCCTGTCAAGTTGTGTACTAGTGTACGACGTCTGATTGTAGTCCAGTAATCTGTAGGATTTGTCATATATAATCCATATACATTTGTCGGAACAATTATGTTATATTTCGGATTTTACGCCTACATCAGCACCATTTTTGGGCTATATCGCCGGCGGGCAGTTTACCTAGCAACACCTTTCCTGGGCAGGCTCCAGCGGTTAACCAGTAATTGGGTGCACCAACCTCCGTAAGAAACTGCCAACTTTATCATATTTGTCGGAACAAATATTGCGTCTATCTACTGTTACATTTCTAGATTATGCTGACTAATTATATAACAATTGGGGTGTCACTCGTATGTAGTTACCGTACAGTTAGCGTTTGTTTACCCGGAATCTCGTTTTGGCGAAAGTAGGTCAAAACGGTGCATACTATATTAATAAGCCAAACCTAGTAGAATAAGAAATAAATGTTAGCTCAATTGCGAAACAAATGTATACAACATTAGATTAATCGCTGTAGAGACCTCCTTACTGATGGAATCCATCGCCATGGACATGACAGAGAAAGACCATGTGAATGTAAATATCTTGCTTAATAACCTATAACCGAATAAATTGGACGGAATCAGATCAGTCATGGCGTAACGACCCGTCTGATCAGGATCTATGTTGTTTGCTATTCAGCCAAATGTTTTAACTCCAACATCCAAATAGCAAAGAGCTTAGAGTATGTTCTGTGCTATCTGATCTGGCTCTATGCTGTTTTCAAAAGTGATTTTATCTGCCGCTAGCATGCAAAAGCTTATGGATACAACCACCGTGGTTCTCACAAGGCTCGAACTCACAACCTTTCCGTTACAAGGTGGAGACTATATTATTTGTGGAAGATGACCCCGTGTGTGCCCCTTAGAGCAGTATTGACACGGGCATGCCGGTAGAACCACCAACCTTCCACAAGCTTGACAGCTTCCTCACAGCAAAGAATTCAACACCCCCAGTGGGATTCGAACCTACAGTGAGGGGCAAGTGGAAGTGAACGACCGTAACCACTCGACCACGGAGGCCCCTTATTTATTATTGATATATTCAAATCATCCACTGTGGAAGTCGTGATAGCGCAGTGGATGCGCGTTCGCTTCAGGTGCGAAAGGTCCGGAGTTCGAGCCCCGCTAGAGCCGTTACGATTGTGCCCTTAGGCAAGGCATTTAAATTCCACATTGCCTCTTCTCTCTCCTTCATGGCGATGGATTCCATCAGGAATGAGGTCTCGAGAGTGATTAATATAAGTTTAAAGAACTTGTTTCGCAATCGAGCTAAAATAAATTTGTATAAACTAAGCCAAACCGTGTTTCCGTGTTTTATCTCCATAGTAAAGAATGGTCTTATGTTGCTATAAAAACTTGTATGTGACTATATATATAGGAACTTACAAGAGTTGTGATTTCATACCATATTTTGTGAAACGAGTTTTGGAATTTTGCTATTAACCCATTTCATTCTGGATATATTTAAAGGCTTTTGCAAACAACATAGATCCAGATCAGCCGCAGCGTGACGCTGCGTGCTGATCAGGATCTATGTTGTTTGCAGCATAGCCAAGTGTCTTAGCAAGATCATCTGAATAGCAAACAGCATAGATCCTGATCAGACGGCACGTTCCGTGGCGGTTGATCTGGCTCTATGTTCTTTGCAGATACCGTTTGAACGGTATCTAGAATGAAATGGGTTAATCGAGCCTTTCGGCGAGCTTGATAGCAAATCATAAAATATGGTATGAAATCATCACGAGTGTAAGATCCTTTTAATCACATTTCCATAGCGCACTCGTTGTAATAGATAACGTTGCTATTTTCGCAGACGTTTTCTCGTGCAAACACTATCATATAAACTATGTATTTTCGTGAGCCAAGACATCCTTATGGCTGGAATAGGATGCTAAACATGCCAACATTCATATTTCAGACTTTGCATAATGCAAAATGGTCACCCTTGTTGTTCTTGGTAATAATACCGAATTGCAAAGTGCACCCCCCCCCCGGTAGACAGATAGGTAGAATGCAAGGTGCACACCAGGTTTGACAGATAGGTAGAATGTAAGGTGCATACCAGGTTTGACAGAGAGGTAGAATGCAAGGTGCTCACCAGGGTTGACAGATAGGTAGAATGTAAGGTGCATACCAGGTTTGACAGATAGGTAGAATACAAGGTGCACACCAGGTTTGACAGATAGGTAGAATGCAGGTGCACACCAGGTTAACAAATAGGTAGAATGCAAGGTGCACACTGGGGTTGACAGATAGGTAGAATGCAAGGTGCATACCAGGTTTGACAGATAGGTAGAATGCAAGATGCACACTGGGGTTTGACAGATAGGTAGAATGCAAGGTGCACACCAGGTTTGACAGATAGGTAGAATGCAAGGTGCACACCGGGTTAACAGATAGGTAGAATGCAAGGTGCACACCAGGGTTGACAGATAGGTAGAATGCAAGGTGCACACTGGGGTTGACAGATAGGTAGAATGCAAGGTGCACATTGGGTTGACAGATAGATAGAATGCAAGGTGCACACGGGGTTGACAGATAGGTAGAATGCAAGGTGCACACCAGGGTTGACAGATAGATAGAATGCAGGTGCACACCAGGGTTGACAGATAGGTAGAATGCAAGGTGCACACTGGGGTTGACAGATAGGTAGAATGCAAGGTGCACACCAGGGTTGACAGATATGTAGAATGCAAAGTGCACACCAGGGTTAACAAATAGGTAGAATGCAAGGTGCACACTGGGTGACAGATAGGTAGAATGCAAGGTGCACACTGGGTTGACAGATAGGTAGAATGCAAGGTGCACATTAGGGTTGACAGATAGGTAGAATGCAAGGTGCACACCAGGTTTGACAGATAGGTAGAATGCAAGGTGCACATTAGGGTTGACAGATAGGTAGAATGCAAGGTGCACACCAGGTTTGACAGATAGGTAGAATGCAAGGTGCACATTAGGGTTGACAGATAGGTAGAATGCAAGGTGCACACCAGGTTTGACAGATAGGTAGAATGCAAGGTGCACATTAGGGTTGACAGATAGGTAGAATGCAAGGTGCACACCAGGTTTGACAGATAGGTAGAATGCAAGGTGCACATTAGGGTTGACAGATAGGTAGAATGCAAGGTGCACACCAGGTTTGACAGATAGGTAGAATGCAAGGTGCACATTAGGGTTGACAGATAGGTAGAATGCAAGGTGCACACCAGGTTTGACAGATAGGTAGAATGCAAGGTGCACATTAGGGTTGACAGATAGGTAGAATGCAAGGTGCACACCAGGTTTGACAGATAGGTAGAATGCAAGGTGCACATTAGGGTTGACAGATAGGTAGAATGCAAGGTGCACACCAGGTTGGACAGATAGGTAGAATGCAAAGTGCACACTGGGGTTGACAGATAGGTAGAATGCAAGGTGCACACTGGGTTGACAGATAGGTAGAATGCAAGGTGCACACTGGGGTTGACAGATAGGTAGAATGCAAGGTGCACATTAGGGTTGACAGATAGGTAGAATGCAAGGTGCACACTGGGTTGACAGATAGGTAGAATGCAAGGTGCACACTGGGTTGACAGATAGGTAGAATGCAAGGTGCACACTGGGTTGACAGATAGGTAGAATGCAAGGTGCACACTGGGTTGACAGATAGGTAGAATGCAAGGTGCACACTGGGGTTGACAGATTGGTAGAATGCTTGTGTCATTCTCGCCATGATGGTATATGTATTTCAAGTAGGAAATTCATCAGCAATGACAAAATTGTACAGGAACACGTGCAATTGGTGTCCATGTTCTGCACGGGCAACATGTGCTATATTGATCAACACGCTTAACACAGTTAATTTTACCTCGAGCAGGCCAGAAAAATCAATATTTAACTGCAGTACCTATTCAAATATAGATATGTGAAATTTTGTGTGAATACATGCATTATTATAAATACAATTTAAACTGACTGATTAGGAATTTTTGTGATAGTCGCCCTTGGGACCCAGATTTCGCCCCCATGGTGGGTCCACTTCTCCCTTAAAAAAAATGTAAAAAAAAAATTGTTATTACAAAATGTTATCCAGTACACTGGCCCATTAGAGGTTATCCAGTACACTGGCCCATTATAAAGCACTCCTTCTATTCAAATGATGTATTTAATGGTGATACTGTGTACTTTAACCCTATTGTGTTGATATTTATTAAATAACACCATTTAAGGATGCGATCGCACGCTTTCTCACTTCTCCCCAAAATTCTGACCTAGAATGAACCCTAGTGTATAATTATTGTGCCTATTTCTTATCTACTGAAAGGTCTGGAGTTCGAGCTCCGCTGGAGCCGTTACGATTGTGCCCTTAGGCAAGGCATTTAAATTCCACATTGCCTCTTCTCTCTCCCTCGTGGCGATGAATTCCAAGGGAGTGAGGTCTCGAGAGTGAGTAATATAAGTTGTAAGAACATGTTTCACAATCGAGCTAAAATAAATTTGTATAAACTCACTACTGTGTGGACATAAATCAAGTACTTGTCTTCTTCTGTTGTAAAGGCTTACGGTCATACTATCCTGTCATACCAAGCAATATCATTTAATAGGATTATGACACTCCTAGACAAACCACATCCCATTGTTAAGCTGCATTGTGTAGTTTTACCCCAGATCAAAATATGCAGTATAGAAAATCTTCACAAACGACTGTAAACATTTGTCAAATGTAAAAATATCTCTGAAAATTTGACTAAGTGGAAATACCCTCAAATAATAACTACGCCCTGAGCAATTTGGGAAATACCCCAAATATAAGTTATCATAGTTTAATAGTAATTGCCAATCTTGTGAAATGCACATCAATGGAAATACAGTGAAACCCCTCTAAACCGAACGGCTTCCGGACCGGAATAGAAGTTCGGTTTGGAGGTGTTTTCGGTTTAGAGGGGTTTTCAGATGAGGGGTGGGGGGGAGATAAAGTTTGAACAAATGTCTGTATGAATACAGGAATAACAAGAAATGACACTAAAGTTACTTTTAATAATAAAAATATATACGTGTATGTATACGTCAGCATGGTATATAGCATGTTACTGCACAATAAAATGATCCATTAAACTTTGTTTAAGAGATTAGCAAACCTGCAGTTGCAAAGGACATAATTAAATGGTGTCCAGTCGTAATCCATTTGAAAACAACGGAATTAAAACAAATTTTCAGCATCATTGGTTTTTATCACGCCTTTATGTTCTCACAACACCACGTCGGGTGTAAACAATATGGATAAAACACCAATATGCCGACTGATTAATTTACTTGTGAAAACACGGAAGGTGTTATGTTTCAGGTGAGACAAAGGTTGTTTCGGATCCGGATTTTACGCCGCTGGCTGTTCGGTTTTCAGGGGTAATTTGCAATAGAAATGTGCACAAATGGTCCCGAAAACTTGTCCGGTATTCGGAAAAGAGAGGTTCCGGTTTAGAGAGGTTTTTTTACAATGAACAAAGAAGGGAAAATATCGGGACTGCGAAAATTGTCCGGTTTGGAGGGAATTCCGATTTAGAGGGGTTCCGGTTTTGAGGGGTTTCACTGTATTTTCAAATAATTTCTCTGAACTGAACAAGTCAGGAAATACCCATATATAACTGGTTCCAATTTTAGTATGATACCAGATCAACATTCTCAAAGAATATGGCTGAATACACAGAGACATAACATTCTTAATGGTGAGGGGTGTTCAATAAGGTTATATACTGCTGTTCCTTAGATCAAGAGATAACACTGACTATTAGGGGTGTTCAATAAGGTTATATACTGCTGTTCTCAGATCAAGAGATAACACTGACTATTAGGAGTGTTCAATAAGGTTATATACTGCTGTTCGCAGATCAAGAGATAATACTAAGTATATGAGGGGTGTTCAATAAGGTTATATACTGCTGTTCTCAGATCAAGAAATAACACTAAGTATATGAGGGGTGTTCAATAAGGTTATATACTGCTGTTCTCAGATCAAGAAATAACACTTAAGTATATGAGGGGTGTTCAATAAGGTTATATACTGCTGTTCTCAGATCAAGAAATAACACTAAGTATATGAGGGGTGTTCCATTAACCCTTGACTTGCCTTTCATGTCATTTTATGGGATGCAAGTACCGTATTTAGCTGTGTATAGTGCGCTACCGTGTATAGTGCGCACCCACGATCTGGCACGAAAATCGGCGGAAAAACTGAGTTCCTATGTATACTGCGCACGTGAAAAAAATCTCTAAAAATTGTGCTCCGTGATTTTTACAACTTATATTAATCACTCGAGATATACCTCATCGCACTCGGGCACACCTGCTCAAATTTCTCGACACGTTCTCAAACATCTCAACACGTTCTCAAACATCTCAACACGTTCTCAAACATGTCAGCAGATGCTCAAACTTCTCAACACGTGAAGCCTACCTAATTAACTGGGACCCATTGTGAAAGGTTTGTCGAAATTAATTATCGCTACAATCAATTGAAATACTGCAGCCAAAAAAGTTTTTTTTTTATGCAATGCATTGTACATTGTACGGCGAAGTACGCGAAAAGTACGGGAAATATTACATACGATAAAACCACGTGATGTTATCAAATCGCCATTTTTTTATGCATTTACCTTTTCAATTAAATTCATCAAAGTTTGCCAAAATAAACGAAATATATGCTAATTTTGTGGTCTTATTCATTTGATTTATTTATATAGACTATCGGCAACTGGTTTTAATAGCTAGTTTATAACGATTGTCGAATGTAACAACTTATAGAATGACTGTGGGCCGTTCGGGTCGAATTTCAGTTTTTTCACGAAATTTTGGTCCGGAAAAAAATGTCCTGATGTCTGTACTGGTGTATATAATGCGCAGTAGATAAAATGGATGAGGATTTCAGTAAGAAATGTGCGCACTATACACAGCTAAATACGGTACTGTCACCTGACAGCTGTTCACGTATATGTACGCTTTTGTTACCAAGCAAATCGGGCACCTGTTTACTCACGTGAACAATGACATATGGTCATATCTGCATTCCGATTTGATATAAGGGAGATTCCAATTACTAAATATAGAATATTCATGAGCGAGGCACTAAAGGTCAAATTTCAGAACGAGACAAAATGGATTCCGGGTCAGACTCAGATTTGGAAAATTACACATTTCCCGGTACTTTGTTATTTCCGACAGTGAATCTGATCTAAGGGGTTCAATCTTGAAGCTATTGTAAGAAAGGGAAATGTTCTTCGTGAAATTGATATGGTTCAATCTGATAAAGACCATGATGTCGCAATTGACACTGTAAATGGCTGGAATCGCTAAGATACCCTCAGTAACCCACCAATGCCTCTTTCATTGGAAATATTGGGCTGACTTCTGAGTTACCAGGTGAGCCCTATCAGTTCATGTTTGGGAATGATATGTGCAATACTATTGTTTCCAATACAAATTTATATGCCCAAAATAGGATTGAAACCACACAAATGATGCCCCACTGTAAACTTTAAAATGGACTCCAGTAACTGTTGATGTTTTTTGCGTTTGTCACCATGGGATTGTCATAGCCATGGGAGTTGTTATGGTCATGGAATTGTCATGGCCATGGGAGTTGTCATGGGTATGGGAGTTGTCATAGCCATGGGATTGTCATAGCCATGGGAGTTGTCATGGCCATGGGAGTTGTCATGTGTATGGGAGTTGTCGTGGGTATGGCATTGTCATGGCCATGGAAGTGTCATGGGTATGGAGTTGTCATGGCCATGGGAGTTGTCATGGGTATAGGAGTTGTCATGGGTATGGGAGTTGTCATGGGTATGGGAGTTGTCATGGCCATAGGATTGTCATAGCCATGGGAATTGTCATGGGTATGGAAGTTGTCATGTGTATGGGAGTTGTCATGGCTTGGGAATTGTCATGAGTATGGGGTTGTCATGGCCATGGGAGTTGTCATGGGTATGGGAGTTGTCATGGGTATGGGAGTTGTCAGGGTATGGGAGTTGTCATGGCCATGGAATTGTCATGGGTATGGGAGTTGTCATGTGTATGGGAGTTGTCATGGCCATGGAATTGTCATGGGTATGGGAGTTGTCATTGGTATGAGTTGTCATGGGTATGGGAGTTGTCATGGTATGGGATTGTCATGGGTATGGAGTTGTCAGGGTATGGGATTGTCATGGGTATGGGAGTTTGTCATGGGTATGGGATTGTCATGGGTATGGGAGTTGTCATGGGTATGGGATTGTCATGGGTATGGGAGTTGTCATGGGTATGGGAGTTGTCATGGCCATGGAATTGTCATGGGTATGGAGTGTCATGTGTATGGGAGTTGTCATGGCCATGGAATTGTCATGGGTATGGGAGTTGTCATGGGTAATGGAGTTGTCATGGGTAATGGGAGTTGTCATGGGTATGGGATTTGTCAAAAATACAGATGTTGTCGACTCCTGGTCGTCAGTTGAGACAATGAATACACCTTTTTTGGCCAGCATAATTATGTCTATAAACTGTTCCTTGAACATAATTATTATCTAACCTGCAGGGGGGGTTATATGCAAGTACATGCCAAAACCCAAGATTTAGGACCAAGCAGGGGGGGGGTATATGCGAGTACCTGCCAAAACCCAAAGATTAGGACCAAAGCAGGGGGTATATGTGAGTACATGCCAAAACCCAAAGATTTAGGACCAACGCAGGGGGGGGGGGGGTATATGCAAGTACATGCCAAAACCAAAAGATTTAGGACCAAAGCAGGGGGGGGGGGGGTATATGCGAGTACATGCCAAAACACAAAGATTTAGGACCAAAGCATGGGGGGGGGGTATATGCGTGTACCTGCCAAAACACAAAGATTTAGGACCAAAGCAGGGGGGGATATATGCGAGTATGGATAGTAACAATTTCATGATTTCAAGCAAGTGCAGTTGTTTATTATTAATGATGGTTACTGATTGCCTATCGGCCAGATGCCTGGCCTACAAGGATAGGATTCGGGAAGTACTGCTGTCCATAACATGTGTATCATAAGTCAGAAATGGCTGGCCCTTTCAATAAACGGGTGACATTATAATAAACAAACACTTTACTTTACTTAATTATCAAGGTTATCATTTTTGAAATCGTGCTAAGTCTTTTGACGATATATTTAGAAGTATTGCAAGTCTCTGACAATATACTTTTTATTTGGAAATACAAATAATATCTACTGGATAAAATGAATACAGTGTTGGAAACTACGTGTTTAGTAGATTTTCCTGTATTTGTCCAGTACTATCCAGAAGTTACATAGTAAATAATCAGCGCATAAATTAATAAGCCAAACCTAGTGGAAGTCGTGATAGCGCAGTGGATGCACGTTCGCTTCAGGTGCGAAAGGTCCGGAGTTCGAACCCCGCTGGAGCCGTTACGATTATGCCCCTTAGGCTAGGCATTTAATGTCCACGTTGCCTCTTCTCTCTCCCTCGTGGCGATGGATTCCATCAAGAATGAGGTCTCAAGAGTGTTAATATAAGTTATAAGAACTTGGTTCGCAATCGAGCTAAAATAAATTTGTATAAACTTAAATGATCATGTACAGCACTGCACAGTGCAGGATCTACTGCATGCTCATGTACAGTCATCAACAGAACCCTACCACGGTAATTGCCGTGACACTTTCATATTTTGCATATGCCCAAGCGTCTAATAGAGACAATTTTGACTTCAGACTTGTGGACCTATTTATATTTTGCTATATGTTACATTGTATGAGGTCTAGAATAGATGTGCATACATTTTCCCATGTTGTTTTAAGAACATAATCTCCGTTTTCAACTGTCCACAGAATCCTCACATTATTCTGGTATAATTCTTTCAGTGTCAGCATCATGGATTCCTGATCAATGTGTTCCATAAACATCAACACAATTGGTTTCTTCTTCATGTATGCTTGGTCTAGTTCATTACGACAATATACACTGTTACAGAAATTGCTCGAAACAACCACCATCAAAACGGAGGCTGTATCTATATTTCTGAATGCTTCATTGTGGAGATAGAATCCAGGTCGGAAATGTCGATCTCCGGTACAGACGAGTTCTCTGTCTACACCAGTCACCAGCTGGAGAGTTTCATTTAGTTGATTCAATACGTGTGTATTAACAAAATTCTCGTCCTCATTGCAGAACGAGAGAAAAGCTGCAAATTGATATTGACTTTCGCCTTCTCGTATCAGTCTTTTGACATTTATTCTGTTTTGTCAAGAACCTTTAGATTGTCAAGGTCACTTAATGTAAAGGTCACCTGATCCAGCGTGTTATGTGAAAGATCAATCTGCTCAATGTATCTTTGGTTTTTAAAAATATCCAGAGGAATATCACGCAATCCATTTTCGGACAATATTACAGATTTCAAATGATGTAGTCCAGAAAAGAGTTTCTCAAAGAGCATTATGTCCTCTTGCATCATCTTGTACAGTTGATTTTTGGATAAATCCACACTGCGCAGGTTTGGCATACATGATAATATTGTCGGATGTATAAATTCCATTCCATTGTCAGCAAAATCCAGAAATTCAGTGAATGAAATATTAAAATCATAGCAAATTAATTTAGCATTCATGCGTTTCAGATTGTTCTGTTGCGATACCAGTGTCTTAGTGTAAATTAACGGGTCTCTATCCAGTATTACTGTACAGTTTTCTATCCAGAATGAAGTAAAATGTGATACAATACCACTAATGTTCACTGTTTCAGGTGTTAGAAGCAGTTGGACATTCTGCCAATGATGAACGTCACTAATGTTGACAGTTCCATTTGATAGCATCAAATTACCTGGTATCAGTGGCATAGATTTCTTTGGCAGTGTAGCGTATGCCATATCAAACATCTGTATGTGCTTTATTTTGTCTCGGATACTATTCTTGGATATAGAGCTCACAAACATGTCATCAATTATTGTATATGATGCATTGAACACCTCTAAATCTTTGAGGTTTAAGATGACAGAAGTAAAATTTAGTTTTGATATCTGTGATTTGCTAATATCAATATGTGTTATATTTCTTGGGAGAAGTGTTTGTACTAATTTATTATCAAAGGGATATGTACCATGATATAAATTCCAGTTAGAGAGAACTAGTTTGTTCAGTCTAGGCAGTTTATGTGATCCATTGAGAGCAGGTTCTAACTCTTCCATTGACAGTACAACACAATCACTCATATCCAATGTATTCACCATATTTAAACCGATGAATGTGTTGTGCGATAAATTTAAATTCCAGATATGAATATGTAGTTCTTGTAACATTTGCAGTCCTGTAAAACAGTTGTCTGCAAGCTTGATTTGTTCGATTTCTTCAGCTACATTGTTGGGTTGTTGGCTTAATTTCAGATATTGAACTTTACTCCAATTATTTGTCATAAAAGTAGATTTTGTCAGCACAGTGCCATAAGCGGGTAACTCCAGATAAACTGTTGTAACTCCAGTTGGAATATCCTTTGGAATGTAGTTACACGTGATAGTTGCAGTATCAGCATTCATGCAACTATTGCCATATGCAATAATATGATCATCTGCAGAAGAACATGTGTAGAAATGGAAACTAAATATACTGAGTCAAAAAAGAAACGATACCTGGTGTTTATGTGTCTATAATTTCAACATTTATTAAGAAAATTCTTTGAAAATTCATAAGATGATAGTCCAACATGTTTGAAAGAGGAGCACATAAAGCATAATGAGCCTCCGAAACTGTCTGCTGCGGGATGACGTAATTCGTCGGACAGGGGTCTAATGGAGTTTTCACACAGACGTCAATACCGAGTATGGGCACCATTTGCGACTCTCACTGCAATGCACCGCCGTCGCATCGAACGGAAGAGTGTCTGAATCTCTTGCTGGTCAATATTTGTCCACTCCTGACGCAAAACATCCCTCAGTTGGTTTAACGTTACCGGCTGACGTCGTCTGACGCGGCGGTCTAACGTATCCCACAAATGTTCTATGGGTGACAAGTCTGGTGACAAAGCAGGCCACGGCAGGGTTTCAATATTGTTCTGCTCCAATAATGTGGTGGAGCAGTATGACACCTGGCGTTGTCCTGTTGGAACAGTGTGACGTTTCTGTTGGCGTTAAAGAACGGCACAACAACTGGCGCAAGGATCTCATCACAGTACCGCTGGTCGTTTAGGTTCCCGTCCACTACTAACAGTTCAGTGCGACTGCCGAAGGTGATACCGCCCCACGCCATAACGCTTCCGCCCCCGAACAGATCGACCTGACGTACACATGCGTCGACGTAACGTTCACCGCGTCTGCGATATACCCGCTCTCTGCCATCCGCTCGACGCAAACAGAACCGCGATTCATCGCTAAACATCACCGAATTCCACTGTAACCGAGTCCAGCGAGCACGTTCCGTCGTCCATTCCCGCCGTACGTCACGGTGACGTCGTGTCAGGATGGGTCCAACGTATGGCCGATAGGCACGAATGCCACGTTCACCGAGCCGGTTCCTGACTGTTTGTGCACTGATGCGATTGTTGGTCATCCCAGGAGTAACGGCAGCTGTGTGCGTAGCAGGTAGGAACCGGTCACGTAAATGTGACGTCCGAATGTGACGGTCCTGTTCACGCGTCGTCACACGTGGTCGACCAGATCTTGGACGGTCGTCCACCGATCCATGTGTTCGATAACGTCGAAGTAGACGTGTTATCGTGATCCGCGTAACCCCGAGTCGATTTGCGACGTCACGCTGACGTAAACCGCCGTCAATCATGCCAATGGCACGCATTCTCTGATTGCGGTTTAGCCTAGGCATTTTGTTAGAGGTAACAATGGGTATGTAAGGTGTTTTTCCTCGATGATAATGCAATACCAGTACAATAAACCGGTTTTCCGATTTGTACATGTGTAGGAAGTTGTCTTTGTTGAGGAGCACGTGCAAATCGGAAATTCGGCGTTCCAGGATTATCGGGTGTTTATTTACCTGTGTTTATGGTTATCTGACGTTGCAATAAGATACCCGGTACTGATACGTAATAATATATTAAACCTTTCTATGGTTTTATCCGTTTTACGTCATTTTTAGTTTGGTATCGTTTCTTTTTTGACTCAGTATATAAACCACAAAACATACATTTTTGAAATTGATGACATGATTATTTTATGAATCTTAATATTTGTACAATGTCAATTTGATATGGAGCTCTCCTTATTTCTATTTGTGTCTGTTCCAGGGTCTAACTAACCAATTCTCATAATTCCTAGGCTATTGTGAAACACCTTGTTAGTGTTGGGTAATCGTAAATCTGTTCCACTTAGTTTCAGGTACTAACTAACCAATTCTCATAATGCCTAGGCTATTGTGAAACACGCGTTAGTGTTGTGTAATCGTAAATCTGTTCCACTTAGTTTCAGGTACTAACTAACCAATAGTTCATAATCCAATAAAACCAATGAAGTGCGCTATAGGTTATGTTAATAATTGGTAAGAAAGAGAGTCACATCCACACCAACTACACAGTAATATACTTGCATCACATAATGTCAAACTGGTAATGAACTTCAGTAATATAGTATTTTGGTAGAAATTGCGCAACAGACTGTGACAGACACGGATATACACTCATTGAAGTGTGAACATTGTTGGGAGTTGTGTCGAAATAATTTGTTGATAGAGGTCATTGAAGTGTGAACATTGTTGAAACTCTAAACATCGGAGTTATAATAATTACGTTAGGCCAAAATCATCACTTAGATGATATTTATTTTAATCGTCTTAGAAAACTTAGTCGCCCAAATGAATTTATAGGGTGGCGACCTCTAACAAATTTATATACATGTAGTTAGTAGTTATATATGTTGAAGTTGTATGGAAATCATTTGGTGATGGTTTTTATTGAAGGATTGGGTGTGCCTTACGTTGATAGTATTTATTGAATGATTGCGTGTGCCTTACATTGATAGTATTTATTGAAGGATTGGGTGTGCCTTACATTGATATTATTTATTGAAGGATTGGGTGTGCCTTACATTGATATTATTTATTGAAGGATTGGGTGTGCCTTACATTGATAGTATTTATTGAAGGATTGGGTGTGCCTTACATTGATAGTATTTATTGAAGGATTGGGTGTGCCTTACATTGATAGTATTTATTGAAGGATTGGGTGTGCCTTACATTGATATTATTTATTGAAGGATTGGGTGTGCCTTACATTGATAGTATTTATTGAAGGATTGGGTGTGCCTTACATTGATATTATTTATTGAAGGATTGGGTGTGCCTTACATTGATAGTATTTATTGAAGGATTGGGTGTGCCTTACATTGATAGTATTTATTGAAGGATTGGGTGTGCCTTACATTGATAGTATTTATTGAAGGATTGGGTGTGCCTTACATTGATATTATTTATTGAAGGATTGCGTGTGCCTTACATTGATAGTATTTATTGAAGGATTGCGTGTGCCTTACATTGATATTATTTATTGAAGGATTGCGTGTGCCTTACATTGATATTATTTATTGAAGGATTGCGTCTGCCTTACATTGATAGTATTTATTGAAGGATTGCGTCTGCCTTACATTGATAGTATTTATTGAAGGATTGCGTCTGCCTTACATTGATAGTATTTATTGAAGGATTGCGTCTGCCTTACATTGATAGTATTTATTGAAGGATCGGGTCTGCCTTACATTGATAGTATTTATTGAAGGATTGGGTGTGCCTTACATTGATAGTATATATTGAAGGATTGGGTGTGCCTTACATTGATAGTATTTATTGAAGGATTGGGTGTGCCTTACATTGATAGTATATATTGAAGGATTGGGTGTGCCTTACGTTGATAGTATTTATTGAAGGATTGGGTGTGCCTTGCGTTGATATTATTTATTGAAGGATTGGGTGTGCCTTACGTTGATAGTTTTTATTGAAGGATTGGGTGTGCCTTAGTTGATAGTATTTATTGAAGGATTGGGTGTGTCTTACGTTGATAGATTTATTGAAGGATTGGGTGTGCCTTACATTGATAGTATTTATTGAAGGATTGGGTGTGCCTTGCATTGATATTATTTATTGAAGGATTGGGTGTGCCTTACTTTGATAGATTTTATTGAAAGATTGGTGTGCCTTACATTGATATTATTTATTGAAGGATTGGGTGTGCCTTACATTGATAGTATTTATTGAAGGATTGGGTGTGCCTTGCATTGATAGTATTTATTGAAGGATTGGGTGTGCCTTACATTGATAGTATTTATTGAAGGATTGGGTGTGCCTTACATTGATAGTATATATTGAAGGATTGGGTGTGCCTTGCCTTACATTGATAGTATTTATTGAAGGATTGGGTGTGCCTTGCCTTACATTGATAGTATTTATTGAAGGATTGGGTGTGCCTGCCTTACATTGATAGTATTTATTGAAGGATTGGGTGTGCCTTACATTGATAGTATTTATTGAAGGATTGGGTGTGCCTTACATTGATAGTATTTATTGAAGGATTGGGTGTGCCTTACATTGATAGTATTTATTGAAGGATTGGGTGTGCCTTACATTGATAGTATTTATTGAAGGATTGGGTGTGCCTTACATTGATATTATTTATTGAAGGATTGCGTGTGCCTTACATTGATAGTATTTATTGAAGGATTGCGTGTGCCTTACATTGATATTATTTATTGAAGGATTGCGTGTGCCTTACATTGATATTATTTATTGAAGGATTGCGTCTGCCTTACATTGATAGTATTTATTGAAGGATTGCGTCTGCCTTACATTGATAGTATTTATTGAAGGATTGGGTGTGCCTTACATTGATAGTATTTATTGAAGGATTGGTGTGCCTTACATTGATAGTATTTATTGAAGGATTGGGTGTGCCTTACATTGATAGTATTTATTGAAGGATTGGGTGTGCCTTACATTGATAGTATTTATTGAAGGATTGGGTGTGCCTTACATTGATAGTATTTATTGAAGGATTGGGTGTGCCTTGCATTGATAGTTTTTATTGAAGGATTGGGTCTGCCTTACATTGATAGTATTTATTGAAGGATTGGGTGTGCCTTACATTGATAGTATTTATTGAAGGATTGGGTGTGCCTTACGTTGATAGATTTTATTGAAGGATTGGGTGTGTCTTACTTTGATAGATTTTATTGAAGGATTGGGTGTGTCTTACTTTGATAGATTTTATTGAAGGATTGGGTGTGCCTTACATTGATAGTATTTATTGAAGGATTGCGTGTGACTTACATTGATAGTATTTATTGAAGGATTGGGTGTGCCTTACGTTATGAACATGAGATGGGATGTTATCATGATATGTAATCTTGTAAAGTTGTGCTTCAGAGATTTGGAATGTATTGCTTACAGAACAGAACATGCAAAATATTGCATAACCTGCAATAACCATGCCGATGCGCAATACAATGTAGATACATAATAATATACATGATATGCGAAACAAATTGCATTTTTCACGTTCGCAGTATACATCGTAACTCAGTTTTTCCCCCGCTTTTCGTGCCAAATCGTGGGTGCGCATTATACACGATAGCGCACTATACATAGCTAAATACGGCATTTACAATCAACACTTCCGTGTTTATCTCACTTAACCTTGACCAATACAATACCATAATTGTCGTAAAACTGGGACATAATTAAAAATGTTTTATCATGTCAGGTGCGATCAATGAAAGTGAGAAAATCGCCCGCGGTCGTATTAGGGGTTCAATTAGCATAGGATTAATGGCATTTGTCTGAATTAACTGGTCGTATTACGGAATAACGGGGTGGTCTGGTTATCGGGGTCAACAACTATTGACATATATAGTGAAATATTCCGTTCTGAAAAAAATCATTCGCAATAGCGGGGTGGTCTCGAAATCGGGGTGGTCGCATAGAGGGTTTTTACTGTATATGCAAATTCTGGACTTACTGGCATACCAGCCAATTTCATAATTTGAATGCAGCAAGTTACCGACAACTTATCTTGTACACTTAATTTTATTCATAATCAAGAGCATATATGGTTCGAATATTAGGAAATCTTGTATGTTCAGTATCTCATGCCGCCTATTAACCACATTTTTAGTTTGGTACTGCCACAGTGATCTTGGAAAATATGTCTTAGTTGAAAATGCATATCAGTATTTTTCAGGTAACAGTATTCCTCAATGGTACACATCAGTTTTAGAATATTAGATTGGGTAAGTACCATATTGGTACCTGGTGGTCATGCAAATACGTCATAATAGTGGAACGTGTGTTGCACACATACCACTAGACATTGAGCTAACACTTCGGTAATTAAAATCGCTCTCAATTTTCACAGACCCATATAGTAATAACATGTAACTAATTCGTCAGTTTATGTCATATTTCCCTTGTTATAATATTCTACTCTTACTAGAGCGAAGTATGGATGTTATTCTCTTCCTTTATTTACTCTTCTTCAATCCTGTACAGTTACAGTATCTATCAAACACTCCCCTGTTGATGAATCGGAACATTATTATTCGGACCAGTTTATATAGCGGAGGCTTTACATGCGACATTTTATTGTGCGTATGCATGACTGTGGTCAAATTGTTTTTGTTGTCCTTGTCAGCAGTAACATAATGAGTAACACTTCCTTCCCCACGGTCGTGCTAACCTATACAAGCCCATGGAAATTCTCATTATATCTACACGCCACATTACTCTTTGTCACCGCTTCCAACTCGTTATATGCGTATTCTCTGACCAATCAGTTAAAGTCACAATTAAAACATAACATTGTATACCCTCATAAACACATGCTTCAAGAGCTCAAATTCAAACAAAATCTTTCCTTCGTTAGATATGTATTTTGGGTGTTTACAAGTTCATTGTCTATAACATGGCTCTGCCTCTTAATAGTTCAGGCTGGTGATGTCCATCCGAACCCGGGCCCATCGTCAACGAGTTCTACCAGTTCATCATCTATCAGTTCCTCCATGTCTAACACACATCTATCGGTTCCACCATGTCTAACACACATCTATCGGTTCCACCGTGTCTAACACACATCTATCAGTTCCACCATGTCTAACACACATCTATCGGTTCCACCATGTCTAACACACATCTATCGGTTCCACCGTGTCTAACACACATCTACCAGTTCCACCATGTCTAACACACATCTATCAGTTCCACCATGTCTAACACACATCTATCGTTTGTTTTGTTTGTTTTGTTTGTCTAACACACATCTATCAGTTACACCATGTCTAACACACATCTATCAGTTCCACCATGTCTAACACACATCTATCAGTTCCACCATGTCCAACACACATCTATCAGTTACACCATGTCTAACACACATCTATCAGTTCCACCATGTCTAACACACCTCTTATGATATCGTACGAAGGCAGCGTCGCTTTATGCGGCGAAGTACGCGAAAAGTACGGGAAATATTACATACGATAAAACCATGTGATGTTATCAAATCGCCATTTTTTATGCATTTAGTAATTTCAATTAAATTCTTCAAAGTTTGCCAAAATAAACGCAATATATGCTAATTTTGTGGTCTTATTCATTTCATTTATTTATATAGACTATCGGCAACTGGTTTTAATAGCTAGTTTATAACGTTTGTCGAATGTAACAAATTATAGAATGACTGTGGGTCCGTTCGGGTCGAATTTCATGAAATATTGGTCAATTTTGGTCCGGAAAAAAATGTCCTGATGTCTGTACTGGTGTATAATGCGCAGTAGATAAAATGGATGAGGATTTCAGTAAGAAATGTGCGCACTATACATAGCTAAATACGGTGATTGGTTTTGATTGCTTTTAATCTTTTGTATATTGTCGGGAGTACAAACTGTAAAACACAAGGTAGGTATTATGTGTTTCTATTAATAGATAATTACCTCTTTTTGTTTGCTAATCTTTGCGATATTGGATTGATTGATCTCCTTGAGTGTTGGACAATAAAAGATTATCATTAAGACAGTATGTTTCATATCACATTTTGCATTTACAGTCAAACCTGCCTTAAGCAGCCAGCCAAGGGAATCACAGAAAGTGGCTGCTTAGCACAGGTGGCTGCTTAATAGAGGTCAAATATATAGCAAAACAACATATTGGGAATCTGGAAGCTGGCTGCTTAATGCAGGTAGGCTGCTTAATAGAGGTGACCACTAACACAGGTTTGACTGTATAGAATAAGCATGGACCTGTAAACGCAAAGAACTCTCTCTTATAGAGAAAATTAATTTAATAAATGAAAGTCCTGGTAAGAGCCAGAGACAACTACCAGAACAGTTCTGCATTGGAAAGACACAGGTAAATTAATTAGTAAAACTTAATCAAACAAATTCTGAATGGATAAATATAGGATAGCCCGAGAGGGGTGGAACAAAATGTGTGATTAACTTATTCAGTGGGCAGAAATATTTAATGAAAACAAGCTGCTATGAATCCAAATTTTTTGAGTTGGATCCTTGAGGAGGGGGGGGTGCTACAATCTAAGGAAGATGGCTTGCTGTGTGACCGACCACTGAACCTGCTAATTGAAGATTATTTTATATTGGTCTTCTTGACCAAACTCGATAAAGAGACCACCCCGCTAATAAGACCACTTTTTGGAAGTCCCATAGGTGGTCTTATTATAGGGGTTTTACTGTATAATATACATAAAATGTTGTTGCCAAGTTAAAGTGCATGGGAGGTAATTCGATCAAGTTTAGATTAAATTTTTTTTTTATATATATAGAGTCAAAAAAGAAACGATACCAAACTAAAAATGACGTAAAACGGATAAAACCATAGAAAGGTTTAATATATTATTACGTATCAGTACCGGGTATCTTATTGCAACGTCAGCCAACTATAAACACAGGTAAATAAACACCCGATAATCCTGGAACACCGAATTTCCGATTTGCACGTGCTCCTCAACAAAGACAACTTCCTGCACATGTACAAATCGGAAAACCGATTTATTGTACTGGTATTGCATTATCATCGAGGAAAAACACCTTACATACCCATTGTTACCTCTAACAAAATGCCTAGGCTAAACCGCAATCAGAGAATGCGTGCCATTGGCATGATTGACGGCGGTTTACGTCAGCGTGACGTCGCAAATCGACTCGGGGTTACGCGGATCACGATAACACGTCTACTTCGACGTTATCGAACACATGGATCGGTGGACGACCGTCCAAGATCTGGTCGACCACGTGTGACGACGCGTGAACAGGACCGTCACATTCGGACGTCACATTTACGTGACCGGTTCCTACCTGCTACGCACACAGCTGCCGTTACTCCTGGGATGACCAACAATCGCATCAGTGCACAAACAGTCAGGAACTGGCTCGGTGAACGTGGCATTCGTGCCTATCGGCCATACGTTGGACCCATCCTGACACGACGTCACTGTGACGTACGGCGGGAATGGACGACGGAACGTGCTCGCTGGACTTGGTTACAGTGGAATTCGGTGATGTTTAGCGATGAATCGCGGTTCTGTTTGCGTCGAGCGGATGGCAGAGAGCGGGTATATCGCAGACGCGGTGAACGTTATGCCGACGCATGTGTACGTCAGGTCGATCTGTTCGGGGGCGGAAGCGTTATGGCGTGGGGCGGTATCACCTTCGGCAGTCGCACTGAACTGTTAGTGGTGGACGGGAACCTAAACGCCCAGCGGTACTGTGATGAGATCCTTGCGCCAGTTGTTGTGCCGTTCTTTAACGCCAACAGAAACGTCACACTGTTCCAACAGGACAACGCCAGGTGTCATACTGCTCGGATTTCCACCACATTATTGGAGCAGAACAATATTGAAACCCTGCCGTGGCCTGCTTTGTCACCAGACTTGTCACCCATAGAACATTTGTGGGATACGTTAGACCGCCGCGTCAGACGACGTCAGCCGGTAACGTTAAACCAACTGAGGGATGTTTTGCGTCAGGAGTGGACAAATATTGACCAGCAAGAGATTCAGACACTCTTCCGTTCGATGCGACGGCGGTGCATTGCAGTGAGAGACGCAAATGGTGCCCATACTCGGTATTGACGTCTGTGTGAAAACTCCATTAGACCCCTGTCCGACGAATTACGTCATCACGCAGCAGACAGTTTCGGAGGCTCATTATGCTTTATGTGCTCCTCTTTCAAACATGTTGGACTATCATCTTATGAATTTTCAAAGAATTTTCTTAATAAATGTTGAAATTATAGACACAAACACCAGGTATCGTTTCTTTTTTGACTCAGTATATATAAATTTGTTTAAAGTCGCCACCCCATAAATTCATTTGGGCGACTAAGTTTTCTAAGACGATTAAAATAAATATCATCTAAGTGATGATTTTGGCCTAACGTAATTATTATAACTCCGATGTTTAGAGTTTCAACAATGTTCACACTTCAATGACCTCTATCAACAAATTATTTCGACACAACTCCAACAATGTTCATACCGTGTCACAGTCTGTTGCGCAATGTCTACCAAAATACTACATTACTGAAGTTCATTACCAGTTTGACATTGAAGGATTGAGTGTGCCTTACGTTGATAGATTTTATTGAAGTATATTACAGTGTAGTTGGTGTGGATGTGACTCTTTCTTACCCATTATTAACATAACCTATAGTGCACTTCATTGATACAGGTTTTATTGGATTATGAACTATTGGTTAGTTAGTACCTGAAACTAAGTGGAACAGATTTACGATTACACAACACTAACAAGGTGTTTCACAATAGCCTAGGAATTATGAGAATTGGTTAGTTAGAACCTGGAACAGACACAAATAGAAATAAGGAGAGCTCCATATCAAATTGACATTGTACAAATATTAAGATTCATAAAATAATCATGTCATCAATTTCAAAAATGTATGTTTTGTGGTTTATATTTAGTTTCCATTTCTACACATGCTACAGATGATCATATTATTGCATATGGCAATAATTGCATGAATGCTGATACTGCAACTATCACGTGTAACTACATTCCAAAGGATATTCCAACTGGAGTTACAACAGTTTATCTGGAGTTACCCGCTTATGACACACTAACTGTGCTGACCAAATCTACTTTTATGACAAATAATTGGAGTAAAGTTCAATATCTGAAATTAAGCCAACAACCCAACACTGTAGCTGAAGAAATCGAACAAATCAAGCTTGCAGACAACTGTTTTACAGGACTGCAAATGTTACAAGAACTACATATTCATATCTGGAATTTAAGTGTATCGCACAACACATTCATCGGTTTAAATATGGTGAATACATTGGATATGAGTGATTGTGTTGTACTGTCAATGGAAGAGTTAGAACCTGCTCTCAATGGATCACATAAACTGCCTAGACTGAACAAACTAGATCTCTCTAACTGGAATATATATCATGGTACATATCCCTTTGATAATAAATTAGTACAAACACTTCTCCCAAGAAATATAACACATATTGATATTAGCAAATCACAGATATCAAAACTAAATGTTACTTCTGTCATCTTAAACCTCAAAAATTTAGAGGTGTTCAATGCATCATATACAATAATTGATGACATGTTTGTGAGCTCTATTAGTATCCAAGACAAAATAAAGCACATACAGATGCTTGATATAGCATACGCTACACTGCCAAAGAGAGCTATGCCACTGATACCAGGTAACTTGATGCTATCAAATGTAACTATTAACATTAGTGACCTTCATCGTTGGCAGAATGTCCAACTGTTTCTAACACCTGAAACAGTGAACATTAGTGGTATTGTATCACATTTTATTTCAATCTGGATAGAAAACTGTACAGTAATACTGGATAGAGACCTGTTAATTTACACTAAGACACTGGTATTGCAACAGAACAATCTGAAACGCATGAATGCTAAATTAATTTGCTATGATTTTAATATTTCATTCACTGAATTTCTGGATTTTGCTGACAATGGAATGGAATTTATACATCCGACAATATTATCATGTATGCCAAACCTGCGCAGTGTGGATTTATCCAAAAATCAACTGTACAAGATGATGCAAGAGGACATAATGCTCTTTGAGAAACTCTTTTCTGGACTACATCATTTGAAATCTGTAATATTGTCCGAAAATGGATTGCGTGATATTCCTCTGGATATTTTTAAAAACCAAAGATACATTGAGCAGATTGATCTTTCACATAACACGCTGGATCAGGTGACATTTACATTAAGTGACCTTGACAATCTAAAGGTTCTTGACCTTCAAGGTAACAACATCCATATTCTTGATGCATTGTCCATGCATCATTTAAGCAGTATTCCACATGGAACTAAATCTACAGGACATCGGGTCAGCCTTGCATCCAATCCCATCTCATGTTCCGAGTGCAAGGCCAAACCGTTCCTTCAATGGCTTCTATCAACAGACGAAATCAACACAACCACTCAACAGCTGTCATGCTACAACGAAGATGGAAAACCAGAAGCGATCAATGACAACACAGTGGAGATCGTACAGAGAATCTGTAACAGGGAAACAGTCATATTTGCTGCAAGTGTTTCAGCAGGAGTTATCCTTCTTAGTGTCATTACATGCACACTAATAATATACAAAAGAAACAAAGCCAAACATAAGATACAAAACAGAATAAATGTCAAAAGACTGATACGAGAAGGCGAAGGTCAATATCAATTTGCAGCTTTTCTCTCGCTCTGCAATGAGGACGAGAATTTTGTTAATACACACGTATTGAATCAACTAAATGAAACTCTCCAGCTGGTGACTGGTGTAGACAGAGAACTCGTCTGTACCGGAGATCGACATTTCCGACCTGGATTCTATCTCCACAATGAAGCATTCAGAAATATAGATACAGCCTCCGTCGTGATGGTGGTTGTTTCGAGCAATTTCTGTAACAGTTTATTTTGTCGTAATGAACTAGACCAAGCATACATGAAGAAGAAACCAATTGTGTTGATGTTTATGGAACACATTGATCAGGAATGCATGATGCCGACACTGAAAGAATTATACCAGAAAAATGTGAGGATTCTGTGGACAGTTGAAAACGGAGATTATGTTCTTAAAACAACATGGGAAAATGTATGCACATCTATTCTAGACCTCATACAATGTAACATATAGCAAAATATAAATAGGTGCACAAATCTGAAGTCAAAATTGTCTCTATTAGACGCTTGGGCATATGCAAAATATGAAAGTGTCACGGCAATTACCGTGGTAGGGTTCTGTTGATGATAGTACATGAGCATGCAGTAGATCCTGCACTGTGCAGTGCTGTACTGGATCATTTACTATGTAACTTCTGGATAGTACTGGAGTTATGTTGATGACAGTACATGATCCTGCACTGTGCAGTACTGTACATGATCATTTACTATGTAACTTCTGGATAGTACTGGAGTTATGTTGATGATGATAGTACATGAGCATGCAGTAGATCCTGCACTGTTCAGTGCTGTTCATGATAATTTACTATGTAACTTCTGGATAGTACTGGATTTATGTTGATGACAGTACATGAGCATGCAGTAGATCCTGCACCGTGCAGTGCTGTACATGATCATTTACTATGTAACTTCTGGATAGTACTGGAGTTATGTTGATGACAGTACATGAGCATGCAGTAGATCCTGCACTGTGCAGTGCTGTACATGATCATTTACTATGTAACTTCTGGATAGTACTGGAGTTATGTTAATGACAGTACATGAGCATGCAGTAGATCCTGCACTGTGCAGTGCTGTACATGATCATTTACTATGTAACTTCTGGATAGTACTGGAGTTATGTTGATGACAGTACATGAGCATGCAGTAGATCCTGCACTGTGCAGTGCTGTAAATGATCATTTACTATGTAACTTCTGGATAGTTTTTTTTTTTCATTTTGAGGCCCCTATCCGGGTAACCTCGTTTATTTCTTTATTGCATATACATTTAGTTGATACATATTTCGACATTTTTTTATTGGTTTTTAATAGTATACATATTACTTCAGTTCGAATATCTATATGTACAGTGTGTCCCTTAAGAATGAGTGCATACAAAGATTGTCAACAGTTAAAAGTGAACAATGGGTAACTAAGGAGTAGTTGTTAAAGCGAGAGAGCGAGAGAGCGAGAGCGAGAGAGGAGAGAGAGAGAGAGAGAGAGAGAGAGAGAGAGAGAGATGTAATGAGTGGCTGATCGCTTCTGCTTGCTAACATTTATATTTGTTAATAGGATAAGGAGTGTATCAAACAAGGATTTGTAGGGGTTGGATAATTGATGTGGGGGTTCATTTGTAGTGTAAGCTGTTCCAGGTCCTGTGTTGTTTAGAGTTATCGTTGTACTGTATTTATGAAAACATTAATTGATATGCATGTATATTTGATTAGCTTAGTTAAACTTTGACCATTTCAAGTTGTGTCTATCTATTTTTCCAGAATATGAAGCAATGTCTTTTTCGATTTCGATCCTTTGATACAAGTACTTTTTAAATGATTCGAACTTTGGCAGGATTTTACTATGTTTCATATTTGAGATAAAGTATTTGCACAGAATTATTATAAAATTAACAATGTTATTATTTTCGCACCCTAAACAAATGTCTTTAAAGTTTAAAGACATATTAATACCAATAGTTCTTAGATAGTTACGAATGCTTGTCCATAGGTCTTGTATGATCGGGCATTCCCAAAACAGGTGTTCTATACTTTCTATGCTCATATCAGGGCGTTCACTAGACTTTGAAACTCAAGAGTCAATGACCCTTGAGGTCAAAATCTCAAGAGTCAAACAGGAATTTTCAAGAGTCAAGCTGGAATTTTCAAGAGTCAAATATATGCATGTTGGTACTTTACGTACATGTAATTTTTGTAGGTTCGTGCTACCACTGTTAGCGAAGGGATTTTTCTTTTTAGCATCTCTACACCAAGTACAATACAACAGAATCTGATCATCAGTTTGTTTCATTTCCAGCCACTCAAATTCATTAAGCCACTCAGACCTGCATTTTCTTTTCACTTTAGACTTACGAGTGTCACAGTCTACTTTATGGTGTTTAGGTGTCCCAGGTTCACTAACACTATCACTCAGCTTACGTTTGCTGGGTGTGCCAATTCCGAAGTGACTAAGGCTTTTCTGAACCATATTTAAGATTTAATTTCTAAAACTGATAATCTTTAATTTTTTATCTCCGATCTGATTGAAAATATAACTAAGAATGATTTAGGAATATTCTCCAGAAAATGAAGGAATAATGTAGAAACAATGAAATGATTAATGGGTGGTGCACACAATGAATACCCCATAGAAATCTGTAACAAACAATAGCAAAAGTACTTTTACTCACCGACATCATCAAACGATTCCGGCGTATAATTGCTATATCAGTGGCCCACTATAAGCTTCTCAAATAGCAGACAACTTATTATTGACAATACATGTGTAACAAAAACACCGTTTTATCTATGCCGATTGTACATTGACAATACACATAATGTCAACACCTACTTAAACTTCTCATGATTAGCAGCACATATGATGGCAAACAACACAAACGGTAATTGGTTGTTTGCAAAACTTGCTAAAGGTGTTTATTGTGACAATCAATAATAATTGTCTTTTGATAAAAACTAATTTTTACCGGAAAAATACCGAGCCGTACAGGTATTAGAGAAACGTTATTAAAGATTTATTTCCCTTTGATACTAAAGTTTGGGTAAGCCTTTTTTCTCAACCACCCAACTGAATAATGACATCAACCACACGTTTTGAACCTAACCCTGGGCGGCGCAAGTGATGAAGACGCTTTATGTGTGGTTGATACTATATTCTGATCGGCTTGTTGAGATAAAGATTTTACGTAAAGTTTGCCTAGACGCCATTTGTCCGATTGTGAGTCCCTCGTAAATCATGATCGTGTTCATAACGAAATAGCAGCAGACTTTTGATGAAAATAACTGCGTTTTATATATGAACGAGTACGGTCTTCGACCTCGTAGACAGACATATTTTGATAATTACTCCGCTGAGAAAATATTTGATGACGCATGACCGATCAAAGTTGACTCTCAGGTCATTTTCACCAAGAGTATAACATGCGTCTTTATCAATTTTCGTGCGTCAAAACCCGGGAGCTCGGGTCAAATGAACGCCCTGCTCATATTACAGAAGTCACATAGTGATGATTCAGTTAATTTACACATATGAGAAGAAGAAGAAGAAGAATGCTTTATTAAGACTTAAACTTTACAGTTTATATGGAGATACTTGTTTGTTGGAACTAGTCTCATTAAAAATGATATTGATAATTTCTCAGTTTAGTGTCAATCGTTGCTTTATATGCCATGCAGTAGATTATTTTCCAATTGAGATTGTCATCGCCGAACAATTGAGACCATTTTCGCTCAGAATTTCTACGTTCTATGTTCTTTAAATGTATCTGTGTTTGATATAATAGTTTATTTGGTTTCTTTACTCTATTTATTTTTTCTAGCATGTTTTCCGGTTTTAGCCCAGTAATAATGTGTTGATTTAGTTTTTCTTTGCACTTTTTAGGTATACTACCGATCAAAGAGTGGTATTTTAAATAATCATTATTGCGTAAATTATACAATTGCTTAAGGTTTTCAAACGTGTAAAAATTGTTATTTCTAAAATCATATAGGTGATCAACATACTTTATTCCGTTATTGTACCATTCCTGATTGATAACTGGTTTTCCTGTTATTCTGATGTCAGAATTATTCCAAATAATGGGTCTAATAACTGTAATATTATTATTTTCGTACATATGTTTTATTTTAAACCAGGAAATCAAAACGTCTTTTAGGAAAGGTTGTGTTTGGCATAATTTATATATGTCTTTGAGTGATAAATTACATTCAAATAAGAAGTTTCCACCAAATTGTTTTAGATACTTATCATAAAAACATTTCCAAAAACCTGTGTTATTGTTTGTTATCCTTTTCACCCGAGTGTAGGACAATATCCCCCCCGTATATTTTGACCCAGGCGGACAATATCCCCCCCATCAAAAATACAATGCGGACAATATCCCCCCCGTGGATAATCCTAGCGCGGACAATATCCCCCCCGTGGAAAATCCTAGGGCGGACAATATCCCCCCCGTAGAAAATCATAGGACGGAGAAAGAGTAACTAACAAGAATGGGTTAACAACCTTCATTTCCGTATACAAGCACATAAGCATGATAAATAATGATGTAGGACAGTGCGATATTTTGTGTGAATTTTGGTGTTTATTATAGTCTTATTCACGAAAGTGCTAATTGAGACTTGTCATTTAGCACATAGTGGCGAAACCTAAGAATTGTTCACAGTCTTATATACTCGCCAATCGCGAACAGGAAACTGACTGTCGTTTTCGCTCCATCCCGGTACTGGCGGCATAATTTGTTAAGTCTCTTCTGGAGAGAAACGCTCGTCTTCTTAGCGCGTTTGGCCGATGGTTGTCCAGTCCGCTGACGTTCCATCTCGGTGTTCACGGCTGTCTGGTCTTTCTGCAGACAGGAGAGTACTGTCCACAGACTGGGATTACTATGTCCAACTAAATGTCTAAATGAGTTATTCCAACTTTCGCAATTGTTATTAGTTCTGTCGCCTCCATTGAGTGTAGTTTCATGTACATTCCATGTGGGTGGTGGAAAGCGCGGTGGTGTACGTCGCATTCTGATGATTCCATTGGGTCCCCTAACCGAGTTGTAGCCGCCGCTGACATATGTGTTGTCGAAATAGTCTATCACTGGCATCAAAGAGTCTGGCGCAAGGTCCTTCAGTGCCGTCATTCCTTCGACAACCTCGTCAACCGGCAGGAACGCCAGGCCGTCAATAATTCCGACAAATTGCTTCAGCTCGTCGTTTTCTCGGTACTCAGTGGCGAGGCCTTCCGCTTGTACTCGTCTCCAGGTACTCTGGGTGAGATGATAGAAACACCCCTTGATGTCGACGTTTACTTATACAGAAATAAAATAAAGCTTGTTAATTTGCGTTAATTTATAAGTTTATAAGGGGGGATAATGTCCGGGGGGGATATTGTCCGCCCTGTGATTTTCTACGGGGGGGATATTGTCCGCCTTGTCTTTTTGATGGGGGGATATTGTCCGCCCTGTGATTTTCTACGGGGGGGATATTGTCCGCCCTGTCTTTTTGATGGGGGGGATATTGTCCGCCTGGGTCAAAATATACGGGGGGGATATTGTCCGGGGGGGATATTGTCCGTTCCCCTTTTCACCCAGCTTGCCTTAATTGTATGTAGAAATGCATGTATATTTGTTAATTTTATTCCTCCATATTCATAGTCTTGAAAAAGTATATTACGTTTTATTTTATCTGGTTTTCCTTCCCAGATGAAGTTAAATATTGCATGATTTATATCCGCTAGCACTTTTTCTGTTGGGTTTGGTAAAACGGTAAATAGATAGACCAGTTTTGGGAGAGCAAATGTCTTTATTACTATCACTTTACCTAGAAGTGTCAGTTTACGATGTTGCCATTGTTTCCGACAGTTATAAAATTCTTGCAGTTTTGGTTCAAGATTTAGATGCAAGGTCAGTTCTTTATTGTTGCTAAAATATATGCTAAGAGTCTTTGTTTTTTCAGATGTCCATAAAAAGTCTTTCTGGTTGCAGTAAGATGTGTTTGTATTTCGTAATGATCCAATTCTTAGTATTACAGATTTTGATACATTTAGTTTTAGACCACTTATGATTCCAAATTCAGTAATTACATCTATTAAATGTTCAAATGATCTTTTTTCCCCATTTAATATGTAGGATGCATCGTCAGCAAATAATGTTTGTTTTATTTCTTTATTATGTATGGTGATTCCTTTTATATCGTTATCAATAGTGATTTGATATGACAATAGTTCCATACATATGATAAATAGATACGATGATAATGGACAGCCTTGTCTTACGCCTCTTTGTATAGGTAAAGATTCTGTTAAATAACCATTGCTAATGATTAGACTATTTATATTTTTATAAAACAGTTTTATCCAAGAAATGATGGGGTCATGATTTAGACATTTGTAGAGAAAATTATGGTTTAGGCTATCAAAGGCTTTTTCGTAGTCTGAAAAGAATATTAGGCCTGGAAGGTTGTGTTCGTTGATGTAGTCTATTGTTTCAAATATTAATCGTACATTCTCACCAATATATCGGTCCTTCATAAATCCAGTTTGATTGGTACTTATTATATGGGGTAATACATTTTTTATCCGATTCGCAATAGCTTTGGTTGCAATCTTATAGTCAATGTTGAGTAAACTTATAGGCCGCCAGTTTGATAATATGTCTAATTGTTTACCAGGCTTGGGTAATAGCTCCTTGTTTCTGGAGATCTGTTAGTTCACCATTAGAGTATGAATAGTTTATCGATTTCAAATAGTGTACTTTAATATCTTGCCAAAACGTTTTATAGAACTCACTTGTCAGACCGTCTGAGCCGGGGCTTTTATTGTTTTTCATATCATACAGAGATTGCCAGCATTCGTATTCGGTTAACAACCCATTACATTGTGTTGACTGTTCAGGTGTAAGTTTTGTGATAGGCCCAGAGAAAAAATCTATATTGGGGCATCCGGCCTCTTGTATTTTGTATAGGGTTTTGTAGAACTTAACTAGTTTGTTTAAGATTTCTGATTGATTAATTATTTCTTTGCCCTCCGAAGTTAATTTATGTATGTTTTTCTTTTCAGCATGTCGCTTTTCTAAATTAGCGAAATATTTTGTGTTTTTTTCAGAACCTTCAACATGTATTGCTTTCGCTCTTAAAATTAAACCATTTACTTGTCTTTCGTATATTTCGCTCAACTCTTGCCGTTTGTTTCTCAAATCAGAATTATTTTGGTTGTTTTTGTTATCTGAGTTTATTAAAGTATTTTCAAGGGTAGTTATGTCTTTTATTAGCTCTATTTCCCTTTGGGCATTTGCCTTTTTTTTAAACGAAGAATATTTTATAGTAGCACTTCTTATGCTCCCTTTTATTAGTTCCCAAAGAGTATTTGGATTGGCATTTGTATTAAGATTGACTATGTTATTAATGCATTCTTTTATTGTAAGTTGGTAGTTGTCGTCATATAGAATACTGTTATTATAGTGGAGCTGATAAGTGAAATGATGTTCACTTTTGGAGGGAAGCGTAATTTTTTGCATATGGTTGGCCAATGTGAATCAGATGCAGGAAAAACTGACAGGCGGCACTTTTAACCACATGTCCCTCTTTTTTTGAGTGTCCCATTACATAGCCCCATACAAAAAAACAGCTGAAAGGGATGTAGCATATGTCTGAAGCATGGCTATGATGCTTTTACCCAATAATTTGCTTCCTATATTGTGAAAACTGGGTATGAACATTTCTATGAGTATTGTGATACTTTGTGTATATAAATTTGATATGCATTTGAATAATGTGCAATCATTAGGACTCGAAACTAAAAGCATTAAGATATTGACTGTGCTCTCCATTATTATTGGCATGTACAAATACACGGATCATGAAATTAACTTCCAACTACTAGTATTAGACCTGCAATGCAATACAAGTCATAGCATAATACATGTGTATATAACTATTAAAAACAAATATGTAAATTTACTGCACTGGAAAGAAGTGAATGGGGAACACCTAGTTTCGATATATCGCAGATATAATGGCTCACAATGAAATAAAGGATCCTGCAATATAGCAATGTATTACTTGCTAATATCACATTGTCTTGCACATTTACACAGCTGAGTTCATGGCAGCCTAGCCTTAACACATTCACATCTTGTACATCTACCGTTGCATTAACACTGGATCAGTTCTCTGCATACTGTGCTCGCTTCTAGCAATGCAGACCATAGGGGAGCCCATTCATTTCCATCATTTGTCCAACCCCAATTGGATGAAAGTGGGAGCTCCTGGTTAACTATCATTGTTTGACCCCATACATGACCCCTTGGTATGCAGCCATTTTAGTATGTTCAGTGAGTGCTGCCTTAGTTTGAGGTATGTTGTATCTGCCCTTGTGTAAAGAGTAGTAATCTTGCTTTGTTAACTTCCACTAAGTCAGAAGTGCGCTTGTACATAAGGATTGTAAATCTCTTAATAACAGAGCTGCTCCTCTTCTAACTCTGCTGGGCACTGGGATAAGTGCTGAAAGACTTTCCACTACCTTTAAAGGATGAGCATGTATCACAACCTATAAAAGCATGGACTACTGTCAGTGCTGAGTGGACCCAATGTGGCTGCTATTTGATGTGTTGCTATAAAGCGCATGTGACGCCCATGACCAAACTGTAACCATATAGAGCAGTCCTGCATGACAGCAGGATATTGCTATTGCTAACACAACAACATCTGTGTATGTGGCTACCACTACAATTCTCCATTTTCGACTACTGTAAGCATGTATGCAGTGTAGCAGCAGTCTGTTATCTGCCTCTTCATGGTTGCAGGGTTCTAATCCATAGAAAGTGTATCATTGTTATTAACAACAGCTTCACCATCTACAGTTGTGATGAGCATCTTGACCTCAAGAGGTAGGTGTTACATTTGACAGGTAATGGAAAAGAGATGTTTTGTTTGAGTTAACCCTTAGAAAAAACTTCCAATTACATGGTAGTTCTGTGTCTCCTTGTACTCTCAACGTTCCCCACCTCCTCGGGTTGCTCCGGTGTGTACCATTAAACTTTCATCTCTGTATATATTCCATACTACATCACATCTGTCAAGCAATCATTCTTCTGAGAATGTTTGGAACAAACACATTGTGAGCATAATCATTGAAGATTTTTGGTCTTTCGGTGCCCGACTTCGGTTCCAAGCCCTGCGCTAAGGCAGCTCCATCGATAATTTTATCTTAAACATTATCGGGTGATATCAATTGGGTATCTATCATACGTTCCAGCTGTGTAAGAATATCAGATGTACCTTCTGCTCCTCTCATTACCCCATTCTCCTCCTATGAATCGGGCCATGCATTGTTTTCGTGGCTGAAAAATGTGTCCATATTACCCATTCGACTCTGGCAAGATACGTACATACTGTGACAAACAGTAGTAGCCTTCTCGTTGGGCTTTCAGAAGCATCATCAATAGTCTCTCAAGCTAGATCACTATCTGCCAGTAAGCAAACTGTGGATGTGCTTTTGACTGTCATTTCCAATGGGTTATACTTATTCTTCTTGTATTGGTCATAAGCTTGTCGTTGTAAAATACAAAGAGCAGCAAGGGAGACTTGATGAGCCCACTTGCCTCTTGCTATATTTGAGCCTTTCTCTAGGCCAATGACTCTGCCATCTGTTGTGACCCCAGCAGTGACAATAATATATGTCCAACCATTTCCAATTGCAACAAGGAAGGCCGTCTAAAACTTTGTTTCACTATACTCATCAGGCCAGGTCCACTGAATTTTCTTTATCAATGGATAAAGACCAACGTCCACAACTACGGGGATTTGGCCTTGGTTTAGGTGTACTGTGGCATTCTTGATCATGTAACATAATGACAAAAGAATGTGCAGTTTCTTTAAAGTTGAACTATGGTAGATGGGCCATGTTCCTCAGTTTGTTTGTCTGCATGAAATCCCTACCAAGATATATAGTCAGTTTGGTCGAGCTTTTCCTTATGTACCAACTCAGATACTCTATCTATCCATCCTATCTCTTGAGCACCTGTCTCCAGATTTGCAATTTGTACATTAACACTTAGCACACCAGGAGACTGTAGAGTATCATTGAATAAGTGGATTGGATATCAGTGTAATCCGTTGGTAATTCAGCAAGTCTTCTCTGATGTGGAACAGTAGCACTTTCCTCTAGGATAACCCTCTCTTTTACGGTGGCACACAACTCCCTTAGATATAGCATCACCTTCGGCTAACTTTCCAATATGTTTCCTGTTCTGAATAGTATTGGCCATGTGTTGAATGTAGAAGCCACATGCAAGTCACACCCCAACGCATCACTATCACAGAAGAAATACACCACTGAATCCTCTCTCTCTCGCTCTCTCTCTGTACGAATCCTAAGTTTCTTCTTGACATGCGTTAATATAGAGCTAGGAGGTTCTGCCTTGGCATTTCTCTCTTTAGCTCTTGTAATATATCTGTTACTATATGAAGCTTTGCAATTAGCATGCCATTTTGCGTTGTTCTCTATCAAAGTCTCAGAAATCCCAGATCCATCATTAACACGTTCTGTGAGCTCTCTGTCAAAGGGCAATGCACACAGTTTATGAAATATTTGAATGTTATTAACTAGGGAAATACATCCTGTATTCTCCCTGTTTGTTTCTCTGTAAATGACTGGATTTTGTAGATGGTTCCCAGCATCTTTCTGACAAAAGACACAAAGAGACCTGTATGTATCCATCGATGTATCCTATTGGTTTATTGTAACATTTAATGGATTAACCATAGTCACAATCTAGCCTGATACAAAATAGAAAATCACCATAAGTGAACAAAATTTAGTGAAAATTGCCATATTCATTATATAATCACAACACAACAAACAATGACCCAATTATGGTCCAATCGGGCTTCAAATTGGCCGAAATTAGTGTTCTGCCTACTCAAGAAAACTAATTAAGTTGACATCTGCTGAAAGATAAAAATAGCAAAGCATATGTTCCTATGTGATAAAAGGAAAAAACAAATATCGACAATTTCTAATGTTTATTTCTGAGTATTGGATACCTCTTAATGACACGCCGAAATATCAATGGGCGAGTATCAGAAACTACTGCCTGTCAGACTTTTCATAAACTACTTCACTTTGGCTAGCTTTGTGCAAAAAATCAGACTTCCCTCCAAAAGTGAACATGTTGTCCATTTAG
>CM026391.1:91132669-91152995 GCA_014843695.1 Archivesica marissinica
CACCTTGCATTCTACCTATCTGTCAACCCCAGTGTGCACTTTGCATTCTACCTATCTGTCCAACCTGGTGTGCACCTTGCATTCTACCTATCTGTCAACCCTAATGTGCACCTTGCATTCTACCTATCTGTCAAACCTGGTGTGCACCTTGCATTCTACCTATCTGTCAACCCTAATGTGCACCTTGCATTCTACCTATCTGTCAAACCTGGTGTGCACCTTGCATTCTACCTATCTGTCAACCCTAATGTGCACCTTGCATTCTACCTATCTGTCAAACCTGGTGTGCACCTTGCATTCTACCTATCTGTCAACCCTAATGTGCACCTTGCATTCTACCTATCTGTCAAACCTGGTGTGCACCTTGCATTCTACCTATCTGTCAACCCTAATGTGCACCTTGCATTCTACCTATCTGTCAAACCTGGTGTGCACCTTGCATTCTACCTATCTGTCAACCCTAATGTGCACCTTGCATTCTACCTATCTGTCAAACCTGGTGTGCACCTTGCATTCTACCTATCTGTCAACCCTAATGTGCACCTTGCATTCTACCTATCTGTCAAACCTGGTGTGCACCTTGCATTCTACCTATCTGTCAACCCTAATGTGCACCTTGCATTCTACCTATCTGTCAACCCTAATGTGCACCTTGCATTCTACCTATCTGTCAACCCAGTGTGCACCTTGCATTCTACCTATCTGTCAACCCCAGTGTGCACCTTGCATTCTACCTATCTGTCAACCCAGTGTGCACCTTGCATTCTATCTATCTGTCAACCCTAATGTGCACCTTGCATTCTACCTATCTGTCAACCCCAGTGTGCACCTTGCATTCTACCTATCTGTCAACCCAGTGTGCACCTTGCATTCTACCTATCTGTCAACCCCAGTGTGCACCTTGCATTCTACCTATCTGTCAAACCCAGTGTGCAACTTGCATTCTACCTATCTGTCAACCCTGGTGTGCACCTTGCATTCTACCTATCTGTCAACCCCAGTGTGCACCTTGCATTCTACCTATCTATCAACCCCAGTGTGCACCTTGCATTCTACCTATCTGTCAACCCCAGTGTGCACCTTGCATTCTACCTATTTGTCAACCCAGTGTGCACCTTGCATTCTACCTATCTGTCAACCCCAGTGTGCACCTTGCATTCTACCTATCTGTCAACCCAGTGTGCAACTTGCATTCTACCTATCTGTCAACCCTGGTGTGCACCTTGCATTCTACCTATCTGTCAACCACAGTGATCACCTTGCATTCTACCTATCTGTCACCCCAGTGTGCACCTTGCATTCTACCTATCTGTCAACCCAGTGTGCACCTTGCATTCTACATATCTGTCAACCCCAGTGTGCACCTTGCATTCTACCTATCTATCAACCCCAGTGTGCACCTTGCATTCTAACTATCTGTCAACCCCAGTGTGCACCTTGCATTCTACCTATCTGTCAACCCAGTGTGCACCTTGCATTCTACCTATCTGTCAACCCCAGTGTGCACCTTGCATTCTACCTATCTTTCAACCCCAGTGTGCACCTTGCATTCTACCTATCTGTCAACCCCAGTGTGCACCTTGCATTCTACCTATCTGTCAACCCCGGTGTGCACCTTGCATTCTACCTATCTGTCAACCCCAGTGTGCACCTTGCATTCTACCTATCTGTCAACCCCGGTGTGCACCTTGCATTCTACCTATCTGTCAACCCCAGTGTGCACTTTGCATTCTACCTATCTGTCCAACCTGGTGTGCACCTTGCATTCTACCTATCTGTCAACCCTAATGTGCACCTTGCATTCTACCTATCTGTCAAACCTGGTGTGCACCTTGCATTCTACCTATCTGTCAACCCTAATGTGCACCTTGCATTCTACATATCTGTCAAACCTGGTGTGCACCTTTCATTCTACCTATCTGTCAACCCTAATGTGCACCTTGCATTCTACCTATCTGTCAACCCAGTGTGCACCTTGCATTCTACCTATCTGTCAACCCCAGTGTGCACATTGCATTCTACCTATCTATCAACCCCAGTGTGCACCTTGCATTCTACCTATCTGTCAACCCCAGTGTGCACCTTGCATTCTACCTATCTGTCAACCCAGTGTGCAACTTGCATTCTACCTATCTGTCAACCCTGGTGTGCACCTTGCATTCTACCTATCTGTCAACCCCAGTGTGCACCTTGCATTCTACCTATCTATCAACCCCAGTGTGCACCTTGCATTCTACCTATCTGTCAACCCCAGTGTGCACCTTGCATTCTACCTATCTGTCAACCCCAGTATGCACCTTGCATTCTACCTATCTGTCAACCCAGTGTGCAACTTGCATTCTACCTATCTGTCAACCCTGGTGTGCACCTTGCATTCTACCTATCTGTCAACCCCAGTGTGCACCTTGCATTCTACCTATCTATCAACCCCAGTGTGCACCTTGCATTCTACCTATCTGTCAACCCCAGTGTGCACCTTGCATTCTACCTATCTGTCAACCCAGTGTGCACCTTGCATTCTACCTATCTGTCAACCCCAGTGTGCACCTTGCATTCTACCTATCTATCAACCCCAGTGTGCACCTTGCATTCTACCTATCTGTCAACCCCAGTGTGCACCTTGCATTCTACCTATCTGTCAACCCTAATGTGCACCTTGCATTCTACCTATCTGTCAACCCCAGTGTGCACCTTGCATTCTACCTATCTGTCAACCCTAATGTGCACCTTGCATTCTACCTATCTGTCAAACTTGGTGTGTACCTTGCATTCTACCTATCTGTCAACCCCAGTGTGCACCTTGCATTCTACCTATCTATTAAACCTGGTGTGCACCTTGCATTCTACCTATCTGTCAACCCCAGTGTGCACTTTGCATTCTACCTATCTGTCAAACCTGGTGTGCACCTTGCATTCTACCTATCTGTCAACCCTAATGTGCACCTTGCATTCTACCTATCTGTCAAACCTGGTGTGCACCTTGCATTCTACCTATCTGTCAACCCCAGTGTGCACTTTGCATTCTACCTATCTGTCAAACCTGGTGTGCACCTTGCATTCTACCTATCTGTCAACCCTAATGTGCACCTTGCATTCTACCTATCTATCAACCCTAATGTGCACCTTGCATTCTACCTATCTGTCAAACTTGGTGTGCACCTTGCATTCTACCTATCTGTCAAACCTGGTGTGCACCTTGCATTCTACCTATCTGTCAACCCCAGTGTGCACTTTGCATTCTACCTATCTGTCAAACCTGGTGTGCACCTTGCATTCTACCTATCTGTCAACCCCAGTGTGCACCTTGCATTCTACCTATCTGTCAACCCTAATGTGCAGCTTGCATTCTACCTATCTGTCAAACCTGGTGTGCAGCTTGCATTCTACCTATATGTCAAACCTGGTGTGCACCTTGCATTCTACCTATCTGTTAACCCTAATGTGCACCTTGCATTCTACCTATCTGTCAAACCTGGTGTGCACCTTGCATTCTACCTATCTGTCAACCTGGTGTGCACCTTGCATTCTACCTATCTGTCAACCCTGGTGTGCACCTTGCATTCTACCTATCTGTGAACCCCAGTGTGCACCTTGCATTCTACCTATCTGTCAACCCTAATGTGCACCTTGCATTCTACCTATCTATCAACCCTAATGTGCACCTTGCATTCTACCTATCTATCAACCCTAATGTGCACCTTGCATTCTACCTATCTGTCAAACTTGGTGTGCACCTTGCATTCTACCTATCTGTCAAACCTGGTGTGCACCTTGCATTCTACCTATCTGTCAACCCCAGTGTGCACTTTGCATTCTACCTATCTGTCAAACCTGGTGTGCACCTTGCATTCTACCTATCTGTGAACCCCAGTGTGCACCTTGCATTCCTATCTGTCAACCCTAATGTGCAGCTTGCATTCTACCTATCTGTCAAACCTGGTGTGCACCTTGCATTCTACCTATCTGTCTACCGGGGGTATGCACCTTGCATTCTACCTATCTGTCTACCCAAGGTGTGCACCTTGCATTCTACCTATCTGTCTACCGGGGGTATGCACCTTGCATTCTACCTATCTGTCTACCTGAGGTGTGCACCTTGCATTCTACCTATCTGTCTACCCGAGGTGTGCACCTTGCATTCTACCTATCTGTCTACTCGAGGTGTGCACCTTGCATTCTACCTATCTGTCTACCCGAGGTATGCACCTTGCATTCTACCTATCTGTCTACCTGGGGTATGCACCTTGCATTCTACCTATCTGTCTACCAGAGGTATGCACCTTGCATTCTACTTATCTGTCTACCCGCGGTGTGCACCTTGCATTCTACCTATCTGTCTACCCGAGGTGTGCACCTTGCATTCTACCTATCTGTCTACTCGAGGTGTGCACCTTGCATTCTACCTATCTGTCTACCCGGGGTATGCACCTTGCATTATACCTATCTGTCTACTGGGGGTATGCACCTTGCATTCTACCTAAACTGTCAGTAAATTTTGCACAGATGAGATGCTATAAATAGCAGCATGTAGATTTGCTTCATTGAACTGTTAGTAGAAAGTATACATCTCAACAAAAGTTACCGGACAGTCATCGTTTAATCGGCTGTGAACATTTGTCTGACAAAAGTTCGTTCTCACAAGTGATCCGATGTATGTTTTGACTGGCGTCCTTTACCATGATTGTGCCGTCGTAATGTGCCGTCGTAAGTCCAAGCACCATTCAGGAAGCGTTCCGGCTCTGTAGAATAGGGCTTAGCGCATCCGGGTTAGATCTTCGTTGAGGAATACACCGGGATATCCACATGCCTTCAGCCCAACCCTGGCTCGGTAAAGAGCGTTTCTTGCCCGGTATGATGTGAATTTCACAATAATGTCCCTGGTTTTGCCAGGCTGTTGAATTTCACAATAATGTCCCTGGTTTTGCCAGGCTGTTGTTTTCCGATGCGATGTGATCTGTCAATATCTGAAGTGTCGACTTTTACTTCAAGGGCTCTTTTCCTGACTTTTCATCTGTAGGTTCGTGATTGTGATTGTGATGTGTGTTATATTGTTATGTGAGTTTGGTTCTTGTTCGATAGTTGTTTCTGGAATACCGCTGATACGAAGGCAGTTTCTTCGACTGTATTGCTCTGCGGCATCTACATCATGTTCCAGTTTATCAACCCTTGTGCGAAGTTCTTCATTTTCCTTCTCTAACTTTTGTTTTTTTTTGTTGAAGTCCTGCAAGAACAATGGCTTTAACAGTGGCATCAATGCTCGCAATGTTGTATTGGTAATGGCGTCCAGAGGTTGCTTCTATGAGGGAAAGAGTTAAATATAAATAAATAAAAGATATAAAATGGACACTGCTACATTACTGGACACTGATACAATGTTTTAAGCACAGGTAAAGACGTAATAGTGTTTTGATTGTATAATGGGTGCTGAACAAATATTTTTAAAATATAAAAGTAAATGAAAAGAGTTAAACTTGTCTTAAGCAGCCAGCCAAAGGGAATCACAGAAAGTGGTTGCTTAGCACAGGTGGCTGCTTAACCCTTTCAACACCACAGACCTCTAAATAGGCTTACAAAAAGTGTAGATCCAGATGAGCCGGCTCTTGACGAGCCGTCTCATCAGGATCTGCACTTTTTGCCAGTGATATTACTATTTTTAGACAAAATTACCCATTTTGATAAATGAACTGGTTCAAATGTAATTTTCTTATTAATCTGTTGGTCTAAAAATATCATGGACCAGTCCATGTCAGTTACTTGGTGTTGAATGGGTTAATAGAGGTGAAATGTATAATAAAACAACATGTTGGGAATCTGGAAACTGGCTGCTTAACACAGGTTGGTTGCTCAATGGAGGTGACCACTAACACAGGCTTTGAATTTGGCTTAAAAAAGTAAATATGTCTTATGTAAAAATAATAAACCACCCATTAATAATGTACTATCACATGGCTGTCCGATTAGCGCAGTGGTTAACACGCTCGCTTCTCACCAATGCAACCCGCGTTCGATCCTCCGACCGGGAAGTATGTGAGATGGTACTGTGGTCACCAGATCGGACAGGTGGGTGTTCTCCGGGTACTCCGGTTCCTCCTACAGGAATTACCACATATACGCTTTCATCCGTGCCAACAAGAGTGATTAATATAAGTTGTTAAAACTTGCTTCGCAATCGTTGTGAAATAAATAAAGTTTAAAAAGTATACTATCAAAGCACTGTTATGTCTGCCTGTGGTTTTAAGCTGTGTATGAAGCCAGAATGTATCATTGTCCAAGTTGTACGTTTATTTATCGTCGCTATCGGTTGCCCATATGAGCGCCATCCTCCTGCAAAGTTTAGTCATTTTAGATTCTTGGAGGATAGTGCTATGATACAGACCCATTCCAAAGTCTCCTCTGTTACGTGCATGGTGTAAAGCATCAACACGAGACCTCGGTTTAAAATCCCATCTGAAAAACTGTTAAATTTTATTAGGGTCAGACGGGGGATCGCACCTGCGATCCCTGGATTACCAGTCCATCGTGTTAACCACTGGACTACAGATCCGTCTGTACACAGTCATGTCGCTTCATACCAAGCTTAAAGATGACTGTATAAATCTGTATAATTAAAAACTCCATACTCTGCATAATTTAATAACTCCATAGATCTGTGTAGTGTAAGCCTCAATAAATCTGTGTAGTGTAAACCTCAATAGATCTGTGTAGTGTAAACCTCAATAAATCTGTGTAGTGTAAACCTCAATAAATATGTGTAGTGTAAACCTCAATAAATCTGTGTAGTGTAAACCTCAATAGATCTGTGTAGTGTAAACCTCAATAAATCTGTGTAGTGTAAACCTCAATAAATCTGTGTAGTGTAAACCTCAATAAATCTGTGTAGTGTAAACCTCAATAGATCTGTGTAGTGTAAACCTCAATAGATCTGTGTAGTGTAAACCTCAATAAATCTGTGTAGTGTAAACCTCAATAGATCTGTGTAGTGTAAACCTCAATAAATCTGTGTAGTGTAAACCTCAATAGATCTGTGTAGTGTAAACCTCAATAAATCTGTGTAGTGTAAACCTCAATAGATCTGTGTAGTGTAAACCTCAATAAATCTGTGTAGTGTAAACCTCAATAGATCTGTGTAGTGTAAACCTCAATAAATCTGTGTAGTGTAAACCTCAATAAATCTGTGTAGTGTAAACCTCAATAAATATGTGTAGTGTAAACCTCAATAAATATGTGTAGTGTAAACCTCAATAAATCTGTGTTTTCAGATCCTAACAGTAATGCTAAATGGATTCTAAACATCAAATGGGAAATGAAGGGTATAGATGTACATGCAGATACAAATATTGGCAAGAGGATGTCTGCCCTTGGCAGCACTCTTACATCCCTGACCGGTGAGGAGGATGAAGAATTCTTGGACCAGATGGATGAAAGGCTTGATGTTTCTCTTGAAGATATGACCGAATTTATAGTAAGTTTATGTACATGTAGTTGTAGATACAATTGTTTAGAATTAGTTGTCAATTAAATATATGCCTTGTGAATTAGAAATCTGCTCATATCAGTTAGTTCATAGCCCTTGTGAGTTTGTTGCCTGCCCTTGTGAGTTAGTTGTCTGCCCTTGTGATGCCCTTGTGAGTTAGTTGTCTGTCCTTGTGAGTTAGTTGTCTGTCCTTGTGAGTTAGTTGTCTGCCCTTGTGCGTTTGTTGCCTGCCCTTGTGAGTTAATGGTCTGCCCTTGTGAGTTAGTTGTCTGTCCTTGTGAGTTAGTTTGTCTGCCCTTGTGAGTTAGTTGTCTGTCATTGTGAGTTTGTTGCCTGCCCTTGTGAGTTAATGGTCTGTCCTTGTGAGTTAGTTGTCTGTCCTTGTGAGTTAGTTATCTGTCCTTGTGAATTAGTTGTCTGCCTCTGTGGGTTTGTTCTTAGCCCTTGTGAATTGGTTATATACCTTTGTGAGTTACCTGTCTGCTCTTTAGAGTTAGTTATCTGCCCTTGTGAGTTAATTGTGCCTAACCATAGCATTTATATTAATTCAACAAATTATTTGCTCAGCGTTTAGCTAGAGTGAGACGAATGTTGGAAGATATGGCTGCGACAGATACACGTGACTCCCCCGGGGTAACTCCAGAGTGAGTCAAGGAAAACTGTAATCCCACCGAGGGACAGACATGCATGCTTTATATATTTATGAAATTGAACTGCACGAAACCCGATTGCACAAAGGCGAGACTGATGTAGCTATGAGAGAATCCCCTCTCGAATCCCAATTGTTAGGGGTGAATCGGGCACTCTGCTATCACACTCTCACACCTGAAACGAGCATGCTACCACTGTGCTATCACACTCTCACACCTGAAATGAGCATGCTACCACTGTGCTATCACACCTGAAACGAGCACGCTACCACTGTGTTATCACACTCTCACACCTGAAGCGAGCATGCTACCACTGTGCTATCACACTCTCACACCTGAAATGAGCATGCTACCACTGTGCTATCACATCTGAAACGAGCACGCTACCACTGTGCTATCATACATGAAGCGAGCGCGCTACCACTGTGCTAACACAACTACTTTGCAGTTGTTTCTAGTGTACTCTTATATGGAAAGTCAATGTATTAGTTTGGTATTGAGTATTTTATATTGTATGTTGTACTTCAGCAAAATGTAGAGTACAGGCGAGCAAGTGTGGTCACCGAGATGTTACCAAAGTTTGTGTTTGATACCAACATCGATCCCAAGAATAGGGCTCGACTGCTTGAAAAGGAAATGAATGAACAAGCAAAAATAGTTCAAGATTTAAGGTAAGTTTAACCCTTAACCTGCCGAATAAATTGGATGGAATGTGCAAACAACACAGATCCAGATCAGCCGCCACATCTGCTCAGGATCTATGTTGTTTGCTATTCAGACTAGTGTTTTAGCTCTACTATCCGAATAGCAAACAGCATCTGATCAGACAGCACATTTTGTGCCATCTGATCTGGCTCTATGATGTTTGCAAAAGTGACTTATGCCGTGATCGGCAGGTTTGTTAAGATACAGTAATGTGTATATAATACGTGTATAAAATCAACATTTCATGTATACAATACGTTGTTACCATCAGATTATGGCCTTTTTTCTAAAATGTGTGTTAACTGATATCCACAATTATGTTTTAGAAAAGAAAGCACCCTGACACTGAACAGTTCTTCTATTGGCCAAGGAATTTATACTTGTGTCTCGTGTCCATATTTATGTTTTAGAAAAGAAAGCACCCTGACACTGAACAGTTCTTCTATTGCCCAAGGAATTTATACTTGTGTCTCGTGTCCATATTTATGTTTTAGAAAAGAAAGCACCCTGACTGTGAACAGTTCTTCTATTGCCCAAGGAATTTATACTTGTGTCTCGTGTCCATATTTATGTTTTAGAAAAGAAAGCACCCTGACTGTGAACAGTTCTTCTATTGCCCAAGGAATTTATACTTGTGTCTCGTGTCCATATTTATGTTTTAGAAAAGAAAGCACCCTGACACTGAACAGTTCTTCTATTGCCCAAGGAATTTATACTTGTGTCTCGTGTCCATATTTATGTTTTAGAAAAGAAAGCACCCTGACACTGAACAGTTCTTCTATTGCCCAAGGAATTTATACTTGTGTCTCGTGTCCATATTTATGTTTTAGAAAAGAAAGCACCCTGACACTGAACAGTTCTTCTATTGCCCAAGGAATTTATACTTGTGTCTCGTGTCCATATTTATGTTTTAGAAAAGAAAGCACCCTGACTGTGAACAGTTCTTCTATTGCCCAAGGAATTTATACTTGTGTCTCGTGTCCATATTTATGTTTTAGAAAAGAAAGCACCCTGACTGTGAACAGTTCTTCTATTGCCCAAGGAATTTATACTTGTGTCTCGTGTCCATATTTATCAGCTCGTTTTATATGCTAGTGCATGCCAAAACCCACAGATACAGATCTGTAATCCAGTGGTAACACGCTGGACTGGTAATCCAGGGATTGCAGGTTCGATCCCCCGTCTGACCCTAATAAAATTAGCAGTCTTTCAGATGGGATGTTAAACCGAGGTCTTGTGTCGGTGCTGTACACCGTGCACGTAAAAGAACCAGAGGAGACTCTGGAATGGGTCTCTGTCTGTATCATTGCACTATCCTCCAAAATCTAAAATTACTAATCTCTTCAGGAGGCGTCACTCATATGGGCAACCGGTAGCGACGATAAATAAATGTAAAACACACAAATCCACAGATTTCAGGACCAAAGTAGGGGGGTCGTCTTATAGGCGTGTATGGATGGTACTATGATCTGAAATCTATTGCTTCACACACACAAAAATAAAACTAGCCAAATGAAAATAGATGAGTACACGTCGGCATCCTGTCTCAATGGGTGAAGCAACCGGTTGTCCCTCAATTACAGTGCCATAGGGCAGCAGGCAGACCTACCGTACTTACTCGCCTATAGGACAGGATTTTTATCACCAGATTATTGTCCCAAAGTGGCTTCCCGTCTTATAAGCGAGTGATAAAAATTAATATATTTTTAAAAAATCCAACTTAATAATTGATAACCTTTGAAATAACTGAGTGTATAACAAGAACATAGACATTCACAGCTCTATCTATAAACTGAACTTGTCGATCGAATTTTAGCAAATCAAGTTTATTGTTGTTCATCAGTGCATTTTTTATGATATGACGTAATTTACAGTGTTTTAAAGTACAATTTGTTTGATCTTTTACTGCCAAGTTGTTTTCATTTTCTCAACCCATCTTTTTGTGCTTTTTAATTTTTTTATTTTCACAATCACCTGATAAAACTATCAATTATATACATGTGATATGTACTATATGCAATTTAACATTATAAATCTTATTTCTAGATACATGAGATCACAATATGCATTACTTAATCTAGTTCACTATTCAATCATAGTATGGCAGTGTTCACTATTCAATCATAGTATGGCAGTGTTCACTATTCAATCATAGTATGGCAGTGTTCACTATTCAATCATAGTATGGCAGTGTTCACTATTCAATCATAGTATGGCAGTGTTCACTATTCAATCATAGTGTGGCAGTGTTCACTATTCAATCATAGTATGGCAGTGTTCACTATTCAATCATAGTATGGCAGTGTTCACTATTCAATCATAGTATGACAGTGTTCACTATTCAATCATAGTATGACAGTGTTCACTATTCAATCATAGTATGACAGTGTTCACTATTCAATCATAGTATGGCAGTGTTCACTATTCAATCATAGTATGGCAGTGTTCACTATTCAATCATAGTATGGCAGTGTTCACTATTCAATCATAGTATGGCAGTATTCACTATTCAATCATAGTATGGCAGTGTTCACTATTCAATCATAGTATGACAGTGTTCACTATTCAATCATAGTATGGCAGTGTTCACTATTCAATCATAGTATGGCAGTGTTCACTATTCAATCATAGTGTGGCAGTGTTCACTATTCAATCATAGTATGGCAGTGTTCACTATTCAATCATAGTATGGCAGTGTTCACTATTCAATCATAGTGTGGCAGTGTTCACTATTCAATCATAGTATGGCAGTATTCACTATTCAATCATAGTATGGCAGTGTTCACTATTCAATCATAGTATGACAGTGTTCACTATTCAATCATAGTATGACAGTGTTCACTATTCAATCATAGTATGACAGTGTTCACTATTCAATCATAGTATGGCAGTGTTCACTATTCAATCATAGTATGGCAGTGTTCACTATTCAATCATAGTATGGCAGTGTTCACTATTCAATCATAGTATGACAGTGTTCACTATTCAATCATAGTATGGCAGTGTTCACTATTCAATCATAGTATGGCAGTGTTCAACATATTCAATCATAGTATGGCAGTGTTCATATTCAATCATAGTATGGCAGTGTTCACTATTCAATCATAGTATGACAGTGTTCACTATTCAATCATAGTATGACAGTGTTCACTATTCAATCATAGTATGGCAGTGTTCACTATTCAATCATAGTATGGCAGTGTTCACTATTCAATCATAGTATGACAGTGTTCACTATTCAATCATAGTATGGCAGTGTTCACTATTCAATCATAGTATGACAGTGTTCACTATTCAATCATAGTATGACAGTGTTCACTATTCAATCATAGTATGGCAGTGTTCACTATTCAATCATAGTATGACAGTGTTCACTATTCAATCATAGTATGGCAGTGTTCACTATTCAATCATAGTATGACAGTGTTCACTATTCAATCATAGTATGGCAGTGTTCACTATTCAATCATAGTATGGCAGTGTTCACTATTCAATCATAGTATGGCAGTGTTCACTATTCAATCATAGTATGGCAGTGTTCACTATTCAATCATAGTATGACAGTGTTCACTATTCAATCATAGTATGGCAGTGTTCACTATTCAATCATAGTATGGCAGTGTTCACTATTCAATCATAGTATGGCAGTGTTCACTATTCAATCATAGTATGGCAGTGTTCACTATTCAATCATAGTATGGCAGTGTTCATATTCAATATATTCAATCATAGTATGGCAGTGTTCATATTCAATCATAGTGTGGCAGTGTTCACTATTCAATCATAGTATGACAGTGTTCACTATTCAATCATAGTATGACAGTGTTCACTATTCAATCATAGTATGGCAGTGTTCACTATTCAATCATAGTATGACAGTGTTCACTATTCAATCATAGTATGGCAGTGTTCACTATTCAATCATAGTATGACAGTGTTCACTATTCAATCATAGTATGACAGTGTTCACTATTCAATCATAGTATGACAGTGTTCACTATTCAATCATAGTATGACAGTGTTCACTATTCAATCATAGTATGACAGTGTTCACTATTCAATCATAGTATGGCAGTGTTCACTATTCAATCATAGTATGGCAGTGTTCACTATTCAATCATAGTATGGCAGTGTTCACTATTCAATCATAGTATGGCAGTGTTCACTATTCAATCATAGTATGGCAGTGTTCACTATTCAATCATAGTATGGCAGTGTTCACTATTCAATCATAGTATGGCAGTGTTCACTATTCAATCATAGTATGGCAGTGTTCACTATTCAATCATAGTATGGCAGTGTTCACTATTCAATCATAGTATGGCAGTGTTCACTATTCAATCATAGTATGGCAGTGTTCACTATTCAATCATAGTATGGCAGTGTTCACTATTCAATCATAGTATGGCAGTGTTCACTATTCAATCATAGTATGGCAGTGTTCACTATTCAATCATAGTATGGCAGTGTTCACTATTCAATCATAGTATGGCAGTGTTCACTATTCAATCATAGTATGGCAGTGTTCACTATTCAATCATAGTATGGCAGTGTTCACTATTCAATCATAGTATGGCAGTGTTCACTATTCAATCATAGTATGGCAGTGTTCATATTCAATATATTCAATCATAGTATGGCAGTGTTCATATTCAATCATAGTGTGGCAGTGTTCACTATTCAATCATAGTATGCACATGTCATATTCAATCATATATGCAGTGTTCACTATTCAATCATAGTATGACAGTGTTCACTATTCAATCATAGTATGACAGTGTTCACTATTCAATCATAGTATGACAGTGTTCACTATTCAATCATAGTATGGCAGTGTTCACTATTCAATCATAGTATGACAGTGTTCACTATTCAATCATAGTATGGCAGTGTTCACTATTCAATCATAGTATGGCAGTGTTCACTATTCAATCATAGTATGACAGTGTTCACTATTCAATCATAGTATGGCAGTGTTCACTATTCAATCATAGTATGGCAGTGTTCACTATTCAATCATAGTATGGCAGTGTTCACTATTCAATCATAGTATGGCAGTGTTCACTATTCAATCATAGTATGGCAGTGTTCACTATTCAATCATAGTATGGCAGTGTTCACTATTCAATCATAGTATGGCAGTGTTCACTATTCAATCATAGTATGGCAGTGTTCACTATTCAATCATAGTATGGCAGTGTTCACTATTCAATCATAGTATGGCATTGTTCACTATTCAATCATAGTATGGCAGTATTCACTATTCAATCATAGTATGGCAGTGTTCACTATTCAATCATAGTATGGCAGTGTTCACTATTCAATCATAGTATGGCATTGTTCACTATTCAATCATAGTATGGCAGTATTCACTATTCAATCATAGTATGGCAGTGTTCACTATTCAATCATAGTATGACAGTGTTCACTATTCAATCATAGTATGGCAGTGTTCACTATTCAATCATAGTATGGCAGTGTTCACTATTCAATCATAGTATGGCAGTGTTCACTATTCAATCATAGTATGGCAGTGTTCACTATTCAATCATAGTATGGCAGTGTTCACTATTCAATCATAGTATGGCAGTGTTCACTATTCAATCATAGTATGACAGTGTTCACTATTCAATCATAGTATGGCATTGTTCACTATTCAATCATAGTATGGCAGTGTTCACTATTCAATCATAGTATGACAGTGTTCACTATTCAATCATAGTATGGCAGTATTCATATTCAATCATAGTATGGCAGCATATTCAATCATAGTATGGCAGTGTTCACTATTCAATCATAGTATGACAGTGTTCACTATTCAATCATAGTATGCAACATATTCAATCAAACAGTATTCATATTCAATCATAGTATGGCAGTTTCATATTCAACATAGTATGACAGTGTTCACTATTCAATCATAGTATGGCAGTATTCACTATTCAATCATAGTATGGCAGTATTCATATTCAATCATAGTATGGCAGTGTTCACTATTCAATCATAGTATGACAGTGTTCACTATTCAATCATAGTATGGCAGTATTCATATTCAATCATAGTATGGCAGTATTCATATTCAATCATAGTATGGCAGTATTCACTATTCAATCATAGTATGACAGTGTTCACTATTCAATCATAGTATGACAGTATTCACTATTCAATCATAGTATGACAGTGTTCACTATTCAATCATAGTATGGCAGTATTCATATTCAATCATAGTATGGCAGTATTCATATTCAATCATAGTATGGCAGTATTCATATTCAATCATAGTATGGCAGTGTTCACTATTCAATCATAGTATGGCAGTATTCATATTCAATCATAGTATGACAGTGTTCACTATTCAATCATAGTATGGCAGTGTTCACTATTCAATCATAGTATGGCAGTATTCATATTCAATCATAGTATGACAGTGTTCACTATTCAATCATAGTATGGCATATTCAATCATAGTATGACAGTGTTCACTATTCAATCATAGTATGGCAGTGTTCACTATTCAATCATAGTATGACAGTATTCATATTCAATCATAGTATGACAGTATTCATATTCAATCATAGTATGGCACTGTTCACTATTCAATCATAGTATGACAGTGTTCACTATTCAATCATAGTATGACAGTGTTCACTATTCAATCATAGTATGACAGTGTTCACTATTCAATCATAGTATGGCAGTGTTCATATTCAATCATAGTATGCAGTTTCACACAACAAACACACAAACACACACAACAAACACACACAATCATAGTATGGATATTCAATCATAGTATGGCAGTGTTCACTATTCAATCATAGTATGGCAGTGTTCACTATTCAATCATAGTATGGCTATTCAATCATAGTATGACAGTGTTCACTATTCAATCATAGTATGGCAGTGTTCACTATTCAATCATAGTATGGCAGTGTTCACTATTCAATCATAGTATGGCATTGTTCACTATTCAATCATAGTATGGCAGTATTCACTATTCAATCATAGTATGGCAGTGTTCACTATTCAATCATAGTATGGCAGTATTCACTATTCAATCATAGTATGGCAGTGTTCACTATTCAATCATAGTATGGCAGTGTTCACTATTCAATCATAGTATGGCAGTGTTCACTATTCAATCATAGTATGGCAGTGTTCACTATTCAATCATAGTATGGCAGTATTCACTATTCAATCATAGTATGGCAGTGTTCACTATTCAATCATAGTATGGCAGTGTTCACTATTCAATCATAGTATGGCAGTGTTCACTATTCAATCATAGTATGGCAGTGTTCACTATTCAATCATAGTATGGCAGTGTTCACTATTCAATCATAGTATGGCAGTGTTCACTATTCAATCATAGTATGGCAGTGTTCACTATTCAATCATAGTATGACAGTGTTCACTATTCACCCATAATATGACAGTGTTCACTATTCAATCATAGTATGGCAGTGTTCACTATTCAATCATAGTATGGCAGTGTTCACTATTCAATCATAGTATGGCAGTGTTCACTATTCAATCATAGTATGACAGTGTTCACTATTCAATCATAGTATGGCATTGTTCACTATTCAATCATAGTATGGCAGTATTCACTATTCAATCATAGTATGGCAGTATTCACTATTCAATCATAGTATGGCAGTATTCACTATTCAATCATAGTATGGCAGTGTTCACTATTCAATCATAGTATGGCAGTGTTCACTATTCAATCATAGTATGGCAGTGTTCACTATTCAATCATAGTATGGCAGTATTCACTATTCAATCATAGTATGACAGTGTTCACTATTCAATCATAGTATGGCAGTGTTCACTATTCAATCATAGTATGGCAGTAGTCATCATAATGACAGTGTTCACTATTCAATCATAGTATGGCAGTAGTCATCATAATGACAGTGTTCACTATTCAATCATAGTATGGCAGTAGTCATCATAATGACAGTGTTCACTATTCAATCATAGTATGGCAGTGTTCACTATTCAATCATAGTATGGCAGTATTCACTATTCAATCATAGTATGGCAGTGTTCACTATTCAATCATAGTATGGCAGTGTTCACTATTCAATCATAGTATGGCAGTAGTCATCATAATGACAGTACATGTATTTGTTATTCAAACACTATGACAATATTCACTATTCAGTCATAGTATGACAATAAACACGTCTTATACGCGAGTCTATGAAAAATAGCACCGATTTAAGATCACAGTTGGGGGTCGTATTCTAGTCAAGATCATCTTATAGGCGAGTAAATATGGCATATACTCGAAAACACAACAATGGAGCCAGTACAGAGTTGGCTGTATATGTAAATGAATGTTATTAATCTGAGCCGGGATCCTGCACGATGCAGCTTTCAGTGTACAAATGAGTGTTGTTACAGGGAGCTGGGAGCCAGTCAGACAACAATAGAAAGTGAGACAAGGAAGTTGGAGGAACTCAAGGGGATTATCTTCAACGACTTCAGACGTGAGGTGCTCAGCAGGATCAAGAAACAAGGGGAAAAAGTGAGTACAGCATTGCAACGTATATTTGGGTTACAGTCATTCAAGTTAGTGCACACACACACACCTCTGGTATATTTACATTTATTTAGTACTTTTGCATAGGCATTATAGGACTAATTCTTTACCCCCGCAAGACTGTCCGCCTCCGTGGTCGAGTGGTTACGGTCGCTGACTTGTATCCCACTGTAATCTATCATCACTGATGGTCACGGGTTCGAGTCCCGCTCAGACCGTGTCTCATTTATATGAAAAAGTTGGCAGTTTCTTACGGAGGTTGGTGCACCCAAGTACTGGTTAACCGTTGGAGCCTGCCCAGGAAAGGTGTTGTTAGGTAAACTGCCCGCCGGCGATATAGCCCAAAATGGTGCTGATGCAAGCGTAAAACCCGAAATATAACAAGAAACCACCACATACCCAGTGATCTTTAATCCTTTCAACACTACATACCTCTAAATAGGCTTACTTAAGTGTAGATCCAGATGAGCAGATTCGGCATTTCAAATGAAGACCATTGATAAGCGGTATGACTGAAACCCGGAAGGAGCGCTCCTTCCGCTCCTTCCGCGGAAGGAGCATTCGTCTACGGAAGGAGCGCATTAAAAGCTTATTTCGTATACAATCTTTAAAAAAGTGATTGTTTTATGTAAATAATTATAAAATACGTTAAATCTGAAAGTTTTATGCAAATCGATTGTAAAATGGTGATCTTGTAGCATAATGCGCTCCTTCCGTAGTCGAATGCTCCTTCCGCGTCATGACTGAAGACCGAAAGGAGCACTCCTTCCGAGGAATTTGACAAATTATGCTACAAGATCACCATTTTACAATCGATTTGCATAAAACTTTCAGATTTAACGTATTTTATAATTATTTACATAAAACAATCACTTTTTAAAGATTGTATAATAAATAAGCTTTTAATGCGCTCCTTCCGTAGCCGAATGCTCCTTCCGCGGAAGGAGCGCTCCTTCCGTAGCCGAATGCTCCTTCCGCGGAGGAGCGCTCCTTCCGTAGCCGAATGCTCCTCCCGCGGAAGGAGCGCTCCTTCCGTAGCCGAATGCTCCTCCCGCGGAAGGAGCGCTCCTTCCGTAGCCGAATGCTCCTCCCGCGGAAGGAGCGCTCCTTCCGTAGCCGAATGCTCCTCCCGCGGAAGGAGCGCTCCTTCCGTAGCCGAATGCTCCTCCCGCGGAAGGAGCGCTCCTTCCGTAGCCGAATGCTCCTCCCGCGGAAGGAGCGCTCCTTCCGGGTTTCAGTCATACCCATTGATAAGATGCTACTAAATTTGACTTTTTATTGCAATAACTTCATATATTTAACGTCCATGCTTTTATTTCTCCACTGAAGCAACAGCTGTCTAATTAGCGCAGTGGTTAGCGCGTTCGCTTCTCACCAATGCAACCCAGGTTTGATTCTCGGACCGGGAAGAATGTGAGATGGTATGTTGTCGCCAGATCGGACAGGTGGGTTTTCTCCGGGTACTCCGGTTTCCTCCCACACGAATGACCATATATATTTCATCCGCGCGAATGACCACAGTTACGCTTTCATCTGCACCAACGAGAGTGATTAATATAAGTTGTTAAAACTTGCTTCGCAATCGTAAAATAAATAAAGTTTAAACTAACAGTGAGTGGGGGAGACATACGTTATTGGTGAAATAATTATCGTGTTGCAGTAAAACTTGTATACATTTGCAATTGCATTGCAGGCATCTGTAATCAAAGATAAACTCGGAATTGGCTCCAATCCTGCACATATAAGGTCAAGGTCATATGGTGGTAGACCAGATGACAAACACAGAGAAAGGTAAAGTATGGGAAACTGTAGACGTGTAGAGGCAGTATGCATAGTGGCAGTATTCAAGCGGGTCAATCATCATAGTCAATGGTAAACACATAGGGTTAATGCTATTTGGTTAAGAAATAATATTTGTTGTTCAGTTATTTATTTGCAAATAAAACATGGTTTGGAGTTCTGATGCGTAGGAATTAACCACTCAGCCCTCAGCCTAAGTTGTTCATTCCGGCACTCAGAATGATGAACCATGTTTTATTTGGCTATAAATAACGCATATATTATTTCGATTCTAAAATGACTAAAATATCCAAGAAGCGCAAAAAAATAGTTTTGTCTAGTTTTCAAAGTGCTTAGACTGACGTAGTAAAACTACAAAAATGCTAGTAAAATGACTTGAAGTTTGGCGTCACTTGCTAAACAATGTTTTATTGCTGATTTAAATATGGTAAATTCCTTCTTTGCGTATACATACAATATTAGAATTAAACCATCATCACACGATTGCTGTGCTATGTGTTTTGAGCCACTAACGGTATAGCTTTGCACATTTTACGCTTCTGGTTAAAGTTTTATGGAAAATTGGCATTGCAATTTGAGCATTCGATGCATTACATTGATAACTACAAAATACCTGTGTTGACATTCGCTAATTCATCATTTCAACTTCACAAATTTATGACTATGACATCACAAGTTCACAATTTCATGAAATTGAAATCATGAATTCATGAAATTCGTGAAGTTGTGAAGTTTTAAATCATGAATTTGTGAAGTTGAAATTATGAATTTGTGAAGTTGAAATTATGATTTTCATGAAATTAATTTCATGAATTCGTGAAAGAGTTGAAATCGTGAATTTGTATAATAGAAATGAGGTCTCGAGAGTGATTAATTTAAGTTGTAAGAACTTGTTTCACAATCAAGCTAAAACAAATTTGTATAAACTAGCCTTTATGATCAGTGACAAATGGAATGTGTTGACCTAACATCTGCAGCTTGGTTTAGTCATTATTTATTACAAAATCAAGAAATCAATTTCCCACAGTGCACCAGCGGAGATGTTGAAGCCGGATCATCTGCCCGGGAGAGGAGTGTCAGAGTCGGCACAGAGTGGTGCCACCAAAGTACAGTTTGGAGAAACCACGTCGTCTACCTACACCCCTC
>CM026391.1:91153995-91205146 GCA_014843695.1 Archivesica marissinica
TCAATAAGGTTATATACTGCTGTTCTCAGATCAAGAGATACTACAGACTATTAGGGGTGTTCAATAAGGTTATATACTGCTGTTCTCAGATCAAGAGATAATACAGACTATTAGGGGAGTTCAATAAGGTTATATACTGCTGTTCTCAGATCAAGAGATACTACAGACTATTAGGGGTGTTCAATAAGGTTATATACTGCTGTTCTCAGATCAAGAGATAACTAAGAATATTAGGGGTGTTCAATAAGGTTATATACTGCTGTTCTCAGATCAAGAGATACTACAGACTATTAGGGGTGTTCAATAAGGTTATATACTGCTGTTCTCAGATCAAGAGATACTACAGACTATTAGGGGTGTTCAATAAGGTTATATACTGCTGTTCTCAGATCAAGAGATACTACAGACTATTAGGGGTGTTCAATAAGGTTATATACTGCTGTTCTCAGATCAAGAGATAACTAAGAATATTAGGGGTGTTCAATAAGGTTATATACTGCTGTTCTCAGATCAAGAGATACTACAGACTATTAGGGGAGTTCAATAAGGTTATATACTGCTGTTCTCAGATCAAGAGATACTACAGACTATTAGGGGTGTTCAATAAGGTTATATACTGCTGTTCTCAGATCAAGAGATACTACAGACTATTAGGGGTGTTCAATAAGGTTATATACTGCTGTTCTCAGATCAAGAGATACTACAGACTATTAGGGGTGTTCAATAAGGTTATATACTGCTGTTCTCAGATCAAGAGATACTACAGACTATTAGGGGTGTTCAATAAGGTTATATACTGCTGTTCTCAGATCAAGAGATACTACAGACTATTAGGGGAGTTCAATAAGGTTATATACTGCTGTTCTCAGATCAAGAGATACTACAGACTATTAGGGGTGTTCAATAAGGTTATATACTGCTGTTCTCAGATCAAGAGATACTACAGACTATTAGGGGTGTTCAATAAGGTTATATACTGCTGTTCTCAGATCAAGAGATACTACAGACTATTAGGGGAGTTCAATAAGGTTATATACTGCTGTTCTCAGATCAAGAGATACTACAGACTATTAGGGGAGTTCAATAAGGTTATATACTGCTGTTCTCAGATCAAGAGATACTACAGACTATTAGGGGTGTTCAATAAGGTTATATACTGCTGTTCTCAGATCAAGAGATACTACAGACTATTAGGGGTGTTCAATAAGGTTATATACTGCTGTTCTCAGATCAAGAGATACTACAGACTATTAGGGGAGTTCAATAAGGTTATATACTGCTGTTCTCAGATCAAGAGATACTACAGACTATTAGGGGTGTTCAATAAGGTTATATACTGCTGTTCTCAGATCAAGAGATACTACAGACTATTAGGGGAGTTCAATAAGGTTATATACTGCTGTTCTCAGATCAAGAGATACTACAGACTATTAGGGGTGTTCAATAAGGTTATATACTGCTGTTCTCAGATCAAGAGATACTACAGACTATTAGGGGTGTTCAATAAGGTTATATACTGCTGTTCTCAGATCAAGAGATACTACAGACTATTAGGGGGTTCAATAAGGTTATATACTGCTGTTCTCAGATCAAGAGATACTACAGACTATTAGGGGTGTTCAATAAGGTTATATACTGCTGTTCTCAGATCAAGAGATACTACAGACTATTAGGGGTGTTCAATAAGGTTATATACTGCTGTTCTCAGATCAAGAGATACTACAGACTATTAGGGGTGTTCAATAAGGTTATATACTGCTGTTCTCAGATCAAGAGATACTACAGACTATTAGGGGTGTTCAATAAGGTTATATACTGCTGTTCTCAGATCAAGAGATACTACAGACTATTAGGGGTGTTCAATAAGGTTATATACTGCTGTTCTCAGATCAAGAGATACTACAGACTATTAGGGGTGTTCAATAAGGTTATATACTGCTGTTCTCAGATCAAGAGATACTACAGACTATTAGGGGAGTTCAATAAGGTTATATACTGCTGTTCTCAGATCAAGAGATACTACAGACTATTAGGGGTGTTCAATAAGGTTATATACTGCTGTTCTCAGATCAAGAGATACTACTGACTATTAGGGGTGTTCAATAAGGTTATATACTGCTGTTCTCAGATCAAGAGATACTACTGACTATTAGGGGAGTTCAATAAGGTTATATACTGCTGTTCTCAGATCAAGAGATACTACAGACTATTAGGGGTGTTCAATAAGGTTATATACTGCTGTTCTCAGATCAAGAGATACTACAGACTATTAGGGGTGTTCAATAAGGTTATATACTGCTGTTCTCAGATCAAGAGATACTACAGACTATTAGGGGTGTTCAATAAGGTTATATACTGCTGTTCTCAGATCAAGAGATACTACAGACTATTAGGGGAGTTCAATAAGGTTATATACTGCTGTTCTCAGATCAAGAGATACTACAGACTATTAGGGGTGTTCAATAAGGTTATATACTGCTGTTCTCAGATCAAGAGATACTACAGACTATTAGGGGTGTTCAATAAGGTTATATACTGCTGTTCTCAGATCAAGAGATACTACAGACTATTAGGGGTGTTCAATAAGGTTATATACTGCTGTTCTCAGATCAAGAAATACTACTGACTATTAGGGGAGTTCAATAAGGTTATATACTGCTGTTCTCAGATCAAGAGATAATACTGACTATTAGGGGAGTTCAATAAGGTTATATACTGCTGTTCTCAGATCAAGAGATAATACTGACTATTAGGGGAGTTCAATAAGGTTATATACTGCTGTTCTCAGATCAAGAAATACTACTTACTATTAGGGGAGTTCAATAAGGTTATATACTGCTGTTCTCAGATCAAGAAATACTACTGACTATTAGGGGAGTTCAATAAGGTTATATACTGCAGTTCTCAGATCAAGAAATACTACTGACTATTAGGGGTGTTCAATAAGGTTATATACTGCTGTTCTCAGATCAAGAGATACTACTGACTATTAGGGGAGTTCAATAAGGTTATATACTGCTGTTCTCAGATCAAGAAATACTACTGACTATTAGGGGAGTTCAATAAGGTTATATACTGCTGTCCTCAGATCAAGAGATAATACTGACTATTAGGGGAGTTCAATAAGGTTATATACTGCTGTTCTCAGATCAAGAGATAATACTGACTATTAGGGGTGTTCAATAAGGTTATATACTGCTGATCTCAGATCAAGAGATACTACAGACTATTAGGGGTGTTCAATAAGGTTATATACTGCTGTTCTCAGATCAAGAGATAATACTGACTATTAGGGTGTTCAATAAGGTTATATACTGCTGTTCATAGCCATGGGAATTGGCATGGCCATGGGAGTTGTCATAGCCATGGGAGTTGTCAAAAATGCAAATGTTGTCGACTACTGGTCGTCAGTTGAGACAATGAATACACCTTTTTTGGCCAGCATAATTATGTCAATAAACTGTTCCTGGAACATAATTATTATCTAACCTGCATGGTGCCTACAACTGTCGCACTGATGACCATTGTAAATACAGCGCATAACAGAATCTTGTCACTGGATGAAGGAACATGCCCATTCAAGGGACAGGTCAAATTCCGTGTGTAGGTCAAGCCTAACAACAAATGGAGGATAAAAATCTATCCAAGTTTGTGAAAGCAGTTCCGGTTATTGCGTAAAGCCATAAATGTGAATCCTGATTATGGGCAGACCATCAAAGTTGTGGGACTCCTGGCCAGATATGGCTTTTTAGGGAAAGTACAGACAGTAGTCTTGGACAATTATTATAAGGCCAAATAAAAACAAAACCTGTGTTTACTGTTTCATACCCCCCCCCCCCCAAATAGGTGTTTGTAATTATTAATTTCCTTTGTTCAAAATTTCATAAAAAGAATTCAGGGTCGCAGGGTAAAAAAATGGGTCAGTCAGAAAACCGTAAACACATGTATATATTTTTGGAGCTTACAGTCCACATGCATATGACACTTAATTATGTTTGTTGGACTGTGCTTTTGAACCAAAAAAGAAGTCTCTCAAAATATGAAACTGAAACATGGGGAAACCATATACAGGAGGCATGGAAACTTACTTGTTATCAAATATCATGATAAATGTGATGTAAATATGATTAGTTTATACAAATTTATTTTAGCTCGATTGCGAAACGAGTTCTTTCAACTTATAATTAATATTAATAAACTCTCGAGACCTCATTCCTGATGTAATCCATCGTCACGAGGGAAAGAGAAGAGGCAACGTGGAATTTAAATGCCTTGCCTAAGGGCACAATCGTAACTTCTCCAGCGGGGCTCGAACTCCGGACCTTTAGCACCTGAAGCGAACGCACATCCACTGCGCTATCACGACTTCCACTTCCATGTAAATATGATTACGACTTAACATTCTGCGACAATTTGTAATGTAGGGTGGAATTAGTAGTGAAACCCACTGCAACTTTGGACTACTGCAAATATATGGTGGGGCTAATCAAAACAACAATTTTCGTTTGGATTGCGGGAAAGGGCTCCATCTACATGGAGGTACAGTAGAGATTCACGGACGCAAAGAAATGAAAACTGTGCAGAGTGGGGTTTGCATGTTCTATTTTATACAGGTAATTCTGGTTTTGGCTCCGTTTGTAGCAGAAAATCTACAATATTATGGCACGGTGTACATATTCTTCGGCAAATAAAATACATGCCAATTGAACGAATGTAATAACACATCGTTGGAAATAGTTTATTTTCAATAATTGCAATTGGAAAAACCTCTGATGAAATCGAATCGAAAGAAAAATGGCAGCCATGCACGCGCACATGCAAATATTTATGTCATAATCAATATAACCATGTTATCAAATCAGATGCAGTCGTATTGACAAATGTATAGCTATTTACATGGTGAATGCTGTAAAGATGTGAATGGCTGTAATTCTATCCTGGATCATGTATGTAGACGTGTTAAATATCACTTACGCCATGCCATCTATTTGCAGAATGCATATCTTTGTCAATAATATGAGCATGTCAAATTGACATGAATGACTCAAAAAGGCATGCCGTCTTTTGTTAGTCAGATATTTATAAACATTCAAGCTTCATGTGGGACAGTTTTCAACAATTGTCTTTTAAAATGTTTGGAAGTTCACTGAGAATTATTATTCTCCACTTGTGTCTGTCAATTAGACTGTATTACTCAATTTGTAGCACATGAAAGGAAAGATAATGTAATTATGAGCAAGCTGTCATCACCTGTCTTTGTTGCATAGAGACAAATCACAACAATTGTTTGCATGGGACCATTCATTTGTGTTTGAATATTATTTGATTGAAACATTAAACAGTTATGTGCAGTATCTATAGTAACATTTTATTTGAGAAAAAATACAATGAAATTGCTAGTTTTATATTCGAATAAGGTACGTTGCCATCCCTATTTTAAACAAAAACTGTTACCGACCAGTCCAGTGCAGTGTACGGATAAGATTCCTTGTAGATTCGTGATGAAAGGTTAAACGGTTTGTGCCACCACCATGGCAGTTATTCTGACCGCCAGAGTTTTCATTTTAATACGTTGATACCATAATAAATGTGTTAAATGGTATCCATAATTACGTTTTGGAAATGAAAGCACCCTGACACTGAACATTGCACCGGCCAAACATACAATGTATACTTGTTCCATTTTATCAACCTGTCTTATAGGCGAGTGCATGCCAAAACCCAAAGATTTAGGACCAAAGCAGGGGGGGGAGTATATGCGAGTACCTGTCAAAACCCAAATATTTAGGACCAAAGCAGGGGGGGGGGGTATATGCGAGTACCTGTCAAAACCGAAAGATTTAGGACAATGCAGGGGGGGGGGGGGTATATGCAAGTACATGCCAAAACCCAAAGATTTAGGACCAAAGCAGGGGGGGGGGGTATATGCGAGTACCTGCCAAAACACAAAGATTTAGGACCAAAGCAGGGAGGGGGGGTATATGCGAGTACATGCCAAAACACAATGATTTAGGACCAAAGCATGGGGGGGGGTATATGCAAGTACATGCCAAAACCCAAGATTTAGGACCAAAGCAGGGGGGAGGTATATGCGAGTACCTGCCAAAACACAAAGATTTAGGACCAAAGCAGGGAGGGGGGTATATGCGAGTACATGCCAAAACCCAATGATTTAGGACCAAAGCAGGGGGGGGGTATATGCGAGTACCTGCCAAAACACAATGATTTAGGACCAAAGCAGGGGGTATAGGCGAATGCATGCCAAAACCCAAAGATTTAGGACCAAAGCATGGGGGGTATATGCGCGAGTACCTGCCAAAACCCAAAGATTTAGGACCAAAGCAGGGGGGGGGGGGTAATATGCGAGTGCATGCCAAAACCCAAAGATTTAGGACCAAAGCTTTATATGCGAGTACATGCCAAAACCCAAAGATTTAGGACCAAAGCAGGGGGGGGGGGGGGTATATGCGAGTACATGCCAAAACCCAAAGATTTAGGACCAAAGCAGGGGGGGGGTATATGCGAGTACATGCCAAAACCCAAAGATTTAGGACCAAAGCAGGGGGGGGGGTATATATGCGAGTGCATGCCAAAACCCAAAGATTTAGGACCAAAGCAGGGGGGGGGGCGGTATATGCGAGTACATGCCAAAACCCAAAGATTAGGACCAAGCAGGGGGGGGGGGGTATATGCAAGTACATGCCAAAACACAAAGATTTAGGACCAAAGCAGGTGGGGGGGTATATGCAAGTACATGCCAAAACACAAAGATTTAGGACCAAAGCAGGTGGGGGGGTATATGCAAGTACATGCCAAAACACAAAGATTTAGGACCAAAGCAGGGGGGGTATAGGCGAGTATGGATAGTAACAATTTCATGATTTCAAGCAAGTGCAGTTGTTTATTATTAATGATGGTTACTGATTGCCTATCAGCCAGATGCCTGGCCTACAAGGATAGGATTCGGGAAGTACTGCTGTCCATAACATGTGTCTCATAAGTCAGAAATGGCTGGCCCTTTCAATAAACGGGTGACATTATAATAAACAAACACTTTACTTTACTTATTATCAAAGTTATCATTTTTGAAATCGTGCTGTCATGCATGTACTGTCATCAACATAACTCCAGTACTATCCAGAAGTTACATAGTAAATGATCATGTACAGCACTGCACAGTGCAGGATCTACTGCATGCTCATGTACTATCATCAACAACATAACTCCAGTACTATCCAGAAGTTACATAGTAAATGATCATGTACAGCACTGAACAGTGCAGGATCTACTGCATGCTCATGTACTATCATCAACATAACTCCAGTACTATCCAGAAGTTACATAGTAAATGATCATGTACAGCACTGCACAGTGCAGGATCTACTGCATGCTCATGTACTATCATCAACAGAACCCTACCACGGTAATTGCCATGACACTTTCATATTTTGCATATGCCCAAGCGTCTAATAGAGACAATTTTGACTTCAGATTTGTGCACCTACCGTATTTATATTTTGCTATATGTTACATTGTATGAGGTCTAGAATAGATGTGCATACATTTTCCCATGTTGTTTTAAGAACATAATCTCCGTTTTCAACTGTCCACAGAATCCTCACATTTTTCTGGTATAATTCTTTCAGTGTCGGCATCATGGATTCCTGATCAATGTGTTCCATAAACATCAACACAATTGGTTTCTTCTTCATGTATGCTTGGTCTAGTTCATTACGACAATATACACTGTTACAGAAATTGCTCGAAACAACCACCATCAAGATGGAGGCTGTATCTATATTTCTGAATGCTTCATTGTGGACATAGAATCCAGGTCGGAAATGTTGATCTCCGGTACAGACAAGTTCTCTGTCTACACCAGTCACCAGCTGGAGAGTTTCATTTAGTTGATCCAATACGTGTGTATTAACAAAATTCTCGTCCTCATTGCTGAACGAGAGAAAAGCTGCAAATTGATATTGACCTTCGCCTTCTCGTATCAGTCTTTTGACATTTATTCTGTTTTGTATCTTATGTTTGGCTTTGTTTCTTTTGTATATTATTAATGTGCATGTAATGACACTAAGAAGGATAACTCCTGTTGAAACACTTGCAGCAATTATGACTGTTTCCCTGTTACAGATTCTCTGTACGATCTCCACTGTGTTGTCATTGATCGCTTCTGGTTTTCCATCTTCGTTGTAGCATGACAGCTGTTGAGTGGTTGTGTTGATTTCGTCTGTTGATAGAAGCCATTGAATGAAAGGTTTGTCCTTGCACTCGGAACATGAGATGGGATTGGATGCAAGGCAGACCCGATGACCTGTAGATTTAGTTCCATGTGGAATACTGCTTAAATGATGCATGGACAATGCATCAAGAACATGGATGTTGTTACCTTGAAGGTCAAGAACCTTTAGATTGTCAAGGTCACTTAATGCAAAGGTCACCTGATCCAGCGTGTTATGTGAAAGATCAATCTGCTCAATGTATCTTTGGTTTTTAAAAATATCCAGAGGAATATCACGCAATCCATTTTCGGACAATATTACTGATTTCAAATGATGTAGTCCAGAAAAGAGTTTCTCAAAGAGCATTATGTCCTCTTGAATCATCTTGTACAGTTGATTTTTGGATAAATCCACACTGCGCAGGTTTGGCATACATGATAATATTGTCGGATGTATAAATTCCATTCCATTGTTAGCAAAATCCAGAAATTCAGCGAATGAAAGATTAAAATCATAGCAAATTAATTTAACATTCATGCGTTTCAGATTGTTCTGTTGCGATACCAGTGTCTTAGTATAACATAATGGGTCTCTATCCAGTATTACTGTACAGTTTTCTATCCAGAATGAAGTAAAAGGTGATACAATGAATGTTCACTGTTTCAGGTGTTAGAAACAGTTGGACATACTTCCAATGATGAACGTCACTAATGTTGACAGTTCCATTTGATAGCATCAAATTACCTGGTATCAGTGGCATAGATTTCTTTGGCAGTGTAGCGTATGCCATATCAATCATCTGTATGTGCTTTATTTTGTCTTGGATACTAGTAGAGCTCACAAACATGTCATCAATTATTGTATATGATGCATTGAACACCTCTAAATCTTTGAAGTTTAAGATGACAGAAGTAAAATTTAGTTTTGATATCTGTGATTTGCTAATATCAATATGTGTTATATTTCTTGGGAGAAGTGTTTGTACTAATTTATTATCAAAGGGATATGTACCATGATATAAATTCCAGTTAGAGAGAACTAGTTTGTTCAGTCTAGGCAGTTTATGTGATCCATTGAGAGCAGGTTCTAACTCTTCCATTGACAGTACAACACAATCACTCATATCCAATGTATTCACCATATTTAAACCGATGAATGTGTTGTGCGATAATTTTAAATTCCAGATATGAATATGTAGTTCTTGTAACATTTTCAGCCCTGTAAAACAGTTGTCTGCAAGCTTGATTTCGATTTCATTACCTACATATTTGGGTTGTTGGCTTAATTTCAGATATTGAACTTTACTCCAATTATTTGTCATAAAAGTAGATTTGGTCAGCACAGTTAGAGTGTCATAAGCGGGTAACTCCAGATAAACTGTTGTAACTCCAGTTGGAATATCCTTTGGAATGTAGTTACACGTGATAGTTGCAGTATCAGCATTCATGCAATTATTGCCATATGCAATAATATGATCATCTGTAGCAGAAGAACATGTGTAGAAATGGAAACTAAATATAAACCACAAAGCATACATTTTTGAAATTGATGACATGATTATTTTATGAATCTTAATATTTGTACAATGTCAATTTGATATGGAGCTCTCCTTATTTCTATTTGTGTGTCTGTTCCACTTAGTTTCAGGTACTAACTAACCAATTCTCATAATTCCTAGGCTATTGTGAAACACCTTGTTAGTGTTGGGTAATCGTAAATCTGTTCCACTTAGTTTCAGGTACTAACTAACCAATTCTCATAATGCCTAGTCTTTTGTGAAACACCTTGTTAGTGTTGGGTAATCGTAAATCTGTTCCACTTAGTTTCAGGTACTAACTAACCAATTCTCATAATGCCTAGTCTTTTGTGAAACACCTTGTTAGTGTTGGGTAATCGTAAATCTGTTCCACTTAGTTTCAGGTACTAACTAACCAATTCTCATAATGCCTAGTCTTTTGTGAAACACCTTGTTAGTGTTGGGTAATCGTAAATCTGTTCCACTTAGTTTCAGGTACTAACTAACCAATAGTTCATAATCCAATAAAACGTGTATCAATGAAGTGCGCTATAGGTTATAGAAAGAGAGTCAAATCCACACCAACTACACAGTAATATACTTGCATCGCATAATGTCAAACTGGTAATGATCTTCAGTGATATCGTATTTTGGTAGAAAATGCGCAACAGACTGTGACATGGATATACCCTCATTGATGGAGAACATTGTTGGAGTTGTGTTGAAATAATTTGTTGATAGAGGTCATTGAAGTGTGAACATTGTTGAAACTCTAAACATCGGAGTTATAATAATTACGTTAGGCCAAAATCATCACTTAGATGATATTTATTTTAATCGTCTTAGAAAACTTAGTCGCCCAAATGAATTTATGGGGTGGCGACCTCTAACAAATTTATATACATGTAGTTAGTAGTTATATATGTTGAAGTTGTATGGAAATCATTTGGTGATGGTTTTTATTGAAGGATTGGGTGTGCCTTACGTTGATAGTATTTATTGAATGATTGCGTGTGCCTTACATTGATAGTATTTATTGAAGGATTGGGTGTGCCTTACATTGATAGTATTTATTGAAGGATTGGGTGTGCCTTACATTGATAGTATTTATTGAAGGATTGGGTGTGCCTTACATTGATAGTATTTATTGAAGGATTGGGTGTGCCTTACATTGATAGTATTTATTGAAGGATTGGGCGTGCCTTACATTGATAGTATTTATTGAAGGATTGGGTGTGCCTTACATTGATAGTATTTATTGAAGGATTGGGTGTGCCTTACGTTGATAGTATTTATTGAAGGATTGGGTGTGCCTTACGTTGATAGTATTTATTGAAGGATTGGGTGTGCCTTGTGTTGATAGTATTTATTGAAGGATTGGGTGTGCCTTACATTGATAGTATTTATTGAAGGATTGGGTGTGCCTTGCATTGATAGTATTTATTGAATGATTGCGTGTGCCTTACATTGATAGTATTTATTGAAGGATTGGGTGTGCCTTACATTGATATTATTTATTGAAGGATTGGGTGTGCCTTACATATTTATTGAAGGATTGGGTGTGCCTTACATTGATAGTATTTATTGAAGGATTGGGTGTGCCTTACATTGATAGTATTTATTGAAGGATTGGGTGTGCCTTACATTGATAGTATTTATTGAAGGATTGGGTGTGCCTTACGTTGATAGTATTTATTGAAGGATTGGGTGTGCCTTACGTTGATAGTATTTATTGAAGGATTGGGTGTGCCTTACGTTGATAGTATTTATTGAAGGATTGGGTGTGCCTTACGTTGATAGTATTTATTGAAGGATTGGGTGTGCCTTACGTTGATAGTATTTATTGAAGGATTGGGTGTGCCTTACGTTGATAGTATTTATTGAAGGATTGGGTGTGCCTTACGTTGATAGTATTTATTGAAGGATTGGGTGTGTCTTACGTTGATAGTATTTATTGAAGGATTGGGTGTGTCTTACGTTGATAGTATTTATTGAAGGATTGGGTGTGCCTTACGTTGATAGTATTTATTGAAGGATTGGGTGTGCCTTACGTTGATAGTATTTATTGAAGGATTGGGTGTGCCGTGCCTTGCATTGATAGTATTTATTGAAGGATTGGGTGTGCCTTACATTGATAGTATTTATTGAAGGATTGGGTGTGCCTTACATTGATAGTATTTATTGAAGGATTGGGTGTGCCTTACATTGATAGTATTTATTGAAGGATTGGGTGTGCCTTACATTGATAGTATTTATTGAAGGATTGGGTGTGCCTTACATTGATAGTATTTATTGAAAGATTGGGTGTGCCTTACATTGATAGTATATATTGAAGGATTGGGTGTGCCTTGCCTTACATTGATAGTATATATTGAAGGATTGGGTGTGCCTTGCCTTACATTGATAGTATTTATTGAAGGATTGGGTGTGCCGTGCCTTGCATTGATAGTATTTATTGAAGGATTGGGTGTGCCTTACATTGATAGTATTTATTGAAGGATTGGGTGTGCCTTACATTGATAGTATTTATTGAAGGATTGGGTGTGCCTTACATTGATAGTATTTATTGAAGGATTGGGTGTGCCTTACATTGATAGTATTTATTGAAGGATTGGGTGTGCCTTACATTGATAGTATTTATTGAAGGATGGGTGTGCCTTACATTGATAGTATATTGCCTTACATTGATAGTATTTATTGAAGGATTGGGTGTGCCTTACATTGATAGTATTTATTGAAGGATTGGGTGTGCCTTACATTGATAGTATTTATTGAAGGATTGGGTGTGCCTTACATTGATAGTATTTATTGAAGGATTGGGTGTGCCTTACATTGATAGTATTTATTGAAGGATTGGGTGTGCCTTACATTGATAGTATTTATTGAAGGATTGGGTCTGCCTTACGTTGATAGTATTTATTGAAGGATTGGGTGTGCCTTACATTGATAGTATTTATTGAAGGATTGGCCGTGCCTTACATTGATAGTATTTATTGAAGGATTGGGTGTGCCTTACATTGATAGTATTTATTGAAGGATTGGGTGTGCCTTACATTGATAGTATTTATTGAAGGATTGGGTGTGCCTTACATTGATATTATTTATTGAAGGATTGCGTGTGCCTTACATTGATAGTATTTATTGAAGGATTGCGTGTGCCTTACATTGATATTATTTATTGAAGGATTGCGTGTGCCTTACATTGATATTATTTATTGAAGGATTGCGTCTGCCTTACATTGATAGTATTTATTGAAGGATTGCGTCTGCCTTACATTGATAGTATTTATTGAAGGATTGCGTCTGCCTTACATTGATAGTATTTATTGAAGGATTGCGTCTGCCTTACATTGATAGTATTTATTGAAGGATCGGGTCTGCCTTACATTGATAGTATTTATTGAAGGATTGCGTCTGCCTTACATTGATAGTATTTATTGAAGGATTGGGTCTGCCTTACATTGATAGTATTTATTGAAGGATTGGGTGTGCCTTACATTGATAGTATATATTGAAGGATTGGGTGTGCCTTACATTGATAGTATTTATTGAAGGATTGGGTGTGCCTTACATTGATAGTATATATTGAAGGATTGGGTGTGCCTTGCCTTACATTGATAGTATATATTGAAGGATTGGGTGTGCCGTGCCTTGCATTGATAGTATTTATTGAAGGATTGGGTGTGCCTTACATTGATAGTATTTATTGAAGGATTGGGTGTGCCTTACATTGATAGTATTTATTGAAGGATTGGGTGTGCCTTACATTGATAGTATTTATTGAAGGATTGGGTGTGCCTTACATTGATAGTATTTATTGAAAGATTGGGTGTGCCTTACATTGATAGTATTTATTGAAGGATTGGGTGTGCCTTACATTGATAGTATTTATTGAAGGATTGCCGTGCCTTACATTGATAGTATTTATTGAAGGATTGCCGTGCCTTACGTTATGAACATGAGATGGGATGTTATCATGATATGTAATCTTGTAAAGTTGTGCTTCAGAGATTTGGAATGTATTGCTTACAGAACAGAACATGCAAAATATTGCATAACCTGCAATAACCATGCCGATGCGCAATACAATGTAGATACATAATAATATACATGATATGCGAAACAAATTGCATTTTTCACGTTCGCAGTATACATCGTAACTCAGTTTTTCCCCGCTTTTCGTGCCAAATCGTGGGTGCGCATTATACACGATAGCGCACTATACATAGCTAAATACGGCATTTACAATCAACACTTCCGTGTTTATCTCACTTAACCTTGACCAATACAATACCATAATTGTCATAAAACTGGGACATAATTAAAAATGTTTTATCATGTCAGGTGCGATCAATGAAAGTGAGAAAATCGCCCGCGGTCGTATTAGGGGTTCAATTAGCATAGGATTAATGGCATTTGTCTGAATTAACTGGTCGTATTACGGAATAACGGGGTGGTCTGGTTATCGGGGTCAACGACTATTGACATATATAGTGAAATATTCCGTTATGAAAAAAATCGTTCGCAATAGCGGGGTGGTCTCGAAATCGGGGTGGTCGCATAGAGGGTTTTTACTGTATATGCAAATTCTGGACTTACTGGCATACCAGCCAATTTCATAATTTGAATGCAGCAAGTTACCGACAACTTATCTTGTACACTTAATTTTATTCATAATCAAGAGCATATATGGTTCGAATATTAGGAAATCTTGTATGTTCAGTATCTCATGCCGCCTATTAACCACATTTTTAATTTGGTAATGCCACAGTGATCTTGGAAAATATGTCTTAGTTGAAAATGCATATCAGTATTTTTCAGGTAACAGTATTCCTCAATGGTACACATCAGTTTTAGAATATTAGATTGGGTAAGTACCATATTGGTACCTGGTGGTCATGCAAATACGTCATAATAGTGGAACGTGTGTTGCACACATACCACTAGACATTGAGCTAACACTTCGGTAATTAAAATCGCTCTCAATTTTCACAGACCCATATAGTAATAACATGTAACTAATTCGTCAGTTTATGTCATATTTCCCTTGTTATAATATTCTACTCTTACTAGAGCAAAGTATGGATGTTATTCTCTTCCTTTATTTACTCTTCTTCAATCCTGTACAGTTACAGTATCTATCAAACACTCCCCTGTTGATGAATCGGAACATTATTATTCGGACCAGTTTATATGGCGGAGGCTTTACATGCGACATTTTATTGTGCGTATGCATGACTGTGGTCAAATTGTTTTTGTTGTCCTTGTCAGCAGTAACATAATGAGTAACACTTCCTTCCCCACGGTCGTGCTAACCTATACAAGCCCATGGAAATTCTCATTATATCTACACGCCACATTACTCTTTGTCACCGCTTCCAACTCGTTATATGCGTATTCTCTGACCAATCAGTTAAAGTCACAATTAAAACATAACATTGTATACCCTCATAAACACATGCTTCAAGAGCTCAAATTCAAACAAAATCTTTCCTTCGTTAGATATGTATTTTGGGTGTTTACAAGTTCATTGTCTATAACATGGCTCTGCCTCTTAATAGTTCAGGCTGGTGATGTCCATCCGAACCCGGGCCCATCGTCAACGAGTTCTACCAGTTCATCATCTATCAGTTCCTCCATGTCTAACACACATCTATCGGTTCCACCATGTCTAACACACATCTATCGGTTCCACCGTGTCTAACACACATCTATCAGTTCCACCATGTCTAACACACATCTATCGGTTCCACCATGTCTAACACACATCTATCGGTTCCACCGTGTCTAACACACATCTACCAGTTCCACCATGTCTAACACACATCTATCAGTTCCACCATGTCTAACACACATCTATCAGTTACACCATGTCTAACACACATCTATCAGTTCCACCATGTCTAACTCACATCTATCAGTTCCACCATGTCCAACACACCTCTTATGATATCGTACGAAGGCAGCGTCGCTTTATGCGGCGAAGTACGCGAAAAGTACGGGAAATATTACATACGATAAAACCATGTGATGTTATCAAATCGCCATTTTTTATGCATTTAGTAATTTCAATTAAATTCTTCAAAGTTTGCCAAAATAAACGCAATATATGCTAATTTTGTGGTCTTATTCATTTCATTTATTTATATAGACTATCGGCAACTGGTTTTAATAGCTAGTTTATAACGTTTGTCGAATGTAACAAATTATAGAATGAATGTGGGTCCGTTCGGGTCGAATTTCATGAAATATTGGTCAATTTTGGTCCGGAAAAAAATGTCCTGATGTCTGTACTGGTGTATAATGCGCAGTAGATAAAATGGATGAGGATTTCAGTAAGAAATGTGCGCACTATACATAGCTAAATACGGTGATTGGTTTTGATTGCTTTTAATCTTTTGTATATTGTCGGGAGTACAAACTGTAAAACACAAGGTAGGTATTATGTGTTTCTATTAATAGATAATTACCTCTTTTTGTTTACTAATCTTTGCGATATTGGATTGATTGATCTCCTTGAGTGTTGGACAATAAAAGATTATCATTAAGACAGTATGTTTCATATCACATTTTGCATTTACAGTCAAACCTGCCTTAAGCAGCCAGCCAAGGGAATCACAGAAAGTGGCTGCTTAGCACAGGTGGCTGCTTAATAGAGGTCAAATATATAGCAAAACAACATATTGGGAATCTGGAAGCTGGCTGCTTAATGCAGGTAGGCTGCTTAATAGAGGTGACCACTAACACAGGTTTGACTGTATAGAATAAGCATGGACCTGTAAACGCAAAGAACTCTCTCTTATAGAGAAAATTAATTTAATAAATGAAAGTCCTGGTAAGAGCCAGAGACAACTACCAGAACAGTTCTGCATTGGAAAGACACAGGTAAATTAATTAGTAAAACTTAATCAAACAAATTCTGAATGGATAAATATAGGATAGCCCGAGAGGGGTGGAACAAAATGTGTGATTAACTTATTCAGTGGGCAGAAATATTTAATGAAAACAAGCTGCTATGAATCCAAATTTTTTGAGTTGGATCCTTGAGGAGGGGGGGGTGCTACAATCTAAGGAAGATGGCTTGCTGTGTGACCGACCACTGAACCTGCTAATTGAAGATTATTTTATATTGGTCTTCTTGACCAAACTCGATAAAGAGACCACCCCGCTAATAAGACCACTTTTTGGAAGTCCCATAGGTGGTCTTATTATAGGGGTTTTACTGTATAATATACATAAAATGTTGTTGCCAAGTTAAAGTGCATGGGAGGTAATTCGATCAAGTTTAGATTAAATTTTTTTTTTTATATATATAGAGTCAAAAAAGAAACGATACCAAACTAAAAATGACGTAAAACGGATAAAATCATAGAAAGGTTTAATATATTATTACGTATCAGTACCGGGTATCTTATTGCAACGTCAGCCAACTATAAACACAGGTAAATAAACACCCGATAATCCTGGAACACCGAATTTCCGATTTGCACGTGCTCCTCAACAAAGACAACTTCCTGCACATGTACAAATCGGAAAACCGATTTATTGTACTGGTATTGCATTATCATCGAGGAAAAACACCTTACATACCCATTGTTACCTCTAACAAAATGCCTAGGCTAAACCGCAATCAGAGTGCGTGCCATTGGCATGATTGACGGCGGTTTACGTCAGCGTGACGTCGCAAATCGACTCGGGGTTACGCGGATCACGATAACACGTCTACTTCGACGTTATCGAACACATGGATCGGTGGACGACCATCCAAGATCTGGTCGACCACGTGTGACGACGCGTGAACAGGACCGTCACATTCGAACGTCACATTTACCTGACCGGTTCCTACCTGCTACGCACACAGCTGCCGTTACTCCTGGGATGACCAACAATCGCATCAGTGCACAAACAGTCAGGAACTGGCTCGGTGAACGTGGCATTCGTGCCTATCGGCCATACGTTGGACCCATCCTGACACGACGTCACTGTGACGTACGGCGGGAATGGACGACGGAACGTGCTCGCTGGACTTGGTTACAGTGGAATTCGGTGATGTTTAGCGATGAATCGCGGTTCTGTTTGCGTCGAGCGGATGGCAGAGAGCGGGTATATCGCAGACGCGGTGAACGTTATGCCGACGCATGTGTACGTCAGGTCGATCTGTTCGGGGGTGGAAGCGTTATGGCGTGGGGCGGTATCACCTTCGGCAGTCGCACTGAACTGTTAGTGGTGGACGGGAACCTAAACGCCCAGCGGTACTGTGATGAGATCCTTGCGCCAGTTGTTGTGCCGTTCTTTAACGCCAACAGAAACGTCACACTGTTCCAACAGGACAACGCCAGGTGTCATACTGCTCGGATTTCCACCACATTATTGGAGCAGAACAATATTGAAACCCTGCCATGGCCTGCTTTGTCACCAGACCTGTCACCCATAGAACATTTGTGGGATACGTTAGACCGCTGCGTCAGACGACGTCAGCCGGTAACGTTAAACCAACTGAGGGATGTTTTGCGTCAGGAGTGGACAAATATTGACCAGCAAGAGATTCAGACACTCTTCCGTTCGATGCGACGGCGGTGCATTGCAGTGAGAGACGCAAATGGTGCCCATACTCGGTATTGACATCTGTGTGAAAACTCCATTAGACCCCTGTCCGACGAATTACGTCATCACGCAGCAGACAGTTTCGGAGGCTCATTATGCTTTATGTGCTCCTCTTTCAAACATGTTGGACTATCATCTTATGAATTTTCAAAGAATTTTCTTAATAAATGTTGAAATTATAGACACAAACACCAGGTATCGTTTCTTTTTTGACTCAGTATATATAAATTTGTTTAAAGTCGCCACCCCATAAATTCATTTGGGCGACTAAGTTTTCTAAGACGATTAAAATAAATATCATCTAAGTGATGATTTTGGCCTAACGTAATTATTATAACTCCGATGTTTAGAGTTTCAACAATGTTCACACTTCAATGACCTCTATCAACAAATTATTTCGACACAACTCCAACAATGTTCATACCGTGTCACAGTCTGTTGCGCAATGTCTACCAAAATACTACATTACTGAAGTTCATTACCAGTTTGACATTGAAGGATTGAGTGTGCCTTACGTTGATAGATTTTATTGAAGTATATTACAGTGTAGTTGGTGTGGATGTGACTCTTTCTTACCCATTATTAACATAACCTATAGTGCACTTCATTGATACAGGTTTTATTGGATTATGAACTATTGGTTAGTTAGTACCTGAAACTAAGTGGAACAGATTTACGATTACACAACACTAACAAGGTGTTTCACAATAGCCTAGGAATTATGAGAATTGGTTAGTTAGAACCTGGAACAGACACAAATAGAAATAAGGAGAGCTCCATATCAAATTGACATTGTACAAATATTAAGATTCATAAAATAATCATGTCATCAATTTCAAAAATGTATGTTTTGTGGTTTATATTTAGTTTCCATTTCTACACATGCTACAGATGATCATATTATTGCATATGGCAATAATTGCATGAATGCTGATACTGCAACTATCACGTGTAACTACATTCCAAAGGATATTCCAACTGGAGTTACAACAGTTTATCTGGAGTTACCCGCTTATGACACACTAACTGTGCTGACCAAATCTACTTTTATGACAAATAATTGGAGTAAAGTTCAATATCTGAAATTAAGCCAACAACCCAACACTGTAGCTGAAGAAATCGAACAAATCAAGCTTGCAGACAACTGTTTTACAGGACTGCAAATGTTACAAGAACTACATATTCATATCTGGAATTTAAGTGTATCGCACAACACATTCATCGGTTTAAATATGGTGAATACATTGGATATGAGTGATTGTGTTGTACTGTCAATGGAAGAGTTAGAACCTGCTCTCAATGGATCACATAAACTGCCTAGACTGAACAAACTAGATCTCTCTAACTGGAATATATATCATGGTACATATCCCTTTGATAATAAATTAGTACAAACACTTCTCCCAAGAAATATAACACATATTGATATTAGCAAATCACAGATATCAAAACTAAATGTTACTTCTGTCATCTTAAACCTCAAAAATTTAGAGGTGTTCAATGCATCATATACAATAATTGATGACATGTTTGTGAGCTCTATTAGTATCCAAGACAAAATAAAGCACATACAGATGCTTGATATAGCATACGCTACACTGCCAAAGAGAGCTATGCCACTGATACCAGGTAACTTGATGCTATCAAATGTAACTATTAACATTAGTGACCTTCATCGTTGGCAGAATGTCCAACTGTTTCTAACACCTGAAACAGTGAACATTAGTGGTATTGTATCACATTTTATTTCAATCTGGATAGAAAACTGTACAGTAATACTGGATAGAGACCTGTTAATTTACACTAAGACACTGGTATTGCAACAGAACAATCTGAAACGCATGAATGCTAAATTAATTTGCTATGATTTTAATATTTCATTCACTGAATTTCTGGATTTTGCTGACAATGGAATGGAATTTATACATCCGACAATATTATCATGTATGCCAAACCTGCGCAGTGTGGATTTATCCAAAAATCAACTGTACAAGATGATGCAAGAGGACATAATGCTCTTTGAGAAACTCTTTTCTGGACTACATCATTTGAAATCTGTAATATTGTCCGAAAATGGATTGCGTGATATTCCTCTGGATATTTTTAAAAACCAAAGATACATTGAGCAGATTGATCTTTCACATAACACGCTGGATCAGGTGACATTTACATTAAGTGACCTTGACAATCTAAAGGTTCTTGACCTTCAAGGTAACAACATCCATATTCTTGATGCATTGTCCATGCATCATTTAAGCAGTATTCCACATGGAACTAAATCTACAGGACATCGGGTCAGCCTTGCATCCAATCCCATCTCATGTTCCGAGTGCAAGGCCAAACCGTTCCTTCAATGGCTTCTATCAACAGACGAAATCAACACAACCACTCAACAGCTGTCATGCTACAACGAAGATGGAAAACCAGAAGCGATCAATGACAACACAGTGGAGATCGTACAGAGAATCTGTAACAGGGAAACAGTCATATTTGCTGCAAGTGTTTCAGCAGGAGTTATCCTTCTTAGTGTCATTACATGCACACTAATAATATACAAAAGAAACAAAGCCAAACATAAGATACAAAACAGAATAAATGTCAAAAGACTGATACGAGAAGGCGAAGGTCAATATCAATTTGCAGCTTTTCTCTCGTTCTGCAATGAGGACGAGAATTTTGTTAATACACACGTATTGAATCAACTAAATGAAACTCTCCAGCTGGTGACTGGTGTAGACAGAGAACTCGTCTGTACCGGAGATCGACATTTCCGACCTGGATTCTATCTCCACAATGAAGCATTCAGAAATATAGATACAGCCTCCGTCGTGATGGTGGTTGTTTCGAGCAATTTCTGTAACAGTTTATTTTGTCGTAATGAACTAGACCAAGCATACATGAAGAAGAAACCAATTGTGTTGATGTTTATGGAACACATTGATCAGGAATGCATGATGCCGACACTGAAAGAATTATACCAGAAAAATGTGAGGATTCTGTGGACAGTTGAAAACGGAGATTATGTTCTTAAAACAACATGGGAAAATGTATGCACATCTATTCTAGACCTCATACAATGTAACATATAGCAAAATATAAATAGGTGCACAAATCTGAAGTCAAAATTGTCTCTATTAGACGCTTGGGCATATGCAAAATATGAAAGTGTCACGGCAATTACCGTGGTAGGGTTCTGTTGATGATAGTACATGAGCATGCAGTAGATCCTGCACTGTGCAGTGCTGTACTGGATCATTTACTATGTAACTTCTGGATAGTACTGGAGTTATGTTGATGACAGTACATGATCCTGCACTGTGCAGTACTGTACATGATCATTTACTATGTAACTTCTGGATAGTACTGGAGTTATGTTGATGATGATAGTACATGAGCATGCAGTAGATCCTGCACTGTTCAGTGCTGTTCATGATAATTTACTATGTAACTTCTGGATAGTACTGGATTTATGTTGATGACAGTACATGAGCATGCAGTAGATCCTGCACCGTGCAGTGCTGTACATGATCATTTACTATGTAACTTCTGGATAGTACTGGAGTTATGTTGATGACAGTACATGAGCATGCAGTAGATCCTGCACTGTGCAGTGCTGTACATGATCATTTACTATGTAACTTCTGGATAGTACTGGAGTTATGTTAATGACAGTACATGAGCATGCAGTAGATCCTGCACTGTGCAGTGCTGTACATGATCATTTACTATGTAACTTCTGGATAGTACTGGAGTTATGTTGATGACAGTACATGAGCATGCAGTAGATCCTGCACTGTGCAGTGCTGTAAATGATCATTTACTATGTAACTTCTGGATAGTTTTTTTTTTTCATTTTGAGGCCCCTATCCGGGTAACCTCGTTTATTTCTTTATTGCATATACATTTAGTTGATACATATTTCGACATTTTTTTATTGGTTTTTAATAGTATACATATTACTTCAGTTCGAATATCTATATGTACAGTGTGTCCCTTAAGAATGAGTGCATACAAAGATTGTCAACAGTTAAAAGTGAACAATGGGTAACTAAGGAGTAGTTGTTAAAGCGAGAGAGCGAGAGAGCGAGAGCGAGAGAGGAGAGAGAGAGAGAGAGAGAGAGAGAGAGAGAGAGAGATGTAATGAGTGGCTGATCGCTTCTGCTTGCTAACATTTATATTTGTTAATAGGATAAGGAGTGTATCAAACAAGGATTTGTAGGGGTTGGATAATTGATGTGGGGGTTCATTTGTAGTGTAAGCTGTTCCAGGTCCTGTGTTGTTTAGAGTTATCGTTGTACTGTATTTATGAAAACATTAATTGATATGCATGTATATTTGATTAGCTTAGTTAAACTTTGACCATTTCAAGTTGTGTCTATCTATTTTTCCAGAATATGAAGCAATGTCTTTTTCGATTTCGATCCTTTGATACAAGTACTTTTTAAATGATTCGAACTTTGGCAGGATTTTACTATGTTTCATATTTGAGATAAAGTATTTGCACAGAATTATTATAAAATTAACAATGTTATTATTTTCGCACCCTAAACAAATGTCTTTAAAGTTTAAAGACATATTAATACCAATAGTTCTTAGATAGTTACGAATGCTTGTCCATAGGTCTTGTATGATCGGGCATTCCCAAAACAGGTGTTCTATACTTTCTATGCTCATATCAGGGCGTTCACTAGACTTTGAAACTCAAGAGTCAATGACCCTTGAGGTCAAAATCTCAAGAGTCAAACAGGAATTTTCAAGAGTCAAGCTGGAATTTTCAAGAGTCAAATATATGCATGTTGGTACTTTACGTACATGTAATTTTTGTAGGTTCGTGCTACCACTGTTAGCGAAGGGATTTTTCTTTTTAGCATCTCTACACCAAGTACAATACAACAGAATCTGATCATCAGTTTGTTTCATTTCCAGCCACTCAAATTCATTAAGCCACTCAGACCTGCATTTTCTTTTCACTTTAGACTTACGAGTGTCACAGTCTACTTTATGGTGTTTAGGTGTCCCAGGTTCACTAACACTATCACTCAGCTTACGTTTGCTGGGTGTGCCAATTCCGAAGTGACTAAGGCTTTTCTGAACCATATTTAAGATTTAATTTCTAAAACTGATAATCTTTAATTTTTTATCTCCGATCTGATTGAAAATATAACTAAGAATGATTTAGGAATATTCTCCAGAAAATGAAGGAATAATGTAGAAACAATGAAATGATTAATGGGTGGTGCACACAATGAATACCCCATAGAAATCTGTAACAAACAATAGCAAAAGTACTTTTACTCACCGACATCATCAAACGATTCCGGCGTATAATTGCTATATCAGTGGCCCACTATAAGCTTCTCAAATAGCAGACAACTTATTATTGACAATACATGTGTAACAAAAACACCGTTTTATCTATGCCGATTGTACATTGACAATACACATAATGTCAACACCTACTTAAACTTCTCATGATTAGCAGCACATATGATGGCAAACAACACAAACGGTAATTGGTTGTTTGCAAAACTTGCTAAAGGTGTTTATTGTGACAATCAATAATAATTGTCTTTTGATAAAAACTAATTTTTACCCGAAAAATACCGAGCCGTACAGGTATTAGAGAAACGTTATTAAAGATTTATTTCCCTTTGATACTAAAGTTTGGGTAAGCCTTTTTTCTCAACCACCCAACTGAATAATGACATCAACCACACGTTTTGAACCTAACCCTGGGCGGCGCAAGTGATGAAGACGCTTTATGTGTGGTTGATACTATATTCTGATCGGCTTGTTGAGATAAAGATTTTACGTAAAGTTTGCCTAGACGCCATTTGTCCGATTGTGAGTCCCTCGTAAATCATGATCGTGTTCATAACGAAATAGCAGCAGACTTTTGATGAAAATAACTGCGTTTTATATATGAACGAGTACGGTCTTCGACCTCGTAGACAGACATATTTTGATAATTACTCCGCTGAGAAAATATTTGATGACGCATGACCGATCAAAGTTGACTCTCAGGTCATTTTCACCAAGAGTATAACATGCGTCTTTATCAATTTTCGTGCGTCAAAACCCGGGAGCTCGGGTCAAATGAACGCCCTGCTCATATTACAGAAGTCACATAGTGATGATTCAGTTAATTTACACATATGAGAAGAAGAAGAATGCTTTATTAAGACTTAAACTTTACAGTTTATATGGAGATACTTGTTTGTTGGAACTAGTCTCATTAAAAATGATATTGATAATTTCTCAGTTTAGTGTCAATCGTTGCTTTATATGCCATGCAGTAGATTATTTTCCAATTAGATTGTCATCGCCGAACAATTGAGACCATTTTCGCTCAGAATTTCTACGTTCTATGTTCTTTAAATGTATCTGTGTTTGATATAATAGTTTATTTGGTTTCTTTACTCTATTTATTTTTTCTAGCATGTTTTCCGGTTTTAGCCCAGTAATAATGTGTTGATTTAGTTTTTCTTTGCACTTTTTAGGTATACTACCGATCAAAGAGTGGTATTTTAAATAATCATTATTGCGTAAATTATACAATTGCTTAAGGTTTTCAAACGTGTAAAAATTGTTATTTCTAAAATCATATAGGTGATCAACATACTTTATTCCGTTATTGTACCATTCCTGATTGATAACTGGTTTTCCTGTTATTCTGATGTCAGAATTATTCCAAATAATGGGTCTAATAACTGTAATATTATTATTTTCGTACATATGTTTTATTTTAAACCAGGAAATCAAAACGTCTTTTAGGAAAGGTTGTGTTTGGCATAATTTATATATGTCTTTGAGTGATAAATTACATTCAAATAAGAAGTTTCCACCAAATTGTTTTAGATACTTATCATAAAAACATTTCCAAAAACCTGTGTTATTGTTTGTTATCCTTTTCACCCGAGTGTAGGACAATATCCCCCCCGTATATTTTGACCCAGGCGGACAATATCCCCCCCATCAAAAATACAATGCGGACAATATCCCCCCGTGGATAATCCTAGCGCGGACAATATCCCCCCCGTGGAAAATCCTAGGGCGGACAATATCCCCCCCGTAGAAAATAATAGGACGGAGAAAGAGTAACTAACAAGAATGGGTTAACAACCTTCATTTCCGTATACAAGCACATAAGCATGATAAATAATGATGTAGGACAGTGCGATATTTTGTGTGAATTTTGGTGTTTATTATAGTCTTATTCACGAAAGTGCTAATTGAGACTTGTCATTTAGCACATAGTGGCGAAACCTAAGAATTGTTCACAGTCTTATATACTCGCCAATCGCGAACAGGAAACTGACTGTCGTTTTCGCTCCATCCCGGTACTGGCGGCATAATTTGTTAAGTCTCTTCTGGAGAGAAACGCTCGTCTTCTTAGCGCGTTTGGCCGATGGTTGTCCAGTCCGCTGACGTTCCATCTCGGTGTTCACAGCTGTCTGGTCTTTCTGCAGACAGGAGAGTACTGTCCACAGACTGGGATTACTATGTCCAACTAAATGTCTAAATGAGTTATTCCAACTTTCGCAATTGTTATTAGTTCTGTCGCCTCCATTGAGTGTAGTTTCATGTACATTCCATGTGGGTGGTGGAAAGCGCGGTGGTGTACGTCGCATTCTGATGATTCCATTGGGTCCCCTAACCGAGTTGTAGCCGCCGCTGACATATGTGTTGTCGAAATAGTCTATCACTGGCATCAAAGAGTCTGGCGCAAGGTCCTTCAGTGCCGTCATTCCTTCGACAACCTCGTCAACCGGCAGGAACGCCAGGCCGTCAATAATTCCGACAAATTGCTTCAGCTCGTCGTTTTCTCGGTACTCAGTGGCGAGGCCTTCCGCTTGTACTCGTCTCCAGGTACTCTGGGTGAGATGATAGAAACACCCCTTGATGTCGACGTTTACTTATACAGAAATAAAATAAAGCTTGTTAATTTGCGTTAATTTATAAGTTTATAAGGGGGGATAATGTCCGGGGGGGATATTGTCCGCCCTGTGATTTTCTACGGGGGGGATATTGTCCGCCTTGTCTTTTTGATGGGGGGATATTGTCCGCCCTGTGATTTTCTACGGGGGGGATATTGTCCGCCCTGTCTTTTTGATGGGGGGGATATTGTCCGCCTGGGTCAAAATATACGGGGGGGATATTGTCCGGGGGGGATATTGTCCGTTCCCCTTTTCACCCAGCTTGCCTTAATTGTATGTAGAAATGCATGTATATTTGTTAATTTTATTCCTCCATATTCATAGTCTTGAAAAAGTATATTACGTTTTATTTTATCTGGTTTTCCTTCCCAGATGAAGTTAAATATTGCATGATTTATATCCGCTAGCACTTTTTCTGTTGGGTTTGGTAAAACGGTAAATAGATAGACCAGTTTTGGGAGAGCAAATGTCTTTATTACTATCACTTTACCTAGAAGTGTCAGTTTACGATGTTGCCATTGTTTCCGACAGTTATAAAATTCTTGCAGTTTTGGTTCAAGATTTAGATGCAAGGTCAGTTCTTTATTGTTGCTAAAATATATGCTAAGAGTCTTTGTTTTTTCAGATGTCCATAAAAAGTCTTTCTGGTTGCAGTAAGATGTGTTTGTATTTCGTAATGATCCAATTCTTAGTATTACAGATTTTGATACATTTAGTTTTAGACCACTTATGATTCCAAATTCAGTAATTACATCTATTAAATGTTCAAATGATCTTTTTTCCCCATTTAATATGTAGGATGCATCGTCAGCAAATAATGTTTGTTTTATTTCTTTATTATGTATGGTGATTCCTTTTATATCGTTATCAATAGTGATTTGATATGACAATAGTTCCATACATATGATAAATAGATACGATGATAATGGACAGCCTTGTCGTACGCCTCTTTGTATAGGTAAAGATTCTGTTAAATAACCATTGCTAATGATTAGACTATTTATATTTTTATAAAACAGTTTTATCCAAGAAATGATGGGGTCATGATTTAGACATTTGTAGAGAAAATTATGGTTTAGGCTATCAAAGGCTTTTTCGTAGTCTGAAAAGAATATTAGGCCTGGAAGGTTGTGTTCGTTGATGTAGTCTATTGTTTCAAATATTAATCGTACATTCTCACCAATATATCGGTCCTTCATAAATCCAGTTTGATTGGTACTTATTATATGGGGTAATACATTTTTTATCCGATTCGCAATAGCTTTGGTTGCAATCTTATAGTCAATGTTGAGTAAACTTATAGGCCGCCAGTTTGATAATATGTCTAATTGTTTACCAGGCTTGGGTAATAGCGTAATAATTCCTTGTTTCTGGAGATCTGTTAGTTCACCATTAGAGTATGAATAGTTTATCGATTTCAAATAGTGTACTTTAATATCTTGCCAAAACATTTTATAGAACTCACTTGTCAGACCGTCTGAGCCGGGGCTTTTATTGTTTTTCATATCATACAGAGATTGCCAGCATTCGTATTCGGTTAACAGCCCATTACATTGTGTTGACTGTTCAGGTGTAAGTTTTGTGATAGGCCCGGAGAAAAAATCTATATTGGGGCATCCGGCCTCTTGTATTTTGTATAGGGTTTTGTAGAACTTAACTAGTTCGTTTAAGATTTCTGATTGATTAATTATTTCTTTGCCCTCCGAAGTTAATTTATGTATGTTTTTCTTTTCAGCATGTCGCTTTTCTAAATTAGCGAAATATTTTGTGTTTTTTTCAGAACCTTCAACATGTATTGCTTTCGCTCTTAAAATTAAACCATTTACTTGTCTTTCGTATATTTCGCTCAACTCTTGCCGTTTGTTTCTCAAATCAGAATTATTTTGGTTGTTTTTGTTATCTGAGTTTATTAAAGTATTTTCAAGGGTAGTTATGTCTTTTATTAGCTCTATTTCCCTTTGGGCATTTGCCTTTTTTTTAAACGAAGAATATTTTATAGTAGCACTTCTTATGCTCCCTTTTATTAGTTCCCAAAGAGTATTTGGATTGGCATTTGTATTAAGATTGACTATGTTATTAATACATTCTTTTATTGTAAGTTGGTAGTTGTCGTCATATAGAATACTGTTATTAAGTTTAAAATAACCAGGACCCCTTGGCTGGCTACAAAAAATTAATTTAAACGTCACTAGAGAATGATCTGTTTTAAATGCGGGCTGAATTTCGCAATTTGTTATTAAGTTATTGAGGTGTTGGCTGGCAAGGAAATAGTCAAGTCTGCTAAAGATGGGTGGGTTTGTATTTGAATGCCATGTGTATTGTAGTTTTGCTGGGTTGTTTTGTCTCCATACGTCTATCAAATTAAACTGATTTATAATATTATACAATTTTTTCCTGCAGTTAACATGTGTAAGTTTTTGGCCGTTTTTCTTATCAATATCAACATCTAAGACAGTGTTGAAGTCTCCGCCTATTACAAAATTCTTATCATTCTCACGCATATATGTTTCAAGAGTGGAGAAGAAGTTACTATCATCAGTATTAGGTCCATATATATTTACGAGAGTGAAATCTTGTTCATTTACTATTATATCTAGGGATATTATGCGCCCTTTGACAATTTCAGTAAAATTTGAAGCTTTATACGATGTATTCATGTTTAAAAGAATGGCCACTCCGGCACTATTTGAATTTATTCCACTGAAAAAGGCTTCACCATTCCAGTCAGATTTCCATTTATCCGTGCATTGAATTGTCGAATGTGTTTCTTGCAAAAAACAAATGTTGTATCTTTTTAGTTTTAACCATTCAAAGACTTCAAGGCGCTTTTTATCATTTCCAATTCCCCGTACGTTAGTAGAACATGTTATAGACTCCATTGGCAAATTCTATGAATACATAAACAGAAGACTAAGCAGAAACGATCGTGATATGTAGCCATTTGTATTGTCGTAATGATATTTTTAAGAGGTCATTGGGTTTTAGAGTATTAATATTCATTTGGGTTATAACATTTCTATATTTTGTATGGTGACGAGAGATATGGGATTTTCTTACTGCATTTATCAAAATGGAAACTGAATTTATATATACGTAATACGTATATACAATACGTTAGACCAGAATAAAAAAAGAAATAAAAGTGCGCATGCACCACACGCACACATACATACATACATACACATACACATGCATACACATGTACACAATATACATATAATACATATAATAATATATATACATATATATATATATATATATATATATATATATATATACATGCACATATATACATGCACATACACATATATGCGCATACACAAACCATGCATATGCATGCACCCATCATTTTCACAAACACATACACGTACATACATATATATGCATATACACACACACTTACATACACATGCATACATATATATACATACATATACACATGCATACATATACACAAAATCATGCACATACATGCACACATACATACACAAACACATACACGTCGAGCAATCGAGCTAAAATAAATTTGTATAAACTAATCATATTTACATCACGTTTATCATGATATTTGATAACAAGTAAGTTTCCATGCCTCCTGTATATGGGATAACAAGTAAGTTTCCATGCCTCCTGTATATGGGATAACACATAAGTTTCCATGCCTCCTGTATATGGGATAACAAGTAAATTTCCATGCCTCCTGTATATGGGATAACAAGTAATTTTCCATGCCTCCTGTAATATGGGATAACAAGTAATTTTCCATGCCTCCTGTATATGGGATAACAAGTAAGTTTCCATGCTTCCTGTATATGGGATAACAAGTAATTTTCCATGCCTCCTGTATATGGGATAACAAGTAAGTTTCCATGCCTCCTGTATATGGGATAACAAGTAAGTTTCCATGCCTCCTGTATATGGTTTCCCCATGTTTCAGTTTCATATTTTGAGAGACTTCTTTTTTGGTTCAAAAGCACGTCCAACAAACATAATTAAGTGTCATATGCATGTGGACTGTAAGCTCCAAAAATATATACATGTGTTTACGATTTTCTGACTGACCCATTTTTTTACCCTGCGACCCTGAATTCTTTTTATGAAATTTTGAACAAAGGAAATTAATAATTACAAACACCTATTTGGGGGGGGGGGGGTATGAAACAGTAAACACAGGTTTTGTTTTTATTTGGCCTTATAATAATTGTCCAAGAATACTGTCTGTACTTTCCCTAAAAAGCCATTATCTGGCCAGGAGTCCCACAACTTTGATGGTCTGCCCATAATCAGGATTCACATTTATGGCTTAACGCAATAACCGGAACTGCTTTCACAAACTTGGATAGATTTTTTATCCTCCATTTGTTGTTAGGCTTGACCTACACACGGAATTTGACCTGTCCCTTGAATGGGCATGTTCCTTCATCCAGTGACAAGATTCTGTTATGCGCTGTATTTACAATGGTCATCAGTGCGACAGTTGTAGGCACCATGCAGGTTAGATAATAATTATGTTCCAGGAACAGTTTATTGACATAATTATGCTGGCCAAAAAAGGTGTATTCATTGTCTCAACTGACGACTAGTAGTCAACAACATTTGCATTTTTGACAACTCCCATGGCTATGACAACTCCCATGACAACTCCCATGGCTATGACAATCCCATGGCTATGACAACCCCATCGCTATGACAACTCCCATGGCTATGACAACTCCCATGGCTATGACAATTCACATGGCCATGACAATTCCCATAACCATGACAATTCACATGGCTATGACAACTCCCATGGTTATAACAATCCCATGGCCATGACAATTCCCATGGCTATGACAATCCCATGGCCATGACAATTCCCATGGCTATGACAATCCTATGGCCATGACAACTCCCATACCCATGACAACTCCCATACCCATGACAACTCCCTTGGCCATGACAATTTCATGTCCATGACAAATCCCATGGCTATGACAACCCCATGGCTATGACAATCCCATGGTGACAAACGCAAAAAACATCAACAGTTACTGGAGTCCATTTTAAAGTTTACAGTGGGGCTTCATTTGTGTGGTTTCAATCCTATTTTGGGCATATAAATTTGTATTGGAAACAATAGTATTACACATATCATTCCCAAACATGAACTGATAGGGCTCACCTGGTAACTCAGAAGTCAGCATTGGTGGGTTACTGAGGGTATCTTTGCGATTCCAGCCATTTACAGTGTCAATTGTGACATCATGGTCTTTATCAGATTGAACCATATCAATTTCACGAAGAACATTTCCCTTTCTTGCAATAGCTTCAAGATCGAACCCCTTAGATCAGATTCACTGTCGGAAATAACAAAGTACCGGGAAATGTGTAATTTTCCAAATCTGAGTCTGACCCAGAATTCATTTTGTCTCGTTCTGAAAATTGAACACCCCTCATATACTTAGTGTTATTTCTTGATCTGAGAACAGCAGTATATAACCTTATTGAACACCCCTCATATACTTAGTGTTATTTCTTGATCTGAGAACAGCAGTATATAACCTTATTGAACACCCCTCATATACTTAGTGTTATTTCTTGATCTGAGAACAGCAGTATATAACCTTATTGAACACCCCTCATATACTTAGTGTTATTTCTTGATCTGAGAACAGCAGTATATAACCTTATTGAACACCCCTCATATACTTAGTGTTATTTCTTGATCTGAGAACAGCAGTATATAACCTTATTGAACACCCCTCATATACTTAGTGTTATTTCTTGATCTGAGAACAGCAGTATATAACCTTATTGAACACCCCTCATATACTTAGTGTTATTTCTTGATCTGAGAACAGCAGTATATAACCTTATTGAACACCCCTCATATACTTAGTGTTATTTCTTGATCTGAGAACAGCAGTATATAACCTTATTGAACACCCCTAATAGTCAGTAGTATCTCTTGATCTGAGATCAGCAGTATATAACCTTATTGAACACCCCTAATAGTCAGTAGTATCTCTTGATCTGAGATCAGCAGTATATAACCTTATTGAACACCCCTAATAGTCAGTAGTATCTCTTGATCTGAGATCAGCAGTATATAACCTTATTGAACACCCCTAATAGTCAGTAGTATCTCTTGATCTGAGATCAGCAGTATATAACCTTATTGAACACCCCTCATATACTTAAGTGTTATTTCTTGATCTGAGAACAGCAGTATATAACCTTATTGAACACCCCTCATATACTTAGTGTTATTTCTTGATCTGAGATCAGCAGTATATAACCTTATTGAACACCCCTAATAGTCAGTAGTATCTCTTGATCTGAGATCAGCAGTATATAACCTTATTGAATACCCCTCATATACTTAGTGTTATTTCTTGATCTGAGAACAGCAGCATATAACCTTATTGAATACCCCTCATATACTTAGTGTTATTTCTTGATCTGAGAACAGCAGCATATAACCTTATTGAATACCCCTCATATACTTAGTATTATTTCTTGATCTGAGAACAGCAGTATATAACCTTATTGAACACCCCTCATATACTTAGTGTTATTTCTTGATCTGAGAACAGCAGCATATAACCTTATTGAACACCCCTAATAGTCAGTATTATCTCTTGATCTGAGAACAGCAGTATATAACCTTATTGAACACCCCTAATAGTCAGTATTATCTCTTGATCTGAGAACAGCAGTATATAACCTTATTGAACACCCCTAATAGTCAGTAGTATCTCTTGATCTGAGATCAGCAGTATATAACCTTATTGAACACCCCTCATATACTTAGTGTTATTTCTTGATCTGAGAACAGCAGTAGATAACCTTATTGAACACCCCTAATAGTCAGTAGTATCTCTTGATCTGAGAACAGCAGTATATAACCTTATTGAACACCCCTAATAGTCAGTATTATCTCTTGATCTGAGAACAACAGTATATAACCTTATTGAACACCCCTAATAGTCAGTATTATCTCTTGATCTGAGAACAGCAGTATATAACCTTATTGATGTTATGTTATATTTCGGGTTTTACGCCTGCATCAGCACCATTTTGGGCTATATCGCCGGCGGGCAGTTTACCTAACAAAACCTGTCCTGGGCAGGCTCCAACGGTTAACCAGTACTTGGGTGCACCAACCTCCGTAAGAAACTGCCAACTTTTTCATAGATAACCTTATTGAACACCCCTAATAGTCAGTGTTATCTCTTGATCTGAGAACAGCAGTATATAACCTTATTGAACACACCTCACAAATAAGAATGTTATTTCTCTGTGTATTCAGCCTTATTCTTTGAGAATGTTGAGCTGGTATCGATACTAAAATTGGAACCAGTTATATATGGGGTATTTCCTGACTTGTTCAGTTCAGAGGAATTATTTGTAAATATTTCCATTGATGTGCATTTATTTCACAAGATTGGCAATTACTGTTAAACTACAATAACTTATATTTGGGGTACAGTAAAACCCCTATAATAAGACCACCTATGGGACTTCCAAAAAGTGGTCTTATTAGCGGGGTGGTCTCTGTATCGAGTTTGGTCAAGAAGACCAATATAAAATAATGTTCAGTGGTCAGTTCAGTGGTCGGTCACACAGCAAACCTTCTTCCTTAGATTGTTGCACCCCCCTCCTCAAGGATCCCACTCAAAAAAATGGATTCATAGCAGCTTGTTTTCATTAAATATTTCTGCCCACTGAATAAGTTAATCACACATTTTGTTCCACCCCTCTCAGGCTGTCCTATATTTATCCATTCAGAATTTGTTTGATTAAGTTTTACTAATTAATTTACCTGTGTCTTTCCAATGCAGAACTTTTCTGGTAGTTGTCTCTTACCAGGACTTTCATTTATTAAGTTAATTTTCTCTTTAGCTTAAACATATTTTATTTCCCAATATAATACATATTGAACAATGCATACACCACGCATAATCAGAATACAGAAACAGGATTAGAATGGAAGACAGAGTCTTATATAATTCTTCTCCTCAATTTTCTCTTTAAGAGATGTTTTTTTACGTTTACGGTCCATGCTGATTCTATAAATGCAAAATGTGATATGAAACATACTCTCTTAATGATAATCGTTTATTGTCCAACACTCTAGGAGATCAATCAATCCAATATCACAAAGATGATGATGATGATTCCATTTATTTACCCTCGCCGCCGGTAAACCATATGGGCGAGCAAACGTGCTTTCGCACCGTCGATTATTCGATGATTGTTGTGTCGTCGGTGTCTTGTAGAGTGGTGTAGATTGAAGATTGAAGTTGTAGATTCCCGTGAAGATTTCGGTCCAAGATGATTATGTTACTCGATAGTTATTCCTTGTTGGTTGTGTCTAAGTTGATTAAGTCTAAGATGATTATGCTCTAGAAGATTATGGTGCTGGTGATTATGGTACTGGTGTCTCTCTCCGCCATCATGTCCAAGGTGGTTATATTCTCGGTACTTTTTAGGGCCACATCCTCCACGATTAGTCGGCTCACAGCAGCAAAATGGTTCGGTTGTTCCGTCGTTGTCCACCCCGTTGACGCATCCGGGGTCGAGGTCGCATCCCTCCGTCTCCAACTACGGGCGAGCGGTTGGAAAAAAAGAGTTTGAGGCGACGAGTGCGCCATCCACGCGAAACGACTACCGTCTTCTCCTACCCAGTCACTCGTCGCCTCTTCAGCGCCCCAGTATTAGCTGTCGCTGATCTAGGTAAGTGTAAGACACTCAAAAGAGTCGATGCGGGTCCTCGTCTGTATGCGTCAGCGGCGTGGATTGGTCACTTCGGAACAGGTGATCCAATTTCCTGCTGTGAGCTGTGCCTTGTTCCCGACGTGCACGGTGTGGTGGCACGAACAAGTATCACAAAGATTTTTTTTTTCATTTTGAGGCCCCTATCCGGGTAACCCCATTTATTTCTATATACATGTACATTCACATATTATGGAAACACTTTTCATGAATCGAATTGTATACAATTATCTATATGTATAAAGAAATATAGTTTTTTGTTTAGAGTGTTGTGTCCCTTGATGATGAATGCATAACATAATTATTAGCTAAGTTTATTTGAATAAATGTGTGAATCTGGGTATATCAGCTGAATGTTTAAGGTATGGAGATAGGTGTAATGAGTGATGGATCGTTTCTACTTGCTATCTTTTTTTTATAGGATAAAAGTTTGTTAATTATTTACCTGGGAATTTTGGGCTACGGGGTTCTTTTTAATATCAATTGAATTTATTGTTTGTGCCGTATTGGTACAAAATTAATTGGTATTCATGTATATTTTCTTAGCTTGTCGGAAAGAATTTTGACCATTTCAAATTGTGTCTATCTATTTTTCCTGAATACATTGCCATATCCTTTTCTATTTTGATCCTTTGATGCAAATAATGTTTGAATGATTCAAACTTTGGTAAGATTTTGTTGTACTTCATTCTGGAGATGAAGTATTTGCACAATATTATTATAAAATTAACTGTGTTATTGTTTTCATACCCGAAACAGATGTCTTTAAAATTTAAGGAAATGTTTATATCAATGGTTCGTAGGTGATTTCGAATGTTTGTCCATAGGTCCTGTATGACTGGACATTCCCAAAACAGATGCTCAATACTTTCTATGGACATATTACAAAAGTCACATAAGGAGGTTTCAGTTAATTTACACATATAGAGATACTTGTTTGTTGGAATTAGTCTCATTAGAAATTTATATTGATAATTTCTCAGTTTGGTGTCAATCGTTGCGTTATATGCCATACAGTAATTTATTTTCCATTTGAGATTTTCATCACTAAACACATTTGACCATTTTTGCTCAGATGTTCTATGTTCTATTTTCCTTGAGTTTACTTGTGTCTGATATAATAATTTATTGGGTTTCATTAGACTTTTTATTCTTTCTAACATAGATTCTGGTCTTAGCATGGTAATAATTTGTTGATTTACTTTTTGTTTGCATTTGTTAGGAATGCTATTGACCAAAGAGTGATATTTTAAAAAGTCATTATTGTGTAGATTATATATTTGCTGTACGTTTTCAAAAGTGTAAAAATTGTTATTTCTAAAATCATACAGATTATCAACATATTTTATGCCGTTATTGTACCATTCTTGAATAAAAGCTGGTTTTCCAGATATTGTGATGTCAGAGTTATTCCAAATAATGGGACGAAAAACATTTTCATTATCATGTTCATACATAAGCTTTATTTTAAACCAGGAATTCAAAACATCTTTTAGAAATGGTTGTTTTTGACACATTCTATTTATGTCGTTTGGTGATAAATTACATTCAAATAATAGATTTCCACCAAACTGTTTAAATATTTTATCATAAAAGCATTTCCAAGCACCTGTGCTATTATTGGTTATCCTTTTTATCCAGCTTGCCTTAATTGAGTACAGAAATGAGTGTATATCTGTTAATTTTATTCCTCCATGTTCATAGTTTTGTATAAGTATACTGCGTTTTATTTTATCTGGTTTACCATCCCAAATGAAGTTAAATATTGCATGATTTATATTTTTTAGCACTTTTTCTGATGGGTTAGGTAAAACCATAAATAGATACACCAATTTTGGAAGAGCAAAAGTTTTTATTACTATAACCTTACCTAGAAGTGTTAGTTTACGGTGTTGCCATTGTTTAAGACAGTTATAAAATTCATTCAGTTTTGGTTCTAAGTTTAGATGCAAGGTCAGTTCATTATTGTTACTAAAAATTATGCCAAGAGTTTTTGTTTTTTCAGAAGTCCATAGAAATTCTTTATGGTCACAGTAGGATATATTTGTATTTCGCAACGATCCAATTCTTAATATTACTGATTTAGATACATTTAATTTTAGACCAGATATGGTTCCAAATTGAGTGATTACATCTATTAAACGTTCAAAAGATGTTTTTTCCCCATTTAATAAGTAAGATGCATCATCAGCAAATAAGTTTGTTTTATTTCTCTGTTATTTATGGTGATTCCCTTTATATCATTATCAATAGTAATTTGGTGTGACAAAAGTTCCATACAGATAATAAATAGATATGATGATAATGGGCAGCCTTGTCTTACGCCTCTTTGTATAGGTAAAGCTTCTGTTAAATAACCATTGCTAATGATTATACTGTTTATATACCTTTTTATCCAAGAGATGAAGGAGTCTCCAAAATTAAAATGATTTAGACATTTGTAGAGGAAATTATGATTTAAACTGTCGAATGCTTTTTCGTAGTCTGAAAAGAATACGAGACCCGGAAGGTTTTGTTCATTGAGATACTCTATTGTCTCAAAGATTAAGCGAACATTCTCTCCAATATATCGTCCCTTCATAAAACCAGTTTGACTGTTACTTATTAGTATGGGCAAGACTTTTTTAATTCGATTCGCAATGGCTTTTGTTGCAATTTTATAATCAATATTGAGTAGACTTATAGGCCGCCAGTTTGATAAAATATCTAACTGTTTGCCATATTTCGGTAGTAAAGTAATAATGCCTTGTTTCTGGAGATCTGTTAATTCACCCTTAGTATATGAGTAATTTATTGATTTTAAATAGTATAGTTTGATATCTTGCCAAAACGTTTTATAAAACTCAGTTGTTAGTCCGTCCGAGCCTGGACTTTTATTGTTTTTCATATCAAGTAAAGATTGCCAGCACTCATATTCAATTAACAACCCGTCACATTGTGCGGACTGCTCACATGTAAGTTTATTGATAGACCCAGAGAAAAAATCAATAATGGGGCTACCGATCTCCTGTTTTTTGTATAGTGCTTTGTAGAACTTTACCAATTCATTTAAGATTTCATTTTGATTTGTGATTTTTTTACCCTCCGATACCAATTTCTGTATGTTCTTTCTTTCCGCATGTCGCTTTTCTAAATTTGCAAAGTATTTTGTGTTTTTTTCAGAGCCTTCAACTTTTATTGCTTTTGCTCTTAGAATTAAACCATTTATTTGTCCTTCATATATTTTGCTCAACTCATGCTGTTTATTTTTCAAATCTATCTTGCATTGATTATCATTGCTATCTGTGTTTATTAAATTATTTTCAAGGGTATTTATGTCTTTTATTAGCTCTTTTTCCTTTTTAGCATTTGTTTTTTTCTTAAATGAAGAATATTTGATAGTTGCATTTCTTATGCTCCCTTTTATTATTTCCCAAAGAGTGTTTGGGTTGGCATCTTTATTGAGATTAGCTATGTTATTAATACATTCTTTTACCGTTTTTTGATAGGTGTCATCATGTAAAATACTATTGTTAATTTTAAAATAACCAGGTCCTCTTGGCTGGATACAAAGATTGATCTTAAACATAACTATAGAATGATCTGTTTTATATGCTGGCTGGATTTCACAAGTTGTTATTAAGTTATATAGATATTGGCTGACAAGAAAATAACCAAGTCTGCTAAAGATGGGTGGGTTTGTATTTGAGTGCCAAGTGTATTGTATGTTTGTTGGGTTATTTTGTCTCCATATGTCTATTAAGTTAAATTGGTTTATCATATCGTATATTTTTTTTCTGCATTTAACATGTGTATGTTTTTGGCCATTTTTCTTATCAATATCAACATTTAGGACAGTGTTAAAGTCTCCACCTATAATCAAGTTTTTATCGTCATTCTCACGCATATATGTTTCAAGTATGGAGAAGAAATTGCTATCATCAGTATTAGGTCCATATATATTAACGAGAGTGAGTTCTTGTTCATTTACTATTATATCTAGGGTAATAAGGCGCCCTTTGACAACTTCAGTAAAATGTGAAGTTTTGTAAGATGTGTTCATGTTTAAAAGAATAGCCACTCCGGCACTATTTGAATTGATTCCACTGAAAAAGGATTCACCATTCCAGTCAGATTTCCATTTATCAGTGTACTGCATTGTCGAATGTGTTTCTTGCAAAAAACAAATGTTGTATCTCTTTAGTTTCAACCATTCAAAGACTTCAATGCGTTTTTTATCGTTCCCAATGCCCCGTACGTTAATCGAGCATATTATAGATTCCATTGAAACAAAATAAGGATACAAACATAGAAAGATAAGTAGAAACGATCGTGCTGTGTAACTTTATGTATTGTCATAATGATATTTGATAAGAGGTCATGGGTTGTATAGTATTTACTTATTTACTTATGCCTATCTTGGTGAGGACATATTTGTTTATATAATATGCAATTTAGAGAATAAGGCAGGTTTGGGAAGAGATTGCTGTTGTCTTTGCTCCACATATCAAAGATAAGACTGGATTTGTGTATGAATACTTATTGACCAGAAAAAAGAGAACAAATAGAAAAACAAAAACTAGAGGACGAATAGCTGTGTACACTCGTCGTGGCATGAATTTAAACATATTAAACGTTAAGCCCATACATACGTATGTTTGAATGCATGTATTGACTATTTTAAAAAATAAGTAATGACACTGTTACATAAAGACAGTGTTTCAAGTTTAACTTAGTTTTATGCATTGGATGATTAGAGCTTATAAGTACTGTTTGATGATATTATTTTTCAATAATATATTCTTCGGATTATAAGGAAGGTTTCAAAGGCCCATGCATGAATAAACTGGTGTTTTTGAGATTGATGTTTTTAAATTACCTCCCTTTATATATATTTATTTACAAAATCACATATAATTTTGTATTTTGTGGTTTGTTAAGGTTAACACTAGGACAAATCTGTAATTGATTAATAGTTTTTTGTTTTTTTTGTCCATTTAAATGACAAAGCATAAAGAGGCTTTAAGTATTAGTTGTAAGAGCTCATTGTCTATTGCAACAATAATGTTATTGAAACAGGAACAAGAAAAACCATCAAAAACAGTGTACATCCAACTTTACATATATATAGATATATAGCAATTTTAAATATATAAGTTCTTATTTGCAGCAAGGCAGCCATTAATAACTACCTAAACATCCTTGTGCTATGGTGGTAAACTACCGTATTTGGCATGCTCTGGAAAAAATAAATGCTAGAACTACATTTCATACATTGAGCAAACACGGGAGATTTACCAGAATACATCATAATGGATCTCCTTTCCCGTGGAATTTGTATATTGGCATTTGAAGATGCATGCAAGAAGACATTTTGAGGAGGTATCCCAGTCTTGTCTATCTTGTACGAAAAACGAAACTCTACAAGGTCGGTGATGGGGATGCAGGGCTGTACAAATATTTTTCAAGGCCACTTGTCCAGGACAAGTGACTTTCAAAAAGCCACTTGTCCTGACCAGGATGCCACTTGTCCAATAATAGTTTGCCAAAACAGCAATTAAAAATGTGATATCATATGTATCTTTACGTATAGGCTAATTGAGACAGAGACAAGATCATGATGATGTAATTCAGTTTTTACTCTTATTTACATAAATTATCTAAATAAATAAAGAATCATTATTACACATAAACTAATAATAATTATTTACAACACTGGTCACACACATTTCTTAACACTTATGCCCGTGGACATGACGACCGCCTTTGCCACAGGCAAGCCACTGCCTGGTGGCCTTCTCAGCATCAAAGTCTTGCAGAGAAGGCCCAGTTCTCTTCAGTTCACTTAATGGCACTCGGGCTGGTCCTTAATAGTCTGGCGTACACCTCACTAACAGGCACCTCACTGCTCTGCTGCTGTTGCCTCATAAGCATCTTCAACTCCGTCTGAATCTGGCTGTGACTAGCCTCAGGGAACACAGCCATCATATGGTTCAGGATGTCCTGTAGATCTTCTTTTCCGTGGCTGGCCAGCTGATGTCGCTCACTTGGGACGGACCTGTAGTCCAGGGCCTGGAAGGACTCAGTGGTTTCTCGTTGAAGTTCTGGAACCTGCAAATATACATGCATATCACTACATAATTATGAATTCAAAATGGAATCATCAGTGAGTGTACCTCCCCACTTTCATCTTCACTTTTCCGTTTAGAACTAAAGAATTTAAGTAAACTCATATTGATCTTAACACGGCAGCGCAGTTTAATAGAATAATTAATATGGACGAAATGTGCAGAGTCCGATAGTTATTTATAGTAAAATCTTTATCTCAACCAGCCGATCAGAATATAGTATCAACCACGCATAAAGAACGCCTTCATCACTTGCTCCACCCAGGGTTAGGGTCAAAACGCGTGGTTGATGTCATTATTCAGTTGGGTGGTTGAGAAAAAAGGCTTACCGTTATGTACAGTATATTTCTATATACAATTGAGTAAATCATAACGGTTGGCTGATCTTGAACTTTAATTGCTCTAATTATATCATGAAATTAAAAAACACAACTTACCTCTTTAAAAATAGTGACGTTTTCTGCGCCTCGGCAAAAAAGACAATTGACGCATGTAATGTATCGGCGAATATCAATCAGTGTTTGCAGTCTGTAATGGTAATCAGTCCACATTAATTGCCCACGTTTGTAGCACGCGTCCATCATAACAAATCAACCCAATCAGGCCTCATTCATCTATTATGTATGTCCACTCTTAATCTTTAAATTAGCGAGTGTTTTCACAGTTCATCGCATTGTTTACATTCGCAATCGGCATATGTGTGATCACGTGATCTCACAACACGCGTACACGGTGTTTCATTGGATTTCTACCGCGGTAATTCATCCGTTTTTTGGCGAAAGTAAATAGAGCCGGTTTTTTTTTAGATTTTCTGGGTTTTTTTAGATTTTCTGTCAAAAAAGATTATTATGATTTTTGAAAAAGGCACTTGTCCGGGACTAACGTTTTGAAATTAGCCACTTGTCCGCCGTAATTTTCGACTTGTCCCGGGCGTCGGGCGATAGGATTTGTACAGCCATCCGATGTATCTCGAATAATTGATTGTATGCTATCCAAAACATGGTAGTCAACCTTGAGCTATAAAAATGCGAAAGGCCAAGGTCGACAATGGGTTTCAGCATATCAAATTATATTGACATCATATACATATGCATTTATCGTATACGTATATATCTTATTCATAGATATGTATGTGTATTTCATATTCACACAGTCGTGCACATATACTTTCCTATACTTCATATATATATACATATATATAGTTCAACTGTAAGGTGTGTAGGAACAGGTAGAAGTTCAAAATCCATAGTTATGCACAATTCCAGATCAATGTTAACTATATCTAATAAGTAATAAATGTTAACTATGGTTTATGTCAGCTTATCCAAGACATGCAGTTGATTACAGGTTGGATATAGCTTCAATTACAGCATTGTGTATGTCATCGCAGATTTTGGTCATTGTGCAAACATAAATTTTTTAACAACTTATATGCGTTCCTTCATGTAAACTGTAGTTAGAGTTCCTGTGTATAAAAAGTCTCATGCATGCGTGACATCAAAAACACCGACCCTCCGCCCAACAGACGAAATCGAAAAACGAAATATATATATTGCTGAAATAGTTCATCAATTAAATATCATCCCCCAACCCCCCTGCCAGAAAAGAGACAGCATCCCCGATATCACGCATACATGCTACACCCCCCCCATACACATGAATTGTATTGATCATTTGTTTAAGTACTATGCAAGTAGAGCTATCAAGCATATACACATGCATATGACTTTCGTACATGCTAAAGATGTATGGCTATCTATATTTTTCTATTACTAAATATTTTTATAGTACTCAATTAGAATTATGGTGGTGCAATATATGTATGTTATTATCATTGATGAACACATATTCTATAAATAGTCTGCATTGAGTCAATTGTCCCAGCTAACTTGGTCATTTAAATGAATGAAATGGATTTAAAGGTACTATCACTTATGCTTTGTCACTTGTGATATTTATTGGTATGTTCTAGATGCGGGTTCTGGCCATGCCATATCCAGCCAGTGGTTAAATTCCCGGCATTGTACACGATGTACCGTACCCGTTTTGTTTTTGTAAAGTACATTTCCATTTTTGAACCAGCTGTATTCAATTTCATCTGGCATTTTGTATCTTACGGCCATTAATATTTGATAATTTAGTTTGGTCAGGTCTTCAGCCACAAATATAGGTTTGGGTAATGCTTTTTTCATGGTTAACAGTTTCAGTTTAATAAGCCTGGATTGGAATTTGACAATGATCGGCCTTGGTTTGATGCCCTTCCTCCCTAAGCGATGACAAATGTCAATGTCTCCAACTGTCAGCTTAAGGCCAGGCAAATGTTTGTTAACGTTTTAACTATTGTCTGGGTGGTTTGCTCTGGACTCTCATATGTGTTATCTTGGTTGCTTTGTTTAGATTCCATGGCTGTTTTCTGTGGGTCTGTAGAATGTTTGTAGATAATTTCTTTGCTATTACTTGTTTCATTGGATGTTTCTTTGGAATTATTATTACCCTTTGCTTCTGGCGACTGTATGTTTTCTGAAATTCCAAAAATTCTGACATTGTTTGCTCTACTGTATTGTTCAATATCGTTAACGACCCATGCTGATTTTTCTTCATTAAATCGTAATTCTGATTTTAGTTTGTCGTTCTCTTCTGTTTGATCTTCAATTTTCTTATTTAATGTTTCTACTTTGTTCTTTAGTTCATCATTTTCCAGGTCTTTTTCGAGCACTGGCTTCTATTAAGTCTACCTTATGTTCAATAGATTTCAAGAGTTCTTCTTTCATTTGCTGTATGATTTCTTTAATAATGTGTCGCAAGTTGCCATCATCTTTTGTCATAACGTTTGAAAGTTTCATGTTAATTTGTTTTATTTCGGATTTTATTTCGTTTATTGTTGTCGATTGTTTCATCATGTAACTTCTGCTTTGGATTTCCGGACTTTTTCTTGGTTTCAATTATTTTGGCATTTTTGGCTGGTGGTGTGCTTACACTAGATTCTAATTCAGGTGTGCTACTTAATTCCACTTCTATTTCTCTTCTTTTTTTGGTCATCCATTTCTATTGCTCTTAAGTTTTCTCTTTCCACAAATTGAAATTGTGTTATCAGTTAGAGTACCTTTAATCATAAAACTGGTCAGCTGTCTGTTCAACACACTGGTTCTAGCTAGCTATATAAGTTTATTTAAAGTCACCACGACTAAATAAGCTAAGATGATTCAAAGAACCGCGAGGGGTTCGACATTAGCGAAAGACCAATAGATAGTTAATAAACTAATACAATTACAATGCTATGGTGTTTAGAGGGCTATGTGGGTTGCAATAATCTCAGAGTGTGTTCGGTTTTCATATCTCCCACCCCCGCTCGCACACGATTGTGTACCAACGGGGGTCGGAGGTAGACCGGGTGAAGAAATTACCCGGTGCAATTACTAATTCTAAGCAGATTTAGACATAAGTTGGTTAGTAAATTGTTTGTTAGTCCGTTCTATAGCCGATTTATACCGTATGTCACTGGTGAGATAAATACTGTGCAAATATTTGATTCTAAGTAGCATTCAAACTAGTGTAGAAGATAACAAGGACACACCCTAGATTTTTGAAATGTGTGTCCTAAACAAAATGAACAAGAAATTAGGAGTGGACCAATGAGATATATGCATGGAACTCTGATTGATCCAAAAAATAAACTAGTTTGACTATAACAGCAGATAAATAATATAGAGACAGGTTTGACCTTAATTAGGGATCTTCGGGTATATTTTTATATCAGCATACCCCATCACCAACATGTATTTAGAGTAGGTGATTTATAATGGGTTGCATAAGATAGAGAGATAGATTTAATAGTCAGAAGGAAGAAGGTAGAAGGACACTGTCTGTCAGAAGAGAATCAACAGCTCATAGATGTGTCCTTCATATATCCCAAGATCCCTAATAGCACATAGTCAAACCTGCAACATATAGGCTGCGTTGCCCGTTGAGGGCTGTACTAATAAATATCAATAAAGATATTGCTACGAAAATTAAAGGATAAGACCAGCAAAGAAGAACGAGCGCTCAGGAATGTGCACTGAATGACCTCAGTCCGCCTCCGTGGTCGAGTGGTTAAGGTCGCTGACTTGTATACCACTGTAACCTATCATCACTGATGGTCACGGGTTCGAGCCCCGCTCAGGCCGTGTCTCATTTATATGAAAAAGTTGGCAGTTTCTTACGGAGGTTGGTGCACCCAAGTACTGGTTAACCGCTGGAGCCTGCCCAGGAAAGGTGTTGTTAAGTAAACTGCCCGCCGGCGATATAGCCCAAAATGGTGCTGATGCAGGCGTAAAACCCGAAATATAACATAACTGAATGACCTCTGCAAATGTAAACAAACAATTGAAAGTTTTACGTTCGCGCGAACGAGAAAGAGATATGGCAGGTGCCCGTTTACCTTGTATAGTGCACAGCAGTATCGAGGTTGCTACGAAGATTAAAATTCATGGACTATCTTAATATGTATCTGTACTAAGACATTTAATTAATTGATCCCAAGTACATATAATTACTATCCGTCATACAGATATATAACTGGTAGTAGAGTATCTTCCATAGTTGTGGAAAATGTCAACAGGATAGAAAATTTCACCTATCACAAACGAATAAACCGTTAGAGGTATCAGCCTACTATGATGTTTGGTCAACTTTTTTAACATATATAAGTATCACCAAACTAAACTATCATGGGTTGCCCCTAAAAATATTTACATAAAACTAATTCCATAGTAGGTTGTACAATGTGTGATATGTGTACTAAAAAAAAAAAATATAATACCCCCCCTATATGCCCCCGAGTACTGGGATCATAAAAATTACATCTAAAAAAGGCAGCTTAACCCCTGAGTGACAACGTTTAAAAATAATGTAGTAAAATACACTTCCGTACAAACAACGGTCACCTTCGTAGGGCCTTTAAAAATTACATGTTAAGTATAAAAAACTACCAGTTCTTGGCTATTTACAATAAAACTTAGTCACACAGGGGAATGCCAAACTAATAAAAATTGGCGATCGCTCGCGAGACGAAGATTTCATGACAGGAGTACCGGTTCCGTTGTTTACTCGGTGATTTCGGAGAACGACCGACCGCACACAGTACTTGCTCATACAACTACTCAGCCGGCCAGGTTACTCATGCGACTTGAGGGTGTCTGATGACCTTAATTAAAGTAGAGGATGATGTAGGGTGTCCTTGTTTGTTTTAAGTTTATTGTTAAGCTTTTTCATAACTTATGTATATTTATAGGTTAAGTTTTACAGTCTAATACCTACTGTAGTGGTATTAAGACTCAAGAGTAATGAAGAATTGTTAGAAAAGACGTAAATTTGGGCTAATGACTAATGTCATAGCATTTGAGCTTCAGTTTTGGAATTTCTGAAGATTACTTCTTGAAGTTGATCAAACTTTGTTAACATAATGTTGACTTTAATAAAGAACACTAAAATCTCTAGATAATTTAATCAGATGATCATTAGATCATTGATAGAAATTACACCATTTTGCTGTATGGCTGGACAGAGTCGGTAAATAGAAATGTCCAACTGCATATTGAGACTTCAGATGGCATTTTTTCCAAATACTGTGTTGATATAACAATTATGTGGTAGATAGTCTACAGGATAGTAGGTTCAATGTACCAAGGTGTTTGAAAATAGTAATATCCATGTATGGTAGTGGAATTTACCAAATTACTATGGAAAATTTGTGATTTAGGATATTTCCTTGTGCCATAGGAGGAGGGCCTCTAGGTGAATACTGACAGGGCCTGGTCAGAATAATAGTTCTGTCCAAGTCAATAACATGTTAATGTTACTAGTAATGTAGAGAAGTCTTTAAAAAATTGAATTACAACCACCAGAAATTTGGTAATTTTTGGCCCGAATTTACAGAAATTAGACATTTGGGCTAATGACTAGTGTCGTAGCATTTGAGCTTCAGTTTTAGAATTACTGAAGATTACTTCTTGAAGTTGATCAAGCTTTGTTAACATAATGTTGACTTTAATAAAGAACACTAAAATCTCTAGATAATTTAATCAGATGATCATTAGATCATTGATAGAAATTACACAATTTTGCCGTATGGCTGCACAGAGTCGGTTAATAGAAATGTCCAACTGCATATTGACACTTCAGATGGCATTTTTTCCAAATACTGTGTTGATATAACAACTATGTGGTAGATAGTCTACAGGATAGTAGGTTCAATATACCAAGGTGTATGAAAATAGTAATATCCATGTATGGTAGTGGAATTTACCAAATTACTATGGAAAATTTGTGATTTAGGATATTTCCTTGTGCCATAGGAGGAGGGCCTCTAGGTGAATACTGACAGGGCCTGGTCAGAATAATAGTTCTGTCCAAGTCAATAACATGTTAATGTTACTAGTAATGTAGAGAAGTCTTTAAAAAATTAAATTACAACCACCAGAAATTTGGTAATTTTTGGCCCGAATTTACAGAAATTAGACATTTCTGTCGTACTGTAGGAAAGTTAGGGCCTCAATTCAACCACCTGGTCAAGTTGAGTGTCCTAACAAGATGAATGAGGTAGACAATTACATAACCTTAACTTAGGAACTTGAGTATCTAATGAGGCATACTCATGTACAAGAATATTTAGGTTTTCGATGAATATGTAGTTGTTGAGACTATACCAGGATGGTAATCCGCTCCAGCTAAACATATTTAAAATTTTCAGATAAATTTGTTTGTATATATTGTACTAAGGGTGTGATATTGATGTAGTTAGAGTTCGAAATAGAACTTTACTTGTAGATTATGAATATAGATCCTTGAATTTTTATTTTGACTTTGAAATTGACCAAAAACCGGCCAAAATTGTACAAGTTAAGCATTTCGCTTATGACATAGCATAAGGGCCTCAATTTGAATATTGGTGGATCAAAGAAAATGTTGATGTTTATTTTGGATAAACAACAATATGAAGTTACTAGAAAGTTATAAATATATAGGATTTATCAATCCTTGTTACAAAAAAAAAAAATTTAGATGAAAATTTCCAGAATTTACCATTGTATTGAAGTGATCTTATAGATCACTACCAATACAATTTAAACTAGCTTAGTTTAGTTTTAGAGTTTCTTAGTCTCAGAACACCGGCAGTGTGGGCTTTACCCGGCCAGACTGAGCACGCTAGTTGCTCTGCGCACAGTCATACTACCAATCCGGGTAATTTGGACCAGGGGCTCTGGGTCCCAATTTAAATTTTAAATTTCTCAGACAAGTATGTTCCCATATACATGTTTACAAGCTTAATCGCTTGGGGATTTTCAAATAATAATTTGCTAAATACTATTGTTTTCTATGTAAATGGTCACAGGGGGTAAAGGCGATTATGGATAGCTAAGGTAAGCTTAGCTATAAGGTAAAAAAAAGAATTAGTAAAACAGGAGGGTCACTAATTTAGATGATATAGGTTGTATATAGCAAAGTAATAGCTATTTATGAGCTATTGGTTTGACAGGGGCATAGCCAGAAATCTGTCTTAATAGTTTAGTTTGGGAGGTAGAGATGGTTTGTGTGGGTTTGGATTTTCCAGGTTGTTGTGGATTGTCCCACATTGGTTTACTTATTCCAATGATGTAGAGATGAAGTTGTTGTGATGTTTAAACCACCGGTGTTTATGAAACTTACAATACTGAGTTGCAAGTGATGTTAACTCAAAAAGTCAACAATTGTATATTATAAACTGATATAATATTGTATATATTTTATAACACCATACATAGATGTGACGTGGTGTTTTTTGGTTGCTTAGTGTACATTGGACACTGGTAATATGTATTTTAATAGGTTGTGTCCATTAGACATTGAGTTGGTAGATTGTACCAAGTTTCATCTGAGTAGATGAATAATTAGAAGATACTCAGTGATTTATACATCGATCTGTAAAAGCGATCGAGTTAAGTATATTGAGATACGAGAGCAGGTTTTGTGCTCGTATTGGCCCGTACGGAGCCCCTAAGATGAAATTTAAGTATACTCTTTCATCTGGGGTCGGAAATTACTCATCTCAGGTGAGAAGCCCGCAATGGAATTGCTTTTCGAAAGGGGCTCCGGTTGGGCCAATAACAGCACTACAGAAGGGTAAATTTTTCCACAAACAACCTGGAGAGATATGGGATCCTTGTCTGAGCTTAATAACTGCAGATGTCCTCTAAATTTTGTCGGACATCTGACAGTCTAGAATGTACGTTTCCAGAGCTTTATATACTGAGGTGCGGACGGCCTTGCCGGGGCTGAGAATGTTCTCAATTGAGAAAGTTTTACCAACCCCGGCAACTGCCGCCCGCAGGACAGCCCGATGAGTCTCATGATCGCGACAGTCCAGCAGAAAATGTTCAATAGTGTATCTGACATCGCACTTGGGACAAACTGGGTTTAGATTAAGTATATATTGTCCCAGGTTGCCTGGTAACAGGTTTGTCCCAAGTCTCAGCCGAGTGATGCACTTATCTATTCTTAAAGACCTAGAATATTGCATCGGACGGCTGAACCCCACGGAGCTCCTTTTGTAGGTTTGTTTGAAGGGCCTATCCAGTAATGACCGGCCCCAACGTAGTTTCGTCTGGGCATTAACAATGGAGTAGATCTCCGTGGGTACGAGCCTTACACTATTCTCCACATTAGTGTGCTCCAGGCCAGACTTGGCAGCCCTGTCCGCCAGCTCGTTTCCAGTGATACCAATATGTGCTGGACACCATGCTATGGTAACCTTGAGGTTTTGGTTCAAGCCCTCGTTGTATAACTTGACTATATCAGTAATTAGATCTGGTCTAGACTTACTATTCCTTGATTGTAAGGAGACCAGTGATGAGAGTGAGTCAGATAATATCACATTTTTCGGTGAATTATTATCAATTATCCAGCACATTGCTTTCTTAATTGCAATTAGCTCAGCCGTATAGATGGATGCCTTATCGGTTAACCTTTCTACATATTCACATTGTAGGGATGGGATGACTACGGCTGCAGCTACCTTGCCAGAGTCAGGGCATTTTGATCCATCTGTATATATTTTTAGGTGTTGACTGTAATTTTCCTCTATATGGCATTGAACTTCCACTCTAGCTAGGTGGACAAGATCTGTTTTCTTCACTTTTTCTGATAAAAATATATCTATCACTGGATCTGACTGTGTCCAGGGCGGTATCGAGTCAGGCCTGAAGTCTGCCACTTGGACACCCTCGAGACCGAACCCAGCCACAAGTTCCTGGACATAGGCTCCGAAAGGGAGTGATTTGTCACTGAATTGGGCCTTGCGGTAGTATCCGGTCCCGAAGATCGCGTTCACGGGGTTGTCATCTTTTCTTGTTTGGGCCCTGGCCCAATATTTAACGCATTGAGCCTGTCGTCGGATCTCCAAAGGCTCAATCCCTGACTCAATTTCAAGCATATAACTCGGGGTTTTGGGAAGGGCTCTCAGAGCTAGTCTCAGGGCGGAATTCTGTAACCTGTCTAGAGATTTGAGATGAGTGGGGCATGCACTATCAGAATAGATTTGTGCACCATAATCTATTTTTGAACGTATTAAAGACATATACAGTAGCAAGAGGCTTTTTTTGTCTGAACCAAAATCTGTGCCACTTAGCATACGCATAACCTGAATGTCTTTTTGGCACCTTGTGACTAGATCTTTAATGTGTTGTGCGAATGAGAGCTTACGGTCCAAAAGCATGCCTAAAAAACGCACAACTTTTTCAAATTTAATTTGTGTGCCGCTTAAATTTACGTTCAAACTGTGCTGTTGTAAGTTTCCAAATAAGATTCCTACTGTTTTTGTTTCTGAGATTTTGAAGCCCCAGTTTTTTGCCCATCCCCAGAGAGAATCCAATCCAGCCTGTGCATCCTTGGCTAGTTTAACAGGGTTGGATCCCGTTTTCCAGGTGCCTGAGTCATCAGCAAACTGGCTGATGACCATCCCCGTCCCCTGAAGGGTGTCGGGTA
>CM026391.1:91206146-91225078 GCA_014843695.1 Archivesica marissinica
AGTGTTCACTATTCAATCATAGTATGGCAGTGTTCACTATTCAATCATAGTATGACAATATTCAATCATAGTATGGCAGTGTTCACTATTCAATCATAGTATGACAGTGTTCACATAGTATGGCAGTGTTCACTATTCAATCATAGTATGGCATTGTTCACTATTCAATCATAGTATGGCAGTATTCACTATTCAATCATAGTATGGCAGTGTTCACTATTCAATCATAGTATGGCAGTGTTCACTATTCAATCATAGTATGACAGTGTTCACTATTCAATCATAGTATGACAGTGTTCACTATTCAATCATAGTATGACAGTATTCACTATTCAATCATAGTATGGCATTGTTCACTATTCAATCATAGTATGGCAGTATTCACTATTCAATCATAGTATGGCAGTATTCACTATTCAATCATAGTATAGCAGTGTTCACTATTCAATCATAGTATGGCAGTGTTCACTATTCAATCAAACACACTATTCAATCATAGTATGGCATTGCAACAACAACACACACAACAAAACACACACAACAAAACAGTATTCACTATTCAATCATAGTATGGCAGTATTCATATTCAATCATAGTATGGCAGTGTTCACTATTCAATCATAGTATGACAGTGTTCACTATTCAATCATAGTATGGCAGTATTCACTATTCAATCATAGTATGGCAGTATTCATATTCAATCATAGTATGGCAGTGTTCACTATTCAATCATAGTATGACAGTGTTCACTATTCAATCATAGTATGGCAGTGTTCACTATTCAATCATATATGGCATATTCATATTCAATCAAATATGGCAGTGTTCACTATTCAATCATAGTATGACAGTGTTCACTATTCAATCATAGTATGGCAGTATTCATATTCAATCATAGTATGGCAGTATTCATATTCAACATAGTATGACATGTTCACTATTCAATCATAGTATGACATATTCACTATTCAATCATAGTATGACATGTTCACTATTCAATCATAGTATGGCAGTATTCATATTCAATCATAGTATGACAGTATTCATATTCAATCATAGTATGGCAGTATTCATATTCAATCATAGTATGACAGTGTTCACTATTCAATCATAGTATGACAGTGTTCACTATTCAATCATAGTATGACAGTGTTCACTATTCAATCATAGTATGGCAGTGTTCACTATTCAATCATAGTATGGCAGTGTTCATATTCAATCATAGTATGACAGTGTTCACTATTCAATCATAGTATGGCAGTGTTCACTATTCAATCATAGTATGGCAGTGTTCACTATTCAATCATAGTATGGCAGTGTTCACTATTCAATCATAGTATGACAGAACAACAAACACATATTCAATCATAGTATGACAGTGTTCACTATTCAATCATAGTATGACAGTGTTCACTATTCAATCATAGTATGGCAGTGTTCACTATTCAATCATAGTATGGCAGTGTTCACTATTCAATCATAGTATGACAGTGTTCATATTCAATCATAGTATGACAGTGTTCACTATTCAATCATAGTATGGCAGTGTTCACTATTCAATCATAGTATGACAGTGTTCACTATTCAATCATAGTATGACAGTGTTCACTATTCAATCATAGTATGGCAGTGTTCACTATTCAATCATAGTATGGCAGTGTTCACTATTCAATCATAGTATGACAGTGTTCACTATTCAATCATAGTATGGCAGTGTTCACTATTCAATCATAGTATGACAGTGTTCACTATTCAATCATAGTATGGCAGTGTTCACTATTCAATCATAGTATGGCAGTGTTCACTATTCAATCATAGTATGGCAGTGTTCACTATTCAATCATAGTATGGCAGTGTTCACTATTCAATCATAGTATGGCAGTGTTCACTATTCAATCATAGTATGGCAGTGTTCACTATTCAATCATAGTATGGCAGTGTTCACTATTCAATCATAGTATGGCAGTGTTCACTATTCAATCATAGTATGGCAGTGTTCACTATTCAATCATAGTATGGCAGTGTTCACTATTCAATCATAGTATGGCAGTGTTCACTATTCAATCATAGTATGGCAGTGTTCACTATTCAATCATAGTATGGCAGTGTTCACTATTCAATCATAGTATGGCAGTGTTCACTATTCAATCATAGTATGGCAGTGTTCACTATTCAATCATAGTATGGCAGTGTTCACTATTCAATCATAGTATGGCAGTGTTCACTATTCAATCATAGTATGGCAGTGTTCACTATTCAATCATAGTATGGCAGTGTTCACTATTCAATCATAGTATGGCAGTGTTCACTATTCAATCATAGTATGGCAGTGTTCACTATTCAATCATAGTATGGCAGTGTTCACTATTCAATCATAGTATGGCAGTGTTCACTATTCAATCATAGTATGGCAGTGTTCACTATTCAATCATAGTATGGCAGTGTTCACTATTCAATCATAGTATGGCAGTGTTCACTATTCAATCATAGTATGGCAGTGTTCACTATTCAATCATAGTATGGCAGTGTTCACTATCAATCATAGTATGGCTATTCAATCATAGTATGACAGTGTTCACTATTCAATCATAGTATGGCAGTGTTCACTATTCAATCATAGTATGGCAGTGTTCACTATTCAATCATAGTATGGCAGTGTTCACTATTCAATCATAGTATGACAGTGTTCACTATTCAATCATAGTATGGCAGTGTTCACTATTCAATCATAGTATGACAGTGTTCACTATTCAATCATAGTATGGCAGTGTTCACTATTCAATCATAGTATGACAGTGTTCACTATTCAATCATAGTATGGCAGTGTTCACTATTCAATCATAGTATGGCAGTGTTCACTATTCAATCATAGTATGGCAGTGTTCACTATTCAATCATAGTATGGCAGTATTCACTATTCAATCATAGTATGGCAGTGTTCACTATTCAATCATAGTATGGCAGTGTTCACTATTCAATCATAGTATGGCAGTAGTCATCATAATGACAGTACATGTATTTGTTACTCAAACACTATGACAATATTCATTATTCAGTCATAGTATGACAATAAACACGTCTTATACGCGAGTCTATGAAAAATAGCACCGATTTAAGATCACAGTTGGGGGTCGTATTCTAGTCGAGATCATCTTATAGGCGAGTAAATATGGCATATACTCGAAAACACAACAATGGAGCCAGTACAGAGTTGGCTGTATATGTAAATGAATGTTATTAATCTGAGCCGGGATCCTGCACGATGCAGCTTTCAGTGTACAAATGAGTGTTGTTACAGGGAGCTGGGAGCCAGTCAGACAACAATAGAAAGTGAGACAAGGAAGTTGGAGGAACTCAAGGGGATTATCTTCAACGACTTCAGACGTGAGGTGCTCAGCAGGATCAAGAAACAAGGGGAAAAAGTGAGTACAGCATTGCAACGTATATTTGGGTTACAGTCATTCAAGTTAGTGCACACACACACACCTCTGGTATATTTACATTTATTTAGTACTTTTGCATAGGCATTATAGGACTAATTCTTTACCCCCGCAAGACTGTCCGCCTCCGTGGTCGAGTGGTTACGGTCGCTGACTTGTATCCCACTGTAATCTATCATCACTGATGGTCACGGGTTCGAGTCCCGCTCAGACCGTGTCTCATTTATATGAAAAAGTTGGCAGTTTCTTACGGAGGTTGGTGCACCCAAGTACTGGTTAACCGTTGGAGCCTGCCCAGGAAAGGTGTTGTTAGGTAAACTGCCCGCCGGCGATATAGCCCAAAATGGTGCTGATGCAAGCGTAAAACCCGAAATATAACAAGAAACCACCACATACCCAGTGATCTTTAATCCTTTCAACACTACATACCTCTAAATAGGCTTACTTAAGTGTAGATCCAGATGAGCAGATTCGGCATTTCAAATGAAGACCATTGATAAGCGGTATGACTGAAACCCGGAAGGAGCGCTCCTTCCGCTCCTTCCGCGGAAGGAGCATTCGTCTACGGAAGGAGCGCATTAAAAGCTTATTTCGTATACAATCTTTAAAAAAGTGATTGTTTTATGTAAATAATTATAAAATACGTTAAATCTGAAAGTTTTATGCAAATCGATTGTAAAATGGTGATCTTGTAGCATAATGCGCTCCTTCCGTAGTCGAATGCTCCTTCCGCGTCATGACTGAAGACCGAAAGGAGCACTCCTTCCGAGGAATTTGACAAATTATGCTACAAGATCACCATTTTACAATCGATTTGCATAAAACTTTCAGATTTAACGTATTTTATAATTATTTACATAAAACAATCACTTTTTTAAAGATTGTATAATAAATAAGCTTTTAATGCGCTCCTTCCGTAGCCGAATGCTCCTTCCGCGGAAGGAGCGCTCCTTCCGTAGCCGAATGCTCCTCCGCGGAAGGAGCGCTCCTTCCGTAGCCGAATGCTCCTCGCCGGAAGAGCGCTCCTCCGTAGCCGAATGCTCCTCCCGCGGAAGGAGCGCCCTTCCGTAGCCGAATGCTCCTCCCGCGGAAGGAGCGCTCCTTCCGTAGCCGAATGCTCCTCCCGCGGAAGGAGCGCTCCTTCCGTAGCCGAATGCTCCTCCCGCGGAAGGAGCGCTCCTTCCGTAGCCGAATGCTCCTCCCGCGGAAGGAGCGCTCCTTCCGGGTTTCAGTCATACCCATTGATAAGATGCTACTAAATTTGACTTTTTATTGCAATAACTTCATATATTTAACGTCCATGCTTTTATTTCTCCACTGAAGCAACAGCTGTCTAATTAGCGCAGTGGTTAGCGCGTTCGCTTCTCACCAATGCAACCCAGGTTTGATTCTCGGACCGGGAAGAATGTGAGATGGTATGTTGTCGCCAGATCGGACAGGTGGGTTTTCTCCGGGTACTCCGGTTTCCTCCCACACGAATGACCATATATATTTCATCCGCGCGAATGACCACAGTTACGCTTTCATCTGCACCAACGAGAGTGATTAATATAAGTTGTTAAAACTTGCTTCGCAATCGTAAAATAAATAAAGTTTAAACTAACAGTGAGTGGGGGAGACATACGTTATTGGTGAAATAATTATCGTGTTGCAGTAAAACTTGTATACATTTGCAATTGCATTGCAGGCATCTGTAATCAAAGATAAACTCGGAATTGGCTCCAATCCTGCACATATAAGGTCAAGGTCATATGGTGGTAGACCAGATGACAAACACAGAGAAAGGTAAAGTATGGGAAACTGTAGACGTGTAGAGGCAGTATGCATAGTGGCAGTATTCAAGCGGGTCAATCATCATAGTCAATGGTAAACACATAGGGTTAATGCTATTTGGTTAAGAAATAATATTTGTTGTTCAGTTATTTATTTGCAAATAAAACATGGTTTGGAGTTCTGATGCGTAGGAATTAACCACTCAGCCCTCAGCCTAAGTTGTTCATTCCGGCACTCAGAATGATGAACCATGTTTTATTTGGCTATAAATAACGCATATATTATTTCGATTCTAAAATGACTAAAATATCCAAGAAGCGCAAAAAAATAGTTTTGTCTAGTTTTCAAAGTGCTTAGACTGACGTAGTAAAACTACAAAAATGCTAGTAAAATGACTTGAAGTTTGGCGTCACTTGCTAAACAATGTTTTATTGCTGATTTAAATATGGTAAATTCCTTCTTTGCGTATACATACAATATTAGAATTAAACCATCATCACACGATTGCTGTGCTATGTGTTTTGAGCCACTAACGGTATAGCTTTGCACATTTTACGCTTCTGGTTAAAGTTTTATGGAAAATTGGCATTGCAATTTGAGCATTCGATGCATTACATTGATAACTACAAAATACCTGTGTTGACATTCGCTAATTCATCATTTCAACTTCACAAATTTATGACTATGACATCACAAGTTCACAATTTCATGAAATTGAAATCATGAATTCATGAAATTCGTGAAGTTGTGAAGTTTTAAATCATGAATTTGTGAAGTTGAAATTATGAATTTGTGAAGTTGAAATTATGATTTTCATGAAATTAATTTCATGAATTCGTGAAAGAGTTGAAATCGTGAATTTGTATAATAGAAATGAGGTCTCGAGAGTGATTAATTTAAGTTGTAAGAACTTGTTTCACAATCAAGCTAAAACAAATTTGTATAAACTAGCCTTTATGATCAGTGACAAATGGAATGTGTTGACCTAACATCTGCAGCTTGGTTTAGTCATTATTTATTACAAAATCAAGAAATCAATTTCCCACAGTGCACCAGCGGAGATGTTGAAGCCGGATCATCTGCCCGGGAGAGGAGTGTCAGAGTCGGCACAGAGTGGTGCCACCAAAGTACAGTTTGGAGAAACCACGTCGTCTACCTACACCCCTCCTCAGTAAGTACTTACACTATTGTGTACGGTGTCCCATTTAGTGCAGTGGTTAACACACTCGCTTCACACCAATGCATATCACGTTCGATCCTCGGACCAGGAAGTATGTGAGATGGTACGATGGTCGCCAGATTGGACAGGTTGGTTTTTTCTCCGGGAACTCCGGTTTCCTCCAACATGAATGACCACATATACACTATCATCCGCGCCAACGAGTGTGATTTGTTTAAGTTATTAACCCTTTCAACACCACAGACCTCTAAATAGGCTTACAAAAAGTGTAGATCCAGATGAGCCGGCTCGTGACGAGCCGTCTCATCAGGATCTGCACTTTTTGCCAGTGATATGACTATTTTTAGACATAATTACCCATTTTGATAAATGAACTTGTCCAAATGTGATTTTCTGATTCATTTATTGGTTTATGAATATCATGGACCAGTCCATGTGAGTTACTTGGTGTTGAATGGGTTAAAGCATGTTTGTCCATCAATCTTTGTAACATAAATTACGTTTATTCTTCATACTGTGTATGTTCTTCCTCTAGAGTAAGTTCCCCTTCTTTATGCTCTCCAAAACATTTCATTCATCAAGGATCATTCTAGAGGGCGATGTGGGCGAAATTGTCGCCCTAGGGACCCCCCTGACTTCGTCCTCTGGGAGCCCCACTTCTCCCTAAAATAAAAAAACATAAAAAAATGTTTTTGTTTTTTTTACGATTTTCAAACAAAATTTTGTCTAGTAAGATACACTGGCCTATTATAAAGCACTCCTTCTATTGAAATGTTGTATTTAATGGTTGTACTGTGCATTTTAACCCTATTTTGCAGAAGTATACGCGATCACGCGCTTTCTCACTTCTCCCAAAAATTCTGACCTAGAATGAACCCTGTCCATACAAACCCGCTAGTCCGTCTCTGTGGTCGAGTGGTTACAGGTCGCTGACTTGCATACCACTGTAACTCTATCACCGTAGATTGCCATAGACCAAACAAGGGAAGGACTCCCTAACATACAATACTTGCATACATTTATCATATTTCAGGACCCCCGACGGTACCCCTCTACATAGACCAAACCTGGGAAGGACTCCAACAAGGAGAACCATGAGTCTAATGGTCCCTAAAATAACAACTGACTATTCATCTTCATCAGCAACGTCGTCATCAGTAACGTCGTCTGGAAGTTCAGGGAGTGACGATGATGTGCAGAAGGATGTGTTCACGAGAGAGAGGTCAGTGAAGAACTGGTTTGTTCATGCTGATTGATGTGAACAGATGTAGAAACACATCTTTCTTCTTCTTAATTGATTTAATGTATTTTATTTTAATTTTCTTTTTTGGCAACATTTTCTAATTTAGCCAAATTTATTTTTTATTAGCCAATTTACGCATTTTTTAGTTTTCCAATCACCAATATGGGCCCTGTGGAAGTCGTGATAGCGCAGTGATAGCATGTTCGCTTCAGGTGCGAAAGGGTCTGAGTTTGCACACCACTGGAGCTGTTACAATTGTGCCCTTAGGCAGCAAGGCATTTAAATTCCACATGCCTTGTCTCTTGCCCTCATGGCGATGGATTCCATCAGGAATGAGGTCTCGAGAGTGATTAATCTAAATTATGAGAACTTGTCTCGCAATACAGATAAAATAAATTTGTATAAACTAACGTGAGCCCTGATTAACTACGGAAAAATGATATACGCATCAATATCGTTTCATTTAATTTTAACACTTACATGTATTCTAAGTATGCCAACATGCGTCGTTTCTCTATGCATGTACATGTGGGCGACTGGTTACTCTATGCATATACATGTGGGTGACTGGTTACTCTATGCATATACATGTGGGTGACTGGTTACTCTATGCATATACATGTGGGTGACTGGTTACTCTATGCATATACATGTGGGTGACTGGTTACTCTATGCATATACATGTGGGCGACTGGTTACTCTATGCATATACATGTGGGTGACTGGTTACTCTATGCATGTACATGTGGGCGACTGGTTACTCTATGCATGTACATGTGGGCGACTTGTTACTCTATGCATGTACATGTGGGCGACTGGTTACTCTATGCATGTACATGTGGGCGACTGGTTTCTCTATACATCATGTACATGTGGGCGACTGGTTTCTCTATACATGTACATGTGGGCGACTGGATACTCTATGCATGTACATGTGGGTGACTGGTTTTTCTATGCATGTACATGTGGGCGACTGGTTACTCTATGCATGTACATGTGGGCGACTGGTTTCTCTATGCATATACATGTGGACGACTGGTTTTTCTATGCATGTACATGTGGGCGACTGGTTTCTCTATGCATATACATGTGGACGACTGGTTTCTCTATGCATATACATGTGGATGACTGGTTTCTCTATGCATATACATGTGGACGACTGGTTTTTCTATGCATGTACATGTGGGTGACTGGTTTCTCTATGCATATACATGTGGATGACTGGTTTCTCTATGCATGTACATGTGGGCGACTGGTTTCTCTATGCATGTACATGTGGGCGACTGGTTTCTCTATGCATATACATGTGGACGACTGGTTTCTCTATGCATGTACATGTGGGCGACTGATTTCTCTATGCATGTACATGTGGGCGACTGGTTTCTCTATGCATGTACATGTGGACGACTGGTTTCTCTATGCATGTACATGTGGGCGACTGGTTTCTCTATGCATGTACATGTGGGCGACTGGTTACTCTATGCATGTACATGTGGGCGACTGGTTACTCTATGCATGTACATGTGGGCGACTGGTTTCTCTATGCATATACATGTGGGCGACTGGTTTCTCTATGCATATACATGTGGGCGACTGGTTTCTCTATGCATATACATGTGGGCGACTGGTTACTCTATGCATATACATGTGGGCGACTGGTTTCTCTATGCATATACATGTGGGCGACTGGTTTCTCTATGCATATACATGTGGGCAACTGGTTTCTCCTGTTTCAGATCCATGTGTGCTAGGCTGCTGCTGCGAGATGTGCCCCGACCATGACACATTTGACTGTTACTTTCACCGCAGGCGTGCAAAGAGTTAAAGGAAACGTTGGTCCAAGATCGGGCTGCACAAACTATGATATGTTGCTATTTTATTACAGTTCAGAGATTCGTAGAGATGTTGGTAGTGAGCAGAAGAGCATCTCTAACCCCAGTATAGGCAGCTCCAAGTCCGTGGTGGAACCAAACATAGACTTCGAGCTAGATATCAAGGTGTTTATTGATAGCGGTAAATGTGTCCTCCATCCAAAAGACAAAATTGAAGAAAGTAAAAGGTAAAGTCATACAAGGCGTAAAACCCGAACAAATTGATGTTGTAAAATTTGTAAATAATGTATTTATGATAAGTTAGGGGGGGGCATTGAATGTGCATGTCGGTGATGACAGCAGGTGTGTGTAAGTAAATAGAATGTGCATGTCGGTGATGACAGCAGGTGTGAGTAAGTAAATAGAATGTGCATGTCGGTGATGGCAGCAGGTGTGTGTAAGTAAATAGAATGTGCATGTCGGTGATGACAGCAGGTGTGAGTAAGTAAATAGAATGTGCATGTCGGTGATGACAGCAGGTGTGTGTAAGTAAATAGAATGTGCATGTCGGTGATGACAGCAGGTGTGTGTAAGTAAATAGAATGTGCATGTCGGTGATGACAGCAGGTGTGAGTAAGTAAATAGAATGTGCATGTCGGTGATGACAGCAGGTGTGACTAAGTAAATAGAATGTGCATGTCGGTGATGACAGCAGGTGTGAGTAAGTAAATAGAATGTGCATGTCGATGATGACAGCAGGTGTGTGTAAGTAAATAGAATGTGCATGTCGGTGATGACAGCAGGTGTGAGTAAGTAAATAGAATGTGCATGTCGGTGATGACAGCAGGTGTGAGTAAGTAAATAGAATGTGCATGTCGGTGATGACAGCAGGTGTGAGTAAGTAAATAGAATGTGCATGTCGGTGATGACAGCAGGTGTGAGTAAGTAAATAGAATGTGCATGTCGGTGATGACAGCAGGTGTGAGTAAGTAAATAGAATGTGCATGTCGGTGATGACAGCAGGTGTGAGTGTGTAAGTAAATAGAATGTGCATGTCGGTGATGACAGCAGGTGTGAGTAAGTAAATAGAATGTGCATGTCGGTGATGACAGCAGGTGTGAGTAAGTAAATAGAATGTGCATGTCGGTGATGACAGCAGGTGTGAGTAAGTAAATAGAATGTGCATGTCGGTGATGACAGCAGGTGTGAGTAAGTAAATAGAATGTGCATGTCGGTGATGACAGCAGGTGTGTGTAAGTAAATAGAATGTGCATGTCGGTGATGACAGCAGGTGTGTGTAAGTAAATAGAATGTGCATGTCGGTGATGACAGCAGGTGTGTGTAAGTAAATAGAATGTGCATGTCGGTGATGACAGCAGGTGTGTGTAAGTAAATAGAATGTGCATGTCGGTGATGACAGCAGGTGTGAGTAAGTAAATAGAATGTGCATGTCGGTGATGACAGCAGGTGTGAGTAAGTAAATAGAATGTGCATGTCGGTGATGACAGCAGGTGTGTGTAAGTAAATAGAATGTGCATGTCGGTGATGACAGCAGGTGTGTGTAAGTAAATAGAATGTGCATGTCGGTGATGACAGCAGGTGTGTGTAAGTAAATAGAATGTGCATGTCGGTGATGACAGCAGGTGTGAGTAAGTAAATAGGATGTGGATGTCGGTGATGGCAGCAGGTGTGAATGCAAGAAAAGGTGATGACAGCAGGTGTGAGTAAGTAAATAGAATGTGCATGTCGGTGATGACAGCAGGTGTGAGTAAGTAAATAGGATGTGCATGTCGGTGATGACAGCAGGTGTGAGTGCAAGAAAAGGTGATGACAGCAGGTGTGAGTAAGTAAATAGAATGTGCATGTCGGTGATGACAGCAGGTGTGTGTAAGTAAATAGAATGTGCATGTCGGTGATGACAGCAGGTGTGTGTAAGTAAATAGAATGTGCATGTCGGTGATGACAGCAGGTGTGAGTAAGTAAATAGAATGTGCATGTCGGTGATGGCAGCAGGTGTGAGTAAGTAAATAGGATGTGCATGTCGGTGATGACAGCAGGTGTGAGTAAGTAAATAGAATGTGCATGTCGGTGATGGCAGCAGGTGTGAGTGCAAGAAAAGGTGATGACAGCAGGTGTGAGTAAGTAAATAGAATGTGCATGTCGGTGATGACAGCAGGTGTGTGTAAGTAAATAGAATGTGCATGTCGGTGATGACAGCAGGTGTGTGTAAGTAAATAGAATGTGCATGTCGGTGATGACAGCAGGTGTGTGTAAGTAAATAGAATGTGCATGTCGGTGATGACAGCAGGTGTGTGTAAGTAAATAGAATGTGCATGTCGGTGATGACAGCAGGTGTGTGTAAGTAAATAGAATGTGCATGTCGGTGATGACAGCAGGTGTGTGTAAGTAAATAGAATGTGCATGTCGGTGATGACAGCAGGTGTGTGTAAGTAAATAGAATGTGCATGTCGGTGATGACAGCAGGTGTGTGTAAGTAAATAAAATGTGCATGTCGGTGATGACAGCAGGTGTGTGTAAGTAAATAGAAAGTGCATGTCAGTGATGACAGCAGGTGTGAGTAAGTAAATAGAATGTGCATGTCGGTGATGACAGCAGGTGTGAGTAAGTAAATAGAATGTGCATGTCGGTGATGACAGCAGGTGTGTGTAAGTAAATAGAATGTGCATGTCGGTGATGACAGCAGGTGTGTGTAAGTAAATAGGATGTGGATGTCGGTGATGGCAGCAGGTGTGAATGCAAGAAAAGGTGATGACAGCAGGTGTGAGTAAGTAAATAGAATGTGCATGTCGGTGATGACAGCAGGTGTGAGTAAGTAAATAGGATGTGCATGTCGGTGATGACAGCAGGTGTGAGTGCAAGAAAAGGTGATGACAGCATGTGTGAGTAAGTAAATAGAATGTGCATGTCGGTGATGGCAGCAGGTGTGAGTAAGTAAATAGGATGTGCATGTCGGTGATGACAGCAGGTGTGAGTAAGTAAATAGAATGTGCATGTCGGTGATGACAGCAGGTGTGTGTAAGTAAATAGAATGTGCATGTCGGTGATGGCAGCAGGTGTGAGTGCAAGAAAAGGTGATGACAGCAGGTGTGAGTAAGTAAATAGAATGTGCATGTCGGTGATGACAGCAGGTGTGTGTAAGTAAATAGAATGTGCATGTCGGTGATGGCAGCAGGTGTGAGTAAGTAAATAGAATGTGCATGTCGGTGATGACAGCAGGTGTGAGTAAGTAAATAGAATGTGCATGTCGGTGATGACAGCAGGTGTGAGTAAGTAAATAGAATGTGCATGTCGGTGATGGCAGCAGGTGTGAGTAAGTAAATAGAATGTGCATGTCGGTGATGACAGCAGGTGTGAGTAAGTAAATAGAATGTGCATGTCGGTGATGACAGCAGGTGTGAGTAAGTAAATAGAATGTGCATGTCGGTGATGGCAGCAGGTGTGAATGCAAGAAAAGGTGATGACAGCAGGTGTGAATGTTATGCTGCATGTCGGTGATGACAGCAGGTGTGAGTAAGTAATAGAATGTGCATGTCGGTGATGGCAGCAGGTGTGTGTAAGTAAATAGGATGTGCATGTCGGTGATGACAGCAGGTGTGAGTAAGTAAATAGAATGTGCATGTCGGTGATGACAGCAGGTGTGAGTAAGTAAATAGAATGTGCATGTCGGTGATGGCAGCAGGTGTGTGTAAGTAAATAGAATGTGCATGTCGGTGATGACAGCAGGTATGAGTAAGTAAATAGAATGTGCATGTCGGTGATGACAGCAGGTGTGAATGCAAGAAAAGGTGATGACAGCAGGTGTGAATGTTATGCTGCATGTCGGTGATGACAGCAGGTGTGAATGTTTTGCTGCATGTCGGTGATGACAGCAGGTGTGAATGTTTTGCTGCATGTCGGTGATGACAGCAGGTGTGAATGTTTTGCTGCATGTTGGTGATGACAGCAGGTGTGACTGTTTTGGTTCCATATCTCATATTTGATATTAATGAGGTGTGAAACCAAACTGTTTAATCGCAGACGGATCTGTAGTCCAGTGGTAACACGCTGAACTGGTAATCCATGGATCGCAGGTTCGATCACCCGTCTGACCATAATAAAATTAACAGTCTTTCAGATGGGACGTTAAACCGAGGTCTCGTGTCGGTGCTTTACATCGTTCACGTAAAAGAACCAGAGGAGACTCTGGAATGGATCTCTGTCTGTATCATTGCACTATCCTCCAAAATCTAAAATGACTAATCTCTTCAGGAGACGTCGCTCATATGGGCAACCGGTAGCGACGATAAATAAACGTAAAACACAAACTGTTTAATCACTGTATATCCTGAACTGTATTGATGTGCCATAATACCCAAACTCAACATGTAATTCACATATATTTTTCACCATAGTTTAATTAAATATACGTTTCACCGTTGCCATTGTTTGGTAGTAAATGGCAAACATATAGACCGAGGTCAATTTAAACATATTTTTCATCATTGCCACTATTTTGTAGTAAAATATGCCAACAATTTAATGGGAGATAATTCTTTTACAGGAATAAAAGAGAGAAGACACCAGTACCTGATCCCCAGATGAAGAAGCAGGACTCCACATCATCCATACCGAGCAGCAAGAAACACCAGGCCCCGCAGCTGCCAATCATAGACAAGACTGTGTTCTTCCTACCGGGGGTAGATGTGAAGGTTTGTGCTCTATTATTATTTTCCTCTTACTGTTTTGGCATCGTGCCAGTTTTCAGTAACCAATCGGTGCAATTTTAAGAAATTTCAAATAAAATATATCTGCATTGTGGGCTTGTGCACATGCACGTTTCGTGAGGATCGGCCGATTAACACCAGAGTGGTTGCCCATTAACTGACTGAAAATCCATAAATTTGACCATCCAGAGATAGTGCTATAGGGTATATCAATTCATCGAATTTGCTTGCTTCACTTGGGTTAGCTATTGGAATAGAGGGTGATCCGGGGTCCAGTGTCTGTCTAACTGTCTGACTTGTATACCACTGTAACCTATCATCACTGATGGTCACGGGTTCGAGCCCCGCTCAGGCCGTGTCTCATTTATATGAAAAAGTTGGCAGTTTCTTACGGAGGTTGGTGCACCCAAGTACTGGTTAACCGCTGTAGCCTGCCCAGGAAAGGTGTTAAGTAAACTGCATGCCGGGGATATAGCCCGAAATGGTGCTGATGCAGGCGTAAAACCCGACATATAACATAACTGTCAGTCTGTGTACAAGTGCTTCAAACGACAACTCTGAAATGTTCTTGGGTCAATTTTGATGAAGCATTGAGGTGATCAATCAAAATAGTTATTCGAAACTTGTTCCAATAACCAGATATCTGTATTTGACTTGTCCCCTCGGAACTGTTGGACAATTTATCATGATTTTCTTTCTGTGGATGATTAGTCGATGAGAATTCGATAAAGTAGTCTTGAACCGAATTCCAAACTGCCAGTCATGACGTACTACTATAGACTTCCTAGTGAACCATTTATTATGACATCGTGGTGACTATTTCATGAAGAAATTCAGGTTCCATTAAATATTCCGGTAATCATGGTAACAAGCTATTTGTGTAAAATAAGTAGGTCACTAGGTCAAATGAAAGAATTCTACTGCCACCACCAATCTAGACTGAAGGTAGTTTGAGTTGTAACTCGCTTGACTCGCAATGCAGGGATCCCAGGTTCGTTTCCCAGCTTCCATCATACGAAAATTACTAAAATAGATTTCTTCGGACGAGATACTAAATCAAGGTCTTGTATTGGTGCTTGATGCTGTGTATGTAGTAGAACCAGGGGAACTTCTTGTATCAGTGCTTGATGCTGTGTATGTAGTAGAACCAGGGGAACTTCTTGTATCGGTGCTTGATGCTGTGTATGTAGTAGAACCAGAGGAACTTCTTGTATCGGTGCTTGATGCTGTGTATGTAGTAGAACCAGAGGAACTTCTTGTATCAGTGCTTGATGCTGTGTATGTAGTAGAACCAGAGGAACTTCTTGTATCGGTGCTTGATGCTGTGTATGTAGTAGAACCAGAGGAACTTCTTGTATCGGTGCTTGATGCTGTGTATGTAGTAGAACCAGAGGAACTTCTTGTATCAGTGCTTGATGCTGTGTATGTAGTAGAACCAGAGGAACTTCTTGTATCGGTGCTTGATGCTGTGTATGTAGTAGAACCAGAGGAACTTCTTGTATCGGTGCTTGATGCTGTGTATGTAGTAGAACCAGAGGAACTTCTTGTATCAGTGCTTGATGCTGTGTATGTAGTAGAACCAGAGGAACTTCTTGTATCGGTGCTTGATGCTGTGTATGTAGTAGAACCAGAGGAACTTCTTGTATCGGTGCTTGATGCTGTGTATGTAGTAGAACCAGAGGAACTTCTTGTATCAGTGCTTGATGCTGTGTATGTAGTAGAACCAGAGGAACTTCTTGTATCGGTGCTTGATGCTGTGTATGTAGTAGAACCAGAGGAACTTCTTGTATCGGTGCTTGATGCTGTGTATGTAGTAGAACCAGAGGAACTTCTTGTATCGGTGCTTGATGCTGTGTATGTAGTAGAACCAGAGGAACTTCTTGTATCGGTGCTTGATGCTGTACATGTAGTAGAACCAGAGGAACTTCTTGTATCGGTGCTTGATGCTGTGTATGTAGTAGAACAGTAGAACTAGGGGAACTTCTTGTATCGGTGCTTGATGCTGTATATGTAGTAGAACCAGAGGAACTTCTTTTATCAAAAACACTATTAAAACACTAATGTTATCTAATAATATAAAAACGATTGCCTAAAATTGTTCTGTTCCAAATTCTGAATTCCTATTCTGGCATCTATAGCCTTACTCGTGGTCACTAACGTTTCACTATTAACTATTTCGAAGATTTCATCATAACTTCTAAATCATTGTACAGATTGAACCGAGTCCGCCTCCGTGGTCGAGTGGTTAAGGTCGCTGACTTGTATACCACTGTAACCTATCATCACTGATGGTCACGGGTTCGAGCCCCGCTCAGGCCGTGTCTCATTTATATGAAAAAGTTGGCAGTTTCTTACGGAGGTTGGTGCACCCAAGTACTGGTTAACCGCTGGAGCCTGCCCAGGAAAGGTGTTGTTAAGTAAACTGCCCGCCGGCGATATAGCCCAAAATGGTGCTGATGCAGGCGTAAAACCCGAAATATAACATAACATAACAGATTGAACCCGCGTTCCGTGCATTATACTGTTTGTAACTTGTTTTTGAAAAGTTTCAAATAAATTTTGACCTTTTTCATTTGTTCATGTTTGTCAAAAGCTGACCATTGTTAGTACCCACTAGCCGTTCTCTTGTTCTCAGGACAGGTTTATAATTTCTTTCAATACTGTCAAATCTGTAAACAAAGATCACCCATTTGAGAAGATAATGTTGGTCTGGAGAGAGATGGTCATGATTTCCAAGTCCATATATTCTATGATGTTAAAATCTTTGACTATTTGCTGGATGGTGTCTGTTTGGAGTTGTTCTGCAATGCATGTTAGACTGTATCTGATAATTATGGTTATACAGCGGAGCCCTCGTGGTGTAACGGATACAGTATCTGCCTCGTAATAGAGAGGTGTCCACCTCTTAATTGAGAGGTGCCCACCCCACCCCGTAAACGAGAATTTGTCATATTGAACCTCGCCATAACCACGGCGTGATGTCCTTAGGCAAGACACTTCAATCCACATTGCCTTTCTCTCTCCCTCACGACGATGGATCCCGCCTGTAATGAAGTCGCGAGAGCGATTAAGATAATGTTGTCAGAACTTGTTTTGCAATCAAGCTAAATAAATTCTTAAATAGGTTCACTACAGCTCCAAGACTGACCACTGGAGTTCACCAGCCAGCACACTGTCGGCGGAACTGGGTCCGGATATTCTGGATAGCTTAAACAAGACGGATGAGTCGATTGGTAGTATGAGACTGCGTCAGGGCGTGAAGAAAGCTAACCTGTATGCTTGGTTCTCTCTACAGTCTTTACCCGAGGTATATCAAGTTTCATTCTTTATTGCTGCAGTCCGCCTCCGTGGTCGAGTGGTTAAGGTCGCTGACTTGTATACCACTGTAACCTATCATCACTGATGGTCACGGGTTCGAGCCCCGCTCAGACCGTGTCTCATTTATATGAAAAAGTTGGCAGTTTCTTACGGAGGTTGGTGCACCCAAGTACTGGTTAACCGCTGGAGCATGCCCAGGAAAGGTGTTGTTAGGTAAACTGCCCGCCGGCGATATAACCCAAAATGGTGGTGATGCAGGCGTATAACCCGAAATATAACATAATATAACATTTATTGCTGCAGTCATGTCTTAATATCACAATATGCATTACATTTCTTCAATGGGAAAAATAAATGTGATTCACATGCAAATATTTCCAGAGAAATAATCTGTTTATAAGTGTTTATATCGGCTGTCCGATTAGCGCAGTGATTAGAGCGCTCGCTGCTCACCAATGCAATCCAGGTTCGATCCTCGGACCGGGAAATATGTGAGATGGTATGGTGGTCGCCAGATCGGACAGGTGGGTTTTCTCCGAGTACTCCGGTTACCTCTCACACGAATGACCACATATACGCTTTCATCCGCGCCAACGAGAGTGATTAATATAAGTTGTTAGAACTTGCTTCGCAATCGTTGTAAAATAAATAAAGTTTAAGTGTTTATAACTGTTTATAACTGTTTATAACTGTGTATAACTGTTTATAACTGTTTATAACTGTGTATAACTGTTTATAACTGTTTATAACTGTTTATAACTGTATATAACTGTGTATAACTGTTTATAACTGTGTATAACTGTTCATAACTGTGTATAACTGTTTATAACTGTGTATAACTGTGTATAACTGTGTATAACTGTTTATAACTGTGTATAACTGTTTATAACTGTGTATAACTGTTTATAACTGTGTATAACTGTTTATAACTGTGTATAACTGTGTATAACTGTTTATAACTGTGTATAACTGTGTATAACTGTGTATAACTGTGTATAACTGTTTATAACTGTTTATAACTGTGTATAACTGTTTATAACTGTGTATAACTGTTTATAACTGTGTATAACTGTGTATAACTGTGTATAACTGTTTATAACTGTGTATAACTGTTTATAACTGTGTATAACTGTTTATAACTGTGTATAACTGTTTATAACTGTGTATAACTGTGTATAACTGTTTATAACTGTGTATAACTGTGTATAACTGTGTATAACTGTGTATAACTGTTTATAACTGTTTATAACTGTGTATAACTGTTTATAACTGTGTATAACTGTTTATAACTGTGTATAACTGTGTATAACTGTGTATAACTGTTTATAACTGTGTATAACTGTTTATAACTGTGTATAACTGTTTATAACTGTGTATAACTGTTTATAACTGTGTATAACTGTGTATAACTGTTTATAACTGTTTATAACTGTGTATAACTGT
>CM026391.1:91226078-91252624 GCA_014843695.1 Archivesica marissinica
ATGGTGGTGATGCAGGCGTATAACCCGAAATATAACATAATATAACATTTATTGCTGCAGTCATGTCTTAATATCACAATATGCATTACATTTCTTCAATGGGAAAAATAAATGTGATTCACATGCAAATATTTCCAGAGAAATAATCTGTTTATAAGTGTTTATATCGGCTGTCCGATTAGCGCAGTGATTAGAGCGCTCGCTGCTCACCAATGCAATCCAGGTTCGATCCTCGGACCGGGAAATATGTGAGATGGTATGGTGGTCGCCAGATCGGACAGGTGGGTTTTCTCCGAGTACTCCGGTTACCTCTCACACGAATGACCACATATACGCTTTCATCCGCGCCAACGAGAGTGATTAATATAAGTTGTTAGAACTTGCTTCGCAATCGTTGTAAAATAAATAAAGTTTAAGTGTTTATAACTGTTTATAACTGTTTATAACTGTGTATAACTGTTTATAACTGTTTATAACTGTGTATAACTGTTTATAACTGTTTATAACTGTTTATAACTGTATATAACTGTGTATAACTGTTTATAACTGTGTATAACTGTTCATAACTGTGTATAACTGTTTATAACTGTGTATAACTGTGTATAACTGTGTATAACTGTTTATAACTGTGTATAACTGTTTATAACTGTGTATAACTGTTTATAACTGTGTATAACTGTTTATAACTGTGTATAACTGTGTATAACTGTTTATAACTGTGTATAACTGTGTATAACTGTGTATAACTGTGTATAACTGTTTATAACTGTTTATAACTGTGTATAACTGTTTATAACTGTGTATAACTGTTTATAACTGTGTATAACTGTGTATAACTGTGTATAACTGTTTATAACTGTGTATAACTGTTTATAACTGTGTATAACTGTTTATAACTGTGTATAACTGTTTATAACTGTGTATAACTGTGTATAACTGTTTATAACTGTGTATAACTGTGTATAACTGTGTATAACTGTGTATAACTGTTTATAACTGTTTATAACTGTGTATAACTGTTTATAACTGTGTATAACTGTTTATAACTGTGTATAACTGTGTATAACTGTGTATAACTGTTTATAACTGTGTATAACTGTTTATAACTGTGTATAACTGTGTATAACTGTTTATAACTGTGTATAACTGTTTATAACTGTGTATAACTGTGTATAACTGTTTATAACTGTTTATAACTGTGTATAACTGTGTATAACTGTTTATAACTGTGTATAACTGTGTATAACTGTGTATAACTGTGTATAACTGTTTATAACTGTGTATAACTGTGTATAACTGTTTATAACTGTGTATAACTGTGTATAACTGTGTATAACTGTGCATAACTGTGCATAACTGTGCATAACTGTGTATAACTGTGTATAACTGTTCATAAGTGTTATTTTGTTGACAGGAGATGATAATCAGTCCATGTTTGCTGGATTACCTAGAGCAAGCCCTGGAACCAATCTCATTCACATCACAAGTTAGTAAAAAAGGTAAGAACATAGCTACATCTTTATGTTTAACAGTGGTAAGAACGTAACTACATCTTCAATGTTTGACATTGGTAAGAACATAGCTACATCTTTATGTTTAACAGTGGTAAGAACGTAACTACATCTTCTATGTTTGACAGTGGTAAGAACATAGCTACATCTTCAATGTTTGACAGTGGTAAGAACATAGCTACATCTTCAATGTTTGACAGTGGTAAGAACATAGCTACATCTTCAATGTTTGACATTGGTAAGAACATAGTAACATCTTCAATGTTTGACAGTGGTAAGAACATAACTACATCTTCAATGTTTGACATTGGTAAGAACATAGCTACATCTTCAATGTTTGACAGTGGTAAGAACATAGCTACATCTTCAATGTTTGACAGTGGTAAGAACATAGCTACATCTTCAATGTTTGACAGTGGTAAGAACATAACTACATCTTCAATGTTTGACATTGGTAAGAACATAGTAACATCTTCAATGTTTGACAGTGGTAAGAACATAGCTACATCTTCAATGTTTGACAGTGGTAAGAACATAACTACATCTTCAATGTTTGACATTGGTAAGAACATAGTAACATCTTCAATGTTTGACAGTGGTAAGAACATAACTACATCTTCAATGTTTGACATTGGTAAGAACATAGTAACATCTTCAATGTTTGACATTGGTAAGAACATAGCTACATCTTCAATGTTTGACAGTGGTAAGAACATAACTACATCTTCAATGTTTGACATTGGTAAGAACATAGTAACATCTTCAATGTTTGACAGTGGTAAGAACATAACTACATCTTCAATGTTTGACAGTGGTAAGAACATGCTACATCTTCAATGTTTGACAGTGGTAAGAACATAACTACATCTTCAATGTTTGACAGTGGTAAGAACATAACTACATCTTCAATGTTTGACAGTGGTAAGAACATAACTACATCTTCAATGTTTGACAGTGGTAAGAACATAGTAACATATTCAATGTTTGACAGTGGTAAGAACATAACTACATCTTCAATGTTTGACATTGGTAAGAACATAGTAACATCTTCAATGTTTGACAGTGGTAAGAACATAGTAACATCTTCAATGTTTGACAGTGGTAAGAACATAACTACATCTTCAATGTTTGACAGTGGTAAGAACATAACTACATCTTCAATGTTTGACAGTGGTAAGAACATGCTACATCTTCAATGTTTGACAGTAGTTTGCACTATTCATATAACGTGTGAGAAGAAAATTATGTTTGCATTATAATGGTTATTACTTTGCCAATTAATTTACAATGCAATTTGATTTTAATCTTCTCAGAAGCGCATGACATCACCGACTAGATTTCTATCCCATAGTAGTACGATTTATTGGCGTTGATCTTGAACTGAGTGTCGGTTTAATGTTTACTGGTGGAAAAGAAATGCACCAACTTACAGACATCACCAATACAAAACTCGAACACTTGAAAAACGCTAACATTTCGCAGTGCAGTTATATTGAGCTATACAGTATGCATGTGTTGCACTTGTCTTGTCAGTTTTATGTTCTTGTGTATCCTCATTGGTGTATTTGGCCTGATGGAATATGATCTTTATTTACAGAGCAGCAGATAGTTCGAGACAATGTGATAGACACAGACCTCGGCTCATCCTATGTCTCACTGGGTGGCCAAACCTTCCTCGGCTCCTTCCCGGTAGACGTGATGGTCTTCATACGTGTTGAACCATCTATCATACGCTTCAACTGTCTGCCCGAGTCTAGAGTGGAATGTCTTCTTCAGGTATGTTCGCTTACTGTCGGTAATAGCTAACAAGGAAGCAGCTTACTCCGTACTTCTAAAGTAGATTTACATGTATATATATTTTCCATTCATGTCAAACACCTTGCGTGGACCTTGACCCGTTTTCCGGGGCAGGCTTGCCAACCTAAGCAGTTAAAGTGATATTATATCGCAAAAACAAACAATTACATATTATACACATAAATAGCATTGCTAATATAAATTCTTCAGAAATAATTTACTAACTTACAATCAATAAAAGTGTTTTTGCTGTTTACAAACTCTCAAACGTTTAAGTAGGATTTCATATAGCGGTCAGTCACCCCCCTGAATTGACGTTTGTTTATTATTGGAGTCTATGCTAAATGTGTGATTTTGTCTTTTAGACATAACTTAAATCTGATGTCTAAAAATAAATATGCACATGCACAAATGTGAGATAGAGGCAATTCACAAATCTTGTTATTATTGATACACGCGTTGTATTGGTGTAGTCCTATTGTTCCCACTTATATAAAATTAGGTAAAAACGGTTGTGGGAATAAGAGGATTTGTGTTGCAGTGTGTTTAAAGAGTGTTTAAGATCAAATACAATCAAACGGACGGACAGAAACGCAGACAGACAGCAACTATATATATATACATACCATGAACCTGTAACCACCAACAACAAGACTTTGTCCACCGCGTTTGTTGCGGACAAACTCAATTTGAACTTGTGCATTTGCCAAAAATTTGGAATGGTCATTTACCTATGAAGTGGGAATAAGAGTACTACTGGACAAGTGGGAATAAAAGGATTAAACGCGTTGTATTGGTGTAGACCTAGGATTAAACCATTGTATTGGTGTAGTCCTAGGATTAAACCGTTGTATTGGTGTAGTCCTAGGATTAAACCGTTGTATTGGTGTAGTCCTAGGATTAAACGCGTTGTATTGGTGTAGTCCTAGGATTAAACGCGTTGTATTGGTGTAGTCCTAGGATTAAACGCGTTGTATTGGTGTAGTCCTAGGATTAAACGCGTTGTATTGGTGTAGTCCTAGGATTAAACGCGTTGTATTGGTGTAGTCCTAGGATTAAACCGTTGTAACTCATGAATATTGACCTTATTTACATTATTTTGTTATGTCAACAAACGTTGTATACGACGCTTGTTTATTAGTTGAAATACTCAGACAATATTACGGGAAATATACGAGATTTACCATGTAATAGAAAATTAGAGTGGTGCAACCTATGCTCGGCGTATTCCTATGCTCGGCGTATTCCTATGCTCGGCGTATTTTCCATTTTCATCCGTATTTAAAATATTTATATAGTTCTAGGCTAATTTCGCCGACAGAGCTGAAGCAGGGCTCAATAGCATTCCGTTGAGTGTATCGGTAGGCTGATGCAACTGTCACGTGACTGGTCCAGCAGACGAATATAAACAAGCAAATTATTGGGAGAATATTTCCACCGAAACTGTTACGGTGTATTAGCAATTCGGATAACTATCCGAATTTAAAAAATCTACACCTAACCCGAAAAATAGCTTCTATACAATTTCTGATTAAGACCAATAAATGTTTTTACTCAATGATGTACTATATCAAAATAAGATAGTCAACAAGTTATGGTGGATAAATAAAAAATAACAAATACACCGTGCATAGGTGCCCTGAAGTCTTCAGTTCCCCATATACACGGGTGCCGACCGACACCGTTGCGATAGCTGTATTGAGTAGCAAGGTCACATGATGAAGCTAAAACTGCCGACAAGAGTGTTTTGAAAGTTGTTTTCACGACTTAAGAAAATAATAATATACGGCATGTGCAATTAACATTTTATACTGGTCATTATATGTGGGATTTACGCCGAGCATAGGTTCCACCACTCTATGTGTGGGATTTACGCCGAGCATAGGTTCCACCACTCTATGTGGGATTTACGCCGAGCATAGGTTCCACCACTCTATATGTGGGATTTACGCCGAGCATAGGTTCCACCATTCTATATGTGGGATTTACGCCGAGCATAGGTTCCACCACTCTATATGTGGGATTTACGGCAAGCATAGGTTCCACCAAGCGTATATGTGGTCATTCGTGGGAGGAAAACGGAATACTTGGAGAAAACCCACCTGTCCGATCTGGCTAGCACCTTACACATAATATTAAAGTACATATAAGTTTGTCAAAGCCATCAATTAACCCTTAAAATGCTGAATAAATTGGAAGGAATGTGTATCATAGATCCATATCAACCACGGTGTAACGACACGTCTGATCAGGATCTATGTTGTTTGCTATTCAGCCAAGTGTTTTAGCTCCACTCTCTAAATAGCAAACAGCATAGAGTCTGATCAGCCGGTTGTTGTTTAATATAATTCAACAAAATAGAGTTAAATTACACAATATGATCATTACATAGAACATATGAATAGAAGCAGTGCTTTATAATGGGCCAGTGTATCTTACTGAACAAAACTTTGTATGAAAATTGTAAAGGGAGAAGTGGGACCTCCAGGAGGCGATGCAAGGGTCCTAGGGCGACTATTTCGCCCAAGTCGTCCTCTAGAATGAGCCCTGTATCAAGAATCAATTTCACTCATTCAAGCACCCTCATTCCTCGGTTCTCTGGTCTGAATGTAAACTGTATGTTTGTTTTGCCAGGTACCATCTCTAGAATTTGTATTCTCCACCAAGAGGTCGGATATAGAGTCCAACATGATCGGTAGCGATGGAACTCCACCATTGAAGGCAAAGTGTAAGTTATGTTACGCTGTTGTATGAATACAATGTTATTTCGCTTCCATGTATGGTGTGTGTTTTATGTTTATTTATCGTCGCTACCGGTTGCCCATATGAGCGACGCCTCCTGAAGAGATTAGTCATTTTCGATTTTTGGAGGATAGTGCAATGATACAGACAGAGACCCATTTCAGAGTCTACGCTCGTTCTTTTATGTGCATGGTGTACAGCACCGACACGAGACCTTGGTTGTTAATTTTAATATGGTCAGACTGTGGATCGAACCTACGATCCCTGGATTACCAGTCCAGTCCATGTATGGTTCGCTGGAGGGTGAGTGTAAATTAGCTTGAAACGTTATCATCATCATCACCGTCATTAGTTACAAGTGACTGTGCTATATGAACATGTAGCGGCTAGGTACCATACATGCAATCTGTAATTTCACTGCTTTCAACCAGTCGAATAATTCAATTTATTTCATCGATAAATATCTTTATTTCCCTGGAAGACAGAAAATAAAGATAGATATTTGACACATGCTACATAAACCTCAGAAAAATCACTTATTCTCTGCCATAGATAACAGGCTTTCTCGTACAAGTAGATTATCGGCTTTTATCAATCCGTTTGTATAGATTGTATTTTATTGACTACTTTGTTAATCTTTCAATCTGAGGGGAAAATATCAACATTTTTCCTGCTGGACCAATCTTTGTTCCATTGATTTTAATGAATCAGCAATGCTCGCAAATTGATGTAAACACTATGATTTTCACGACTGTGCTTATGTATAAAATAGACCAATTGTCGATCGAAACTGTTATAAATGTTGAAAATAGATAAATATATTCTCGAGTCAAATTTGTTAAAGACAAGTATCACGTGGAGTTAAGGAAACCACGTGAGAGTTAAGGAAACCACGCGAGAGTTAAAGACACGTGATGTTAAGGATAACTAAATTCAGAACTACCTGAAGACATGTGCCCTGGCCAGTATGTGCACGAGAAAAACATTGCGAATACATTTGCTAATTTCGTCTTCTCATCCCAAATTATTTGAACCCATCAGTTAGAGACATATAGATCAGGTATAATAATTCCTCAACCAAATTCCAGTTTGGCCGCCATTAAAATGAAAATCTCTAATATATTGCTAATTCATGATGGCTGGCCACCATGACCTTGTTTTCTTACAGGATGTTGCAACTGTTCACAGGGTAGCTACCTAGTTCCATGCTGGCCCGCTTGTTTGTTTACTTCTCCAATGTTGACCAATAAATATTTACAACAATTTCCGATTAAAACCATGTATTACATTGGTGTTTCAGTTGGCAAGAAGATGAGAGAACGTAATATAAGTGGAGGTATGGACGGCAAGGCACGTACATCTAGTATGACCTCTGATCTTGGCACCGTGATGTCGTCAGGAGGCCTCAGCATCACGGGCTGCCTCACAGACTTCTCTCTCTATATATTCCACCCGTATGGAGGAGGGCAGAAAAAGGCTGGAATACAGACGTCCCCGAGATATCTTGGTAAATATTTTGTGGAATTATATAATCTTGTTGTATTTGACCGCGATCTGAGTTTATGCTCGTTGCCACTCCTGTCATTGAAAATTGCGAGTACGTACCTAATGTTGCCCCTGTCTGTTCTTCTATGCATATGTCAGTGGATCTGTATATTGTATAGCCAGCTGTATATGTAGATTGTATAGCTGTATATGTAGATTGTATAGCTGTATATGTAGATTGTATAGCTGTATATGTAGATTGTATAGCTGTATATGTAGATTGTATAGTCAGCTGTATATGTAGATTGTATAGTCAGCTGTATATGTAGATTGTATAACTGTAGATTGTATAGCCAGCTGTATATGTAGATTGTATAGTCAGCTGTATATGTAGATTGTATAGCCAGCTGTATATGTAGATTGTATAGTCAGCTGTATATGTAGATTGTATAGTCAGCTGTATATGTAGATTGTATAGCCAGCTGTATATGTAGATTGTATAGCCAGCTGTATATGTATATTGTATAGTCAGCTGTATATGTAGATTGTATAGTCAGCTGTATATGTAGATTGTATAGTCAGCTGTGTATGTAGATTGTATAGCCAGCTGTATATGTATATTGTATAGTCAGCTGTATATGTAGATTGTATAGTCAGCTGTATATGTAGATTGTATAGTCAGCTGTATATGTATATTGTATAGTCAGCTGTATATGTAGATTGTATAGCCAGCTGTATATGTATATTGTATAGTCAGCTGTATATGTAGATTGTATAGCTGTATATGTATATTGTATAGTCAGCTGTATATGTAGATTGTATAGCCAGCTGTATATGTATATTGTATAGTCAGCTGTATATGTATATTGTATAGCTGTATATGTATATTGTATAGTCAGCTGTATATGTAGATTGTATAGCCAGCTGTATATGTAGATTGTATAGTCAGCTGTATATGTAGATTGTATAGTCAGCTGTATATGTAGATTGTATAGTCAGCTGTATATGTAGATTGTATACAGCTGTATATGTAGATTGTATAGCCAGCTGTATATGTATATTGTATAGTCAGCTGTATATGTAGATTGTATAGCTGTATATGTAGATTGTATAGTCAGCTGTATATGTAGATTGTATAGCCAGCTGTATATGTAGATTGTATAGCCAGCTGTATATGTAGATTGTATAGCTGTATATGTAGATTGTATAGTCAGCTGTATATGTAGATTGTATAGCTGTATATGTAGATTGTATAGTCAGCTGTATATGTAGATTGTATAGCCAGCTGTATATTGTATAGTCAGATGTATATTGTATAGTCAGCTGTATATGTATATTGTATAGCCAGCTGTATATGTAGATTGTATAGTCAGCTGTATATGTAGATTGTATAGTCAGCTGTATATGTAGATTGTATAGTCAGCTGTATATGTAGATTGTATAGTCAGCTGTATATGTAGATTGTATAGCCAGCTGTATATGTAGATTGTATAGCCAGCTGTATATGTATATTGTATAGTCAGCTGTATATGTAGATTGTATAGCTGTATATGTAGATTTATAGTCAGCTGTATATGTAGATTGTATAGCCAGCTGTATATGTAGATTGTATAGCCAGCTGTATATGTAGATTGTATAGTCAGCTGTATATGTAGATTGTATAGTCAGCTGTATATGTAGATTGTATAGCCAGCTGTATATGTATATTGTATAGTCAGCTGTATATGTATATTGTATAGTCAGCTGTATATGTATATTGTATAGCCAGCTGTATATGTAGATTGTATAGTCAGCTGTATATGTATATTGTATAGCCAGCTGTATATGTAGATTGTATAGCCAGCTGTATATTGTATAGTCAGCTGTATATGTATATTGTATAGTCAGCTGTATATGTATATTGTATAGCCAGCTGTATATGTAGATTGTATAGTCAGCTGTATATGTATATTGTATAGCCAGCTGTATATGTAGATTGTATAGCCAGCTGTATATTGTATAGTCAGCTGTATATGTATATTGTATAGTCAGCTGTATATGTATATTGTATAGCCAGCTGTATATGTAGATTGTATAGTCAGCTGTATATGTATATTGTATAGCCAGCTGTATATGTAGATTGTATAGCCAGCTGTATATTGTATAGTCAGCTGTATATGTATATTGTATAGTCAGCTGTATATGTATATTGTATAGCCAGCTGTATATGTAGATTGTATAGTCAGCTGTATATGTATATTGTATAGCCAGCTGTATATGTAGATTGTATAGTCAGCTGTATATGTAGATTGTATAGCTGTATATGTAGATTGTATAGTCAGCTGTATATGTAGATTGTATAGTCAGCTGTATATGTAGATTGTATAGCTGTATATGTAGATTGTATAGTCAGCTGTATATGTAGATTGTATAGTCAGCTGTATATGTAGATTGTATAGTCAGCTGTATATGTAGATTGTATAGTCAGCTGTATATGTAGATTGTATAGCCAGCTGTATATGTAGATTGTATAGTCAGCTGTATATGTAGATTGTATAGCCAGCTGTATATGTAGATTGTATAGTCAGCTGTATATGTAGATTGTATAGTCAGCTGTATATGTAGATTGTATAGCCAGCTGTATATGTAGATTGTATAGCCAGCTGTATATGTATATTGTATAGTCAGCTGTATATGTAGATTGTATAGTCAGCTGTATATGTAGATTGTATAGTCAGCTGTGTATGTAGATTGTATAGCCAGCTGTATATGTATATTGTATAGTCAGCTGTATATGTAGATTGTATAGTCAGCTGTATATGTATATTGTATAGCTGTATATGTATATTGTATAGTCAGCTGTATATGTATATTGTATAGTCAGCTGTATATGTAGATTGTATAGCCAGCTGTATATGTATATTGTATAGTCAGCTGTATATGTAGATTGTATAGCCAGCTGTATATGTATATTGTATAGTCAGCTGTATATGTATATTGTATAGCTGTATATGTATATTGTATAGTCAGCTGTATATGTAGATTGTATAGCCAGCTGTATATGTATATTGTATAGTCAGCTGTATATGTAGATTGTATAGTCAGCTGTATATGTAGATTGTATAGTCAGCTGTATATGTAGATTGTATAGCTGTATATGTAGATTGTATAGTCAGCTGTATATGTAGATTGTATAGCCAGCTGTATATGTAGATTGTATAGCCAGCTGTATATGTAGATTGTATAGCTGTATATGTAGATTGTATAGTCAGCTGTATATGTAGATTGTATAGCTGTATATGTAGATTGTATAGTCAGCTGTATATGTAGATTGTATAGCCAGCTGTATATTGTATAGTCAGCTGTATATGTATATTGTATAGTCAGCTGTATATGTATATTGTATAGCCAGCTGTATATGTAGATTGTATAGTCAGCTGTATATGTAGATTGTATAGTCAGCTGTATATGTAGATTGTATAGTCAGCTGTATATGTAGATTGTATAGTCAGCTGTATATGTAGATTGTATAGCCAGCTGTATATGTAGATTGTATAGCCAGCTGTATATGTATATTGTATAGTCAGCTGTATATGTAGATTGTATAGCTGTATATGTAGATTTATAGTCAGCTGTATATGTAGATTGTATAGCCAGCTGTATATGTAGATTGTATAGCCAGCTGTATATGTAGATTGTATAGTCAGCTGTATATGTAGATTGTATAGTCAGCTGTATATGTAGATTGTATAGCCAGCTGTATATGTAGATTGTATAGTCAGCTGTATATGTAGATTGTATAGTCAGCTGTATATGTAGATTGTATAGTCAGCTGTATATGTAGATTGTATAGTCAGCTGCATATGTATATTGTATAGTCAGCTGTATATGTATATTGTATAGTCAGCTGTATATGTATATTGTATAGTCAGCTGTATATGTAGATTGTATAGCTGTATATGTAGATTGTATAGTCAGCTGTATATGTAGATTGTATAGTCAGCTGTATATTGTATAGTCAGCTGTATATGTATATTGTATAGTCAGCTGTATATGTATATTGTATAGCCAGCTGTATATGTAGATTGTATAGTCAGCTGTATATGTATATTGTATAGCCAGCTGTATATGTAGATTGTATAGCCAGCTGTATATTGTATAGTCAGCTGTATATGTATATTGTATAGTCAGCTGTATATGTATATTGTATAGCCAGCTGTATATGTAGATTGTATAGTCAGCTGTATATGTATATTGTATAGCCAGCTGTATATGTAGATTGTATAGTCAGCTGTATATGTAGATTGTATAGCTGTATATGTAGATTGTATAGTCAGCTGTATATGTAGATTGTATAGTCAGCTGTATATGTAGATTGTATAGCTGTATATGTAGATTGTATAGCCAGCTGTATATGTAGATTGTATAGTCAGCTGTATATGTAGATTGTATAGTCAGCTGTATATGTAGATTGTATAGTCAGCTGTATATGTAGATTGTATAGTCAGCTGTATATGTATATTGTATAGTCAGCTGTATATGTAGATTGTATAGCTGTATATGTAGATTGTATAGCTGTATATGTAGATTGTATAGTCAGCTGTATATGTAGATTGTATAGTCAGCTGTATATGTATATTGTATAACTGTATATGTAGATTGTATAGCCAGCTGTATATGTAGATTGTATAGTCAGCTGTATATGTAGATTGTATAGTCAGCTGTATATGTAGATTGTATAGTCAGCTGTATATGTAGATTGTATAGCCAGCTGTATATGTAGATTGTATAGCCAGCTGTATATGTATATTGTATAGTCAGCTGTATATGTAGATTGTGTAGTCAGCTGTATATGCAGAGCCTCCACCCTCGTTGTCAGAATATGTTATCAGATATTTGGCAGAACCTCGTTTCTGACGACATATTCTGACCACTCGAGTAGACTATCCTTTTTACAGTTGTTGCGGGGCAATTGATAGAGTGGTCAGGTTTTGGATTGCTTGGTTAGATTGCGAAACAAGTTATTACAACTAAAAACTGTCGAGACCTAATTCTTTATGGAATCCACCACCACGAGGGAGAGAGAAGAGGCAATGTGGAATTTAAATGCCTTGCCTACGGGCATGTGGGCAATTAGGGTTCAACATTATTATGATGGCTTTACAGTAAGTTTAATGCAGTACATTGTAGGTAGGGGAGGGAGGTAATATGCATGTCAATGAGTTTATTATTTTGAATATTTTACTTGTTTTGATAACAGGGAGTATTGAGGAACAGACGGTACTAGGAGATATCAATCGCAAGGATTCACTCAGTCTTAACCTCGAATATGTTAACTTGAACATCTCTAGAAGTCGCAAGCTTGAAGTCAGAATGGACAGATGTACTTCGGAGAAATTTAACATCGTACGATTTTCCAGTAAGTACTCATGTGTGTATTTTGTTTATTTCTCGGATATCACATACAGTCTAATCTGTGTTAAGCAGCCAGCCAAGGGAACCACATAAAATGGCTGCTTAGCACAGGTGGCTGCTTAATAGAGGTAATGTGTGTAATAAATAGCATATTGGGAATCTGGAAACTTGCTACTTAATACACGTTGGCTGCTTAACCCTTTCCTTCATAGAGATTTAGGATAATATACTATTATATCTCCATACAAACGACAGCCATTTAGCTATCATGCAGTGAATAAGTAGTCGCCATATCTATCCCATCTCCATAAATATTACTGGGGCTACATAGAGATTTAGGATAATATACTATTATATCTCCATACAAACGACAGCCATTTAGCTATCATGCAGTGAATAAGTAGTCGCCATATCTATCCCACCTCCATAGATATTACTCGGACTACATAAGATTCTGGCCTTTATTATGAGCATTGGCTTGACTACTACATTGTCAATGTATGTCGTATTGGTAAGGGCGTCAAGAGGTGTTTCTATGAGGAAAAGGGTTAATAGAGGTGACCACTAACACAGGTTTGACTGTACATACAATATAGCATGACAAATTACGCAGCCTGATTACCCCACTCTAATGTGTTCTTGACTTTGACACCTTTGTTGTTGTCCATCAGTCGAGGGAGGGGGTATTGTATTCTAGGTACGCCTGACTGTGTGTGTTTTACGTTTATTTATCGTCGCTACCGGTTGCCCATATGAGCGACGCCTCCTGAAGAGATTAGTCATTTTAGATTTTTGGAAGATAGTGCAATGATACAGACAGAGACCCATTCCAGAGTCTCATTTGGTTCTTTTACGTGTACGGTGTAAAGCACCGACACGAGACCTCGGTTTAAAGTCCCATCTGAAAGACTGTTCATTTTATTAACGTCAGACGGGGGATCGAACCGCCTGTCTGTTCCTTCTATTTTCATATATTTATTTTCTAGCTGTGTGTGACATTGGAACTGCAGCGTTCAAGTATGACATGAGGCGTTTGTCGGAGATTCTCTCATTCCCTAAAGCTTGGTACAGACGTAGCCTTGCACGGCGTCTCTTCCTCGGTGATGATAGCTGGCTAATGGAGGATGAAGGTACATCTAGCATGACAGTTGTTTTATTTTGTTGTTAACGCTCGCCCAAAAGCTCAATCATCATCTTATTTTGTAGTTAGTGACGTGAATGTTGTTTTGTTTACACTGTAAAATCTGTCCAGTTGTAACAAAAACATCATAATTTTAGCTTGATTGCGAAACAAGTTATTACAACATTGTGGAAGTAGTGATAGCGCAGTAGTAGTGTGTTCTCTTCAGGTGCGAAAGGCCCGGAGTTGGCACCCAGCAGTAGCTATTACGATTAGGCAAGACATTTAAATTCCAAATTGCACCCTCTCTCTCTCTCCCTCGTGGCGATGGATTCCATCAGGAATGAGGTCTCGAGAGTGATTAATTTAAGTTGTAGGAACTTGTTTCTAAATCGAGCTAAAATAAATTTGTATGAACAACATTAGCTGAATCACTCTCGAGACCTCCTTACTGATGGAATCCATCCATGTCATAATGTCACAATTCTAATAAATCACTCTCGAGACCTCATTCCTGATGGAATCCATCCATGTCATAATGTCACAATTCTAATAAATCACTCTCGAGACCTCATTCCTGATGGAATCCATCCATGTCATAATGTCACAATTCTAATAAATCACTCTCGAGACCTCATTCCTGATGGAATCCATCCATGTCATAATGTCACAATTCTAATAAATCACTCTCGAGACCTCATTCCTGATGGAATCCATCCATGTCACAATTCTAATAAATCACTCTCGAGACCTCCTTACTGATGGAATCCATCCATGTCATAATGTCACAATTCTAATAAATCACTCTCGAGACCTCCTTACTGATGGAATCCATCCATGTCATAATGTCACAATTCTAATAAATCACTCTCGAGACCTCATTCCTGATGGAATCCATCCATGTCATAATGTCACAATTCTAATAAATCACTCTCGAGACCTCCTTACTGATGGAATCTATCCATGTCATAATGTCACAATTCTAATAAATCACTCTCGAGACCTCATTCCTGATGGAATCCATCCATGTCATAATGTCACAATTCTAATAAATCACTCTCGAGACCTCCTTACTGATGGAATCCATCCATGTCATAATGTCACAATTCTAATAAATCACTCTCGAGACCTCCTTCCTGATGGAATCCATCCATGTCATAATGTCACAATTCTAATAAATCACTCTCGAGACCTCATTCCTGATGGAATCCATCCATGTCATAATGTCACAATTCTAATAAATCACTCTCGAGACCTCATTCCTGATGGAATCCATCCATGTCATAATGTCACAATTCTAATAAATCACTCTCGAGACCTCATTCCTGATGGAATCCATCCATGTCATAATGTCACAATTCTAATAAATCACTCTCGAGACCTCATTCCTGATGGAATCCATCCATGTCATAATGTCACAATTCTAATAAATCACTCTCGAGACCTCATTCCTGATGGAATCCATCCATGTCATAATGTCACAATTCTAATAAATCACTCTCGAGACCTCATTCCTGATGGAATCCATCCATGTCATAATGTCACAATTCTAATAAATCACTCTCGAGACCTCATTCCTGATGGAATCCATCCATGTCATAATGTCACAATTCCATTACATATGTATCCTTTATTTTACCCAGCATGCATAGAGTTAATGGCTGTATGCTAATACTGGGTTTATATTGCATCATTAAGTAATGTCTTTGCGTGGTTACAAACATTTACTGACGAATCACTTACCCCTCCCCTCATCACTGTCAGCTTGAGTCATTCCTGTAAATGAGGAAGTTATCCGTCTGGCTTGCAGAAGGTCGGTGGTTCGTCCTAGTCCACACCTTTGGTATAGAATTCATTCCCAAATGAGCAGCTGCAGTGTTTTTCCACCAGATGAAACTGCTGAGTTTCTATCGACATGTATAATCTTAGACGTTGGTGGGAATAAAATAAATCTGCAAGTAATGCATAAGATGCTACCATCGTTCACAGGCAACACATAAAGTTTTCATGAGGGCAAAACAAAATTTGCTATGTATACCACGCATAATTATTATTAAACACGGTGTCGAATTTGTCTAGTGTGCAGTATACACGGGTACAGCCATCATGACATTTTTTTCAGACAAAATGTAGCAAATATTTCGACCCTATTCGTGCCTATGATGATTCAATAAGTTAGTACGTTCGGCAAACGTTATAAAATAACTGTTAAAAGAATCTATCAATAGTATACATATAATGGCATTGATAAAGACCAAATGTAATGATAGAGATGTAAGCGTTGAAGTTACACAGCTTCGGTATTTTCCGAGAAAGAACTGATGAACCAATGAAATTGCGGCATTATGTCACATGCTTATTTGTACCATTCTTTGTTCTGTATGTAAAGTTTGGAGGGATTTTACAGTGTATATTTATTGGATGTTGTTGTTTTCTCCAAGATTAATTATTGGAGTTCGCCTCCGTGGTCAAGTGGTTACGGTCGCTGACTTGTATACCACTGTAACCTATCATCACTGATGGTCACGGGTTCGAGCCCCGCTCAGGCCGTGTCTCATTTATATGAAAAAGTTGGCAGTTTCTAAGGGAGGTTGGTGCACCCAAGTACTGGTTAACCACTGGAGCCTGTCCAGGAAAGGTGTTGGTTAAGTAAACGGCGATATAGCCCGAAATGGTGCTGATGCAGGCGTAAAACCCGAAATATAACATAACATAAATATTGGTATTCCCCTTGCTTTTGTCTGTACAGTATTGTGTTGTGCTATACAAATTGACACTGTTGATTTAACCATATTTGATTGCATATGTAATACATTCGACAATACAATATTACATACGAGCATGAATCAGATGTGAAATAAGTTAACAGATTATAAGGCACATATATACATTTGTGTAACATAGCAAACGGGTCGGGCCACAAGTTATAACCAACATTAGAAAACGGCCCTTTCCCAAAACACTGTTAACCCGTAAAATATGTCTACATATCTACAGAGGGGTTCGACATTAGAGGAAGATAGATAGATAGAAAATACTGAATAAATTAGAAGGAATGTGCAAACAACATAGATCCAGATCTGTTACGTTGTATGCCCAAGAGGTTTAGCTCCACTATCCGAATAGCAAACAGCATAGAGCCTGATCAGACATTCCGTGTTGTCTGATCTGGCTCTGCTGTGTGCAAAAGCAACTTTATTAGCAATTAGCGGGATAAGTGTTAAACATAATGATAATTTAAATTATTCCATTAAGAAAGCAACTTTATTAGCAATTAGCAGGATATGGGTTAAACATAATGATAATTTAAATTATTCCATTAAGATCTTGTAGAATGTTGAAATATTATCCATTATTTGATTCAAGCTTCAAAGTTGTCACGGAACAGATGGTTTGTACCAGGTAATAGTTGACATACTCCAGAAATATAACAATTCCCTGTAATTCCATATGTTATCCCCGCCATAGGGTGTTTTCAAAACAGGTAATTATCTGCATACTCCAGAAATATAACAATTCCCTGTAATTCCCCCGACATAAGGTGGTTTCAAAACAGGTACAGTCAAACTTGTATTAAGAACCCATAAAAGGGAAGGTCAAAAAGTGGTCTCTAAGCAGGAATGGTCTCATAATACATGCTAATTTGTTCTTTAACAATTCAAACCAGAACTGAAAAAGTGGTCTCTAAATGGACGTGATCTTTCGAGCAAGTTTGACTGTTATTGTTTACATACTGCAGTGATATTGCCCTCCATAGGGTGTTACAAAGGAGGTTATTGTTTACATACTGCAGAGATATTGCCCTCCATAGGGTGTTACAAAGGAGGTTATTGTTTACATACTGCAGAGATATTGCCCTCCATAGGGTGTTACAAAGGAGGTTATTGTTTACATACTGCAGAGATATTGCCCTCCATAGGGTGTTACAAAGGAGGTTATTGTTTACATACTGCAGAGATATTGCCCTCCATAGGGTGTTACAAAGGAGGTTATTGTTTACATACTGCAGAGATATTGCCCTCCATAGGGTGTTACAAAGGAGGTTATTGTTTACATACTGCAGAGATATTGCCCTCCATAGGGTGTTACAAAGGAGGTTATTGTTTACATACTGCAGAGATATTGCCCTCCATAGGGTGTTACAAAGGAGGTTATTGTTTACATACTGCAGAGATATTGCCCTCCATAGGGTGTTACAAAGGAGGTTATTGTTTACATACTGCAGAGATATTGCCCTCCATAGGGTGTTACAAAGGAGGTTATTGTTTACATACTGCAGAGATATTGCCCTCCATAGGGTGTTACAAAGGAGGTTATTGTTTACATACTGCAGAGATATTGCCCTCCATAGGGTGTTACAAAGGAGGTTATTGTTTACATACTGCAGAGACATTGCCCTCCATAGGGTGTTACAGAAGAGGTTATTGTTTACATACTGCAGAGACATTGCCCTCCATAGGGTGTTACAGAGGAGGTTATTGTTTACATACTGCAGAGACATTGCCCTCCATAGGGTGTTACAGAAGAGGTTATTGTTTACATACTGCAGAGATATTGCCCTCCATAGGGTGTTACAGAGGAGGTTATTGTTTGCATACTGCAGAGATATTGCCCTCCATAGCGTGTTACAGAGAGTTTATTGTTTACATACTGCAGAGATATTGCCCTCCATAGCGTGTTACAGAGAGTTTATTGTTTACATACTGCAGTGATATTGCCCTCCATAGGGTGTTACAGAGGAGGTTATTGTTTACATACTGCAGAGATATTGCCCTCCATAGGGTGTTACAGAGGAGGTTATTGTTTACATACTGCAGAGATATTGCCCTCCATAGGGTGTTACAGAAGAGGTTATTGTTTACATACTGCAGAGATATTGCCCTCCATAGGGTGTTACAAAGGAGGTTAAGTTAATGTTTACATACTGCAGAGATATTCTCCTCCATAGGCAGAACTGCTAACTCCATGCAAGACAGGCCCATCAGGAACATTGAAAGAAAAAGGGACTATTTTCAGGAACACAAATCAGTACTCCTTTATATGCATACTTACATATTCTAGTCAATCTTATAGTGAAATGTTTGGTTGAGATTTCATTATCTCGGCAAGTTCCGACCTACTCTCCTTCCCTAATTCATTAACTATTGCAGTTGTTTTTCATCTTCCACAACTATATTTGCAAGCAATTTTCTAATCCGGAATCATTTTGGGGAATCATTTTGTGGCAAGGTCTACTGCTGACATGGGCAAGTTGTTTTAAACAAGGAAGTGGGTGAACAAGGTTTCTGCTCGTATAGGGCCCGATTCACTAGTTTCAGAAATTGGTGCTTTGAAAAATGTCGAAATGTTCACAGTTTTGCTGCTAAGACGTGTGTATTCTTTGTGTTTTTTTACTGTCAATGTGCCTTCTACAATCATCTCGCCCACCATTATTATATCTCCAGAGTTATGGCCCTTGAGTAAGGACAGAATCATTAATATATATCTAGAGTTACAGCCCTTGAGTAAGAACAGAATCATCATTGTATCTCCAAAGTTACGGCCCTTGAGTATAGTCAGATTCATTAATATATATCTATAGAGTTACGGCCCTTGGGTGTTGTCATAATCATTACTATATCTCCAGAGTTATGGCTCTTGAGTATGGTCGTAATCATTCTTATATCTCCAAGAGTAACGGCCCTTCAGTCAGGACAGAATCATTACCATATCTCCAGAGTTATGGCCCTTGAGTATGATCAGATCATCCTTGATTCTCTCAGAATTATGACCCTTGAGTAAGGTCAGAATAATGCTTGTATTTCCAGAGTTATGGCTCTTGAGTAAGGTCAGAATAATGCTTGTATTTCCAGAGTTATGACCCTTGAGTAAGGTCAGAATAATGCTTGTATTTCCAGTTATGGCCCTTGAGTAAGGTCAGAATAATGCTTGCATTTCCAGAGTTATGGCTCTTGAGTAAGGTCAGAATAATGCTTGTATTTCCAGAGTTATGGCCCTTGAGTAAGGTCAGAATAATGCTTGTATTTCCAGAGTTATGGCCCTTGAGTACGGTCAGAATCATTCTTATATCTCAAGAGTAATGGCCCTTGAGTCAGAAGAATTTCATCTGTCTTTCATTCTAATTCTCTTCCTTTTTATTAATATGTGTACAATGTAACACCATTCCTGTGAACTCACTTGACTGGAACAACCCAGATTGCCAGCTGCTCTCTGCAATAAGCACTATATAATGCATATTCTTCTACAGATGGATAACTGGAAATATCCAACCAGATTGCTTGTCCCGCAAGATCAATTACTAGTCAATTAACACATTTTGCTGGAATACAATCGGCCATGTATATGTAGTATGTAATGTTGACAAATGTTTTCTCCACCCTTGAGTATCACGTCTTTTATCGGTGCACACATGTATAATTACACATCGTGAAATTTGCAATAATTTATTTTATGTTACAAAATTAATGACAACTTTGAAAAATTGATGTCAGTCTTTCACTGCCTATGCCTAATGTCAGTTATGTTGTATATGCATACGGTCAGTTACGCTGTCTATAAATATGGTCAATTATGCTGTCTATAAATAAGGTCAGTTATGCTGTCTATAAATAAGGTCAGTTATGCTTGTCTATGAATAAGGTCAGTTATGCTGTCTATGAATAAGGTCAGTTATGCTGTCTATGAATAAGGTCAGTTATGCTGTCTATGAATAAGGTCAGTTATGCTGTCTATGAATAAGGTCAGTTATGCTGGCTATGAATAAGGTCAGTTATGCTGTCTATAAATAAGGTCAGTTATGCTGTCTATAAATAAGGTCAGTTATGCTGTCTATAAATAAGGTCAGTTATGCTGGCTATGAATAAGGTCAGTTATGCTGGCTATGAATATGGTCAGTTATGCTGGCTATGAATAAGGTCAGTTATGCTGTCTATAAATAAGGTTAGTTATGCTGTCTATAAATATGGTCAGTTATGCTGTCTATAAATATGGTCAGTTATGCTGTCTATAAATAAGGTCAGTTATGCTGTCTATAAATAAGGTTAGTTATGCTGGCTATGAATAAGGTTAGTTATGCTGGCTATGAATACGGTCAGTTATACTGTCTATAAATAAGGTCAGTTATGCTGTCTATAAATAAGGTCAGTTATGCTGGCTATAAATAAGGTCAGTTATGCTGTCTATAAATAAGGTCAGTTATGCTGGCTATAAATAAGGTCAGTTATACTGTCTATAAATAAGGTCAGTTATGCTGTCTATAAATAAGGTTAGTTATGCTGTCTATAAATAAGGTCAATTATGCTGTCTATAAATAAGGTCAGTTATGCTGTCTACAAATAAGGTCAGTTATGCTGTCTACAAATAAGGTCAGTTATGCTGTCTATAAATAAGGTCAGTTATGCCGCCAAAAATAATGTTAGTTATGCTGACTATGAATAAGGTCTGCTGGCTATGAATAAGGTCAGTTATGCTGGCTATGAATAAGGTCAGTTATGCTGGCTATGAATAAGGTCAGTTATGCTGTCTACAAACAAGGTCAGTTATGCCGGCCAAAAATAATGTTAGTTATGCTGACTATGAATAAGGTCTGCTGGCTATGAATAAGGTCAGTTATGCTGGCTATGAATAAGGTCAGTTATGTTGTTCATATGTAAGGTCTGGAGTTGTTGCATGGCAGAGTTGATGTTGCATTGTCAGTGACTATGTTGTATTGTCAGTGACTATGTTGTATTGTCAGTGACTATGTTGTATTGTCAGTGACTATGTTGTTGTATTGTCAGTGACTATGTTGTATTGTCAGTGACTATGTTGTATTGTCAGTGACTATGTTGTATTGTCAGTGACTGTTGTATTGTCAGTGACTATGTTGTATTGTCAGTGACTATGTTGTTGTATTGTCAGTGACTATGTTGTATTGTCAGTGACTATGTTGTTGTATTGTCAGTGACTATGTTGTATTGTCAGTGACTATGTTGTATTGTCAGTGACTATGTTGTATTGTCAGTGACTATGTTGTATTGTCAGTGACTATGTTGTTGTATTGTCAGTGACTATGTTGTATTGTCAGTGACTATGTTGTTTGTCAGTGACTATTTGTTGTATTGTCAGTGACTATGTTGTTGTATTGTCAGTGACTATGTTGTATTGTCAGTGACTATGTTGTTGTATTGTCAGTGACTATGTTGTTGTATTGTCAGTGACTATGTTGTATTGTCAGTGACTATGTTGTTGTATTGTCAGTGACTATGTTGTTGTATTGTCAGTGACTATGTTGTTGTATTGTCAGTGACTATGTTGTTGTATTGTCAGTGACTATGTTGTTGTATTGTCAGTGACTATGTTGTTGTATTGTCAGTGACTATGTTGTATTGTCAGTGACTATTGTTGTATTGTCAGTGACTATGTTGTATTGTCAGTGACTATGTTGTATTGTCAGTGACTATGTTGTTGTATTGTCAGTGACTATGTTGTATTGTCAGTGACTATGTTGTATTGTTAGTGACTATGTTGTTGTATTGTCAGTGACTATGTTGTATTGTCAGTGACTATGTTGTATTGTTAGTGACTATGTTGTTGTATTGTCAGTGACTATGTTGTATTGTCAGTGACTATGTTGTATTGTTAGTGACTATGTTGTTGTATTGTCAGTGACTATGTTGTATTGTCAGTGACTATGTTGTATTGTTAGTGACTATGTTGTTGTATTGTCAGTGACAATGTTGTATTGTCAGTGACTATGTTGTATTGTCAGTGACTATGTTGTATTGTCAGTGACTATGTTGTTGTATTGTTAGTGACTATGTTGTTGTATTGTCAGTGACTATGTTGTTGTATTGTCAGTGACTATGTTGTTGTATTGTCAGTGACTATGTTGTTGTATTGTCAGTGACTATGTTGTTGTATTGTCAGTGACTATGTTGTTGTATTGTCAGTGACTATGTTGTATTGTCAGTGACTATGTTGTTGTATTGTCAGTGACTATGTTGTATTGTCAGTGACTATGTTGTATTGTCAGTGACTATGTTGTTGTATTGTCAGTGACTATGTTGTATTGTCAGTGACTATGTTGTATTGTCAGTGACTATGTTGTATTGTCAGTGACTATGTTGTATTGTCAGTGACTATGTTGTTGTATTGTCAGTGACTATGTTGTATTGTCAGTGACTATGTTGTATTGTTAGTGACTATGTTGTTGTATTGTCAGTGACTATGTTGTATTGTCAGTGACTATGTTGTATTGTCAGTGACTATGTTGTATTGTCAGTGACTATGTTGTTGTATTGTCAGTGACTATGTTGTTGTATTGTCAGTGACTATGTTGTTGTATTGTCAGTGACTATGTTGTTGTATTGTCAGTGACTATGTTGTTGTATTGTCAGTGACTATGTTGTTGTATTGTCAGTGACTATGTTGTTGTATTGTCAGTGACTATGTTGTATTGTCAGTGACTATGTTGTATTGTCAGTGACTATGTTGTTGTATTGTCAGTGACTATGTTGTATTGTCAGTGACTATGTTGTTGTATTGTCAGTGACTATGTTGTATTGTCAGTGACTATGTTGTTGTATTGTCAGTGACTATGTTGTATTGTCAGTGACTATGTTGTATTGTCAGTGACTATGTTGTATTGTCAGTGACTATGTTGTTGTATTGTCAGTGACTATGTTGTTGTATTGTCAGTGACTATGTTGTTGTATTGTTAGTGACTATGTTGTTGTATTGTCAGTGACTATGTTGTTGTATTGTCAGTGACTATGTTGTATTGTCAGTGACTATGTTGTATTGTCAGTGACTATGTTGTATTGTCAGTGACTATGTTGTTGTATTGTCAGTGACTATGTTGTTGTATTGTTAGTGACTATGTTGTATTGTCAGTGACTATGTTGTATTGTCAGTGACTATGTTGTATTGTCAGTGACTATGTTGTATTGTCAGTGACTATGTTGTTGTATTGTCAGTGACTATGTTGTATTGTCAGTGACTATGTTGTTGTATTGTCAGTGACTATGTTGTATTGTCAGTGACTATGTTGTATTGTCAGTGACTATGTTGTATTGTCAGTGACTATGTTGTTGTATTGTCAGTGACGTTGTTGTATTGTCAGTGACTATGTTGTATTGTCAGTGACTATGTTGTATTGTCAGTGACTATGTTGTTGTATTGTCAGTGACTATGTTGTTGTATTGTCAGTGACTATGTTGTATTGTCAGTGACTATGTTGTTGTATTGTCAGTGACTATGTTGTTGTATTGTCAGTGACTATGTTGTATTGTCAGTGACTATGTTGTATTGTCAGTGACTATGTTGTTGTATTGTCAGTGACTATGTTGTATTGTCAGTGACTATGTGTATTGTCAGTGACTATGTTGTTGTATTGTCAGTGACTATGTTGTATTGTCAGTGACTATGTTGTATTGTCAGTGACTATGTTGTATTGTCAGTGACTATGTTGTATTGTCAGTGACTATGTTGTTGTATTGTCAGTGACTATGTTGTATTGTCAGTGACTATGTTGTTGTATTGTCAGTGACTATGTTGTTGTATTGTCAGTGACTATGTTGTTGTATTGTCAGTGACTATGTTGTTGTATTGTCAGTGACTATGTTGTTGTATTGTCAGTGACTATGTTGTTGTATTGTCAGTGACTATGTTGTATTGTCAGTGACTATGTTGTATTGTCAGTGACTATGTTGTATTGTCAGTGACTATGTTGTTGTATTGTCAGTGACTATGTTGTATTGTCAGTGACTATGTTGTTGTATTGTCAGTGACTATGTTGTATTGTCAGTGACTATGTTGTATTGTCAGTGACTATGTTGTTGTATTGTCAGTGACTGTTGTTGTATTGTCAGTGACTATGTTGTTGTATTGTCAGTGACTATGTTGTATTGTCAGTGACTATGTTGTATTGTCAGTGACTATGTTGTTGTATTGTTAGTGACTATGTTGTTTGTCAGTGACTATGTTGTTGTATTGTTAGTGACTATGTTGTTGTATTGTCAGTGACTATGTTGTATTGTCAGTGACTATGTTGTATTGTCAGTGACTATGTTGTTGTATTGTCAGTGACTATGTTGTTGTATTGTCAGTGACTATGTTGTATTGTCAGTGACTATGTTGTATTGTCAGTGACTATGTTGTATTGTTAGTGACTATGTTGTTGTATTGTCAGTGACTATGTTGTTGTATTGTCAGTGACTATGTTGTTGTATTGTCAGTGACTATGTTGTTGTATTGTCAGTGACTATGTTGTTGTATTGTCAGTGACTATGTTGTTGTATTGTCAGTGACTATGTTGTTGTATTGTCAGTGACTATGTTGTATTGTCAGTGACTATGTTGTTGTATTGTCAGTGACTATGTTGTATTGTCAGTGACTATGTTGTATTGTTAGTGACTATGTTGTTGTATTGTCAGTGACTATGTTGTATTGTCAGTGACTATGTTGTATTGTTAGTGACTATGTTGTTGTATTGTCAGTGACTATGTTGTATTGTCAGTGACTATGTTGTATTGTTAGTGGCTATGTTGTTGTATTGTCAGTGACTATGTTGTATTGTCAGTGACTATGTTGTATTGTTAGTGACTATGTTGTTGTATTGTCAGTGACTATGTTGTATTGTCAGTGACTATGTTGTATTGTCAGTGACTATGTTGTATTGTTAGTGACTATGTTGTTGTATTGTTAGTGACTATGTTGTTGTATTGTCAGTGACTATGTTGTTGTATTGTCAGTGACTATGTTGTTGTATTGTTAGTGACTATGTTGTTGTATTGTCAGTGACTATGTTGTTGTATTGTCAGTGACTATGTTGTTGTATTGTCAGTGACTATGTTGTATTGTCAGTGACTATGTTGTTGTATTGTCAGTGACTATGTTGTTGTATTGTCAGTGACTATGTTGTATTGTCAGTGACTATGTTGTATTGTCAGTGACTATGTTGTATTGTCAGTGACTATGTTGTTGTATTGTCAGTGACTATGTTGTATTGTCAGTGACTATGTTGTTGTATTGTCAGTGACTATGTTGTTGTATTGTCAGTGACTATGTTGTTGTATTGTCAGTGACTATGTTGTTGTATTGTCAGTGACTATGTTGTATTGTCAGTGACTATGTTGTATTGTCAGTGACTATGTTGTTGTATTGTCAGTGACTGTTGTTGTATTGTCAGTGACTATGTTGTTGTATTGTCAGTGACTATGTTGTATTGTCAGTGACTATGTTGTATTGTCAGTGACTATGTTGTTGTATTGTCAGTGACTATGTTGTATTGTCAGTGACTATGTTGTTGTATTGTTAGTGACTATGTTGTTGTATTGTCAGTGACTATGTTGTATTGTCAGTGACTATGTTGTATTGTCAGTGACTATGTTGTATTGTCAGTGACTATGTTGTTGTATTGTCAGTGACTATGTTGTATTGTCAGTGACTATGTTGTATTGTCAGTGATTATGTTGTATTGTCAGTGACTATGTTGTTGTATTGTCAGTGACTATGTT